>CM026426.1:11887038-12543957 GCA_014871385.1 Ceratodon purpureus
AATCAAAGAAATTGGCCAGTTTGAGTACTTGCAGCAAGTTGCCATTAAATACATTGACCAATCAAAATGTGGATCCATGGGAAAGTTGGCACTGTGTGGGAAAGTAGTGGGCCTTGTTGGCAGCATTTGGGTTGTCCTGCATGTACTGCGTTGGTAACAGTAATGAGAACCTGGGATAAAATAAAATATCAAGCCAAATATATTATGTATTCAACCTTGATACATCGTTTTTGGGAAAATAAACATTCGGATTAAACTGGGATTAGTTTATGTTGGCACCGCGTGGCCATGCGGGGCCATGAGAGTACTATATACGGTACACATGATGCCAACATGTGCATGGGTGTTGCCACCAACACTAATCTAGGATTATTTATGTTGGCACCATGTGGTCATGTGGAGACATGAGTGTATTATATATGGTACACATGGTGCCAACACGTGTGTGTGTGTGTTGCCACCAACAGAATGGCCGAGAGATGTGGACAGGTCGACGTACTGTTGTGGACATGTAAAAATTTCCCGCCATTGGGGACAAAACCAATGAAAATGTTTCCCGGCAAATCCCAGCCATGTCCAGACTTTGTTCTACAAATAGAATTCTTTCCCGCCCTATACAGGGTTCTTTCTAGGTGGCCACTTGATTGTCTCAGTTTTGTTGTTAGAGATGGCGCTTCAGGATGTTGCCAACAGGGGAAGGGGTAGTGGATACACGGCATCTGTAGCTCTTGATAGCAAGTTCGCACCTATTGTCAAGAAAGGGGTTCGACTTGATCAACAAGTCTCCAGATTAGAATTTCCAGTCTTGAGAGCATCTGGTGCCACCAACATGGATCTGTGGTTGGATGGAAATTTGTACCCAACAGATCCACTCACTAGGAAGCCACCGCAGTTTGGGACGTTGAAGAGTTGTTTGGAATTCCTTTGTCATGGCGAATCTCGCCTGTTAGGGTATACAAAACGCCTCGTTAGCACCAATGATGCAATAGTGGGGTTGGAACAAGAGCTTGAAAAGGCAAGGACTGATTGTATCCGTGAAAAGGTTGGCTAGCAAAATTCCGTTGCTAATCTGAAGTCCGAACTTGATGCTGCAAATAGCAAATGGGCAATGCGTTCAGCTGACCTTCTTGCCGGTAGTACAGAGGAGATTAATATGTTGAAGAGCGAATCTGAATCTTTGAGGTCTCGATGTGTAGCACTGGAAGATCAGTTGGAGCGTAACGAGTACAATTATAGGAACAACTTACTACACCTCCGGCAGCAGGGACAAGAAGCGGCTGATCAACATGCAGAAGAAATATCGTTGGCAATGTTGCAAGCAACCCATGGTTTGCGACAAGTACGTGAAGCGCACCAACAACAACTTGCGGACGGGCAACATGAACTGACAGAAGCGAGGAGGGCTTTGTCGAAGTTGAGGAAGAAAATTGAACGAATGATTAGTACTCCACTAGGAGCACAATTGAGAGCATCCAAGGGTTTATCTGAATTAGCCAAGACTGGTGGAGCTGCAAGAGCTCGTATAGCCAAAATTAGAAGCTTGTTGCAACCCAGGGTAGTTCAATCCATACATGATGGAAACAAGACATCAAAAGGTAGGAAGCGGTTGTGTGGCGATAGGGACATACAAGAGGGGACAGGCCATGCTCTTGCTCAAATAATGTCACAAGGAGAAACAGTGGCATTGGTGTCAAATCTGCGAAATAGTTTTGCAGCATCCACGATGACCAACTACTACCTTGAGAGAATTGGGAAGGAGCTGGGAACAGAAGCGGTTCTGGCAGCATGTGATATGACTGGAGTCTCTCAAAAAGGATACGGTGAGATCTATAAGACAGTTAAAGGGAGAGTGCAGCTTGTTGACAAACGCTTAAAGGCAACATTTTTGCCAAATCCTCACAACGTACGTGGTAACACTTGTTGGGAACACTGATTTTGAAGCAGAGTACTAGTTAACCTTGATACTAGTCTTACTGTTGAGAACACTGTTGGGAACTAGAATTTGTGAGAAAAAATCATCTGGTTTGCCATTTTATTGGTTCTAATCAAATAACATGCATGCATGTGATTGTTGTGTAACTTTTAAAATTGAACTGTGGGCAATGCATTCAATAGGTCAGTTTGTTGCGAACAGAATTAAATTCAAAGTTGAAAGATCTTGTTGGTGACTATTACTCCATAGATAATACACTGGAGCTGGTAACACAAGTTCCAACGACCAAAGGAAAGAAGAAGAAATCAAAGATTGAAAGAGTTGTCTTGACATCAAAAAATTCTTTGTTTGTTGACATCGAAGCTGTGCAACGGAGTATGGTGAAGTTGTACGGTTCTACCACCGAAGGTAACTACTTCGTTCAGAAGCAACCGTAGACAAGTATGGACAGTTAGCTATGTGTTCCCAACGGGTTTCTTATTGATTAGCAATTCTACGCTTTGTCATGATTGCATTGTGCTCAAATGTGGTAGCTGTTGGGATGTGCAAAAGTTGGAAACACGCCTTTGGTCTTTGTGTTGAAGATGGACGAAGCTGAGATTATGCATGGAAGGAAGTATGAAAGGGTTAGTTTGACAATTATGAATCGTGCCTTAGACACCAGCATTGAAAAAAGCGACGATAGGTATTTTTCGGTTCAGTCAGAAACAAAAATGTGGCCTGTTGCTTGCTTTGAGGTTGCCAAAGAATCACATGAGGTCCTCAAATGGGTGTTTGAACTTACTGCGTTCCCAGCATTGATCAAAGCTCAAGAAGGGGGCCAGCTGCTTTCTGTTGAGGGTGTTGGCAACTTCAAAGTCGAGTGGCATTTATCTGCAGATATGAAGACAATCAAATGCTTGTATGGATTGAAGCATGGTGCCAACGCGAAACATTCTTGCATCTACTGTAACCAAGAGAGGACAAAACCTGTGGTGGGAACAGTGGCAGGTGCCACCTCTGAGGCAAAGAGAAGAAAACATACGTGGCATGGAGGTCTATTTGCAAGTAATATCAGATCCAACCCGTCTCCTATTGTAGAAGAATCGCGATGGAAACCTATACTGCCTATTCCACTTGAAAGAGTCCATATTTGTACATTGCATGCTTTGACAAGAATGATTGAGAAAATTCTTCACATGCACTTCATGTTCATTTGGAACATGGAGAATGAAGTCCGTCAACATGCTGCTATAGAGAATATGGAAAAGACACTGTCTGCAGCTGGGCTTCATGGTGGGAACGTGCGCATAATGAAGGATGCAACACTTAGCGGTGCTTCCAACAGTGTCCCTATCAAACCTTTCTCAGTGGCGTGACTGCAGCTAGGATGTTCCAACCGTCCACTTGGTCAGGGCAAGATCGAGTGTGGAAGGATGTTTTGCGCTCAGAAAACAATACCTTAGATCAGGGTAGGCAATATCTAGATAGGGTGGAAATGTGGGAAGCTTTGGAACAAATGTTTCCATATTTGGTGGGCCTTACCTTGAATCAGGAGCAGATCAGCACTTTTAGGCCTAAAATTGAGAAATGGGGGCGCCTTTACTTGAAGTGTTTTGGGGAAGACCACGTCACTCATTATATGGTATGATTCTGGATTTGAACCACCATTACTATTTGATCTTAATTGTTGCAACAGTTCTAGTCATTACTACCGTGTTGTTTAGGATGTACTAATAATTCATGAAACTGGCTTTTTTTGTAGCATAACCTTGTGAGGCACAGTCCTTGGTATGTGGAAACGTACGGGAGCCTTGCTGTTTGGAACAATCAAGGTATGGAAAAATCGCATCATGCAGCTAAGGCTGCTAATCAACACCACACTCAACACAACGGCACTAAGGACAGGACAAGTGCTATTGTTCAGCAATATCAACATTGGTACCGGAATATACAGCACCGGTTTGCAAAGAAGGAACGACTGCAAAGAATCAACAACGTTAGGTCAGTGGAAAATGACGAGTTCATAGCAGCAGCATTGCAGAAAAAGAGGATGGCATATAACGCATCAGATGCGGTGGAGGGAGCAAGAAGGTGGAGGGAAGATAGAACACGGGTTGGCAGAGCTTGGGTTAGGGTGGACGTGACAGAAGATTCCATCGATAACAATGTTGTTGGCAACGTGGAGTCCTCCGAAGATCAACAAAGCCACATAGAAAATAGCGATGATGATACTTAGTCTAAAGTTTACCTCAAGGTTGCAAACTGTTTACCATTGAAGTGAAGGGCTCTTGAGGTTTCACATTGGAGTCTAAAGCTTAAACCTTGATCCCTTTCGATGTGCTTATATGGTTATACTTTTGGTGAATTTTGGCATTGAGATCTTTAAGAGAGTATTTTAGAATTAGTACTGTTGGGAACTCCGGTAAGTTGAACTGTCACGAGGGACTCTTGGATTTAGTTGGTGGAATCGTGAGGCTACTAATTTCCCATTAGGAACTGTTCATGACAAACAAGAGCAGGTTGGTTTTGTGGTTTTCAGTTTGTTATTTGGAATATGAAATTGCATTACAATATGCAAAAGTCTTGTTTCCAGATTTAATTCTTGTGTTGGCAGGTTTCCAACGCATATGATATCCTGCTAATGTACTAATTCATGTACTAATTTCCCCATCAAGCAAATGCCAATGTCAAATATGAATCCGAATTACCTATTATTCCGAAGATGCCTTTACTTGAAATATAGATTTGCTTCAGACTTGGAACAATGTTCACTGCACTTGAATAGTTCATTTTGCAAAAATGAGTTCATGGTGCTTATCAACATCGTGCAGAATTGACTAGGAGTATCATGGATGGTGTTTTTAGACTAAAATTCTGTTTAATCTTTCCAAAACATTCTATTTAATCTTCTTTTTGTCGTTCATGTACCATTCTCAATTAGAATTCAGTTGTAGAACAGAGTAACGGTCTCTAAACAAAACGCCAAAAAAGAAAAAAACGCCAACTATTGCTAGGAATATCACCTTCTCATTCATTTCATACTGTTTATTTCATTACATATTGTATTCATTTCATTACAGATTGCATTCATTTCATTACAGATTGTATTCCTTGAATTCCCCATTCAGTTTACTACAAAGCTTCTACAGCAAATGTTATGTTAAGCGAATTCGTGGATGGTATTTTTACCCTTGTCATGTGTACACCTTGAGTAAACCAACTATTAATTTTGAGAATTTTATATACGAAGGTCCTCAAGGTACTCAAATTGTCGAATGTCCAGATAGCAAACGTTTGGCCATGGTTTGAATTGTACACAACATACTAAGGATTTTTAGTTTTGATACGGTTTCCAAATCTTCAAGGTAACCTCCCACCTACTTTGTGGAATGGGAAGAAGTTTCCAACTTAATCTCCCATAATGTGGTTGAGGTTGTGTTTCACCTCATCCAAGAACTGATCAAGCCTCGTGTACCCATGTGGTCGGAGGTGGAAGAAGAGTTGTTTTAAAACCTGCCATTTTTTTATACAAAAGGTTGATTGTGGCTTAATTTTCTTCTTGTTAATTTCATCCATTGTTGCCACCGCCTTTAAATGAGTTTGCCTTTGTTGCCATCGCCTTGATTTCTAGCTATTTAATTATCAACAGTAGATTTAAATGTTTTCATCAATCAAATGAAAACTCTAAGTTCTTTAAATACTTATACCGAATGGCTACGATCTTTGGTGTAAGCCTTTGTTTCCGCCGCCTTTAAATCAGTTTGACTTTGTTTCCACCGCCTTTAAATCAATCTGCCTTTGTTTCCACCGCCTTGAATTAGTCTGCCTTTGTTTCCATCGACCTTAATCAGTCTTGAATCGGTCTTTTATATTTTTTTTGGTCATTGATCCACCCCCTTGGTCCAATATATCATCAACAATGATTACCCAAGTATTCTGATGAAGAAAAATTGCGTTTGAATGTGTTGGGCTTGACTAAGGCTACAAAAAGGGATGTGGCTAAACAAAATTACATATGTGGCTGAGTGATATTTTGGCAAAATTTCTTATGTGGCAGGTGGATTTTGGCATTGAGATCTTTTAGAGAGATGTTTTAGAATTAGTAAAACAAAAAAATAAAAAAAAATAAAATTTGCACCATCAACTACGCATCGGAAAGCGTGGTGGGGTGGGTGTCGGAGGGTGGATTCGAACCCGGCACTAGCACCCTGGGGTTGCCACAACAGTTCAAACCCGAAGCCTCGGATCACCAAGCCACCAAGGCTTTGACTGAAGATGTAAACGTTCTCAACAAACTTATACCGAAATCGAGTCGGTAAAAATATAGAAAAAAGATAAAAAAAAATAAAAAAATAATTGCACCATCAACTGCGCATTGGGAAGCGTGGTGGGGTGGGTGTCGAAGGGTGGATTCGAACCCGGCACTAGCACCCTGGGGTTGCCACAACAGTTCGAACCCGAAGCCTCGGATCACCAAGCCACCAAGGCTTTCATCGATGATTCAAACTTTGTGATTGTACTTATATCTAAACTGAGTCGATAAAAATACAAAAAAAATAAAAAAAATCAAAAAAATTCAAATTTGTTGCCACCGCCTGCCTTCAGTAAATTGTTTTGCCCCTTGACATTTCACTATATCTAAGAGTCCCTGGACAGTTCAACTTCCCGGAGTTCCCAACAGTACTAATTCTGAAATATCTTTCTAAAAGATCTCAATGCCAAAATTCACCAAAAGTATAATGTTTCTTGATTAATGATTAATTCCAAGTAAAATGTTGCTTGATTAATTAGTAATTGTGCATTAGCTTTAGACTCCAATGTAAATCCTCAAGAGGCCAATTTCCACTCATACCTGGAATTTGATTTGCAAATAAACTTTTACTTTTACTTTTCCACTTTTACTTATTACTGGCAAATTTTAAGTTCAAGAAAGTAAAAAGTCCCAGCTTTAGGGGGTTTAGAAAGTAAAAAGTCCCAGCTTTCTAATTTTCTTCAAATAGTTTCAAACATTTATTTTGTGCCTTAGCATGCTAATGTACATAAATTCTGCATCAACATCCTCTACGATTTATCAGAACTGTATTCAATATATACTTCCTCATAAGTCCATCATTACAATTCATCCACGTTTAGATTAAACCTCCAAAATTCTACACATAGTAATTTCAAATTCAAGATAACATGAAGAACTATTGAATTCTCAACAGTATCAGCACTTCGAAACAAAAATGACAACTAGGTGATAAAGCCGATGACTGAAAAGAATGATCAAGAGGTGAATTCAAACCGTGCTTGCTTTTTCAATTGCAAGATTGCTTCAGAAACCAGCATGAAGTTCAAGCAAGACATCTACGTTCAAAGTAAAATGTGACCATGATATGTACCAAATCCGAGAATGGTGCTAAAATACTCAAGAGTCTCTGAAAACCCTACATCAGTCAGAGGTAAAGAAACACCCGAGGGCCAAGATCATAGCAAGTGTACCAAACACAAAACTACTGAAACACTGGTAGACTGTCCTAGCATACAATAGGTGTAGACAGTTACATAAAGAAAAATGATTGTTTGGTGCTTCATTTCTAGAGTCCCTGGCTTCATTCTACTGTCCACGTTGAGGAGACTACTCTGAGCCTGAAGATACGAAAACTAGAGACTCCGCGCGAAGACCCTGTGCGCGGTCAGTTCCCATGGGGACATCCGTGACTATTCCACTTGGAATAGATAGTCTGCGGGGGAGTCCTACAGTGATAGGTTTGGCCACGGTAACATCAACCTCCATCGGCTCCGACTGCCTCTCTACCTCCTCACCCATTGATTTGCCATGTTCCTCCTCCCCCTCGGCTACCTGCTCATTTGCTGTTGGAAACAGACCAGACCAATTCCCGACATTAGCAACAACCTGTGGTAAGTGAGTTTCCAACAACAATAACGGTTATTATAGTTACAAGCCTTGCAAACAAAGAGCTCTACAACTAACTGGCTACAAATAACTATGGTGGAAACTAAAAAGTGTGACGAGGAACGTACTGTGAAGAAATAAGTACGCCATAGCCTTAGCAACCGCTTCTATCTTTTTAAAAGAAATTTGCGTTTTCTTGTTAGAAGGTTTTAGCTGTAGTGTCTCAAAACAAGGAAGCTCTTCGGGCAGTTTTAGGGGGGGCAGAAAACAAGGAAAATCCGAAATGTATTCTGTAGGACAAGATAAAGGAGTGGAGATTCTGTGTTGAGCCTTACCAAGCTCAGGTGAGGGCTCTGAGTTCTTTGTCGCTCCAGCCTGAGACGATTCACCCTCACCACGCACAGGGGTGGGCTCTGAATCCAATTTTGCCATCTTAAAAGGCAGTTCACACTCGAATGAACCAGACCCTGGTCTCTTCCTTGAGAGAGGCATGTCAGCGTCTTCGTCAGATTCATATGCATACGGGTCCACAACTGGAGTAGAGGTCACGTTGATAGTGGTGTCTTCGCCGACTTCTGGCTTTGGTGTAGAGGACATGTTGGCAGAGGTGTCTTCGCAGGCTTCTGGCTTTGGTGCCGACACATCAAACCCCCATGCTGCCATCCAGCGAGGGTCACCTTCTTGTTTGCACAGAGGACACACACGACCTCCTGTAAGAAGCTCTGCCCACAGACACCAAGGGTGGAACAAACAACCACAAGAAAAAGGGAAGACGGTGTTCGCAACAAACTTGAGGTGGCACCGAGGACAAGGTTTGTCCAGGTGAAGAACAGGGTCTCCACCCGCCTCTCCTTTGTTGTTTCCATCAGGCGCCTTTGGCTTGATGGAGGCTTGAGCAAGTTTTTCGGCTTTGCACTTCTCCTGGAGGTCTGCGATTTCCTCCTCCGCCTTCTTGTACTTCATTGCAGCCACATCCACATCTTCCTTTGCTGAAGTCCTGGCGAGGTCAGCCGCATCCCACTCCAAGATGTTTGCTTGAATCTCCCCCCCGACCTTGCGGATCTCCCTATCATTCAGAATCTTCTCCTCTACATCCCCGGCCCGCTGTAGCTCCTCACTCTTCTTCCGCAAGAGCATTGCATGCTGTTGGAGGCGCTCATCCTCGGCCTCAAAGTGGAAAATCCTCTCATCCATCTGCAATAGGGATTGCTGCTTTGTCTCCAGCCCTTTCTCTGCAGCTTGAAGCTCGGCCGTCTTACGCACCACCTCCTCGAGCAATTCATTGAGCTTAGTGGTAGCATAGCCCTTCGTGTCGCCACCACTACTTCCTTCTTGGTGCGGTTCCTTGACGTTGCCAACAGAAGCGGCCCCTCTACCATCACCCCAAGTATCGCATCTTCCATCCTTCAAGGACGTTGCCCTCCTTGAGAATTCGCTTGACTTGGTCACGAAGAGCTGGGGGTCGCACCTTCAAGGGATTTAGAGATGCATGTTGGAAACGTTCCTCCAGAATCTGAGCCGCTACCCCGGCCCAATTGACTGGGTGCCCCTCCTTGAAATGGTAAATGCAAGCCCGCAAGAATGATTGACTGAAGGCCTTGTTGTCCGTAACTTCCCCATACACCTCCATGTAGCATTGGTTGTACGTCTTCAAGGCTACTTCATCACAGCATTGCTTGAAATAGTGTCGATTTTTGTTGACACCATCGCCAGGAGGCCATATTTGATCGTACCAAGAGCGAGGCACCATAGCTTCGGTGACCTTGTTGGGCATGGGTCCTTCATTGCTGAGCCCGAACGCCTCCACGAAAAAGGTAGGTGGGTACCTGGCGTCGTCCCTCCCCAGCAGCAACAGAGCCTTAGCCTGGAGGCGCTCACATAGCTTTTGTGGAATTCCATCCAGATTGAAGGGAGTCTCCCACTCATAGCTGGTGATCCCTTCCGGCGCTGGTTCCGTCTTGACCTTCGGCAGATCCGTCTTCCCCTTCGCGGAATCGCGCCGCAGCTCCTCCTCTTGTGCCACAGCTTTCCCTTTCACCAAAAATTTGGATCGCCGCTGCACAAATAGGTTTGACATTCTACTGCACAAATAGGTTTATCATCGAATTGCCATTCCCTCTTGATCCTAAAAAAATATTTTCTAACTAAACTGGACGTTGCGTCCGATCAGTAAACTATTATCTCCAGTTAAACATTGAGCAAGAAAACAACATGAACATCCTAGCTGCAGTCACGCCACTGAGTACTGAAGGCAGGCGGTGGCAACAAAGGTAATAGATTTCTAAACATACCTAGCAGTTTCCTTGAAAGGTAAGACCCGGCTGCTCCAATTCGAACTCCCCTCGGCCGCCCAAGACCTTTACATCACAACAACAACAACAACATTATCAGTCAAGACTCAATCAAATGCAATGTGGCCCATATCAGATTTGTGAGTTCATTGGAAGGGTGTTTCCACCTAGAACTGGCTGGGTTATCATTCCCTCTTGATCCTAAAAACATATTTTCTAACTAAACTAGACATTGCGTCCGATCAGTAAACTATTATCTCTGATTAAACAGATTGCAAGAAAACAACATGCAGAAATCAATTCACGAGCCATGCACAAATAGGTTTCACATACTGCAACCACAATAGTATTGAAGGCAAGCGGTGGCAACAAAGGTAATAGATTTCTAAACATACCTAGTAGTTTCCTTGAAAGCGTAAGACCCGGCTGCTCCAATTCGAACTCCCCTCGGCCGCCCAAGACCTTTACATCACAACAACAACAACATTATCAGTCAAGACTCAATCAAATGCAATGTGGCCCATATCAGATTTGTGAGTTCATTGGAAGGGTGTTTCCACCTAGAACTGGCTGGGTTATCATTCCCTCTTGATCCTTAAAAAATATTTTCTAACTAAACTTGTTGTCAATTGCGTCCGATCAGTAAACTATTATCTCTTGTTAAACACATTGCAAGAAAATAACATGCAGAAATCAATTCACGAGCCATGCACGAATAGGTTTGACATTCTGCAACCACAGCATTACTGAAAGCACAGAAACAAGCTCGCGCACCTCACGTAATTCGCCCTTCGCAAACCTGGTTCTAAAATACTATGCTAAATAAAGCAACACACACGGCCAAAAGCCTCTGGTAGCAACACGCACGGCCACATTACTCTGGTAGCAACACACACCGCCACAACCCTTTGGTAGCAACACACACGGCCCGAACTCAACGCTGTGGTAAAACCCTATATTTATTTAATAATCACGGCCTCAACCCTCTGCTAAACCCTTGACCTAATTCGTGGACGCCCAACCCCTAAAGCTGGGACTTTTTGCTTATTAGAACTTAAAATTAATCAAGCAACTTTAATCAATCAGGGAAATCAGTACTTTTCTCATTTAGTAATTGCTAAACTACCAAATTCCAAGTAAAAGTGGTTATACGGCTCTTGAGGTTTCACATTGGAGTCTAAAGCTTAGACCTTGATCCCTTTGGATGTGCTTATATTGTTATACTTTTGGTGAATTTTGGCATTGAGATCTATTAGAAAAATATTTCATGATTAGTACTGTTGGGAACTCCGGGAAGTTGAACTGTCCAGGGACTCTTAGATATAGTGAAATGTCAAGGGGCAAAACAATTTACTAAAGGCAGGCGGTGGCAACAAATTTGAATTTTTTTGATTTTTTTTATTTTTTTTGTATTTTTATCGACTCAGTTTAGATATAAGTACAATCACAAAGTTTGAATCATCGATGAAAGCCTTGGTGGCTTGGTGATCCGAGGCTTCGGGTTCGAATTGTTGTGGCAACCCCAGGGTGCTAGTGCCGGGTTCGAATCCACCCTCCAACATCCACCCCACCACGCTTTCCGATGCGTAGTTGATGGTGCAATTTTTTCCTTTTTTTAATTCTTTTTACTTTTTCCGTTTTCATACGGTAATTAGTTTTAATTAGGAATTGCTAAACTTATCGGAGTTCCCAACAGTATTTTAAGTTTTGGAGTTTGGATTCATTGTTGCCACTACCTACAAATCAGTTTGCTTTTATGCCACCGCCTTGATTTCTAGCCATTTAATTATCAATTGTAGATCTAAATGTTTTCGTCTGTCAAATGAAAATTCTAAGTTCTTTAAATTCTTATACCGAATGGCTACGATTTGTATAAGGATTTTTAAAGATAATGTCACAACTATGTCAAGTTGCTTTTGCAAAGTCAAAATATCCTAATGAATTAGTCTTACTTTCTAATCAACCTTCAAAAGAATTTTGTTTACATTCTATTCATTACAAAATCTTAATTAAACGATTTTGAAAATTGATTGTCAAATATTAATGATAACTTGACTACATTTTTTATTAACATAGATATACAATCTACATAGCTATGATATTGAAAGATCTACTCGTCAATTTTAAGTTAACTAGTTGTTGCCAAAAATTAAAAGAGTGAAATGGTAAACAATTTAAAATAGAAATTGTTTTAAATTATAGAAGTGCAAAATTATTAGAGATTTGCACTAACTTGTTGCATTTATTTATGCACTAAAGGTTGCATTAATTTGTGCACTAAAGGTTGCATAAATTTTTGCACTTAATTGAGCAATAATTTTTGCTTTAAATGGTGCAAAAAATTGTTTCATTGAGTTGAGCATTATTTTTTGCACAAAATATGCAATAATTTATGATTAAATTGTGCATTAATTTATGCCTTAACTAGTGCATTAATTTATACACTAGTTAGTGCATTAATTTATGTATCAAGTTGATTAGAAATGTATGCAAAAAATTTTGCAATAACTTATGTATCAATTCGTGCTTAGATTTACGCAAGAATTTTTGCATTAATTAGTGTTTTGATTTTTTGCAATACTTGGTGTATTAGTTTAAGAAATGAGGATTAAGAAGTGAAGCTAAATAAACACAACATGGTTTAAGAACCTGTGTCCGTGTCCTCTTGCATAGAGCCCTGTAAAATAAACAGGGAGTTGCAAATCAATCAATAAACATCAAAAGTGAGAGTGTTGACGTGATAACAGGATGATTTAGTCAAGAATTCTTACATCTCCATGCCCATCCCACAACAAGAATTGCCGGCTCTACAAAAACTTCAATGGTGAGAGAGGTGTTAAGTGTAATATGATCGACAGCATTAGAGTGAGAGTTATGTGTAATGTGATGAACACATCTACTAGTGATTCGGCGCAAATGAAGAAGCATTTTATCGCTTCAAGTAATCCACATCTGGAAAATGATGTCACAAATGTCTATGGTCAAACGATTAAAACTTTAAAAAGCTTAAAAAGAAATGTAAAATTGGGATTGAGAAGTTGAGACAAATGCGCAAGATAGAAAATTAACAAAATCAAAAAGACACTACTTCACGAAGATCCATTGCGACCCAAATGTTAGATTATTGAAGCATTGGAAATATAAAATTGGAATTGAGAAGTTGACATAGATAGATTTAAAAAGCATCAAATGATATTTGAAAATGAAAAGCATGAATTGCATCAATGATATTCAAAGATGCCAAAAGCTACTTAAACAAGTAATCACTAGATCCTTTTAAAAAATATGTAAATTAGATAAAATTATGGAATGTAAAAAATAATATTTAAAACTGTAAAAGAAATAAAAAACAATCACTGAATGATTGAAAAGAATAACAAAAAATACATAAAAAGATGAAGACGAAAAAATGAAATTTAAGAATGTCACACAAAAAGAAAAAGAACCAAAAGCATGTAGAGCATTTTAAAAATTAATCACTAGATCATATTAAAAAACAATAGACTCAATTAAAAGAATGTAATGAAGCAATAGATATTTAGAAAAACCCAAAAAATAAAAATAAATTATTGAATGATCTCTACGAACAACGGAAATTCCATAAAAACTGAAAACATAGTAAAAAAATATTTGTATTTAAGAATGTCGCAAAGAAAGAAAAGAACGAAAGCATCAAATGAAAATTAAAGTCTCATCCAAAAAATATCATCCAGTTGGCACAGTGATGACAATGCAATTGAGTGAAGCGAGACAGCTTGAGGAGTTCAGCTCATGACAATGGCGGCTTGAATGAGTGAAATCAAGCTGTTGGCATCAAGAGCAGCAGCTAATGAATTCCTCCCAACCCCTCCAGACTCTGCGACCATAGAGATCGCATTGCAAGTTTTGGGGTTTCAAACAACGCCTATAATCTCTGCCGCACCCAACAAGCATCGTTGGGGCTGCATTGTCGTATGCATGAATAGGAGAGAGATTGGCTTGAGTATGTGATTGAATGGAGATCAGTCTATTATATTGGCAATTCTGTTTTCTGCAGTTTTGTTGGTGTAGTGAGTACTTTGTAATGGTGCTTGTACGATGTGTTTTGAGATGTCCAATTTCGTTTTGGAAATGCTAGAACTTGCAAAAGATATTCTATTCACTATAGTATTTTAGAACCATTGAGCTTGCTGTAGATGTTGAAGTGCCTCGAATCTTGTTGTCATCGTTGCCACTGTTGCGGACTGTCATCGTTGGAACTGTTGCTAATTTTAAAGGTATAGTTAGTATTTGTGTTAGGCTTGTGTGGTTTGATCATTGAGCACTTAATAGAGATTAATTACCGTTTTATATTTCAGGACTGTTTGGAACTTCTCAACAACCTCCTACGTAGTAATCCTTCCAACCAGGTCAGCGTTGTTACCATGCTTGTTTTTTTCCTTTTGTTGGAATTCTCTTGTTGGTTGATGATGGGTTGCACACGAGCTAACTTTAGCGAAGGTGGGTATGGAGCGCTATATTGTCTTTCATCTAAATCGTGTGCACAGTGTCAACTTGCAGCTGTTGAAAGTAGATACAGAGTCTTCTTTTTGGATCGCATGTCTTTATACATTGCCTCGGTCTTTGAAGGTGTTAGCATAGTTAGCTGTCTTGAACGATGTGCGTGTTTCCAACTTAGGCAACTTCCACTACGATTTTGCCTTTTAATTGTGCAGTTCGTGTCTTTGATAGTTTGTTTACATGCTGATTTAGTTTAGTGATGCATGCAAGCGTTTGCAGTTTACGATTCAGACGATTGCTCTGTAAGAATTTCAATGAACTGGAGATGGTTTTTTGATTGCAGTTTATTTCATTACAGGACTTAAGCCCTTTGAAGATGCTAAAGTCTGTAGTTGTTTGTTTCCTTTCAATAACAGATGGCAGGAATTCAGATATGGTAACTTTCAGATATACACTATGAAGTGGTTGTGATTGCTCTGCTGGGTATGGAATTCAGAGCATTGGTTTCATGAGTCCTTGGAACTCTTTTGCTATGAAAGGGGTCTAATATCTCATTGATGAGAATACAGCTGATTTCATTTTTTGATGTGGCAGACTATCTTATGTGTGCCATGAATGAATGGGGTGGTTGAGCTTGGTTCAACTGATTTGGTGAGTTTTTTGAAGATTCTAAAGTACTCATTGAGATTGTTTGTTGGTTTTGTGGTTGTCATGGTTGCCACTGTTGCTAACTGTCATCGTTGCCACTGTTACTAATTTTAGATATCAAAGCGGACAGTGAACTTTGAAGCCAAAGACTAGTGTTTTGGACTGTTTTTATGGGCGGGATTTGTATGTTGCAGGTGTTGCTATCTCCATTTTTGTCTTGTCCTTTTGGTGGTATAGTGAGTATACTATTTTATAACCATTGAGCGATAGTGTAGATATTGAAGTGCCTTGAGTCTTGTTGTCATCGTTGCCACTGTTGCTAATGCCGCACCCAACAAAGATCGTTGCCACTGTGTTGGACCATGTATGAGGTGTTGCCAGCAAACGCAAGGGACATTGACTTTTTTCATTTCCATGTCGCACCTACGGACTGCTTGTTTGCATCAGAAGGGCTAGTGAACTTTGAAGCGATAGATTGGTGCGTCTCCTGTTTCTGTGGGCGGGATTTGGAGGCCAATAGTTTCGGCTGCAACTTTTTTTCCTTTTCTTATTGCAGGTATTGCTATCTCCATTTTCGTCTTGTCCTTTTTGTCGCTATGCTGCAGCTAATCATTGCTGGTTTTTGGAAACTGATACTTTAGATTGCTTAAAGAACCATTGAGACCAGTCTTGATTTTTTTTCTTGTTAGAGGTATGAGTTGGGATTTGATAGCCTTCTTGGCATGTTGCATGGATATGAGAGAGATTGGCATGAGTATGTGATTGAATGGAGATCAGTTTGTTATATTGGCAGTTTTTTTTTTTTTTTTGTAGTTTCGGTGGTGTAGTGAGTAATTGGTAATGGTGCATACACGATGTGTTTTAACTTTTGAGATGTTGAATTCGTTTTGGGAATGCTAGAATTGTCAAAGATATTCTATTCAGTATAGTAATTTAGAACCATTGAGCTTGGTGTAGATGTTGAAGTGCCTCGAATCTTGTTGTCATCGTTGCCACTGCTGCTAACTGTCATCGTTGCCGCTGTTACTAATTTTAAAGGTATAATTCGTATTTGTGTTCTCTTGTGTGGTTTGATCAATGAGCACTTAATACCGATTAATTACCATTTCATATTTCAGGACTGTTTGGAACTTCTCAAAAACCTCTAGGACGCAGTAATCCTTCCAATCAGGTCAGGGTTGTTTCCATTCTTGTTTTTTTTCCTTTTGTTGGAATTCTCTTGTTGGTTGCTGATGGGTAGGACTTCAGTCGTATTAACAGCACTATGTGTTGTGCTCTAGATGTGTAAGTGATAGACTGAGTCCAATATATACCTCGAACTTATTTTAGGTGGGCTGCAGATTTTGATCAGCCGGAACTTTAGGGCTTCAATACATTTGTTAACTTCTAAAGTTGCGGAAGGGGAGTGCAGATAGTAGTACGCAACAGAAGGTAATTCTATTTAGTATAGTATTTTAGAACCATTCAGCTTGTTGTAGATGTTGAAGTGCCACAGTGTTGTTGTCATCGTGTATGGCCTTTGAATTAGATGTTGTATTCAGTCGTGGCTTCTAGTTTTAACAGAAGTTGCGGTCGCTTGAATCTGGTTGCAGATATGAGGAGACTTCGTCGCAAGTGTAGAGGGGATTCCATGCAGCCTCACGATGGAGCAGATGCAGTGGGCCCAGAGATGTTGGAAACAGGCCCCAGCGATGTTGGAGACGACACTGTTTCTATTGGTAGGGGAGACATTGGCAGCGATGAATTCCAAGAGCCGATTATGTTGGATGGAATTCCGGAAGATCTTCAACAACGAATGTATGCTGTGGCGCCCATGCTTAAAGGCCGTGAGGGTGTCTATGACGAGCGATTCTTCACCCTTGTTTGTGGACTTTGTAACCATGGTGTTGAGGTAGACCAAGTCCAGACGGTGGCAGCTGTTTCTGACGCCGAAATTCTTACAAAGTGGTCGCCTTCATCAGACAAGTACAAGTTTGCAATGGACAACTGTGTTGACCAGGACCAAGCTACACAGTTCTGTGAGCACTATAGGCTTGTCTATGGAGGCCACCCGACCAACAATTCCTTTTCTATGAGGTTTTTACGGGCTTGCTATGCGACATTTGTGCACAATGTCAAGGTTGATTGGGTGGAAGAGGCTATGAAGAGGCACAAGATTCGAATGTCCACTAAGTCCCTAAACCGCCACAAATTGGGCCCTGTGGCGATGCGGGAGCAACTGGCCTCCTTATGCGCCGTCGTTGCTGCCAACAAAGTGGCAACTGGATTCAAGAGGAGCTCCTCGAAACGACCTAAATCGCCTAAGTTGCAGAGAGATCAGGCTATACGCGAGGTAGAGACAGCCTTGAGAGATAGTTACAAGCTTCAGGAAGAAGCAATAGCTGTCCAAGACGATCTGCTGCAGACTGTGATTAAGTTGAAACAAGGACTTCTCTCCAATGGCGAACAGATGAGTGCGATTCAAGAGGAGTATAATGAAGCTTATGCAGTGGCAAATGAGCTGAAACTAAGAGGTACCAACCAGCTGTCCGCTCAGAAGTGGCGTGAGGGAAAGGATTTATTAGAGAGGCTCATTGAAATGTCAAATTCGCAACAGAAGACGGAGGAATCCATACTAGTCATTGAGACTAGCAAGTTGCCAGAGGCTGCCAATGCAGTTGAGCGAGCAGCTCGTGCCATTGCTGCCAACAAGGAGAAGTTGCTGAGCCTTCAGAATTTCACCTTGATGCTGCAAACAAGAGCTCCATTTCTGTATCCAACAGGGACGTCATTGCCTGAGTTGCCAACAGAGTCAAAGTTGAGACTGTGCGTAGGATGTGGGCAACATGGATTTGTAGCGTGTGCTATTGTTGTCGGTTCTTGTGGGTGTGGATTTCATCCAACGTGCATTGCAGTGTTGCTACAGTTCAAGCGACCCAGTTGTCCACGCTGTTGTACGTCCTTCACTGGGGCTTGGATGGCTCAGTTTGGGCTCCCTCTTACAGCAGAGATGGACGAGGATGTCTCCACCGTGAAGAAGAGTTTGGAGGCAACAGCTGGTGGAAGTTCAAGTTCGTGTAAGTCACACTTACTACTCCTTGGTATGCCATGTAGAGTATTTGCATTCTTTGTAGAAATGGCGGCTTCTTGCAATTATTGGCTAACAGTTCTGTTTTCTCACTGGTACAAGGAAAGTGGACGCATTTCAAAAGGAGTTGGATCTGAAGACTTCAGAACTCCAGCAGTTTGCATCTGCACTAGAGGAGAAGAAGGTAGCTCACACTCGTTTCCAAGCTCAGATTTTGGCGTTGGAAACAGAGGATGAGCGGCTGAATTCCATGAAGGATGATATGCGGAAAAGGAGCAGACATTTTGCTACAGCCGGAGAGCTTAAAGAGAAGGCGGGTGTGGACAAGGAGCAACGGGAGATCAGCAAAGCGATTGCTGCAAACATCGCCACGTTGGAAGCAGCCCAAGAGGAAGCAGTGAAGCTGGCATCAATCATAGAGCGCGACAGTTCAGCCATCCTATGTTCCCAAGAGCAGCTTTGCCAACTTGAATCGAAACGTGGACAGTAGAATGAAGCCAGGGACTCTAGAAATGAAGCACCAAACAATCATTTTTCTTTATGTAACTGTCTACACCTATTGTGTGCTAGGACAGTCTACCAGTGTTTCAGTAGTTTTGTGTTTGGTACACTTGCTATGATCTTGGCCCTCGGGTGTTTCTTTACCTCTGACTGATGTAGGGTTTTCAGAGACTCTTGAGTATTTTAGCACCATTCTCGGATTTGGTACATATCATGGTCACATTTTACTTTGAACGTAGATGTCTTGCTTGAACTTCATGCTGGTTTCTGAAGCAATCTTGCAATTGAAAAAGCAAGCATGGTTTGAATTCACCTCCTGATCATTCTTTTCAGTCATCGGCTTTATCACCTAGTTGTCATTTTTGTTTCGAAGTGCTGATACTGTTGAGAATTCAATAGTTCTTCATGTTATCTTGAATTTGAAATTACTATGTGTAGAATTTTGGAGGTTTAATCTAAACGTGGATGAATTGTAATAATGGACTTATGAGAAAGTATATATTGAATATAGTTCTGATAAATCGTAGAGGATGTTGATGCAGAATTTATGTACATTAGCATGCTAAGGCACAAAATAAATGTTTGAAACGATTCAAAGAAAATTAGAAAATTTTGAAGTCAGACGAGTCAGTAAAAATACGAAATCAGTTTTCACAATACTCATCACTTTAAATTTCAAGTCAAACATGAATTTCACAACAACCTCCTACGCAGTAATTAATCTAAGTAAATAGTTTTGCCCCTTAGAGATGTCACTAAATCCAAGAGTCCCTCGACAGTTGGAAACAAAGGCAGACAGTCATCGTTGGAAACAAAGGCAGACTAATTCAAGGCGCTGGAAACAAAGGCGGACTGATTTAAAGGCGGTGGAAACAAGAACGGTGGAACCGTGAGGCTCTGTCCCCAATAATGATAGTTTATATATATTTTTTAAATGAAATTAAATTCAACTTAAAAATAATACAATATTTTATTGAAATGATTTTATCAAATGATAACTAAGTCATTTCAATTAATGTTTAAACTTTGGTTTTTGAAATTCTCTATTTTTTCTATAGAAGGATCTAACACGTAAATTTTAGTTCCTACAAAAAGAGGGGATTTTATTAAACCTTCTACATTAAAAGTATTTCCAATCAAGATTAAATTTCAATCTTGTGGTAAATAACACTCTATTAAGTAATTAAAATTTAATATTCTTCTTTCACTAGAAACGTATTGAACTTCATCTTTAGTAAATATGAGTGGCAACGGTTCACTTAAAAACTTTAATGGAAAATTTAAAGATGGAGCACTTTGACTTTGGTAAGAGAAAATAAAAATAATTTCGAATTTTTGTTGAAAACATATTGAGTTTTGTTGATTATTATCTTGTAAAATTTCGCCTTCATGTTGTTTAGGATACCCCCAATTGCCTTGCATTATAATATGTTCATCATTTATTTCAAGATAAGAAAGTATCTCATGTGCAGAGGTGTCTATTGGCAATAAGAGAATTACATTCCAACGTGAAATTTAAGAAGTCCATCTTTTTAAATTTGTTCCAAATAAAGTATAATCATTCTTGGACCAATGCCGTCCATTAACTCCTTGGCGTGGTGAATCAAAAACAAATAAAGAATCATTTGAAAGAGCATAGGAAGTTATATTAAAGTTTCCAATTTTTGCAAAAATTTCAATGGACTTATTTAAAATAGGACTTTGAATTTTCTCATTCCATGTCCAGAAATTAAAAGAACTTGGAACCATTGATTGGTTCAATAAAAATTTATTTGATTTGTAATGATCAGATATGAGTGGAGGAATGTATCTTTCATAATTAGGTAATTCTTTAATTTGTTTAGGTAATCACTTTAAATTTCAAGTCAAACATGAATTTCACAACAACCTCCTACGCAGTAATTTATCTAAATAAATTGTTTTGCCCCTTAGAGATGTCACTAAATCCAAGAGTCCCTCAACAGTTCAACTTATCGGAGTTCCCAACAGTACTAATTCTAAAATATCTCTCTAAAAGATCTCAATGCCCAAATACTTTATGCTTCATCAGAATACTTGGGTAATCATTGTTGATGATATTTTGGATCAAGGGGGTGGATCAATGACCAGAAAAAACATAATAGAATGATTCAAGACTGATTAAGGTCGATGGAAACAAAGGCAGACTAATTCAAGGCGCTGGAAATAACGGCAGACTGATTTAAAGGGGGTGGAAACAAAGGCTTACACCAAAGTATAATACTGTTCTATACAAGCCGTAAGAAAGGGGATGAAAGTCAACAGGCTACTCCCAGTACTATTCACCTAGGTGACAACGACTGCCCCTCTAAGTCTACGGGGGTCATAGGACTGTCCCAAGCCGTGTCCGTCTCGTTGGCGGCTGCGTTGTGCGCTTCCATCATCTAAATGTACCAACCCCAATTTTTTAAGGTTCAAAACATGGCCTCTTTGTGGTACATCAACCATTCCCGCCAAATTTAGTGTTGCTTTGCTGTGAACTGTGTCCACCATTGTTTCCACAGTTGTTTCAATCACCTGCTCTGCTTTAGAATTCTAGCTTGCTGCCGCTCCTTGTTGTCGATCAGGTTGCTATAGCTTTGTTGTAATCGAGGTAAATAGTTTCCACCATGCCTCCCTTGGGCAAGAGAATCCAACGTCCCAACAGAGGAAAAGCGGTTTTGCGAATTGAAGCAACTGATCGTGAGGCAATAGTTGTCAAGTCCGAGGTGCCATCACAGTGTCATACAGAGTCTACCTGGGAAGCGCCATTTGACTTAGAGGGGATTCCAACAGAGTTGAGAGAGAAGCTTGTCCTAGCTGCACCATGCTTGCTGGGTCGATCAGCTGCTGTCGACGACCAAGATTTCTTCCATAGAGTGGTAGGACTTTGCAAGGAAGGTTGTACGCCCAAAGAAGTCACGGAGAAGATGGTTCCAGCAAACACATATGAGGAGACTTGGCCGCCTGGGGAGGGTGCAAACAAGACGCGCTACTTGCTGGACCGGTGTAAAGACTCCAAAGGAAGGGACTTGTATCTGAGGATGTACCAACGAGTATATGGCGATGCTCCCGACAACAAAGCATTCAGCCAAACTTTTCTACGCGCATGTGTGTATTACTACAGTGGTGGGCGAGACAGCAACGTCAACTGGGCTGCTGCAGCTGCAAAGGTGAATCAAGAACGCCGAGCCCATGCTGCCAACAACCCACAGAAGCTGAGTCCTCCGGCGTTGAAGCAACAGATGGTGGGCATCATCTCGGCGGTGGCAACGTACTATCTTCACAATGGCAACGTACTATCTTCACTGGTGCTAGGAAAGTGGATGCATTGCTAAAGGAGTTGCAGTTGCAGACTTCAAAACTCCAGCAGTCTGCATCTGCGCTAGACAAGAATAAGTTAGCTCACCTCGGTTTGCATGCCCAGATATTGGCGTTGGAAACCGAGGATGAGCGGTTGAACTCTAAGAAGGAAGATCTGCGGAGAAGAAGCAAGAAGCATGCTACAGCCAGAGAGCTCCAAGAGAAGGCGGATGTACACAAGGAGCAACGGGAGATCAGCAAAGCAATTGCTGCAAACAACGATGCATTGGAGGCCGCCCAAGAGGAAGCAGCAATGCTGGCATCAACCTTAGAGTGCGACAGTTCAGCTTACCGGAGTTCCCAAGAGCAGCTGCGCCAACTCGAGAAGAATTGTGCATCTGAGAGAATTGCGCAGCATTCTATCAAGCCGAAACGCCCTGTTGGCTGAAGCAGGCGTCCCTCTAAAAATTAATCTTGACTCAGCGTGTAGATGCTGCAACTACCTCTTTGTTTCAAACTGTGCAGTGCCATATTCATGTGGTTGTTTGTTTCACCCTTGGTGCTTGTTTCCAGCGCTGATTTCGGGACATGGCAATTGCCCTCTCTGCGGCAAACTCGGTGATGCAAGTTGGTTGGAATCATGGGGGTTTGATGGGCTGGAGCGCTCTGGTCTAGTCTCTCGTGACAGCAAAGGCAAATGTCTATCGAGTCCACCAGACTCTGGCTTTGTGAAGCGAATGAGAGAAGATGCTGGCAATGCTCAAGGTCGACCAGCTCCAAAGGTGGCCAAAACGAAGGTCAAGGTAAAGGGTCCATCGCCTTAACCACCAATTTCTCCATTTATTCCAGCGTTCCCACGTCCCAAACCACTTGCTAGCCGACCCGCTGGCAGCATACACAGTGAAGTTGTCAATGTGGCCGTTGCAACCTTGGCGCATCACAGTAAGTTTTAGTGTTTTTTTGCTCCCTGCATTTTTCAAAATTTTAGCCAAGGTTCGTTTTAGTTTAGTATCATGCTTACAATTTCAGTTATGATTTAATGTGCCGGAATTGTCCATGTGTTCGTTTGGAACAGAGTTGTCTCTCTAAAGAAATAAGTACTAATGCTAGATGTGTTGCCCTCTAAACAGCAAAACAAAAGGTAGAAGAGTTCAAGAGGGGGCTCCAGGAAGGTACAAGCCTTGTTTGGGACGTTGAACCATGCCCAACAGCTGCAGAGGACGTGCCAAGCCGTTCTTCCAACAAGCCAAGTACTGGCAAGTTGCCACCAGCGCCACATTCCTCCCTAGTGTCACTGGATTTGTTGGTTGAGCAGAGCATATCGACCGTTGAGCAGAGCATATCGACCTAGTGTTTAGTTCAAAGATGTTAGCGGCCGAGTTTTATTATCATGGCGTTAGTACCAAAGTGGTTGTAGTGTTTATAATAGCTAAGCCTGTACTCCATTCACTTCGTGGCCTTGTGCTGAACATTTTGATGAAAAAAAAGTTGGCATTTTTTCACAACTTCATGACTTCATGGACATTTCCACTTCCCCTTTGTTTCCACTCCATGGTCTTTCCACTTCACTCTGTTTCCACTTCGCTTGTTTCCACTTCACGCGTTACAATTCTACACTCTGTTTCCTCTTCCCGAGCTTACTGACAAATTCATTTAGTTCAGTCTCCATACTATGCATTGGAGAATCTTTCAATGAAGGATTTGCGGTGTTCATATGTGCCTGGCTTGTATGATTGTGTTCTTTTATGTTACCCAATGAGGCACAGCGTAGTTTCTGTTGAATGAGTTTGCAGCTCAAGAATGATACTTTGGAGTTGTTGCTTCACCGCTTTAATCAGCCTTTTTTCCGAGGATAGGTGAACTCTAATTGGACAAGATAAGCGACCAAAGGACCGATTCTAATCACCGTTGACATGCATGCAACTCGCATGGACGTCGTCTAGATGTTGCTAGCAGTTTATATTCTTTGTGTTGTATTTGCAGGTGGCGGCAACAAAGGCAGATTATTTTAAAGGCGGTGGCAACAAAGGCAGACTGAATTATATTCTCTGTGTTGTATTTGCAGGTTGTTCAGATTTCTTGAACACCTGATTCAAAGCGAGGCACATTACATCGTAATTTATGCCACCAATGAAGAAAATATTGAGGTTTGGTTAACTGTGTTGGGGTGATCTGGTTTTTCTGAATTCGTGTGAACACTGATCGCACATTTTCGTGAACACTGAGAATGGTACAAATAAGCTAATAAAGAATATACAAATTGAAACATGGATAATTGGGTAGAAAACAAACGTGTATTTATGAAACCTCCACCATTTAGCTAGAATTCAACCATGGCTGAGCCATAGTTCCTATTCAGCTTGAGGTGTATACAAAACTACCTTTCCAGGTCTACATCCGTTTAACTGCCTCGCGTGTTTACAACGTGTCTACTTAAAAATACACCAGCGGCACTAGCCACTCTAAGCTCTAAACTAGGTGGTAAGTGCTACTATCTCAAAAGTCCACGGTAGTAGAACTTGTGATACAGTGTTGGAACCTTCGTGTCTGCGGTTCACCTTGACGTCTGGATACCCAACTCGCTTGAGCACAAAGCGGAATTCCTCTGGAGCCACGTCGCCCAAGGTGATAGCAACCTCTCGAAGAATATGTGACAACGGCCACCCTCGACCAACTTCAAACCGTGCCACTGGCAGACCCTTTAAAAAACAAGGAAGCACCACCATGTCTTCTTCCCGCATTTGGTCAATTTGTTCCCAAGTTACACCATCTTGCGCCAGACGCTCTCTCCCATATTTAAAGTTCGAGTATAACACTGATCTTTTAACGTGGTACCTGCGCAATAAACACATATGAGAGCTTCTCACAAGAGAGCTTCGGCCATAGCATGCAGAAATGGCATTACAATGGCAACAGCGGCAACAGTGGCAACAAGCATCAAATGATGACAACAGTGGCAACACACCTGAAAGTTACAGAAGGTAAGGATATTGTGCACCGCACAATATCCTTACCAAACACCACTTTGGTTTGCCAACCTGGATCCATCAGAGATGTGAACACTTCTTCTGAGGGATTCTCCACGATACACAACGTGGATGTTCGTCTCATAGTGTCTTCAGCTGCAGCAAAAAGGTCTACGAAGACATGTAGAGAAAGAAACCACTGGAGGTGGCCCATACGGCTCCCAGTGGTGGACTTTGTTACAGACTGAAAGTCTGCATACAGTTTAGCTCTAAATGCCTCACTGGTATGCATATCTGGGAGAGGCCACTCCGGATCACTGAATGATGGCAATAGCAATGGCTCGACTGATTCATACAAAAGCCCTGGCGTAGGTGGAACATAGACAAGATTAGAAAGAAAGATGCCAACATCAAGCAGCTCCTTATACGACCGCCCATTGCGAGTTGCCTCACCAACATCGCTGTGCACAACCATGATCACTCCCAGTATGGAATCAGGGTCGACCCAATCTTCAAAATACGACTGGTATAAAACTGTTCCCAACACCCAAAGCAAACCACAAAATTAACGACTCCTCGTCATAAAGGGATGGCCACATGAGAAAATTGATGATTAGCTCAGAGTTAGTCGTGACTCACAATTGCATGGAACCCGATCCCGAGTAATCTGTGGATCTAGTAGCACCTGATGCCTGTGGTTGGCATGCCTCACCAACACGGACTGCAGTTCCTGCTTGTTGGTGACAACCTTGCGATGATCTACCTTGAATTTAAAATCCCTTATCTAAGCCTTGTAGGTTCCCCTCATGTCATCGCCGCCATGGCGTCGCGCATCTCTAGCCCAAGCCCCAATACTCCCAGGATTCAGCCTCACCCATGACATCCGCTCATACCTCGTTGGAATCCATTCCCCATCGGCGTTGTGAGTGCTGTGAAGAACAACTGCAGCAACCTGCGAAGTTGGTCGGCGGTTCTCCATACTTCCAACTACCTCAAGAACTTTCGATTCAAAGAATTTCGACACTGTTCCTCACTAGCAACAACATCACAGCAATAGTTGCAAGCTGATTCTTCCTAAACTCAAACAATAATCATCCCACATTTCCCACCCAAAATCACCGTTGACCATCTATGGTCACATCAAGGTTCATCGAATTCCGGCGCCACTACCTGTCCCGACTCTCCAGCACGTGTGATGGTGTTGCCAACAAGGACATCCACTACGCGGCCCCAACACGTGTGTGGGTGTTGCCACCAAGGATAGCCAAGGCCCCAAAACCATTCCACTCCCAACAAGGACAATCGATTATCTTTTCACTATCCAACATTATCCAGGACCACCATCCACGATTGGCTCCCACCCATTCAAAATCTGATGTCAGCGCCTTATACTCCACCATGGCAATCTGCATGTGGAATTTCTTGGCAATTTTTATTTTGACAAAATCCGGATATTCCAATTTCGGATTTGGGCATCCCAGGACCTCAAAATCTCTCTAATGACTGCTTTGCGGTTGTAATTTTGGCTAAGAAGTGTATGGACAGCTTGTGCTCCAAGGAAATACAGGAAGCGGCTCCTTGGGGCAGGGGCAAGAACACTACCGTAGGCGCTCACGACATACTTGACGTGATTGATACGCTCGGAGACAAAGTGATGGAAGAGAAGACGAAGAGTTTGGTTAAGCCTTCACCAAAGAAAAGAGGCGGCCGCAAGTCTGCTGTAGAAGCGGGCACTGGTACAGTCACCTCCGAGACCGGAGAGACACAGGCGACAGGGGAGTCATCGAGAAAGAAGAAGGGAAAGGCAGCGGCTGCTGAGGGCGAGGGTGGGAGACAGAAGAAAGGTGGGAAGAAGGAAGAGAAAAAGTAGACCGTGGCGGAAGCTCTCATGCTCGCAAACAATCTCACTTCCAAAACAAAGGACATCGACGTCCTTGCTATGTACCAGACGTTGGAGGAAGATTGGGCACTGCTTCCCCAACAAGCAACGTGCCCTTCCTTCGCAGATTCCATATGACAAAATACACATAGCTCCCGACCATTTTAAGTACAGAGCGATATTCAAGAAGAGACAGGATCTGATAAGTCTTTTCTACAAAGGACTTGGAGCAATCCGGAAGAAGCCCGAGCTGTACTGCCTTCCTTTGAGTGGTGACCCCAGAGTAAAGGATCTTGAGACGGGCGAGATTATGAAGCTTTAAGGCAAGGAAGCAATTCTTAGTCCTATGCGAGCCCTAACGATCAAGTATTATTTACCAAAGGATGACGGCACATTTAAAGAGATACCTTGGTATGAAGATGAGAAAATCCACTCGTACATAATTAAGGGCCAGCACACGTTCGAGGCTTGTCGAGAACTAGGAGAGAAGGAACCACTGGACTCTCCTATGCGGCAGTATTACCTCAACTACAATATCATTCTTGTATGGTCTGATGACGAGGATACCCTCATCAAGGTCTCTAATGCATTAAACATCGAGGTGAAGGATAAAGTCGCCGAAGTAAGTTTAAGGTCCCAGCTGGAGAAGATGCGCGCCAAATGGATCGAGAGGGGGAGGATCGACAAGAAAGCTGACTTCAACGCATGGAAGGTAAGTCACATCTTCCTCTTTTCCTGTTGTTTACATGTAGTTGAAAGTCGTCGGCGGCCCGCCGATGCTCAGGTGGTCTTCCGTATTGTAGAAGTGAGATTGATTTATCGATTTCATTTTCTTCTTC
Organism: Ceratodon purpureus; assembly: GCA_014871385.1. Taxonomy (NCBI): domain Eukaryota; kingdom Viridiplantae; phylum Streptophyta; class Bryopsida; order Pseudoditrichales; family Ditrichaceae; genus Ceratodon; species Ceratodon purpureus. The sequence goes on from CM026426.1 coordinate 11,914,823, forward strand.
CTTGCAGGATTTCTGCAAGGAGTACCTCAGTCCAATTCTCGGAAAGTCCCCTATGGCCCAAACCATCAAGCTGCCCTTAGTCTTTGTATCTGACAATGCATACAACGAGTGGCAACTGGTTTTTAACGCCTAGAGGAGGGGAGGATCATTGGGGAGGACGGTTTAAAACCAGGATTTCCCCTAAAGCCAGCCCGCCGAGACATAACGCTGAACGACATGCAGTGGGTGATCGATCTTCAGGACCACGAATGCAAGAGGCTTGCCAAGGAAATTCTGGACCTTAAAGTGTACCTCAACGTCACTGGGAAAGAGGTGGTTCAACGAGATGGAACATCATTGGAGAATTGGTGTAAGCATGTGAAATACGAGTATGTTGTCCAAAACGAGCTTATCTGCATTTACAGGGGCTTCGCACTTAAGTAACCAGGGACTGGGAAGCATATTGAGCGGAGCTTGGATGACTGGAATTCCCTTCAAGTCGAGAAGTGGTTCAATGATACAATGATTAGTAATATTCGGGCTAAGTTGGAAGATAGTCATGAAAGGAAGGAGTGGCTTAAGGGACGAAATCATCCGCTCACGCCGTCGCACGGGGCAACACCCGAATTCTTCAAGGACATTGTGCAGAAGTATTGGAAGTCGGATGTGGACCAGTCTTCGTAGACGTCTGTACAATTCGATGCCCGAATTGCACAGGACCTGGGTGAAGTATGCACAACTCTTGACGTTCGCGGAGCATTCTCCTTCGACAAGGCGCAGTATGAGATGTACGTAGTCTTTGGCTACGATACAGCGGGAAAGGAGATGCTGAACATGCGACAAAGAGACATTCTAAGCGTCGCTGAGAGGATTCACCGTGAGGTGGAGTAGCAGGTCATTCAGGTGGGTGGGGAGGGAGAAACAACTAAGGTGAATAAGCTTGTCACCCCATCCTTGTGGCTACCTGATGCTGAGTCCAATTACAATCTTCAAGGCGTGTCAAGGCTGACGGGTAGTTCGTGGATGGTGCATACTATGAATTACTTCCCCGATAGTTCCGCCGGGTTTCAAAGGAGTTCTCTCATTGACTCTAGGCCCAATGTTCATGTGTCCGTTATGTGTCCAAAAACAACGCCCGGGGATGCATGGAATACCTTCTCGGACTTCACTGGTTTGAAAGGGCCGCTTCCTACCTATGTGGACGAAGGAGAAGACGGTCTTGGGGAGGATTGGTCTAATGGAGACTGCCACGCTAGTTACTCTTACCTCCAATCTCTTCTGGAGAAAGCGATGCAGTTAGACGACGTTCGGGTGATCAATTGCTGGGGAGGTCGGAACGTCATGGCCCTCGCTCTGGTAAGTCACTGCTGTCTCTTATAGTGCCTTCGCTGTTTGCTTACCGATCGTCGGCGGGCAGCCGACGCTCATTGCATCCTACGTGTTTCTTGGGTACAAGATTTCCTTAACGGTTTTGTCTTGCTTTTCTGCAGAAAAACCATTTGACTGTAATAGACATCTTGCATACCGAGGAAGAGAGATTCCAAGCACACTGTCGGGTTCGGAATATGACGTTCATTCTAGGCGTTTATAACGTGCCCCTCAAAGCTCCAACTCAAAACACGCACTCTGGGGCCGGGCCGTCTGTCCCCGCCTCTGCTAGAGTCAGGACTGGCACTCTCACGCGTGCCGACTTGGGTGTGAATGCGGAGGAGGCCCATTTGGTCGGGAAGGGTGGATGTATGGGTTCAGGGAAGACTGCAGGGGTTCCTCCACAGAATATTCAGGACTCCGACGACGACGACGACGAGGCACCAGATGTACCCGACCCAGACATTGAAGCTGAAGCTTACCTTCCAACTGGAGATGCTGGGGAACAGGCAAGATACGACGACGACCAAGCGGAAGCTCGCATTCTAACTGGAGATGCAGAGGTAGAGGAGAGATACACGGAGGACTTAGACTATGAACCAAAACCCGATGTGGTACCACTGGAAGATTCGAATCCTCGTTACGTAAACCCACCGCTGATGCAAGTTACAGGGGAGCAAGGAACTGACTCCCTCGGCTTCGGTAATAATTCTCCTACAATACATGTGCAGGAGACTCCTCACGCCGAGCCAGTACTTGACCTAGACCAGGCGGGGCCTCCAAAAAAGATGCACGTTCCTGTAGCATTGAGGCCTGACCAAGAACTGATTGTCCATGTCCATAAACCAACCCAGGAGCCTGCAGTGAGCATTGAAGGGCATCTTCCTCCTGCTGCCGTCGGCGGGCCGCCAACGGCAGACGAGCAAACTTCATCTAACCCCACTGCCAAGTCCAAGGTCACAGTGAAGTCAATCGCATTCGTCAATCAGGGTGTGAAGGGCGCAACTCGGATGATTGGCCCAGATGAGAACCCTCTGGGCAAGACACGAGCAGCAAAGAGAAGTAAGACCGATGGTATTGCTCAGGATTCCTCTCTTGTGGGTAACGTATCCCACGATTCCTCAGGAGTTCAGGACGGGGAGGATTCTTCTAGGAAGGGCAAACGGAAGGCTGCTTCTAAAAAGACTTCCTCCAAGAAGGGCACATCTGGGGAACAGCACATGAGTCCCAAGAATGTGGACGCTCCAGAGGACGTTCTGTCACCTCCGCGGGCATCCATACGGGAGCCTAGGTCGAAGAAGCACAAAGGTGGAGGTCAGTAAATCAGGCCGTGGCCCAGTCCATCTTTTAAATGCCTGCATTGATAAATTAGTGTAGTGTTCCGACGCTAGGATTGTGTTAGATGTTTGTAGAAGTACCGCGGTATTCGCCACCCTCTTCCTTTTAAGCATCCAAAGTCAAAGCCTCAACTGAACCCCGTCAATGGCTTCCCAAAGGTATGTACCCTAATCCTCTTTAGTAACACACCACCGCGTAAGTCGAATTCCCTTCTTATATCTTAGGAATGATTTTCTCAATTCACATGGGAGTCCCGGTTAGCTTCATAATTGATGTCAGCTGCTGATACAGAACGATTTGTTGTGTTTTCTATTTTAACTATGCATTGATTCACGTGTATTCGAGGATCAGACTTTGGAGGACCGTACACTGCTACGGAGTCGAAGAAGGCCATGTGCCGTGCCTTTGGTAGGCGGGAAAAGCATAATGGAATCCGGCAAGCACTCTGCCCACGGCCTTGTCAATGCCAAAGCGAAGAAAATGGACGTCGATTACAAAGAGTCTGACCTCATCGTATCGGCCATGGCCACGTTGTCGCACGCCATAGCGGACGCAGCAAGGCGCAGAAAGGATGTTCTATGTGAGGAGGGCAACAACTGCAAGCTGGAGCACCGCGCCTTTCACTACAAGCTAGAGAAAGAGAAGAAAAAATTGAATCAAGACAATGACCACAAGCAGGCATGGGAAAGGAAGCTTCGGATCGCTGAGGGAGTCCAAATCCACGCGTACAAAATTCGAGAGAGAGTTCTTGCAAAGGAGAGAGTACAGCCGAAGGAAGAACCTGGGAACCCTCACGTAGCGTCTACGGTCACGGAGGTTGCACTGTGGCAGGACGTTGTGCAGACGGCCCTAAGCAACACGAGTTTCGCACATTCACGTGTGGAGAGGCTGAAGGACGTTATAACGGCACAAGAGAGAACCGTGTCATCCGTGGAGGAAAAATTCAAAGAGACTCGCACTCGGATGACAGAGAAGATTGTTGCTATGAAGAAGGACACCGCACGGTTGGACGCATTGCTACGTTTCCTCGATAATCCGAAGAAGATGTTATTCACATCAAAATGAGGGCGCACTGTCATCAGTAACAATGAGGTCCATATCGATGAAGGTAGTTGAATGTTGCAGCATTAGGCCATCTCAGTCCGTTGTAGCCACACATTGCACTGCAATTGAAGAACTCAAACACTTCTGTACATACAGGTTTTTGTGACAGGCCCATTGTTGGAGAACTGATTCCTGTGTAAGTGACCATTGGAACTACTTTCGGCCCACACTGAACCGCGGTTCAATTCTCTAAATATCTTCAGTTATGAATGAACTGATTTCATGTTCGCATTGTATTGTCAAAAAGTAGTTTGCTTAGGTTTTGTTTTTTCAGGTTCATGGAACCATTGATTGATAAGGAGCACGTTATTGAATTGCTGAGCATTACTGATTGTACAGACGTCGAGTCTGCTATAGCACACGGAGACACGGACAAAAGTACCAGTAGCCGTGACCCCCGATCATGCAACCGTGGATGTGAACACCGTGAAAGTGGATGAACAAAGTTACGTTCACATATCAGCAGAAATGGACAGTGCCACATCACTCGTCGTCTGAATTATACATGTCTATACCCGGATAATATACATGACGGACTAAGTGCATCTCCTGTGCTGACGGGTATAGGACTATGCTCTTTCAGTTCCGGGTATCCCTGCGGCTTCCACGTCCTCAGTAAAGTTTAATATACGGATTAAATGCTACGCTTTTAACCCGATGCGGCACTTGGTTTTAACACCCTGACAGAATGAACAAAAAATATTAAACGTATCCCTAAGCAAAGCCGTGACCCACCACCCTTAACGACCTCCTCCTATGTTTGGAGCTGGGACTGTATATATGGACCCACATTCTCTTACAAACACACTCCAACAAATCAGAGGAGAGCGGCAGGGGTCCCAGATGACCAGGATTTATTTTGGTCATCAAACCTGGTCATGAAAAACACTTCTCCTACTAGTGTAGCCGGATTTACATATATTATGGACTTTACAGTTGAAAAAATCTTGTAATGATTGAAACAAACATTACTACAGCTGAATTTATAATAATCCCGGACGGAATTCCCAATGAACATGTTTATGCACAATCGGGTTCTCTCATTAAATGATGTCTTATAAGTTTACGAAGACAGAGGAGTTCACATGTGATGACATTCTTTTCGCGGTACACAAGCTCATCAACACTAGAGGTACAAAACGAAGACATTTGCACTCAGACACATAAACATAATACACGGCTACCCCATTGATTGTTTGAGTATGTGATAGAGGGGTTTTAAAGTCTGAATTTAGTTGTTCATATCGCGAACCCAAAGCAAGACCTTAATTAGACAATTAAAAACACATCCATACATTCGAGGAACAATAAAATCTTCGACTCACATGACAAAGTTGTCATTTCACATACGTAATGTCGGTACTGTAATATGAAATAAACAACAAAACATAGTATAGTATAAGATTACCTTCCAATACGGTAACTCGCTAGGACAGAAGGAAAGCCACGAGTAGAACTGGGAGCTTCTGTCATGTTGATGAAATCTTCACCAGGTGCATGCAAAGACGAGGCGTTCCTAGTCCTTCTACGTCCACTTGCAGTTTGAGGTGCTGCATTATTCTGTGCATCTCCATTCTCTCCACTGCCTTGAGCACCATTTTCACAAAGCCCCGGGCCTGCATTTCCTCTACTTGCAAGATAGGCCGCCTACTCATGAAAAGCTGCGCGTTGCTGTGCAGGAGTTTTCGCTTTTGGCGGTAACCTCCTTTCGGGCAGACCATCGAAGAGCTTGTCGTATCGACTGGATCTTAGGATATGATCCACTGTGAGCCATTTCCTGGCGTCGCGGTAATTTAATTTCCGACTCTCATATGAGTATTTCCCTCATAATTCGTCCCCACATGGTGGGCATGCAGCATAACCTTGATCTGTAGATCCGGAGATAGTCCCGTACCCTGGAAAATCATGAGTCGTGTACATGACTGCAACTCTTAGAGTAAAACCACGCTGCTCCTCTGGTTGTAAAACGCCATATGCTGGCATACCCTTCTAAAGCTCCTTCAACTCATCAATTAGGGGCCTTATCCAAATTTCGAAGTGCTCAATGGGAACTTGGGATCGCACTCGAATTAAGAGGGTTAGCATGGTAAAAAAAATTTAGTTACAAGCCATGGTGGAAGGTTAAGAAAACTAGCCAAAACTGGCCAAGCGGACCAAGTGGATTTATGTGACTTGAACAGGCATATCCCATTACACGATATTTGCATTCTTACGTCCTGCTCATCACTTTCGAAATCTCTTGTATCAAGCACATCTGGTGGCAACGTATCAAGCCTTTTCCAAGCTCTTGTATCTGTTCGGTACGTGACCTTGCCATCCATGCTTAGGTTTTCACTGTGCTACCGTAGCAGTTTTGCCAAAACCGGGATCCTATACGATCTCTGTAATCTCAATGTGATGGGGAACTGCCTTAACACCTTCAGAGGTCTTATCTTGTTAAACATGTCTTTATACCTTCCAGTGCCGCAATGTAGGCATCACTTAAGATTCCTGGTTTTTTCTTGATCGTACAATACACATCTCTTGGGGCAACCGTCAATGTTGCAAAAGTCTAGTCTAAGACGTTTGGTAAGTGAGTTTGCCTGATACAAAGAAACCATAGCAGTATAAATATGCAAAATTAGAGTACCTAAATATCACCAAAATCTTTAAAAAGAAGCATCTAATTTTTGCTTTGAACAATGCCAAAGTAAATGCATTATATTCTAGCATGTAACAGCGACCACGACCAACTTATATATCCAAACAATAGAGGGAGACTCATGCTGACCATTCACAAGTACAAGCGAAAAATGCACTGGCATTGATCAGACAATGGAACATTGACGTTTTCCAAACAGCATAGTAAGGAGTACGGGGTAACACCCAATGACTCAATGCAATGGAACATAGTACCTAGAAACAAGTACGTTGTCCATGAATGATCAAAACGTTATTGAGAGAAATGGCTCACCTGATACATCCATGCTGGCAGACAATTGTCATCTGGAAGAAGGCACTTGAAAGTAGCGAGGATGTCATCCGCTGCTTTGTCAGAAATACCTGGGTGCGTTGCCACTAAGTTCACCAGCATCATTGTTGGTCCAAGTTTTGTATTTTTAGATCCTTCATACAGTAATCTCATAGCGTCTCCAAGTGTTTGTGCATCTTTCAGACGTTCAATCTCCAACTGTTCATTGTCAACTAAATCCTTTGCTCCGTGCAAGTTTCCACGTACCTCACCAGTACTACCTTCCCTGACTTCTGTGTTAACATGTTCATTGGTGAGGTTGTCTTCGCCCACTCCTATGTTGGTGCCGTTATATGTTTCTAGTTGACTCTGATCATTGCTTCCACCATCTTGTTTGCTGGAAGATGCATCTTGCACAGGCTGTGCGCACTCCCCATTTACTCCCGTGATGTTGGCAACGACCTCCATTGCTTCTATAGTGATGGTATTTGGTCTCTCCTCAATATCTGAAAACTCTTGTACCTATTGATACATATCTTTTAGCATTTGTCCAACCTGTACCCCATTATCTCGATTTTGTTGAGGTCTAGCCGTGGCTGCATTTCGAGCAGAGAAATCCGCTTCCCACTCTTCGTCGGAAGAGTCGGGGTCTTCTGGACCTCTTCAGGTTCAACAGTCAAGCGACCTTCCATGCCTAAGCAAGTGCTTGAGAATCTCTTCAAGTCGGAAAGGATTGCTCGTTCCCTTGTGTAGGGTACAAGGACACGGTAGTTTCTGGAACTCGTATAATTTTGCCCAATTCTTATCCCGCTTCTATAGCTTGTTATCTCTATTTTGGATCCGCTGTGCATCTGTGAGAGGGAGTCGGTGCGACATTCTACAGTACTGTGTACAATTACACCCACTTAGATTTGCCAGTTTATGAATAACATCAGAATTACATCTTGCTTTACCGGGGTTTAACACCGACCTGGATTTCGGTACTATTAGAATGACCTATAGTATACGTATAATTATTGTCGAAGGATGACAATGCATATTGTACCGTGTGAGTAATAAGAAATGCATGTATTTGGGAAAAGCATATTGAGCCCTCAAAGTATATAATCATCTAATAGAAAGAACAGTTTGGTGTGGTATGATGTATTTGGAATACGTGATCTACAAAAATGATATTATTCTGACAAATACAAACATCGAATTATGTTATCAGAGGAGGCCACTTACTTGATTGGTCAATTGGATCCGTGGTTACGTTGTCGTCTTCCTCCAATTGATGCAGTCACTATTGATGTCGGTGTTGTTCAGGGTGATCAAAACAATACAGTATAGTTGCTTATCAAAGATTTCACAGTAATGGAGGTACTTCCTTGCATTCTAGATCTCCAGTACCTTAGAACTTTCTAAACCCTTTTGAATCCACACACATCTCTTGTACGTGTTATGGGGACATTAAAATTACAACGGCGGCAGCTCTTCCCTTGCGAATATGCCAAATGAATAGTGTGAGACACAATCTTGCAAACCAAATGTGACAATTACACAAACAAGACTTTGTGCTCTTGAGACTGATGTATATTACTTATAATTTTCATTAAAAATGAAATATTCAACAAGCACTTGAAAGGTTGGTCTCACAATCAGTACAAAGAATCAGCAAGAGCTTGTCAACAAACAAAATGAGACCCCGACTAACATAAATCAGGAGATGTATCAACCCCAGACATACCTGGTGGAAGGGACTAAGAATAGATGCGAGATTGTTCAAGTGCCGTGGAGTCCACAATCAGCTCAAGGAACATCCAAGCCATAGAAAGGACATCATCATACAGAGGCCCAACCCGGTATCCTTTTGCTTGCACAGGTTCCACATGAATCAAGAAGTTGTTACAAGAGATAATGTTATACTCATAAATACAATTAAATCTCTCAAAATACTTGATTAAAACAAGGGGTGTAGTGTGCATTATCAAATTACTACAAGCAAGACTGCGCCATACACTGCATAGACCTGGATACACAGGATCATGACGCCCACCTAAATCATCAAACGCATAATCCACGTACTGCACAAGATAACAATTTCTTTCGACTCCTTCAGATGTCTCTGTTTGTACCCTGTAGAGAAACCAAGAACCAATTCATTGCAATGTCCCCATTACACTTACATGTGATGGCAACTTCAGTTGTTTCTGAATAACGATATTCATTTTCCCACAGAAGTGATTCACCAGGATTGGTTAAAAATAAAGTTTTGGGTTTGCATAATGAAATGTAATTTTGCTTGGCATAAATTCAGCAATTTGACCATTGAACATTGCGTGCAGATACAAATATCTGATTTGTTTAATTGAATTTCATTAATTTCCTTGACTAGCTCAAAATTGCAGTGTTACCTAGAAACCAACCATCGATGGCGACACAACCAATGTTGGAGGTTATGGACATGGCAACGTACAAAACTCAAAGTGCACAGTAAATCGACATCAAGTAATGGAGCAATGCGTTTGACAAAATCGTGTACATGGAAATATGCCGTTCTAGCCAAGACGGAAGAGATGTCACCCACCTCAAGATCGTTTACTTGGTGAAGAGGTCAAATACAAATTATAAGAATTCCATTCAGAATCTCGTATTAGCTATGCATTCACGCACATCCTCACCTACACGTGCAATTCGTCAATACAGGAACAGATTGGAATTGCGACCTAAGACAACGGTCTAACAATGATTGGAATTGTAAACAAGAAACAAGAACAAGTACTTGATGGGCGACTCCAGAGAAACGGGGAATGCTTGACCACTGCAAGTTGGTTGCGCCTTCATGTTGCCCTCGAGGAATGCTTTGGGCTTTCTCGAAATGAACTTTCCATCTTGAACTGAACTCCACTGATAGTTGTGAAGGATGAACTAACCCTATACTGGTACTCTATGTTCGCATAGAACAATCTGCGATAATTGTCTTAGGGAGAGGATTTCCGAGATAGTTTTTGGACAGGAATTGTTGGAGTAGATTGTGAGCCCAATACATTTAGCAAAAAATTAATTGATAGTATACAGGACGATTCAAAAATTCATTCTGAATCTGTGATTTATTGTTTGAGAGGTGAAGTGCAATATGTCAAGGTCTAGCGACAAAGATGAAGAACTCGACACACATGAAGGGGATTCGGATGTTGGAGATGATGAAGAGAAGAATCCGTACGAACTAGAGCGTGAAGCAAGGATTGCTCAAAACAATGTTTTTCTACATCCTGCACTCGAGATAGCGAGGGAACTGTAAGTCTTCATCCCTCATTAAAACCCTAGGTTGACTTGCTTAAGTTCTACTGGATGAAAGCCACGTGCCCACATCAACGGTCTCGATTACTGTTGCTAGGTTTTTCAAGGCGCGTATCCCTACGGAGGGCTCTGCTTTCAAGGCTTAAACCACCTCTTCATTTCCATTGTTATCTGGTCACGTTATGTGCCGACTTGTTGCAGAGAGTCAGTGTTTGAGGCTAGGAAAACCAAATGACAAGTAACGAGACGAGAGAAACAGAAATTGTCCACTCGCTGTAGTGGAAGACTCAACTCTGGAAGTCGACGGGAGCTGTTCCGTGGAGACCCTGGTGGAGATTTAGACGGCTGTGCCGAAGGGACAGAACCCAAAACAGACGACGCATCCAACTTTGACAAAGCTGAATCTCGTGTCTCATATCTTTGATGTAGTTGGAAGTTTGTAACCAATTATCCCCACATGTTATTCTCGTTTTCATTCGTTTTCTACCTGATTTAAAGTCTTAGTCTCGTATCTCGTGACAACGCACACTTCTCTTACATTAACTGTAACACTGCGATGGGTAACTGAATCATCTTTTTCAATTCCTGCATTATTTTGTAACACATTGCACTATACAGTGTGCTGCAATTATTATTTTAGACTTGTGGGTATTACTACTTGTTGTTTTCTCAGTTTTATTTGTAAGACGACATGCTCGCTTGCAGAGAATGAGGGTGATTTTAGTTCAGATGATATAAAAGATGTACACCGAAATGTGCCACGCTCTACTCCGGAGAGGCGCAGAGAAGGAGAACGCCGAAGGCCCGCAAAGTTCGATGACCGTAGTGGGAGGGTTCAGCACATGTGCCTTAACGAGATGGAGTCAGGTCAAGAGCACGGAGTACCGTTCCATTAGAGAAAACACATTCAAGGAAAGTGGCTGTCCAAGATCATAAGGTACTCTACTCGAATGCAAAAATATGGCTGAAATCATGGTTTTTATTTGTAGCATAAATGCAATGTATATCCCTGTTGAATATATGATTCGTCCATTTTCTGAATCTTATGAAGTAGCATAGTATTAGAAAGAAATTTTAGTGGAAAATTCCTGGTTTGGTGTGACAATAGGGACTGTACATTGTTGTGGAATGCTGTTATGCTGACGATTCTTGAATTACGCAATACTAACATATAAGTTTGCATCATGTATTCGTGGGAGCACCTGAGTTTAGAAGATGGTGCTATTACTTTAACGGAACCACTTGAGTTTGGTTTAGAATTCATTTGGGACATTGTATAGCAGATGATATATGATGCAACAGTCATTAATTAGACGGAAGAGATGCAAATAGCTACTAGTTCCCCACATTTTGGTGGTCGCTTCTTAACTAATGAATTTTTGGTTTTGTGTGGATACTTCAGAATGAGAATGCCGCTACAGCAATTAAAGCCAGCGACTTTGGTAATAATCAAGAGATACCTCGAAAGGTAATCGAACATTGCATCCTTTCACTGACTCAGAAGTGTCTGTATGGTCATTTGAGATTACACTAAGTGCCAAACTCTCTCTCTCTATCCTGACATCGTTGTACGATTGTGTTTGTGGTATCAGCTTCTGCCCGGGACAAGGTTTGGTTGGCAGATCCTCTGGATTCGAACATTTGAGTAGGCAGTGGTACTGTTTTAAGAGTCGGTGGAAGCAGATTATTCTACAACCGACCGATTCCTCAAGAATATTATAGAGTGAATCTTGTAGAGGTGACGATTAATCTCCCTCTGATGGTGCCCGTTGAAGAGGCGGACCAGGTGAATCTGTAGGATGCTCTTGGCTCGAGCGACCTCTGGTTTAAGGGTCTAACATTCATACAACAATGAATACGGGTCCCTTCTCTCCTTCTCTTTAGCAGTTCGGAAAAAGTTTTTTGACAAAAGAACTTGCATAAGGTATGCATAGGCAGATAGCAGAAGATAGTATTGTTCTCATGGTGTTAGACCAGCAATTGCTTTCTGCTTCACTGAGTATGCACGGGAAGGTTAAGCGAAGTAATACAAACAAGATGCCATAAACCTGTAGCAAATATTTTGTAGTTGAAGATGTAGTTATCGTCGGGTAGAGCTTCTTATTAGCGGAGAGAAATCTACTCAATTCAACATCGTGATGTTCTGTTCAATTCAAAGAAATGGAATCCAGTATTTCTAGATTTTGCGTCCATTTGTGGAAATTATTGGTCATTGAAATTGTGACACGTGATGAATGGAGAACAAATGGATTCCCTTCAAATTGGGTGAATTTCTTAATTACAGATTTATTCAAAAAAAATTCAACGCACCGTGTGTCAATCATTGAGTGGATAAAGCAAATCAGAACAAGAAGTCGTGAATGGGTACTGAACTACAACATTAAGACACGTGTTTCCTGTCCTCATTGAAAGGCTGACTTTCCGAAAGCTTTCTATCCGCCTACAGTTATACTATGGAAGATAACAATCGGAAAACAAACATCTACACCATGCTCCAACTGAGAACATAGTGTCACAAACCAATATATACAAGCTAGGGTATTTCCAGGGCAATGCAACAAAGATGTCCCCATGTACTCATCGACTGCATATGGGAACTGTCAGCGGCTCCCGTACTTGCGATTTATCCATAGGTTAAACCAAGTCCAAAAGGACAGTCACCAAATAATGACGGGTCCAAGGTAACATGACTTTTCCATGTCATTTAAATTACACCAAGTCCCACATGACTCCCAGTGTGTCATTCACAGCGTCTCAGTGACGGAATTTTACTAGTGGGAGTTGTCCTTCCTTTGGCGTTTCTTCTGAGCAAAGTCGTTCGTAGTTGCGGTTCCCGATTTCAATACAAGGGGCCCTCTCTTTCGCTTCCTTGTTGACCCCTCCTTGGCCTGAGGTGATATGGACATTGCTTGACTGGCTTTCTCAGGTTCTTTGGCAAGAAAGGTTTGCTCAGGCTCTTCATCTGCCTCCTCGCTCTGCTTCTCCTCTCCATCCCGTTTCTTCATATGCTCGTCCTTCACATCCTACTCCTCAGCTATCACAAATGACTTCGAACACTCTAGGTACCAGCAGCCTTCTTTCAAATGGCCACTATTGTAGTTCTTCTGCTGAATGGGTGTATATATGAATTCTGAACTTGTGATCTCCAACCAATTCGCCCATGCAGCTGGTATTGTGTCAATGACGCGCTTGGAAACGAGTTCCCTCTTGAAGTATCGATACAATAGTCGCCTCCATGCCAAGTCCGTGCCTAGCTGTGCATCAAAGGCTAGGGACTTCAAGTACGGAGTGTTACTGTAAGGAATGCCCCATACGCCTTCTCCCAAAGCAAGACATGCTCTTTCTCCATGTAAAATGAGATGGGTTGGCGAACAAGCCGTCTTTGTGACAGCACAGGTGCTTGAGCTCCTAAGTTTGGGTCCAAAGAGACGCTTGCTGCGTCCTCTTGGCGAATGATACCCATGTAGGCCTGGCTCTCCGCCTCAACCATCTCTTCGAGCTAATTGAAAGTCAAAAATACTGATTAATACCTGATTGTTTTTAGGCGAAAATTAATTTTATGAAAAGCAAATTTAAGAAACTTACATTTGCCCAAAAAGCTGCTCGATGAAGCCATTGTTCAAGTACATTCTCAGAACATGGTGAAGTAGGGAACGAAATGGACAATAGTTTATCACTAGTGGTATGTAGTCAATTCTTTGTCTTTTTGCACAAATGCATTTGCTGCTCAAATGACTTTGAATATTTACAATCATTAATTTCTTTTGTCATAGATCCGACTCCACTATGACATGCACCCGAGTAAAATTGAGATGACGCTTGAGAAGCTGCAGTCCGTTGCCACAAGTGAAGCTTCTCCAAAGGCGAAGGCGAGGTGGCTACGTTCGTGGAATGGCAGCAATAGCATGAGAAAGAGTGTTGGATCCTACCGCTCTATTTTCAATCTAATAATGTCATGGAGGAATCCAATGAATTGAATTAAGAACAAGATAAACTACAAACCATTTCCTCCAAAACTAAAATGCTATAAAAATTGTCGGTTCCTACAGTCCTATTTTCAATCTAATGACATGGAGGAAATCACTAAATTGACTCAAGAACAAGATAAACTACAAACCATTTCCTCCAAAACCAAAATGCTAAAAAACAGCTGTCGGATCCTATAGCCCTGTTTTTCAATCTTACGACATGAGGGAATATACAAATTGATAACCAATTGGGCAAATACACGTGGGGATTTTCGACAGGACCACGTGGTCAATGGTTATAGAATTCTGTCTAGCTGTTATAAAATTCTCTATGCTACATCTGGATGTAGACTTATCTGTTTCATGAATTCCTTTCTGTGGATGGGATTGGCCATGGCTTGCTCCTTGTTGAACTTTGTCTGCAGTGTTTTCCGTGCTTCCTTCAGTGCCTTGTCAATAGCGGCTTTCATCTCTGCAACGGTATCCTCACCGCGGTGATCAGTGATCCATAGTTGAGCTGTTTCCTAAGCAATTCGAGCTAGTGATGCCTAAATTCCAATTAGGAAAGATGTAAATTACAATCAAATATTGAGAAATCAATAAACACAGTTGAGCAGACTGGGCGTGGGGATTACTTACACTGTGCAAGAATGATACAAAAACCTCCTAAGGCATTGAAGTCCACCCTTGTTTCCATGGCACTTTGCATCATTGCAAAAGCTCTGCCGAAATTATATTGCTCTTCTCAAGCTCCTCAAGCGATATATTCCTGTAGGTCTGAATCTTATGGAGAGTATGCGGCAGCCTCTCATTTACATAAGCGTCCTCATTTGCCCTACACATATCATAATGCAACTAGAATGTCAACTACTGTCGTCATGATTGATCATGTACACATTACTTGTAGGAATCAAGTCAGTGAGAATACAGCAAGTTCCAATTTCAAATTTCCAGTTTGTAGTTGAACCCTAAACACCTCACTTACTTGTTGATGGCGTGCATTGTAGTAAGGAGTGCCTTGTGGCTTCCCTTCACATCAAGTACTATGCACTCAGGCCTACCGTTCCTCCAAGCCCACCCGAGATCGTCAGAATGCTCTTCCTCGAAATATCCCTTCCACGCACGAGTACGGTGATTCCTGTCAGAGATGTAGAACATCCTCTTCGAAAGAGCTTGCTTCTCCTTGTGTTGGGCTAGCTCCTTCTCAAATGCCTCGTCTGACACCAACCATACAAGACAGCAATCGGCCTTCGTCTTCTCTATAACATATGTTGTGTCGCCCTCGTGCGATGTGTCAGCTACATAGAATGCAAATTATATAGCAAATTGAACCGGAGCTCCGCTACTTCTCCCTCCAATCTTCCTTTCAAGTGCACTGCGTCGTCTCTTTCCCGACGAAGAAGAGCGGACGTCCTCTCATCATCCAGGAGATTTTTTTCGAGTTCCTTAATTTTATTTTCTAATGCCTCCCTCACAGGGTCATAAATGTCACAATCACAGGGTGATGTACTTCGCTTTCTTGCCCTCTTTGAACTACTTCCTGACATCTTCTACGACTTTGCGAAGTTGTCAATTAAAAAATAAAAACGGTTATAATGCATGCTAGAAACTAGAAGAAGTCCTCATGCTTTCTTGCCATGCTGGGTCGCATCTTTTAAAAGCACCTATCTACATGTGAAATGATACGGTGTGACCAGAAAAGGGAACAGAGTGGAGGCTATCCGATCCATCAGTAATTATCGGTTGGATTGAGATGACCACCTTAAACATCTACTACATTCATTAAAAATTGAAAATTAACAAACATATTATAGCCAAATCTAGTCGTTCCAGTTATGAAACTCTACATTTCAAATAGAAACTAATATCCCTGAAAATCCAGGCCTAATTAAGGCGACCACCTCAATTCCACGGCCCCCGCTTAGTCTACTTGTCTTCTGATGCTGGGACAACCTCCGTATCATCGTCACAAAGGTCCAGGTTATCCTTCGCGATCTCAACTTGCAAGGCCAGGATACTGATGTTCTGTGATCTGGACCGGGGTTTCCGTGCAGTTAGAATAGAATCAGTGTGCACCCAACACGGTTGTTGCGTTGAGTCTGCTTTCCACCTTAGTGCGGCTCTCCTGGGAACATCCCACCCCCGATAGAAATCGTGCACATCCCTGTTCTTCTTCACGGGCGAGAAGTACTGGACCAGAATGTGCTGGTAATTATCACTTGTTGAAGACAGCCTTGGATCCGAAAGGGCTAGAGTCAGCCAGACAGGCTTAGGAGGTTCTTCACCGTCGCCTGGATGCAGCAACATCATGTACCCTTCCCCGCAGTCCCGAGCAACTCTAAATGATGGCTGCGGTCTTTCCCGAGCTGGGCCAATGAAATGATCATCGTCATCGAATTCTTCTCTGACACTCCCATCAGCGTTGAAAATATCTTTGACCCTCTCATTTACTCGGGTTGTAGGCCAGAATCCCTCCCCAAGTGTTTCCCCAACCGCCATTGATGAATCTGGCAGTTCCAGCGCGTCCTTCACACCCTTCCAGTTTTCGATGAGCGGCCCATGCCTTCTCATATAACTGCCCAAATCGTCTTGAGCGGCAAGGGACTCCCAATAGTTAATGAAACCCTGGAGACCCTTCACAATTTCGTCCGCATTTCGCATGGGAATAGGAACAGCTCTTCCAGGATCACCAAGCGGCAGCCTTTGCTTGCCAGCAGCATTTGTAGCCCATAGCTTTATGCCTTCACTTGGTTTCCATAGGTCGTCTGTGCATTGAATTTTGAACTGCATGATTGGTTCCCCGTCCCGCATGGAGAACTTGAACTGCTGACCTTTGGTATGCCCAATAAGCTTATCCCCATCCTTCGCAATGAACGGTTCAACGTAGGCCTTGAAATCTGGAACCTCCTCAATCAAGTGAGGAATAACCTTCCCTGAATTCACGTCAATGTTCATGTACGACTCCATTAGAGAAGGCAACGTTGGATGATCTTGCTCTCGCAATTTCATGCTCCACCTTCCAAAGGAGGCGTCAATGTCCTCGTGTGTATGACCCATAAGAAGGAACGAGACAAACACTTCCTCAAAAATCCTCTTTGCAACCAGGAGAGACCAGAAGCAGAACACATATCTGCTTTTATTATCTTTCCAACAATTGACAAGTTGAACGTGAAGGACAGGCGGGAGGTTACTAGAGTCAGTAGACTCTCTTGATAATCCCAATGCTTCGATACATGCTTCCTTCCCCTGAAGTAGTGCACTATACAGCGGTGACCTCCCAGAGTTCTGAAAGAGTTCGCTAGTCGCTGACGCTTTCGGCTTTTCAAGATTGCGTAGCAGTCTTGCAATGGATCCAACTGTGTGATTTGAGTCTGCTTTGTATAAATCCAGAGAATAATGCGCATATCAAACATCTCCATGCCCATGGGCAATCATACCGGTTACCGAAACCGAAAGTTTCATCAGCCCATCAGTGTTCTTGTTTCTTGAAGCAAAGCAAGGCGACGCTGTCTTCGAGTGATCCATCTTGTCGTGAATAATGGTCAAAACCTGATCAGGCTTCTGGATGGACAGGTACCTTGATGCGTAATACGCTTGACGATATGCCTCCTATTCAGCAAGGTGTCGCTCAAGTGATTTGGCATAGAATGCATAAGTTGTTGATCCTACTGGATGAGCATCTCGAAGTTGTTTCCGCCTGTCACAGGTGCCACATCTAGCAAATATATCTCCACGGCGTTTGATGATGCATTCGCTAAATTCCATCTTCCGAAGAAAGCTCACTGTCGACAAAGAAATGGGTGGTAACCCGAAAGCTAAGTTCATATGCAAAGTTCCGACGTGTTTCGGAGTCACAACAACTTATTAAAGAGGGTTACAAAATACGTATGAAGAACTACGCCCATGTGAATTGTAATAGAAATCGCATCCCTAGGACGATGATGTCAATATACCCTTCAACTGTTGTTCAACCAGGTTACGAGTACTCTGATTCAGGTGGTCACCTTAAAACGCATATACTCTGCGAGTGTTTTACTTCATCTATATATGCATCAGAGTATTTAGAGCCCGTCTACTGTCTTCCAAACATATCACCAGATTCAGGTGGTCACCTTAAAATCGCACGCGGGGGCCTGTCAATGACTATGCATGGCATGACCAATCACTGCAACACTACTCTGTAGATCTGATCGCCGAGTCAATTGCATCCCTTATAACAAATCCTATATTCATTAAATAACGCTACATATCATTAAGGTTGTCGGATGAAGGTGGAAGACATCTGCGCGAGTGGTTGTAAGCGACATTTGGTCCCGGACCTATTCGCCTTCATAGAAATTAAGATGACCACCTCAATCCGAGAGTCCGTATGGGACAATACCCATACTGAGAAAGCGTGAACTCGTGTAAAACAAAACAGTAATGGATCACGTCTGTCTTTCAAGTAGATTGTCATTGACAACTTCAAAAAACAACTACCGTCACGCCTACCGTCGAAGATTAAAACAATGTGGCCGACTATTACCATAAGAATCATATTAGCCTTCAATATAAGTAAGGTTCAAGATTTGTAGCTCGTTTTTAAAACAGTCAAGACTGAACACAACAATGATATTTTAAACATTAACCTAGTTGACTCATTATGCTCTGGTTATGAAGGAAAGCCGCACATACCTCGTTTAGCTTTCCTCTGATGTCTTTCCACTTGGTTCCGGCAGGTAGCACACGCTCGACTACTCTCTCCCCAGTAGCGAGTGTTTGGAATCTGTGTGGCATAAGATCTGCTGTGGTGTCGATGATGCATGCAAGTGACGCCAGAGCCTGACTGGTTGCGGCCCTACGTTTCTTCATTCCTCGATTACCATGGTGTGTTGACCGAACGCTAAGTCTAGCATTGGAACGTTGTCTATAGAACTCTGTCTTGGACACTGACATGATTATCATCCAACCTTTCAAGCACACTTCATCATTTTCGAGTACTACGTACTTCCGATCCCCACCTCTGCAAACATGGCTATGAACATCTAGTTCAATGTGCGATCTCAACTTGTGATCAGATGACCACATCTCATACCTCAAACTTTTCACGACTTCGGGTGATATTCTTTGAGTACATCTCCTCATGCAACATGTTTTGGAAACTACTTCAAAAATGGCTTGATCGCTTATTAATCGTTCAAGCCTATCTGAGCGTTCCCGCCTACGCACCCATATTGTATAATATTGCCGACGATGTCCCTCACGCACATCATTTCCACGTGCCAAGCATTCCTCCTTGAAAGCCCTTCCGAGGTCAAACAACGACATCCCATCGACCCTGACCAAGCGTGTGGGCCAACGGCGAACCGAAAACCTCTAGTCCGAGGGTACAAACTCAGACACTGCGCTCTCTAAGATGAGGACCCCGACATCTTCAGGACCTAACTGCCGGTTTTCGACGCAGTCCGCTTCTTGACAGTTCCGAACTACTCCCCTACCAACCAATTCCCCGTGTACATGAAATAACGACACATTCTGGTTTAACCACTCTGCTCATGAGAGCCCAGCACGAATAGGTTCTGGTATGTTGTCATCGACCTGTACATCAACCTCAGGCATAGAACCGTCGGGCTCCGAGTCCGATGGCGTCGGCTCCTATAATAGACAGTTTCAGAACCATTACGTCTTAAAGGAAAATGATGTCCGCCTAGGAGATTGAAAATATAAAACAAGAAAGAAAGACGCAGTAAAAGATTGCTTACAACAAAGTAGGGGCTCGGCCCAGTATTGGCGTCATTGACCTCTCCTCTAAGTGCTGGATCTGTTGAAATATTGAACAAGGACAACAATAGGATGAAGTCATTCTAAATATCTAAAGCAGGAGACAACTTCTCAATTCACGATTGGAATCAAAATAATTTAATGACTCGTGGAGTAGTAACAATATGATTGAGGAACGCGTCATCTTTGGCATTACTATTTTAAGGTGGCCACCTTAATCCATATACTTATACCAATGTCCAAATCTATAAAGCAGCCGAAAAGTAATCAACGTCAAAAAGGCATCTACTTCCATACTGTTCAGCCGTCGGTAGTACTGTGGATATGGATATAACCTTCGAGAATAGGAGGCACTCGAATAGCTGCTTCCTCTATTTCTCCTTCGAACAAAATCTGTATAATAATAGTGATGGCATGAATGTTAAATATCTAGAAATGCCTGTGTCACCGTGTGAGATAATCAATGACGCGTTATCAATAGTCAACCGACCCCGACATGCGGAGGGAGAAATAGAACGAGGAAATACCTCTTCCGACAAGTCGCTAGGGTCCGCCGCCATGTTTTGGAACGGGTCTGGATTCTGTAAAACAAAATAGCCATTATTAAGAAACGACGGGACAAAATATTCCAAGAATGCTTAGGTTCTACGGATATACAAATCTTCATCAATCATACTATAAACCAAAGGATGATGGAGAAAATCATTGCGGGGGTCACTTTTAATATGTAATATCCACTTGCGGGTACGTCAGCAATTCCATGCAAAATCCATGAGGTCGATCGTTTTTTTGGTTTTCAATAACCATGAGAAATTCGGTCCCAAACGTTGGAACTCATCACATGCAGTGATATTCTACTCAGTGGACGGTGGGGAAATCATTCATGGAGTAAATTGCAAATCATACATGTTAGAAAAAATGACACTGATCTATGTCTGAAAAGGTTTCATCACGTACAAAGGGATCAACAAATAGAGTGTTCGCAACACAATCAGTTGGAGCCCCATCGTATTCTCCGTATTACAGAATTAAGGGGATCACCTTAAATATTCATGATGCTTGTGATAGTTTAAAATAGTATAGATGGATTGACAGTGTAAATAGTTTGCGACAATGTTAATGATATTGACTATTGTAACCATCTTCCTGATGGGTATGATTTTGTTGTGAATAATGTGTATGCCCAAAACATACAAATTACCAGTCACATATAATGAGTTAAAGGGACATTCTTAAACTTCAAATAGCAGAAAACCCTTCATACTCTTATCTCTTGCATAACATCAAAGATAGGAGACAGGAAATGGAGTAATCGGGAATCATTAAGCCGCACCAAATTAAGGTGGCCATCTTAAACATGAAAATAAGGATGAAGGAATTGCATCATCTAGCCATACGAATAAGAATTCAAGGCAGAGTTCCCGAACAAACATGCATCATATGATAACCACCGTAAATACGTTTTAAAACAAATTTAATTTCGCCATATTCTTGATGTGTATCACAATAGTAAATGGCTTCACACTGATTTTCTTACTAACATACAGTAATAAAGGGACTCACCTTAATCTTTGAGTGGGCGAAGTAAGCTTACAGTAATGAAATTAGTACACAATTGGAGTCATATACTAGGTCGTAATGAAGTCTCATTCCGTGATAATATATATTTCACTACAAACCATCCATACGTGTTTGAAAATATGAACAATTAAACTTCTCTAACGTCAGCATATGCAACAAAGACTAGCAACTTCTTGTTTGGAAATAAACGACGTTCACGATATCGAGATGCCACTTGTAAAGCAGAGTTCGTCAACATTATTCAACTTGTTAAAGGAAAGCTTGGAATATCATGTCAGTCACGTTCGAAAACCAAAAGAGTCGAACTACAAGATAGAGATTACTATGAGGTTTTCCGTCTACAGACTTTATGAGATCGTTGTAAGTGTTCTGTCAGATGACAAATTCCATGCAAAAAAAGGAAGAGAGAGAGTGTACAGTAACATGCGTCCACCAAACTCAAATTTCACCAACAAGAAGAACTATAAAACAACTACGTTAAGCATAAGACGTTCACAAAATTCATTACACAACAAGATTGACGGCAGAATGTCTCAAAAGTCTAGCTTAGAGGTGAATTGCATAAGAAGCTACGTCATTAGAAGTTCACAGTTTAAACTACAAATTCATTGAAGAACATGCACAACAAGATATGCATGAAGAACTCCTATCACAAAATCTAAGACTGTATGGTAGTACTTCTGAAACCAAATGTACCGTAGTGGCCAACATACTCAGTAATTGAAGAAAAATGCAGAAATCCAGTGGAACAAAGCAGAACATTCATACCTTGAATGTGGATTAATATCTAAAGAACTTAGAGCCCTCTGAGACCGATAAGCCAGACCGACAGCGCTTCCGCCTCATGCAAACTTCCGAACATAAATTCTCATTTTGGGAATGGTAATTTATGTAGGGAGAATTGACAGCAAGGATTAAGCGGGAAACCAGTTTACAAAACCGGATTCTGCGGGTTAGTTTGAACGAGTGATAGACCGCGGAACTAGGCCATATTTGATTTCTGAACATTTAACAAACTACTAATTTAGGAAAGCAAATTATTCCCAAGAATGTTAGGTTGTACACTCTATTCAATGCATAAAAAACAAATAAACAAAGAATGCAATAAAGTAGAATAGACTAAAAATCGACAGACCAAACTTAAACCCAACATTCCCGCAGATTCTCATTGATTTTCCAAATTATCCTCGATATCAGGGGTCTGTAAAGGTAAAGCTCAAATGGCAGAGCCATAATCATCCCCGTTAATCCATCCTATTGCTATGAATAAATGGAAAGATGCGTACAGTGAATAATTGCCACTACATCGTCTTCAAAATATGTGGAAATTTGGAAATGGAGTAACTTCATGCATTTCAGAAAACCAGAATTTTACAAAACTGTCAATGCAAAAGCATATGCACTCACTGTAATGGCAACATTCCTCTACTGTATAAGCCTCCTACAAAAATGGACTTGATTTTATCCTAGCCTCAATAGACGTCGCACAGCTGAGACACACATCCTACACAAAATTGCTCACGAGGATAGTCCAACCGGGAAGAAATTTTAGTACAGAGAAAATCGAGAGGAACCATTGCTAGGCCGAATCAAAGTAACGGCTACAGCCTCGTTGCACTCCCTACACGCTAATGCCTTCATTGGATCCCCAGCTTGGCGCTCACCAAATTCTTCATTATCTTGTCTTCTTTCTCTTTCTGGCTACTAGGAGGAACTGAGTTCGACAATTTCAGGATGGCAGCCACAACCAACATGCAGAGATTGTCTCCCACCACCTGCGGGCAGGTCCATTCTTCTTGAATTCTGTGACTCTTCTGGTTGCGAAGGGCCCTGCGGATTTGGTGGGGCATTCATGGGCGCAGACATCTCCTCACCCCCACTTGGCTGTCGTGCATGGGACGTGCGAATGATCCTGGCACGACGCAAACGATAAAGGAGTCTCGCGTGGGCCAGAGTGCGCTGCCCAGGCACAGAGTTCGAGACTCAGTGAATTCAACGTCGGGGCTGTCTACGGCGAAGATGACGGAGAGTGTCCTCGGATCCCTCTTGGCGACGCGGTGAGCTGGGCATAGCGGGTTGCTGATGTTCCAGCCCCACCATACGTGGATCATTCAAGGTCCTTGTTTGAACGTAGTTAATGTCAGGCAACGTGTTTATTGAGTTGAATTGCTCCTGGCACCTCTGGTTCCACTGAAGAATTAAGCTACACTGGAAGAGGCATAGAATAATTGAGTCATGATTCGGAAGGTCTACAAAATTAGCTCATTCCTGAATTCTACGCACCGTCAGAAGCCATTCCAGGATCTGTACTGCGCTTTCGGGGTGAGAGAGTGGGACCATAGAGGTAGACATTGTACCGAATTAGCGGAATCCGTGATCAGAGAATGGTGTTGGAAGAGGACACTCGCAAGAGAAATGGAACTCCACTTTCTCCTTTTTTGTGACACTCTGAAAACAGGGTCGTTAGTCGAGGAGAGGATGCATTGAATTGGACATCTAGAACGAATGAATATCCACCACGCTATTAGAAATGACTTGTTCGAGAGCAGACAAGACATTTTGAGTTTGAACCCAATCGATTGGGTGTTTTAGTTGGCATTTCAAATGAGAATTACGAATACAGGTGGCTTACTACTTCATACAGTCATGTATCGTTATTCCGGAATTGTCACCTCAAAACAACAACTAAGTAGTACTTGAGAAACACAAGGTAATTCTGTATCTTGAAAAAAGCTCTATCCGTGTGCAACTAAAGAATTCATGGAGAGAAATATTTATTCTTAGAATCGTATAATACCGAAATGTGTAAAAACTGATCATAATATAATGAGATATCATAAGACTCACGTCAACGAAAAGTTTTATTTGTATCATCAATTAAATATTGGCAGTCATCTTTTTTGGTCTATTAACAGTTCAGATATAAAAAGCCATGTCATTTACCGATACCAACCTTTATTTTAAATGGAAACACTTCGACAGCCTAAAAGTAGAATATTCTGTTTTTTATGGGTTGACATTGTCACGAAGGATTTATTAATCTTTACAACAACCAAACTATAATATGACCACTATATATTATATGAATTAATACGGTTACCATTCTATGTGGGCTATAACATTCGTCCAATAATAGTTCTTTGAATCCTCAAGAAGTAGAAGTCAATTCATTCTACACCGTTACTATCAACCAAAAAAAACAAAAAGAATCATTCGACAATTATACGGATAATCACTGTTTTAAGTGAATTGAAATAGTTATTCAGGTGCATGTGTAATCATATGTTGTTTGAAATTGCTCTTATATATAAATTTCTTTCATGAAGTTGCTTCAGCACCAATTAAATACAGTATGTGGAATTCATATAGAATCACTTCAAATTTTTGAAATGATGGACTTGTTATAAAACATTGCAAAGGAGCCATTCTAGTTGTATATTCTCCCATACTTTGCAAGGTTATTATTATATACTATTAGAATTCAATCAAATTAGACATATTATTTCCATTATGGAAGTTCACAAACTTAAAGGCCTGTTTTTTTGGTTGTATTCCATAATTTTGATAACTTACCATTAAGTACATTCATTTGATGACGAACCTCCACAGAATGTATTGTCGCCAATTGAAATTACAAATAATATATACTAGAAAGTATGGCTACAATGTTTTGAAAAGGTATATGATTATAAGGGTGTGCCAAAACAGCGGAGCATCCTTTTTTATCATATCAAACCTCATACATCTGTCGTAGTTGGCCGCGGTCTTATCGATTATGAAGATAATTTGTTTTGTGATTTTAAATACGAGATTCGTGAATGGAACCGTGCCCAACAATATGAGACAGGTTTCATGTGCATTTGGGAGCATCCAGAAGCCCGTCTTATTCGGCACAGAGATGCAAATTTCAACGATGACAATTGTCCTATTTGTGAACAAGGTCCCAGCCCTGATCAGTATATATGTCGATGGAATATTGAACGCGATGGTGTGTATGTTTTGCAGTTTAGCCCTTTTCGCGGTAGACATCACTTCAAGATACTTGGACAATGGAAGGAGGCAGAGGACCATTACGAACATTTGACAGAGTAGAGGGTGTCTATATGCAATGATCTGGATGATGAATTATTGCTAACATATGGAGTACTGGATGGTCCAAGGGAAGTTGTGAAAGTTCCTGGACGCCTTCGAGTACATGAATCGGAACGATTTTTTTGAATATCATTAAATCGACGCACCGATGAACATTTACTAGATGTGACTTGGATTTGCAATTTTAAAGACCTAGGGAGTATGGCTTATCGTAGAAATATTAAAATATGGAAACCTCCTCTGGTAAACGACGTTTCAATGCCTATAGACTGTATAGATTGCGCATGGAAAGCAAATAATGAAGGGATTTGGCTGGATCGTGTTGGATGTGGACAAACTGGATCGATATGGGAAAAATGATTTGACTGGGTTCCAATACGAAAGCGAAAAAGAGAACCTGACGATGAAGATCCGCCTCGAAAGCAACCAAGATTACAACAGGATGAACTTTGATAATTTGCAAGAAAGAGACCATTTCAATTACATTACTTAAATACAATTATAAAATTCAAAGACAAAAAATATATATACATAAGGAAATAAAAAAAAAAAACACAATTACCAAAATTTAAAAATAAAGCTCTAGAATTCTCTAGCTCCATAGGAATTATCAAATATCCATTGTCACTTATAAGCAAGTACATCCTTGTGCAAGATTCAAGCGGTCGAATTCCCCAGTAATTACATACAACAAATCACAAATAAATAGTATTTAATATATAGTTATACATTAGATGTTAGATCAAACATATTGTAATTTGTTGAACAATCATGTGCATATTAGCCTTATTATACTATCAGCTCAAACCAAAAATAAAAAAATCAGAAGTAAATTACTATTCATATTGATATGCAGCTAAATTGCATTCATGTTTGTATTCATGGAGATGGATACATGAAAGCAACACATCTATATACTTATATGAAGAACAATTTACTCGAGGTTGTGTATGACAACATTACATAAATGTATATTCAAAATTATATAAAAATGAAATCTTCTTTATTCATTCTTGTATCATCGTGTATGGAAAAAAAGAAAATTAGATATATATAAAATATATAAATACATCACTATATATGTACACCTTTAAATGAATATATATTCAAGGATAAATAAATATGTATACTTAATTAATTATTATTATATATTCATATATGTTCTTAAAAATATATGTATATATATATAACTAAAATCTTACATTTTATTATTATAATTTATAAGTTATATGTATATATATTCCTAATTATATATGCTTATAATATATCAACTATTCAGATGTATAGATATATATATATCATGATATAATATACACAATCTTATATATGTATATATATATATATAAACATGAATACTTGAATAAAAGTATAACTATTCAAAAATATATTCTTATAATAATTTATTTATATGTTTATCATTCCAAAAAATACTCATATATATAAATATAAATACGTCTATATATATATGCAAATATAAGAAATATATATATATATATGAGTATTTTTATATAGGTATATATAAATAAAAACACACATACATATACATACTTCAATTTAGACATATATCTAGCATTATATATTCTTACAAATTACTTCTCTCTCTCGCTCTCTCTCTCTCTCTCCTCTCTCTCTCTCTCTTCTCTCTCTCTCTCTCTCTCTCTCTCTCTCTCTCTCTCTCTCTCTCTCTCTCTCGATCTCTCTCTCGCTCTCTCTCTCTCTCTCTCTCTCTCTCTCTCGCTCTCTCTCTCTCTCTCTCTCCTCTCTCTCGCTCTCTCGCTCGTCTCTATATCAATATATATATATATATATCAATATATATATATATGAATATATATATATATCAATATATATATATTCACATATAGATTTGCTTCATTATATATTCTTATAAGTTCATATTTATAAATATATAAGTACTTATATGTATATGAATAAATCATACTTTATATATGTGTATGTATTTTTATTTACATGATTATATATTTTTCCGTGCTTGAATAAATAAACGTATTTATAGAAAAATATTTGTTCATTTATATGAACATAATATACTTATATATTATGTGCGTATATGTATTTTTTGATATTTATATTTATTTATGGTGAAATTTATGCATCGTAGCATATATTCTGACTTCTTCAAATGAAGTGATAGAGTAAAAAACATTTGAATATATAAAGTTAGGTAAAATGCTAAATTGAGTACGTGTTACGCATTTGAATTCTAGATTTGCGTATAATGCAAAAATTAATGACTATATGCATAAAAATATATGATTTTCTTTATATATTTGATAATATATGTATACATTAACTTTATCTTCATGACTTAGTGCATAGTAATAAATGCCCATATTATGTAACATGCTATCTTGGCAATTATTACAATAGAATCTAGAATCAAATTATATGCTTTTTAAAATTGCCTGAAAATATTAAAGTTTTTAAAGTGACATGAATATTTATTAAAGAATATAAGAGTTCATTCCAAATTTTAAAAATGTTTCAAGATTTGGATCGTGTATATGTATCCATATACATATATATATATACACATATATATATATATATATATATATATAAATAGATATATATATCTATTTATATCTATATATATATATATATCCATATAAATATGTATATGTATATATCCATATGGATATATCTATATCTATTTATATATGGATGTAGTTTTTGTTTTTATTATTTGGAAATGCATAATTTCTTAAGTAGTTCTTTAAGAGGATAATGTGGAACCTATTTAGATAAGTGCTCCGGCTCTGGAAAGCAATTACAAGTATATTTGTTGTTTTGTCACCCATAAACCTTGCCTATGAGGTTAAACTGTTTCACCACTTCAAATTATAATTCAGGTTCAGTAACTCAGCAGTTAAATGAGGTTGCTACAGAGTTTGGCACTCAATTAATCATGGATATACATTAGGCACCAATTATATTTATTTCTAGTATTCTGAAGTCTACAATCGTCACAGTGAACTGTGTATTAACCAATTACTTCCAATTTTCGCACGAATTATAACTGCTGCAAATGGGATAAATTGGAGTTCAGGATTATTTTTAGTACCTACAGACGTGACTCATGACTATGAGAAAATATTCAACAAACGGATTTAACTATACTTGGTGCTGGAGAAAGTTTCTGTGAGGTCTCTTGGATGCCTAGATAATATTGATAGTTTCCAAGATTGCTATATTAATGGGATGCTTAATGATTACTAATATAGGCATCATCGCTTTACGTGATGCTGGTCGATGATGATCATCGTCTTGCATCTCAAAGCCGCCTTTTTATGCACACCTGATTGAGTGGAGTGTTCCCACCACGGTTTTCATCATGTCAGTCGACCTCAATGTTCTCTACGTCATTATTTTACATCACAATCTGTTCGTCACAGCGTTCCCATTTGTGTCCGCTACCTTCTCCCCGATGGGAGCATTGGTTCCCGATAATCCTCCAGCGCTGTCCCGCCGTCATCGACCTCCTCCTCTTCCAAAACCTTTGTTCTCATTTCCACTCCTCTCACTTGTCCCAAACGTTCGTGAAACCTCCCTCTGGCATCAGCATGGAATTGGTTTCCCACATCGCGGTCTACCACGCATGCAAGTTTGTTCTGTAGTTTAGGAGTGTTACTAGCGGCTCAAACGTCCACAGTTGTTTCAGTAGTTCCAATCCCTATTTCAAGTTCGCCCCTTTAGAGCAGTAGAGCTAATTTCTGTTACATTCACTCGTCTTTCCAAATCTAAGCTGCTGGTTACTTGGGAAGATACAGCGTGGGTGTTTTGTGCAGTATCAATTAGTCATCCTGGCGTTGAGTTGGTCATCATTGAAGGAGGAGCTTGGGCGTTCCGTATGATAGGTTAGCTTGCTCTCCAACTTTTATATTTCTGATTTCGGACCACCATGAACTTGTATTCGTGCTTTAGTATTTGTAGGGTTTAGACTTTCTTCTGAATTGCTTGCACTGTATGTAGTAGGGTTTACATGTTCTTTCTCATTTCTGGATGGAACCCGTGGACGTTTTGTGTCTGCCCCGGTCTTTCTTCCCACGATTGCTTGTCATTAGACTCTTCTACATTGTTTTTTTTTTGGAATCACAAGTCAAGCACCTATAGACTATTCTCTGATTTATTCCTAGAGTTCCGACAGTAGAGGTTTATAATCTTTTGTACCGTCGTTTATTGTACCGTCGTTTATTGTTGTTGATATCCTGAAGGCATTATTTTCAATCTGTATTTGTTGGTGCATGTAGACTGTTCTTTGGAATTATAGGAGTGACTGTTAGTCATTTGTTAGTTTTCTTTAAAAACTGCTTTACATAATAGTTCAGATGATTTACCACGTTTCTATGGTAGTTTTGAATTTAAGAACATCAACCAAACGAGTCTCTCTCTAAGACCCTGTAACCCTATTATGACTAAATCATTGGAAGGAGTTTTTTTATTTTGCATTGTGAGCAGATGATTTTGTTGCCATTTTTTTCAAAAGGTGGCTTTTCGTGGTGTTCACCTTGCATTGTGCTGTTCAGGTTCTTAGTGATCTTAGCGCTGTAACGATTTAGTTCTCAGGTTGCATAGCCTTTCTCTAATCTCGGAATTCACCTTTTTCTTCCATAGATCATATCATTTCCATCATAGAGTTTAATGATACCTTATTCAGGAGATCTCCTTACTTTTGCTCGTTCACGGTTTTTGGTCACTCGTTTTTTGAATCCTAGGTCAATTCAGCCTTTGTAAATGCGTCAGTATGTCGTATTGACACAATTCTCTCGTTCAACTACTTTAACTCCCCACTGTCACATGACTACTTGTTCATCCCGTTTTTTAATTTCCTCTTGTTAGCATAGTAGTTTAAAGTTCGTCTGAAGAATTGCAGATCATCTACCCTAGTCCAAGTTGGATGTGCCTAGAGGTATGTATTTGTTTATTACTGATTTGCAATTGAGGTGATCACCTTAATTATCCTACATCCCGCTTCAGAGATTTAGAGGCGTTTAGAATTTCGGCGGAAGCGAATTTCTGTTACAAGTAATCGGTTCGGGTCAATATAGCTACCTTTTAAGATGATCTCCTTATTCTCAGTCATTAAATTTCTTCGGGGGTACAAAGAATCTCATTATTCTAACCCGCATTATGTCTGTGATTTGGTATTACTAAAAATCTTTTTTCCCCCTTGTAAGCAAGATTTTATTGTTACCTTCACACTGCCTTGTAGAGAAAGGTCAAATTCATTTGTCAATTTGTGTATCGAAGATAATGTGGTCTTCTTAATTTGATTCTGTTTGTGTTTTCCTAAGTACTCATGTATTCACTAATTGAGTGTAGCTCGTACCTTGCAGGATGACAACATCCGAGCCCTTTCTTTTCAAAATAGTTGTTCGACAGGACATTTGCCCAACTGACTGTGACGAGGACTTTTTTGAACAGATTGAAGATGTCAAATTCACCATTAGAAGTGAAACAGTCGACGTATCAGCGGGATGGTGTTTGTCAAGAGAGAGCTCTGAATCAAAGTTGACAGTCCTTTCAGTGAAGTTTGTTAATGGAGATCGTTACGTCCCCGTCTCCGGACATTCAGTACTTTCGTGTAAGGGGACACATCCATACGTTTGTATTACTCTCCAACGACCAGACTCTATCCGCGAAGCTCTCCTAATAAACTTGTCTCCCTACGGGTTGAACCACGTTGAGCTACATAAGGCATGGAAGGAATCAACGCTCGCAGCTTTTGTGGCCCAGACATTTCAGAAACAGTCTTCCAAGACTTTTGTAATCGAAATGCACGTATGTTATCATTCATAGTTAATTACCATCGTGTCTATCAAATAATTGCACATATAAGAAAATGATTTTTTTGGGTATATGAAGGTCGTATTTATCGAGTGAGTACATTTGTGTGAGATATGCAAGTCGGGAAGTTGATTTCGAAGGTAATTGAGTCCGCGCCTAAGAAAACGAAGGTGAAGACCCCAAAGAAACAGAGTGAAAGTTCATCAGGGATCACACAAGCTTCCGTTCCTCCCGCAGGATCGGAAGTGGTGCGGGGTGCTCCGAAGAAGGTTCCTAGGAGTAAAGCAGCTGCCAAAAAAACAGAAGTGGCACCTGTAGTGGGAGTCAGTTCACAGGTCGAAGCAGATGGAGACATAGACGTGGATCTTCCAAGTAAACACGACCTACCAACCAATCGCAACGCCGATGGCAGTGTTGTCGCTGAGGAGTGCATTCGGAGGTTTGCTAATTTTGAGGCAGACTTCGGAAAGTACTGGGAGGAGGCATGGTAAAGTGTACCAAAAAAGTGATTAACTATTTGGCAATTTCAGCCCATTGCCTAAACACTAGTGAAAGTGGAATCTATGTTTTTTTGATGTAAAATAAAGTTTGTGATTTGGAAACTAGACTTGATGTACTACAACCTCCCAAATTTGTGGAAGAAGACGTTGAGTTTAGACACCTCTACGAGTGCCTGAAAGTTGCACAAAGTGAATGCAGACATTTGGAAAAGTGGGCGTATCTCATCATACAGTTGACAAAAATCACTTTTGACATCGCTGCGTCAACCGTTTCTGTAATACGCTTGTAGAAATGAACGGGACGGAGTAGTTTCCAGTTTTCGGTGGGCCAGAAGTACCGCAGGGACGTTTTAAAAACGCTGTTTCTTTTGAAACTTCTGGGGTTCTTCTAGTTGAATGTTGTGATTCTGTAATAGTTTTTCGGAGCCACGTTTATGTTTATGATGCATCCCAAAAAAAAAAGTGAAATATTATTCAATAAATTTTGGACATTTCACTTCACTTACAGTGGGAAGGAAGTGGGAGTGGAGTGCAAGTGCTCTGTTTCAGTGCCACGTCCACCCTCGGCAGCTCAACGGTTTCATGGGAACCTTGCTGTGATGTAAATACCCGACATTTAATCCTTCTTCTGGTGTACTACGGGAGTGAGCCAGGTGATGGTACAGTCGACAGTTCATTACGTAGAAATTAACGAATCCAAAGAATATGTTATGTTTCATTAAATGTTATACTTCCTCTGCCTAGGTATCGCCGGCCTGGATTCAACAAGCGTGCCTCCTTTATTGGGATTCCAAGAGCGCCGGATTATTTTGAAATCTGGAAAAGTATCTGGCCTCCACGGAGCGACTCCGAGAACGCAGCGATTCCGAGGGAACTTCGTACAGGCCCCACGCCGATCCATCCTCTGGGAATTAGGGTTTCGGGTTGGAATCGACCAAAAATTTGCAGGGGAACTGTAGCGAGAGGTGAGAATTCGAAGTGAGAGTTGCGAGTGCCAGACGAAATGTACATGACTGAAGGAGTCGTAACCTGAAGCGCGGTCCTGGAGAGAAAGCAGAGAATGGTGTATCGAGGGGAGGAGGAGTGGGGAAGGAGGATGACTGTATACACCGTATCTTCGGAGATGCGAGGGTTGCTGGGGAGAATTTGAATACGACTCTTCAACTCCGGTACTGGAGGACAACAGAAACATCGTAGGTACGATGCTTCCCGTGATAATGCATCCACCCCGCAAAATCCAAATCACTGTGTAGGGTTATGTCTGGTGCTCCTAATTAAGCTCCCGCATAGAACTCATCTGCTTGAGTCCATTATTGTTGTGAAAAAGATGGTGACAATATTGACAATTCCTAGGTGTGCACGAAGGTGAGCAGGAGCAGAGGCAGGTGCTATCAGAGTAGGAAGACCGCTGCACCACACCCACCGCAGTGTCTGCCACAGCCAGGTATGGAGTTCGGAGTAAATGTCTCGCGCTTCTTTGTAGAGTCTGCTGTGATCTGTGAAATCGTGTGCACGTTGATGTTGCGAATGTGAGAATGCGAAGCGGGTTCGCTGGGCATGTTAAACCCGTTATTTCAAGCAATCAGATTTCCCGGATTGAAAATTGAGTAATAGCACTCTGCCGAGGCTGAACGTGCTGTCATTTTTTTCCAGGTATGGGGTCAAAGAGGAATGCACATGCAAGGGCTGTACGGTCCGCGAGAAGAGAAGCACGCGCAGAGGGGAATCGTCGACGACAGTTGCAAACAGAAGACCGCATTGAGCAAGAACGTCTGCGACTCCTAAGGTGTGTTGTGCATAGATAGGTTCCAGCGGTGATTATTGGGTTCTCTGTGCACAAAGAGCCCCGCATTGTCGGAATGATTTTGAAAGCTGGTTCTGCAATGCGCCACTTGTTCAATACGGTGTGACATAGTGGCCACTCTTATTGCGTGCTGTGCTTGTACTATGTTACAGGGCTGCTCAGAAGCGGGAGCATCACAGAGGATGGAGAGCGAGGGCTGAAGTAGATGAACATGGAACTGGTGCAGAGAACCCTTGCGGGGAAGGACCCTCGGGAGAAGACCATAGCCAGGAGGCAAATGTACACTTGAACGGCGAGGGAGATCCGTGGGCGGCACCTGCGGGTGTACATGATGTCGCAGGTGGAACCCCTGTCGAGGAGCCCTTCGAGGAGAGTGGGGAGGTGCTCACGCAGGCCACCGAGTTTACAGCCGATGAAGGGGGGGACACGGAGTTACGCGTAGACAGTGCTCCACGGAATCGGAAGTGTTGCGCTGCTGCGACAAGGGGTGTCAATCACCTCGTGCAGCTCTTGGAAGCAGGCTTCACGCCGGAGGAGAAGAGGCTGGTGTTGCACCGGTACTTCGCTGACGAGCGTATTCAAGCGATAGACCCAGAGCTGTCCACGGCCGTTTTGAGGTTACACAATGTGGCCGCCACAACCGTCCGGAGTCTGAGGGGGGCGCTGCAGACCATCCGATCTACGAGCATAGAGGGGAAAACGAAGGTAAGGAATATTGTACTTACGGCTGCTGTCTCCAATGGCGACTCTTAGCGCCTGATCTGCAAGGCGTTGGGAGCATCAAGGTATCTGGTCCGTAAGGCTTTCCAGAGGCGTGCAGAGGTTGACGAATCAGGGGAAAATCTTTGGGCCGGGGGGGGATAGGAAACGCAGGAGCGACGCGCTTAGTGCAGAGGACCACACTTCCGTTTGCTCTTGGTGGGAGACAGAGACCACCGTCTCACCAAACAAACGGGACGTCAAGAGACGTCGGATTGGAGTGAAAGAACACGACACTCACGCAACCCACTACCTGCAGGTGTCACAGGTACACTGTCCTCTCGCTTGGCTGTGCATGTTTGTTGTCGGTCCTGTGAGGTGTTCATGGTGATGGCATGGTGCATCCGGGGGAAGGGGAGCAGGTTGCGGGCACCATGGCCATCTCCATGCCGAGTGAAGTAGAAGGAAGAAGATACCATGGTCATGACCCGACTTGAGTAAAGTAGATGTCTGCAGATAGGGGTCACCGAGGACTGACACCCTTTATCAGAGGTATTGTGGTTCGACGGCAGTATGCGTTGCTCCTGTTTGGGATACAGAAATGCTGCGTCTTTCTTAGAAGCAGTGTCTGGTAGACATGAGTCGTGAACACGTTGTAGGATCCACGAAGGGGGAGTTTGTTTTTGCAGCCGAGTTTGGTCTTCGCCTTAAATGGTATTATGGTTATCATTATGCAAATTTGGGTGTGGCCTCGTATTGAGTGTTCTTCGGTGTTGGGAATAACGAGTACATACGATTTCTAATACTGATTTCCGTTTACTGAATTCGGCCTTCGTGGGGCGTGGTTTCTTTTTCTGTACCTGTACCCGAGAAACCTCTTCCGTTGAGCTCACAACTGTGAATCCCGGACTCTCGTTTTCTTCACGGTAGATAGTCCCTCATTGTGTCCAACTGAAACGCATAGCTGTCCCTTTCCCTTATACGCGCTGTCTATTTGCCCCCGATACTCACGTGATCACAATGTGCAGTGGAAATGTGCACTGTTCCTCATCCGACGTTGAACTCGTGATACTGATTACGTTGGTGGTTATGTGTGCCAAGCAGTTGGAGTTCCACGCGCGCTTCAGAGAAGCAAATGAGAGGAGTCAAGTCGGGCTGCGAGCATTTGAGCTCTTGAAACCCTTTTACGTCAGGAGGCTTAAGGAGCGCAACACTTGCGCGTGTCGGTATCACTGTGAGCTCGCTGAATTGCAAACAGGGTGGAACAACATGAGAAGCGCCTCTAAGGGAATACATGGGAGACACTGTGACTGCTGTTGCGAGGTCTGCAAGAGTCCACCTGGAGCTGCTGGAGTGACAAGCGGGTGTGAGAGCGCATGCCGTGCAGACCTATCCCACTTCAGTGGACTCACTGACCTTTGGCACAGCGTGCTCTGTCCCACGGAGGATGATGGTTGGTATCAACAAAAATGCATCAAAGGGTTGTGTGATGTATGCGGTGTGGATATGCTACTGCTCTGTCCTAGAGAAACTGATGAAGCGGAAACACTGATGGTGCAGTGGCACAACTTTGAATCAGTTGTGCATGGTAGGACACGGGCTGGAAAAGAAAATAAGGTTTTGCGTATGATGTATAAGACCACTGCAGCGCCACTGTTCGTGGAGTATCTGACCCGGAAGTTACGACCCTTCATCATACACAATTATATTGCGAAGTGGCAGGCCGAGCGGTACAAGGAGTCCTTGGATACGTTCCCGCCGAGGGAAGCTTGTACGTGAGCGGAGAGCGCAGAGCGGAGAGCGGTGAGCGCAGATTTGGAGAGCGGAGAGCACAGAATGGGGGACAGAACCTAAAAATAGCAACTTTTTTACTAAAAATACATTATAAAATTAGAAGATCCGAATATTCTTAGTGTATTTTTGGAAAAATACTAATTTTAGTAATTTTATTGACCCTATAACCGTGGAATAATTACAGTGTTTTCATTGAAATTGTAGTTCGTTTTCTCTTTTTTTTGATGATTAATTTTTTAACGTGCACCAATTACTATGCTCCAGCTCCTTCTAACTAGTTTAGGCATACATTAATTCCCTTTATCTCCTCAAATTTATATGCAAAATACCGCATAAAATGTATTGGTATTAAAGCTCTTAAGAGGGATAAAGTAACATTTAATATCGTAACAATTTCTTAACATTGTTAGAAATCATCCGCCATGGTCTACATGGTTTATTTCTTTTATTCTTCATATTAACTTCCATTACTCTATCTATCTTTCCTTTCCTTTAATTCTCTTTCATTTTCTTTTCTCTTTCATTTTATTCTCTCTTTCATTTTATTTTTCCTTTCATTTTATTTTCTAGTTCCTTTTATTTTCTCTTTCATTTTATTCTCTCTTTCATTTTTTTTTTCTTTCATTTTATTTTCCTTTTCATTTTATTCTCTCTTTCATTTTCTTGTCTCCTTCATGATAATTTCTCTTTCATTTTATTTTCCTCTTCATTTTATTTTCTCTTTCATTTTATTTTGTCTTTCATTTTATTCTCTCTTTCATTTTATTTTCTCTTTCATTTTATTTTGTCTTTCATTTTATTCTCTCTTTCATTTTATTGTCTCATTCATTTTATTTTCTCATTCATTTTATTTTCTCATTCATATTATTTTCTCATTCATTTTATTTTGTCTTTCATTTTATTTTCTCTTTCATTTTATTTTCTCTTTCATTGTATTTTGTCTTTCATTTTATTTTCTCTTTCATTTTCTTAGTCGCCTTCATATTATTTTCAACCTTAATATTTATTTTTGCTTTTTTTCCTTTTAGCTTTTATAATTTTTTTAAAATTTTTTTTTTTATTTTTTAATTTTAAAAGCTAAATGACTTCTGCTCAACCCTCATCCTTTTCCATTCAGTTGAGGAAGATGCAACTTTCAAATGAATGAATATCCGATTTTCAAGGGCGCCAAGCATCTCCTTCAGGGATATTTAAGATAAGAGTAGGGAATGTCTCAGCCTCTTTTGTGTTGGTGTTTTGTGAAGCTCTTTTCCGTAGTGCGGGACAACAGCTATGGAAGACGTCAGAGATATTGTTGTTTCACTTGCTGACGATGTTTGTCCATTTCAACCATATGTTGAGGTGGACGACGAAGAAGAGGTGATGGGCAAGAGCCAAGGGCGTCCTTCGACAAGGGATGTTGACGTACAACCGGATGTAAGAGCTGACCCTCCACGTTCAGAAAATTCGGATGATATCAGAGTGCTAGAGAAGGACGCAGATGTGCCTTTGCAACCACATGCCTACTCGAAGGTTGGAAAGATCCCAAGGGGAACCTATTCCAGGGAATCAGTTAATCGGAGGCGGGGAGGTGGGCCATTGCTGAAACGATCATTCCAAGGACATTTGCCAAGTGTGGGAACGAAAGTGAATGCGAATGTAGTTTCTCCTGTAGTACAGTCAGCGGCTGGCAGTCCTGCTGATAGTGTAGTGGGCAACCCTAAACGTGTTAGGTTTGAAGATTAGGACATCTAATAACAAGTATATGTTTGCCTTAATAAAGGGTACATGTCAGGGGATACGAGGTATATAGTGCACTTGTTCAAGATAGAATGTATTGAAATAGAATGCAATCAATGTGAACGCCAAAGCCTTTAATATAATGAAAAAGTCAATACAGCTACTCAATAGCTGACTTAGTATATGGTATATTACTAAAATCATTCACTACGTGACAAATGGCCATTGTGGAAATGGAAGTTCTAAAGTAGGAGGGCTACCTACTTCTTCGCCAAGGGGTGACGCAAGATTCCACCCTCTAAGAGTAGCTTGACCTCGTTGAAGCTGAAGGTAGGCGCATGGATGAAAAGCTCCGCTTCGGGATCACGGTTGCAGACCTTCAAGAATATGTAGTATAGGTGCTTACAATACGTGAACTGAGTCTTCCCACGGAACGTAGTCATTGTCTTCTTGAATGCTGGGCAAGTGCAACCAGGGTAAGAACTGATGGTAATCTGGTACCGTGTGATGTGTGGAGCGACGCCGGAATCCAGCCCAATGATGCAACCGTGGCCCGGCTCAGGTATCATGGTGATGGAACGGAGGCGCGCTTTAAGAGATTCGGAGGAGCCCATGGAGAGTCGCTGCGCTTGATTGGGACGAGTGGCAGTGCGCTTCACCATCTTGCCGTCTCTCTTGCCTGGGTAGCGGTCAGCGTCTGCAGGGACTGGCACTGAGCTGAGATTTGCAGGAGGCGGGGCTGAGGAGAAGAGGCGTCTTGGGGAGACCGGTTTCTTCTGCGGAAGTTGAAAGCCCGCTGCTTCGAGGGCAAGAATCTCAGTAAGTTTTAGGTTAGTACCTAGTTTCACTGGCCACACCTCTGGAATGGAGGGGAATTCCTGGTCCTTTGAGTAGTGTGCTACCCACTTGCGCTTAGAGCCTTTCACGCAACGCTCAATATCGTCGGAGCAGAAGAAGAACTCAGTCTTCTCCACTAGGTTCCTGCGATAGTTAGTCCAGAGCCCAGTGTAGGTCGGTGCAGCTGTGCAATGGGGCCCCCTGACGATTCTCTCAGTGCACTTCTTCTTCGTTTCAGCTCTTTGGGCCCAGCAGCACTTCGCAGAAAGTTTGTGAAGTCTCGAAATGTGCCACTCCTTCACGTCCACCTTGGTTTCTTCAACCGCGTTGACATGGCGAATGCCGCCCTTGTTCACAGGTGAAGGTAAAGGGGAATCAACTTCCAGGGCAGGAGGTTGCGTACATTGTACCTCGGTGTCGTGTTCGGAGTCGTCTTCCACAATGACGGGCATCTGCATAGGGCGAGCCCTGACGGCACGTCTTGGGCCTCTTGGGCGTGAGAAGTTGGTCTTATCCGGGCGATGAGACTCTTCGTCAGCTCCGATAAGGACGTCGGCTTTTCGCTTCTGTGAACCGAAGACTTCCGCTCCTGGCATGATAGGCTGACGGGTGCAGAACTCATCCGCGCCTGGCATATCGAGCATGGGCTTGTCGAGCAGTGTAGGATTTCCCCATTTCTTCGCGTTGCGTTCCGCCATCCGAAGCCTGAGTTCCTTCTTGGACGGTCCTGTTCCGCCGACGTCACCTTTGAGGAACTGGTAGTAGTTGACAACCTGTAGAAATGCCCGAACGAAATCGTCCACGGTAGCAACGTAGAGGTCGTTCCCGTTGTTTCCTGAAGCTTGGAGCCACTTGTTGTGAACTGTTTCGGCGAGGTTACAAGTGGGCATCTCTGTGAGTTCTTCTTTCGTGAATTTCTGCAGATTTGACAGTAGGTGACGTTAGATTCACGGATTAGAGTTCTGTAGGTTAGGGCTAAGAAACCAGTATCAAAAACATCAAAACAGAGTGCAGAGATTATACCTCGGTCATGAATCCCCCCCACTGGCGGAAGCGGTGGTGCCAGAATGACAGCCACTGATCGAGTTTGATGAGCCCGCTCTCGCCAACGACCCCGGTGGATGCCCACCATGCTCGCAACGCGTGGTACAGAGTTTCCGCCTCTGCCATGCTGGTCGCATTCTTGTACTGAGTGCACATCTTCTTGTGCTGTTCCCAGAGTTCTTCGGGGAAGTGCTTCTGCGTATACGCCACCATGTTCTGAGTCCAGTGGAACAAGCACGACCTCTCCCGGTCCTCCATTGGGTCTTCTTTGTTGCCATTGCCGTAAAGGATTCGCACTGCATTCCAATTCGCCTGTGCGTTATCCGCCATGAACCCCTTGAAGTTCGGCGCTGCAACGCCATTGATCTCCATAACCAGGTTCAGGTTTTTCCAGAAGACGAGCTGGGCGTCCGTGTCCTCGGACTGCATGTCGCAAGTGGCGATTGTCATCACGCGGCAGTAGGTGGCGTCGTACACATGGCACGCCATCGTCGACCAATCTTTGACGCGTTTGACATGGTCGAACATGATCCATGCGTTCTCCAAATCGCCACCAGCTTGCATACGGCTGACCAAGTCGACACCACTGCCCGGCCCGACCTCCGACATCTTGAAGACAAAGACTTTGTCACGCATAGATCCCTGACCAGGAAACCTATTCTCCTGGACATACGCCCAGAGACTGTTACCACGGAGCTTGGTGATACCGTCCATGATTCCGTACCTTACGAATTTTTTGAAGGTGGCGACTTTGTTGCGGATGTTGGGCGACGCCATGTCTTTGCAACGATCCAGAACAGGAACCAGCTCCTCCATCGTCAGTTTCCTCGGTGGTGCATCCTCGGGCTGTAGAAGGTAGCTCCCGATGAGGAGTTTGCTCGCCTCCAGGACAACGGCGCTCTTCGTTGCTTTGTTGTTCATCTCTACCTGCTCTTCTATTAAGCTACTAATCTCTGCTTTAGAGTCTCTGTAGTCTCCAACTTTCACTGGATGATCATGTGTTCCTATGTGAATACACGCTCTAGTCTGATTCGGTTTGCCCACAACGTAATAAATCTTAGCCTCGCATGTAGCTACACATGATGGAGGTTCTTTACATACCTTGCACACTAGCGTGGAGTCAGATGGAGGAGGCTGGTCCATGACAAAAGCTTGCAGGGTACAGCCTTCGAACTCAGTTTCGTTGACCTCGAAGATCTTGGGAACACGCTTGAGAAAGTCACACTCCTGGTTGCTGCACCGGAGCCATCCGACGCAGGTGGAACTTCGAAAAGAGAGTCCGAAGTCGTTTTTGATGTTTGTTGTGATGGTCTTGGTCCACAAGTGTCCGTCGTATCGTTTGTCCATTCCCTGCATAGACTTGGCGGCGAGCTTAGAGGAACCTGCAGCAGCTGGGGGCAACTCAAAAAGAACCGGACCATCAAACTTCGCAGGCAAGTACTCAACTCTCTCGTGTCTAATAGTGGAATAGTCTATCTTCTTCAAAATGTTTTTGGACCCACGCGTCTTAGCAATCTCTTTAAGGAGCGGAACAATGCTAACTGTGACCTGGGACAATGAAGGAGACACATTGGAAGGAGGAGCATCTGCATGGACCTTAGGCACCAACTTCACGGGACTGACTTCGTCATCAGAAGAGAGAGATATGACGGTCGGAGGAGGTTTCTCTACATCTGATGTCTCGGTACCAGGCTCGACTTTGACTTTGACATCACGAGGTAAGGGAGTCTGAATTGTGCAAGTAGAAGAGCGACGGGGGGTGAGGATCTCAGTGGATGCAGCCATAAGAGAATCAGTAAGACCATAGACTCTATAGGATCCAGGGAGGAGTCTCCACTGCAACATGTTGTTCTCATCTCTCACTGAAGGTTGCCCGAGGGTGTGGGTAACCTCGGCAGTAACGTCATCAAAGATCTCCTCCTCTATACTAATGGAATCCTCTCGAAAATGGAATCTGAGACTGAGGCGAAGAGAGGACACCGTAGCTAGACCATCGTCATCTACGCGAAACCTAAGAGGGATGCCCATGCCTTGGGCGTACAGACAGACCATCCCCATATTCGCCGGCAACTCAGAGATACTAGAGGAAGAACGGAGAAGAGTGAGTGTACTACCCAAGCTGTATCGCGAGAGCAAAGTGAGAGGAATGATGCATCGCTGTTGATCATTTTATTCAAATTGGAATGTCCATGTGGACGACTAGGTAATGATTCATTCTGCTACGTAACGAATGTATGATTAAAGAGAGACGGCGCTAACTGATTGGAATGTGCTTTTTGCAGGCCCATAAATATGTGGTTAGATTTTCAGAATATTGCTTTAAGTGTTTAAATCGTGGAGCAAATTCTATTTTTTATGGGGTGTGATTGGATTAAAAAGAGCCGTCTTTTCCTTCTGCATTTAAAACAATACATATATAGAATTTGAATTAATCATATTCATGCATTAGTTATATATGTATAGGACTAATGCACGCATATGATTTATTCAAATTCTATATTTTATGCAGTGTAAGGGTTGCTCAATTTTCATAATAGATTGCTGGACGGACAGACTGTGAGTGAGATTAGTGTGAGCCGTCACTTGCATCCATATTTAATACAAGTATTCCTGTGCTTAATTCAAATCTTTTAATATTTTTTGGGCTTGGTTTATTCTCTTCAAATATAGATTGATCATATCAGCTTTAATTCAAAATGCAATTCATTTATAGTTTTTATTAATTTAAGTAGGTTTAGAATATGGGAAGTATTTAGGGCTAAGTCAGAGGGGCTGAAGGTTTGGGATACATAAGTTGGAGGGAAGTTAGGAGGAGAGCTATATTGTGAGGAGAGTTCTCTCGTGAGTTAGACATATGAAGGAGAGTGGAGGGTCAACTCCCTCCACTTATGTCACTCCTAGTCGTAGAAGAAAACCAGGTGGTACAGATTTTACTAACAGGAGATCGAGGAAGAGGAGAGAATTACGTAGGAAGTCAAAGTCGAAAGGCAACCTCTTGAGTGCACCTCTAAAGGTTCGAGGAGCTGGGCTGCCTGCGGCAATTAAATTTTGTAGCATCCGTAAACTCATTCTAGAGTCCATAGTAGAGGCGGAAGAGGAGGTTTTAGAGGATACCGCAGTTGAGCATGAGGACCATGAAGTAATAAGTAGCGGAGAGAAACATCTGGAGATGACGGAAGAGCTAGGGTTCAATTGCAGTCCGACTTTGGAGACACCGCAACCGTCTTTCGGATTCAAGGAGTGTTCCACAAGAGGGACGCATTCTCAGTCGGGCGACCATTCTAACACGGATGTGGTAAGTTTCATAATCGATTCATTAGAATATGCTAAGTGTAAGTAATGTATTTTTTAGAGTTACCTTCATTTATATGTAATGTCTTCGCATTCACATATTTTACTGTTTAGAGTACTGATGGCCCATCAAACCGAGTGGTGGTTTACAATACGAGATTCGATGTATCCATACTCGTCATAGTCTTACATATTTGTGCAGATTCTCGATTGGTTTAGGATTGAACAAGAGGTTGTAGAGGAAAAGACGCCAGAAGTGGATGCGGGCGAGGAGTCAGATCCTGAGACATTGATAAGACTGGCTCGTAGAGCGAGACGCGAAATTATGGAGGCGGGCGAAGGAGGGGAAGCTTTGGTTGCACTACGAGAGGGTCGAGGGGACCCGGGAAGCCCATCTCAGATGAGTGTGGATGACAACCAATCGCAGGGTTGGATGGCGGGGCCGGTAGAAGACATTGAGTGTGAAGAGGTCGTGAATGTGGATAGAGGCCGTGGTCGACGGAGAGGTGCAGGTGCTCGTGGGAGAGGGAGAGGACTAACTCGTGGGAGGAGTACCTGTGAGGCAGCATCCACACTCGCATCCGCGGCAACTGACCGTGGGGAGGAAGAGATGGAGAGGGAGCATGGACCTGAGCGTGGGGAGGTAGAGATTGAGAGCCAGGGCGGGGAATCCGATCGAGCACCGGCCACTGACGAGGTAAGAGTTACGGGTTTTGTTGATGATTTTATGTGGGAGGCCGCGTGATTGGTACTTGGGGATTGAATGTGAGTAGCAGATAGATCCGCATTGTGTGAGGTTGAGGGTGCGGAAGACCCTGCTGTCACTGCTGCAAGTGAGTAGCTCGGAGTTGCGATTCCGATGCCAGACGCAGCCGCGACCCAATAGGTCGAAGTTGCGAACCATCTAGCTGCAGATGCAGTGAATACCGAGATAGGGGTTTGGACCCATATTGCAGCCCCGGCCGCATTGAGAGAGATTGGGGTTTCGGAGGTGACAGCAGCCATGGCCGCATGGACAGAAGTTGGGGCTGCGGAGGCAGTTGCCCCACGCAACCAGAGGGAGGCCGCGGAGGAGAACCCCCTTGCGGAGGCCATGGCCGCAGGCAGTCAGCTCGAG
Organism: Ceratodon purpureus; assembly: GCA_014871385.1. NCBI lineage: Eukaryota > Viridiplantae > Streptophyta > Bryopsida > Pseudoditrichales > Ditrichaceae > Ceratodon > Ceratodon purpureus. The sequence continues at coordinate 11,958,858 of CM026426.1, forward strand.
GCCGCGAAGGAGATGCCCCTTGCCGAGGGGCATTCTGTGACGAATGCCTCCAAGGAGGTGGGGGCGGATTGCGGGAGTGGGGCTGCGGAGGCAGTTGCCCCACGCAACCAGAGGGAGGCCGCGGAGGAGAACCCCCTTGCGGAGGCCATGGCCGCAGGCAGTCAGCTCGAGGCCGCGAAGGAGATGCCCCTTGCCGAGGGGCATTCTGTGACGAATGCCTCCACGGAGGTGGGGGCGGATTGCGGGAGTGGGGCTGCGGAGGCAGTTGCCCCACGCAACCAGAGGGAGGCCGCGGAGGAGAACCCCCTTGCGGAGGCCATGGCCGCAGGCAGTCAGCTCGAGGCCGCGAAGGAGATGCCCCTTGCCGAGGGGCATTCTGTGACGAATGCCTCCAAGGAGGTGGGGGCGGATTGCGGGAGTTGGGCTGCGGAGGCAGTTGCCCCACGCAACCAGAGGGAGGCCGCGGAGGAGAACCCCCTTGCGGAGGCCATGGCCGCAGGCAGTCAGCTCGAGGCCGCGAAGGAGATGCCCCTTGCCGAGGGGCATTCTGTGACGAATGCCTCCAAGGAGGTGGGGGCGGATTGCGAGAGTGGGGCTGCGGAGGCAGTTGCCCCACGCAACCAGAGGGAGGCCGCGGAGGAGAACCCCCTTGCGGAGGCCATGGCCGCAGGCAGTCAGCTCGAGGCCGCGAAGGAGATGCCCCTTGCCGAGGGGCATTCTGTGACGAATGCCTCCAAGGAGGTGGGGGCGGATTGCGGGAGTTGGGCTGCGGAGGCAGTTGCCCCACGCAACCAGAGGGAGGCCGCGGAGGAGAACCCCCTTGTGAAGGCCATGGCCGCAGGCAGTCAGCTCGAGGCCGCGAAGGAGATGCCCCTTGCCGAGGGGCATTCTGTGACGAATGCCTCCAAGGAGGTGGGGGCGGATTGCGGGAGTGGGGCTGCGGAGGCAATTGCCCCACGCAACCAGAGGGAGGCCGCGGAGGAGAACCCCCTTGCGGAGGCCATGGCCGCAGGCAGTCAGCTCGAGGCCGCGAAGGAGATGCCCCTTGCCGAGGGGCATTCTGTGACGAATGCCTCCAAGGAGGTGGGGGCGGATTGCAAGAGTGGGGCTGCGGAGGCAGTTGCCCCACGCAACCAGAGGGAGGCCGCGGAGGAGAACCCCCTTGCGGAGGCCATGGCCGCAGGCAGTCAGCTCGAGGCCGCGAAGGAGATGCCCCTTGCCGAGGGGCATTCTGTGACGAATGCCACCAAGGAGGTGGGGGCGGATTGCAAGAGTGGGGCTGCGGAGGCAGTTGCCCCACGCAACCAGAGGGAGGCCGCGGAGGAGAACCCCCTTGCGGAGGCCATGGCCGCAGGCAGTCAGCTCGAGGCCGCGAAGGAGATGCCCCTTGCCGAGGGGCATTCTGTGACGAATGCCTCCAAGGAGGTGGGGGCGGATTGCGAGAGTGGGGCTGCGGAGGCAGTTGCCCCACGCAACCAGAGGGAGGCCGCGGAGGAGAACCCCCTTGCGGAGGCCATGGCCGCAGGCAGTCAGCTCGAGGCCGCGAAGGAGATGCCCCTTGCCGAGGGGCATTCTGTGACGAATGCCTCCAAGGAGGTGGGGGCGGATTGCGGGAGTGGGGCTGCGGAGGCAATTGCCCCACGCAACCAGAGGGAGGCCGCGGAGGAGAACCCCCTTGCGGAGGCCATGGCCGCAGGCAGTCAGCTCGAGGCCGCGAAGGAGATGCCCCTTGCCGGGGGGCATTCTGTGACGAATGCCTCCAAGGAGGTGGGGGCGGATTGCAAGAGTGGGGCTGCGGAGGCAGTTGCCCCACGCAACCAGAGGGAGGCCGCGGAGGAGAACCCCCTTGCGGAGGCCATGGCCGCAGGCAGTCAGCTCGAGGCCGCGAAGTAGATGCCCCTTGCCGAGGGGCATTCTGTGACGAATGCCTCCAAGGAGGTGGGGGCGGATTGCGGGAGTGGGGCTGCGGAGGCAATTGCCCCACGCAACCAGAGGGAGGCCGCGGAGGAGAACCCCCTTGCGGAGGCCATGGCCGCAGGCAGTCAGCTCGAGGCCGCGAAGGAGATGCCCCTTGCCGGGGGGCATTCTGTGACGAATGCCTCCAAGGAGGTGGGGGCGGATTGCGGGAGTGGGGCTGCGGAGGCAATTGCCCCACGCAACCAGAGGGAGGCCGCGGAGGAGAACCCCCTTGCGGAGGCCATGGCCGCAGGCAGTCAGCTCGAGGCCGCGAAGGAGATGCCCCTTGCCGGGGGGCATTCTGTGACGAATGCCTCCAAGGAGGTGGGGGCGGATTGCAAGAGTGGGGCTGCGGAGGCAGTTGCCCCACGCAACGAGAGGGAGGCCGCGGAGGAGAACCCCCTTGCGGAGGCCATGGCCGCAGGCAGTCAGCTCGAGGCCGCGAAGTAGATGCCCCTTGCCGAGGGGCATTCTGTGACGAATGCCTCCAAGGAGGTGGGGGCGGATTGCGGGAGTGGGGCTGCGGAGGCAATTGCCCCACGCAACCAGAGGGAGGCCGCGGAGGAGAACCCCCTTGCGGAGGCCATGGCCGCAGGCAGTCAGCTCGAGGCCGCGAAGGAGATGCCCCTTGCCGGGGGGCATTCTGTGACGAATGCCTCCAAGGAGGTGGGGGCGGATTGCAAGAGTGGGGCTGCGGAGGCAGTTGCCCCACGCAACCAGAGGGAGGCCGCGGAGGCCATGGCCGCAGGCAGTCAGCTCGAGGCCGCGAAGTAGATGCCCCTTGCCGAGGGGCATTCTGTGACGAATGCCTCCAAGGAGGTGGGGGCGGATTGCAAGAGTGGGGCTGCGGAGGCAGTTGCCCCACGCAACCAGAGGGAGGCCGCGGAGGAGAACCCCCTTGCGGAGGCCATGGCCGCAGGCAGTCAGCTCGAGGCCGCGAAGGAGATGCCCCTTGCCGAGGGGCATTCTGTGACGAATGCCTCCAAGGAGGTGGGGGCGGATTGCGGGAGTGGGGCTGCGGAGGCAGTTGCCCCACGCAACCAGAGGGAGGCCGCGGAGGAGAACCCCCTTGCGGAGGCCATGGCCGCAGGCAGTCAGCTCGAGGCCGCGAAGGAGATGCCCCTTGCCGAGGGGCATTCTGTGACGAATGCCTCCAAGGAGGTGGGGGCGGATTGCAAGAGTGGGGCTGCGGAGGCAGTTGCCCCACGCAACCAGAGGGAGGCCGCGGAGGAGAACCCCCTTGCGGAGGCCATGGCCGCAGGCAGTCAGCTCGAGGCCGCGAAGGAGATGCCCCTTGCCGAGGGGCATTCTGTGACGAATGCCTCCAAGGAGGTGGGGGCGGATTGCAAGAGTGGGGCTGCGGAGGCAGTTGCCCCACGCAACCAGAGGGAGGCCGCGGAGGAGAACCCCCTTGCGGAGGCCATGGCCGCAGGCAGTCAGCTCGAGGCCGCGAAGGAGATGCCCCTTGCCGAGGGGCATTCTGTGACGAATGCCTCCAAGGAGGTGGGGGCGGATTGCAAGAGTGGGGCTGCGGAGGCAGTTGCCCCACGCAACCAGAGGGAGGCCGCGGAGGCCATGGCCGCAGGCAGTCAGCTCGAGGCCGCGAAGGAGATGCCCCTTGCCGAGGGGCATTCTGTGACGAATGCCTCCAAGGAGGTGGGGGCGGATTGCAAGAGTGGGGCTGCGGAGGCAGTTGCCCCACGCAACCAGAGGGAGGCCGCGGAGGAGAACCCCCTTGCGGAGGCCATGGCCGCAGGCAGTCAGCTCGAGGCCGCGAAGGAGATGCCCCTTGCCGAGGGGCATTCTGTGACGAATGCCTCCAAGGAGGTGGGGGCGGATTGCGGGAGTGGGGCTGCGGAGGCAGTTGCCCCACGCAACCAGAGGGAGGCCGCGGAGGAGAACCCCCTTGCGGAGGCCATGGCCGCAGGCAGTCAGCTCGAGGCCGCGAAGGAGATGCCCCTTGCCGAGGGGCATTCTGTGACGAATGCCTCCAAGGAGGTGGGGGCGGATTGCGGGAGTGGGGCTGCGGAGGCAGTTGCCCCACGCAACCAGAGGGAGGCCGCGGAGGAGAACCCCCTTGCGGAGGCCATGGCCGCAGGCAGTCAGCTCGAGGCCGCGAAGGAGACGCCCCTTGCCGAGGGGCATTCTGTGACGAATGCCTCCAAGCAGGTGGGGGCGGATTGCATGAGTGGGGCTGCGGAGGCTGTGGCCGCAAGCAATCAGATGGAGGTTGTGGAGGAGACGCCCCTTGTGGAGTGGCATTCTGTGACGAATGCCTCCAATGAGAAGGGGGCAGCTGCTTAAGAATAATTTGATTGGATTTTAACTCTTGTTTTTAATTGTCCAATCATGTATTCATTTCAATTCTTATTATTTGTATACTTTATGTGTTGTAGGAGTTCACGGATCAACTCACTGCGACTGAAGCTGATGGCCCTACCCCTGCAGAAACAGAGGTAAATTAATCTTATTTGCCTTCTGTATTGAATATCGCATAGTACATTAACCCTCCAAAAGTGTTCATTTCATTTTGTAAATCTATAATTTGACACTGTCTTGTTTCTCTGCCTCTAGGTATTCTCAGATGCACCCTTGTCCATCAGTTCCCCGATCTCAGTTATCAATCTTTCCGATCTCTCGGATTCATTTGATCAGCCCCATTTATGTAGGTGTGATTTAGGAAACCCTGTAGACTTAGGTAGTGGACCTCCAGAGGTCCACTCTCCTCAGTACATGCCTACCTCTCCTGTCTATGAGCCTACATCCCCAGGCTACATGCCTACTTCTCCTCGGCTTGGTACCCCGCCGATGTCTCCACCTTCTCCTTCCTCGCCTATTAGAGTGAGGAGGCCAGCCCATGTTGTCTTCGCCCTCCCGGCGATACTACCATGCCCTGTCCAACAGACCAGGCGTTTTTGGAGGAGGCGCCGTCATTGGAACTGTAGACAGGCTAGGGAGTATTATAGCCGTGCTCCACGTACATAGTTGCGTATGTACACCTTTCTACTGATGACGATTGGTATCAGTACATGAAACTATTGTTCTATTCTTTTTCATAATTGCATTACTTGTTTTTATCCTTATCTTTGAATCAATTTTGAAAATGTAGTACTTCTTGCAGGTAACTCAGACACAGGATATAGTGCCAGCGCCATCTTGTCCTCCTGATTTGACGAATGTAGTGGACAGTGAATTGGAACATCGGGTACAACACAAGCAAGACTCCAACGGCGTCATCAATAAGCTCCGAATACTTCCAAAGACAAAGTCGCGTATCCAAGTTCCCCTTTGTAGGATGCTCTCAATGGCAAGAGTGCGACCTGTAGGAGAAATGGGAGTTCAACATTTGGAGCATGAGTTTGTCAAAGGCTATAGAGATGGAGACCGTGTCATGTACATTTCCATCTACAACCACGAAGAGAAGACAGCCGATGTCACTGAGGAGATCAAGGCTGACTGGAGCCCGTGTTGGCAAAAAGTTAATGATGCTTTTGAAGATGAGCTCTTGGCCGACCCGGATTGGAAGGAGTTCTCTGGGAAGATGTTCTATGTCTGGGAAGGTAACCATCGCCTTGCCGCATGGTACAGACATATCAACAAGCATCACAGCGACGATCCAGCGTGGCACATCTCTGTGCATTGCATTGTTCTTGACCCTCGCGGTCATGTTGGAAACCTTCTTCATGCCATGCATGACATTAATTGGTAAGAATTAACTCTCTCTACTTTGTCTACACCTCTTGAACGCCGATTGAACTTGTACTTTATGCTTATTATTAACTTACGTCTATTTGTACAGGTCAACGGAAAATGATCACGTGAAGAGTAATATTCCGGCAAAACTTTATCGTATTCGCTCCTTTGGTGTGATGAAATTGGAGGAATTCAAGGATCTGCTTTCACCACAGGAGTATGCTTTAGCATTGAATCACAAACCGCCCACTCCATCCTGGTTTACATTGCCAACAAAAGTATTCATCGCTTTTCTTTATCGGGTAAGCACTCATTCCTCCCCCCCCGACGCTTCCATTCGGCAATTGATTTACGGTGCTTCATATAGTTCCTCTAACATTGCTTTGTGTTCCAGCGAGAAATTGTGGTAGCTTCTGACGAAGCTGCCAGAATCTACAAGGAGAAAACACCCATTGAAGAACAAACCGCGACTGGTATTTGGGATGCCATGAATGCGGCTTCAAACAACATGGTGGAATCGATTAAGAGGAAGGACTTCACCAAGTACTTGGCAATTGCAAATCCCAAGAATGGAGACGACTTCCTCAACGAAGTGAGACCCTCATCGTGCCTGAGTTCACTATTTTGTATCACAACAACATTTACGTATTCTTTTTTTCTAAAACTCCTGTACTTATTGCAGATTAATCGGCATTTCAGTGACTTCTCAAAACCTGAGATGTCACTTGATAAGCTCCAGAAGATTGTTCCAGCGGCCGTTGAGGCCAAGTACAAGGCTCGTTGGTTGAGGTGGTGGAACTCATCTCTGAGTTCCCGATTGTCTTACAGATTTCCACCACTTGAATTCAAGGATACCGAATTTGACCCATGGTTGAATAAGGCCTCATTCTGGGCTGGGGTACAATTTCTTAAAAAACCTTTCCCATTACATTACGCATTACTCTCTTCGTCGATTCTTTCTCATTGCTAATTAATTGAATTCTGAATTACAGTTGGAGGAAGCCGTTATTAACACATTCGAGGACATATGCAAGACGGAGAACATCGTTATCAATTGGAAGGCCTTTCCGGAAGTACAAGAGCCGGGCGATTTTGTGGAGAGTTCACGTATTCTCTTGTGGGACAAGGCCTTCCCTACGTTCATTGGAAAATCGGCAGATAAGCCCTTCGACAAGAAGTCCATTTTTGCTAAATTTCCTGGAACCGCTCAGGTTGTCAAGCGGGTTACTTACCGGTACGATACATTCCTTTTAATCAGATTCAAATTCCATAACGAGGTCTCTTTATCTCTTTGATACTAACCTTCTACATATTGGTTTACATAGATACTTCAAGCGAGAGCTTCTTCTGAAGGGGGCAATCAAGGTTCAGCAGCTCCCCAACTACTTCCTTGCTTGGACGGAGAAAACCTCGGACCAGTGTATCTATTCTCCCCAACAGTTGAAAAGGTACAAAGCTCCTCACTTGCTTGAAGGATGCTGGTATCTTGATTGCTCTCGTGGTTTCACGATTGACTCAGAGGTAGACGTCAAGACTCTACACGATGGGGGTGAGGTTGTGGTGGAGGACTCCGTGGATGATGCAGAAGGTCGTGAAGGAGAGCAGGATCAGTCTTCTGCTCCACCACCGAAGAGAGGGAGAGGAAGGCGACTGAAATCTCTGCGTTCTCGGTCGGAGGCATCACAGCAAACTGGTGCGGAGTCTTCCGCGCCAGCTGAGAAGGCACCAGAGCCGTCTCCGGGTGTTGTCGTTACCAACCCTTCTCCAGCTTCTTCGCCGGCTCCTTCATCGATTAGTGCTTCGGAGATCACCAGAGGTCTCCTTCAGCAGAGGAAGGCCAAACTATATCCTCAAACAACTTCTTCCGCTGGAGCTTTGATTTCCACACATGTTTCCGTCTTCAACTCATCTGTGGATTCCATGTTACGGCGAAATAAGAGACAGGAGAGAAAAGGTGGCGACCCGGATTGGATCAAGACTCAAGACTTCATTCGCAAGGTTTGTTCCTATATTTTGACATTTAATGGATTCTGCCACCTCTACTCGCTATGTAGTTACTAACTCTGCTTTCTTGTTTCCTCAAGTTTGGAGCAGGCCGCGAAAACATTGTTGGGGACCGGTGCAAACAAGAGGACCATCTGGGAGTCGATTTGATCATTGCCGACATCCCTGAGAATCTTCCCGTCCCATCCGTTTCCGTTCCCCCCACGAGTATTCCGCCTTGGAACTCTCGCTACAAGGATTATTTGTACGACATCTTCCATTTTGCAGATGATTTCCTGCAGAAAGATGGTGCCATCTGCCTCATCTACAACACTGATCAGAAGCTGGCTAAGGATATCGAGGAAGAAGCTGCTAATGGTGGATACGTGCTGTTCAAGGACTGGTGGGGTGTCAATGTACTCGGCCTGACTTCTCCTACGAACCCCGAGAACTTGGTACTTTTCCTGAACATGCCCTTCTCTTCGCTTACTGATAACCCTTCCGCTTCATTTTACTCACTGGTTTTGCTTGACTGCAGACTATGCGATTCTGGATTCGCGTCTACGTTCGTAGTGGCAGTACTTTCTCCTTCCAGACGAAGAAGGAAGACCTGATACATGGGCTCCTCAACATTACCGAGAGTGATGCCATTTTCAACTTGACCGATGTGGATTCGCAGCTCATGAATGGGGAGGTGCCGTGGAGAGGCCCAAGGGAGAAATCCATCGAGATGATGCAGGGCATACTTGAGGAGCTGTCGAAGCCCGGCGACATAGTTGTTGATTGGAATGCTGGGACAGGTAACTCTTCATGCATATCTTTGCTGAATTATTCTTCTCGTTTTTACCACAGTTTCTCATTTCTTTGTATCTCTCCGAGTTTCAGGAGCCTCCATCAAGGCTGCCCAGGCTACTGGTCGCCACATTCTCGCTTTTGAGGAGGACGAAGCCATATTCAACGCCCTTCTCAAACCATCCGCCATGGGCCCTCCTAAACATCCAAGGCCGGCAGCAACAGACGAAGCGCCTCCAAAGAGACCAAGACCTGATAAGTGGTGTAAGTCTTCTATTCTTTGTTCAAATTATCCATGCGTTACTTGTCTTTGCAGCTCTACGTACTCGATGTAACCACAGTCGGTTCTCTATTGCAGAGTAGTTTCAGCAACACCTCCACGTGGGCCAACATCAGTGTCCACTCCATCCTGGCGTCTTCATTCCAGCCCGATTCAGCCTTTCATACTTCCGGACTACGCAGAGGACTTAGCACAGGCGTTTCAATCTGGAGCCCTTACATATGTTCCTAGTCGGCCAACTACTTTTGATCCCAGGGCCCTTCTATTCGTCGATGACGAGGCGGTAGAAGGAGATTCAGAGTCATCTAGTTCTGAGAGTGAAAGTAGCGACTGTAGCATGTTGTGAGTTTGAAGGAGGCTTCGGTCTATTGTTGTTTTCATTTGCTTTGATTTGATTTGATTTAATTGGAGTTCATTGCGTAATCCTTCGTCTACTCTACTACCCTGAATCTATACTTGTTACGATTCTCATTTCCAAATCGTCTCCTCCTATGTAGAGGACGGAATGTCACAACCGTAATGCTCAAAATATAATATGAAGAATGAAATGTTACAAAAGAAATGCTCAAAATTGAAATTGCGCTGTAACTTATATTTTAACCATTCAAAATCCCACATTTCCTAACCATGTTACATATTCTTGACTTGGTGTACATCTTGGTTTCGGCTACTCCATTATTCTACACGAACTCAGAAATATTCCACGAACTTTTAAGACCATCTCTTTTAGTTGGTTTCGAGTTGTCTTATTCCTAAATCCTAAGGATTGTCTTCGAACACCCCGCTATACTTCACAGTACTAATCCTTCGGAGGATATACAGTCCAACTCTTGTCCATATTAAACCAGCAAGTTTCGCCATCCGATATGATCACTTCGGGCAGCTGAACAACTGGATTCTCATCGACGTTCGATAGCAAGGGATACGGGATTAGGGACAGCTCCATAATACGGAGAAGCTCATTGGTACAAAGCACTGTCCAACGCCATTCACCTTCACCAACATGGAGGCTTCCGATGTGCCTAAACGGTGGCAGGTCCATGCCTCGTTCCCTGGCGCGCTCCACCTCCAGCAGCCACGGCCGCAGCTCCTCATAACTCGCCGGTGCCTTTGGGGGCAAACCTACAGCCGCTCTCGTCCTCCTGGATCTCGCATTACACACCTTCGGCATCGCGCAACACACTAAATTGTTGTAGTCTTAAAACGTTCCACGCAAGCCTACAAATTGACCCCCCCAAACTCCATCGCTACCTTCGCATACAGCACAGAATGCCAAGGACTGTATGACTATCCTAATACGCCACCTAGAGACAAGCTCAAGAAACCAAGAGTGACCTCCTTCTCTGGAACCCAGCTTACCAAGTGTTGTTTGATGATGAAAATCTCCTACTTGTATCACTCAAATGAAGATGCTTTGCTGCCTAGGAAGAGAGAGTAATCTTCGATGAAGACAAGGACTCTGACAAGGTATATCTTGGATTCAGCAGTTAAGATAATATACACGAATTTTGAAATATTCCAGGAAGTTTTCAAACCATGCCTCCTTTACGTTCTTTCAAATTTGTTTTTTCCCTTGTGCATTTACATAATCCTATGAAAGAATTACTTGTTTGATCTAAAACTCAACGCCTGATCATTGTATCTTGCCTAAACCCATGACAAATCTAAAGGAATGTATGCATGACGTCAGCATGACATCAGCCCTAATTTGTATCTTTGAGAACAAACGTAATAAATTCTTACCAGAGGTAATCCTAATTTCCACGGTAATATACTCTTTTTCTAAAAAAAGTGTCTAAATTAAGCCTTAATTTAGTAATTTTCCACGGTTGTAGGGTCTACTTTGCCTTTGAAAATTTTCGTAATTGTCAATTCTGTGCTCTCCATTCTGCGCTCACCGCTCTCCGCTCTACGCTCTCCGCTCACGTACGAACTTTCCCCCGTTCCCGCCTGACTCAGTTGTGTCCGTTGTTGATTTTGCAGAGAATTATACATTCCAGCCGTTCCACGAGATTCAGTCAATGCACTGGTTACAACACCAGATCACAATTCTGGTCCATATCTGTTACCGCTGGAATCCGATATTTCTTGCAAATCCGGGTTCAGGAGCGCCAAAGCTGTTAACGGAGTATCACTATTATATCAGTGATGCCCTTGAGCATGATACATTGTTCGTTCAACACTGCTTTGCTTTGCACTGGACACATCTGACGGAGAGAGGCATCACACCGAACGAGCACATAGTGTGGTCGGACGGATGCGCTGCCCAATTTAAATCCAGGAGGTGCTGGTATCATGTGGCAAGGTAATTTTGAGAAGAAAGTACCCCCCGCATAGGACTCTGTTCTTTTCATGTACTGTGCACAGTGGCTTGGCCTGAATCTTAGGACTCACGCTTATTGAATTTACGCATGCAGATACCCCTCTATGACCACCATGCCTGGTTTACCGAACGGGTGCCGCATGGTTTGGTCATATTTCGGTTTAGGTCATGGCAAGGGGCTGCATGACGGGGCAGGCGCAATGCTCAAGTGTGCCATCCGGAGGGAAGAAATGAATTTTGAGTCTCGAACGAAGCTCCAGAGCGCAGCTGATGTTGTGTCATTCTGTAATCGGAAGGAGCAGGAAGAACACCGGGCATACGGAAAAGCTAGGAGAAGTGTAATCAGATACTTCCATCTGATTGAGCCCAATGCGGTGGACAGGTCACGTGAACTCGATTGCCGAGCGATACCCGGAACCAGATCAGTTCATTCCGTCTCTTCCGTGTCACCGACCAATGTGACAATGTTGCATATTCGACAGCTAGCTTGTTTTTGTACGGAGTGCATGGATGATAACCCGATGCTGTGTGCGCGACAGAGTCATGTGAAGCACCGGGCCCTGAAAGTGCTGCAACCGTTGGCACCAATTCCGGTGAGTTCTTCCCTTCTCATGAGCGCACGCTATTTCCCTTGTTTGAGGGGAAATTTTGGATGGTTATGCGGGTGAGCAGTACGTAGTTCCGTCAGAAGCTTCTACAGCGTCATCAGGCCATGCCGTGGTAGAGGGCCGCCAATGACCGATGAGGATCCATGCGTTCTCGTCCTCTCACAGACTGGTAAGTTAAACGGAGGAGTGCCGAGTGGATTAGCTTTATAGAGTGAGCAAAGTACCGAACAGGAGGGATTCTGTTTAGTTTTGAGTGTGATTGCCTTAAAATTTTGATTAAAACGTAGAGGCGGTCAGCCTAAGTCTTGAAATCTCTGCAAGCATTGTGGTCGGCCTCCGCACCATATTCTGTGGCAGCCTCAACATCTACTTGCGACATTTCTGCACCCCTGTGTTTGTAGAAGAGTTTTTGCGACTTGCACTTTGGACACAGGTGTCACTGTGTGTCTTAGCTTTCAGCCTGATTGCCTTTTCTGATTTCGGTGCTGCTGAAAGTGTCACCTCGTGTTGGAACTGTTATGTGGTGCATTGCAACACATTATCTGGTCCTTGGTGCTCAAGTGACCTGTGCAGTGTTTAGAACAGTATGATCGCATGTCCACTATTTTATACGTCTGTAGCAGCTTTGAAGTAAAGAGCGAAGGTGGTGGGTCAATTTCGATGGAAGTAGGATTTAAGTTCAAGCAACGCTTCTTCTTGATGGGGCCAGCTGTTGCTGTGTATTTAGTGATAATTAGATGACAACGTTGTATTTTCTGCCAGGTAAGGGGGTTTTGAAATTAACTCGCAAAATTGTGGACCTGTGAAATTAATCCGCAAACACAAGGGATTCCTTGTCGATGTTGTCCGATTATGTTCAGTTTTCACTTTCATTGCCTTTAAATCGCTGCAAAGACTGTGGTTGCCATCAGCACCTTATTCTGTGGCAGCCTCGATGCTGCTTTTTCTGCGGTGGCCTAACATGGTGATTAATTTTTTATTACAGAACCCTTCTTCCGGGACGCGGCTCGTAGATGCGAATGAGCACACAGGTGGAAATGTAGTGGAGTGCAGGGGAGAGCCTTGCACAGATTCGATGCCAGGTGGCGAGGGTACCAGCGCAGATGGGGACGTGCCGGTCTTCTCGATGGGGACTGCAGATTTTGAAGACGACCTCATTGATGAGGGCGACGACGATGGCGACTTAGATTCCGAAGCAGAACGAGTAGAGACCGGGGATACGTATGTCGTCTACACTGACCGACCGGAGCATGGTGACTGTTTCTTTCTAGTACTTTGTGACATGCCTGTCCATAGTAACGCAAACACGTTCACTGACGGGTGGGGCTGTACATGGCCCAAGGACTCTATCCTCATCAGCGGAACGTACTACAGGCGCCTTCAATGTGTTGGACGAGGCAGTGACTTGTACAGGTACGAGCTCCTCGAGGATGAGCCCAAGGCGTGGAATTATTCTCATCTTGTCGTGCAGTCTCGAGTTCATTTGTCACAGTACAAGAGCAACAAGCGGAACCCTCGGTTCCAAATGTCAAGGGAAACGAGAGAACAGATTCTCTCTAATGTCGAGGAACGTCAAATGTATAATGCACATTAGGGGGAGGGGGATGGGGGGGTTGTGTTGGGGGTGAGGGGGGGTTGGTTGTGTTGGGGGGTGGAGTGAGGGGGGGTTGGTTGTGTTGGGGGGTGGGGTGAGGGGGGGTTGGTTGTGTTGGGGGGTGGGGTGAGGGGGGGTTGGTTGTGTTGGGGGGTGGGGTGGGGGGGCGTCGGGGTTCCCGAGGGGGGCGGTAGTCACTGTTCAGTTGCGGTTAATTTCCCGGGGAAGGACCTCCGGGTTAAGCTTCTTGTGCTTCTGAGTTCCCTGGCGGAATTATACATTTTTTGGGAAGTTTTTTTTTTTCGGGAGCGGTGCTGTCCAGACGCTACCAGCGCTTGTAAGTCGAACATATACGGTTCTCGTTGCGGTGGAGAGCGTGAAGAGCACATGGAGCTTGTTGGATTTAGGGTCCCCGTTGGACTGTTTTGAAGCTTCTGGGGACGTGAAGGCCATCCTCTCACGGCTTTTACTTAGTTCCCGCTAGATGACGTTCTAATGTGTAGGACTGTCCTCTGTCCGCAGCCCTTATGCGAGGGTACCTTATTGCACATGTATATTTTACATAAGCGTATGATGCTCGAAATGCTGCGCTATGTAAACCATGACATTGTAGGGAGCAATGACGTTCGGAATACCTATGTCAACATACCTTCCAGAGAACGCGAATACATTCTGAATGCCTCTGCTTACTGCAATCTCATGGTTTACATTGCGCGGCTTTCGCTTACAAAGAGTATGCGACATTTTGTTCGTAAGTATTTCACTCTCTTGTTTTTGTTCACTTAAGGAAAGATGATCAGCCTTAACCTTGGAGAGTGAGTTGCGAGGTTTACTATGTTATAAGCAGTTTTAGTCGGATACGAAGCAGTGAATGATGCATGCACTGTTGTCTTGCTCACTGACTGATTGTTCAGTTGTACAGGATTTGTCCATACCTTCTACAGATTAATGTCGATATGGCCATTGGGTATAGTGAGGTGTTTTTTCGAGCATGCGCTAAAGAAGTAGAGTATTGCATTGATTAATTTTATGACTAAGCTAGTGTCCTAGGTTTACAGGTAAACCTTTGTACTGTGAGTGTACTGTTCTTCTCAACGCCGACGGACGACGACGGTTCGCCTTGATCCAATACACTGAAGTGACAGGTACATGCTTCCTTAAGTAGACTGCAGACACAGTGGTGCAGGGAGTGCTTGTCGTTGTAGTCACGAGTCCTACGAGGTTCAGTTATCTTTGTTGGAAAGTAATCAGTCTGTTACTGCTATGGAATGGAGGCTTCGTAAATAAAATGGGAATTTACACATGTTGGTGAACTTGCCATTTCCATTCTTACTTTGGTGCACTTTGTTCAGGTCTTTGCAAGGGGAGTCACATTATTCTTCAATGTGAAGTTCACGGCATCCTGAAGAAGAAGCATCCACGTGAAGACGCGGTTCCACAGGTATGGTCCCTTCTGCTCACACTTTCTCATCCTAGATCCTTCGTCATCTTTGTTCCGTAGTGGCGAATACTTACAGACCACGGGCTTCCCCGTTGTGTTATTGAAAGAGAAGACCGCCTAGGCATTGTCACTTATTTGGCAGTGCAGGGCAGTTGTGCTCACGAAAATTTTGAGGGTTCGGTACTTGCTCTATGTTGCTTACACTGGCGGGACTTGGAAGTACAGTAGAACCTTGGCTTCAGAAATTCTTATCACTTCTGATAGTCTTCAGTATGCTTACCCTTGCCCGGTAGCTTCTATCACTTGCCGGGCACTTCGCTGGCGTGTAGTGGCCTTTATCCTCCGCTCCTTTTACCTTTGCGCACGCACTGGGCAGTGTCTTCCACTGTACCTGCCGGGGACTGTGCTCTTGAACAGCTTTCGCTCACAAAGTGCCTCTTTCCCGCAGTGTTAAATGGCACGGAAACTTGTTCTTCCATTTTTTAGGCTCTGAATGCCTTTTTTGTTCACTGACTCTCCCCTTGACTGTGTTAGGGAGTGTGACTCACAGTCGCTACGCTGCGCTCCACTTCATTTGCCCTTTACCTCGTTGGGGGACTGCTCACACTTACAATTCAGTGACTTGTCCTTCAGTCCCCCTAAACCTTATTAGGTACGTCCTGTTCACTTTCGGAACACTTTCCTGTACTCTAAATGATGGTGAACACTGTCAGGACATCCCTCACTACTTACGAAACACTTTCCTGTACTTAAGCCGTAGATGGGAACTGAAGTTGACTGGGTTCACTTACAATTCACTTCGTTTTCTTAGAACTGCCTAGGTCAAGTACTTTGGCAGGATTTCTTTGAAGAAGTGAAGCGGAAGTGAAAGTCAAAGTGTTGGACATCACTGGAAGTAACCACTGAAGCGGAAGTAAAAGTGAAAGTGTTGGACATCATTGGGAGTAACCAGGTTTGGTAATTTGTTCAGGACATCTTCACCGACATCTCTGCCGCTCTTTCGGGCTGAATGCTTAGTTCAGCGCATGATCAGATGGGGAAATGAAGATCTGCAAAGGAGCTGCAATGAAGCACTTCAAGAGGGACGTGCATAGATATCCAGTGCACCAACTGCCTGCTTTGGGAACCATGGAGCCCTGAACTACTCACCGGTGTACATCACTTCTCACACATTGGTGTGTGTATAAGAACCATGCAGCACAAAATGAACATACTCTGTCTATTCGATGTAGGCTTATGGTGTCATAGTCTGTGCCTGTCATTTACAGTCCGTACCAACTTCAAATGATAAAGGCCAGGAGCATCATTTGTCCAGTTCGAATTCGCTTTCCCATAATTTGCCATCAGTCTGCTATGTTTGCTCCGTCTTCTCTAAGGTGGTCTGAGCCCCCCTGACTTCGTTTTAAATTTTCCGCAGCGCACCAGTTGCCCTCTGCTTCTTCGTTTCCCGTTGCAAATGCTGGAAACCAGACCCTATTCACCTACGTAGTCTTGCACTCCTATTTATTCAGCTATGTAGGCTCTGTTTATTTGCAGCACGTTCCCATCGTGAAATTCTCCGGTACACTTTGTTAAAGGAATCCCCAACTGTCCTTGACCTAGGGCTCTGTTCAGCGTCTCCTCTGAGACATCTGAGGTGGACATTCTGGTGAGGATGTAGGAACCCGTTCTGGATAGAGAGATAATTTTCAAAGCGAGTTCGAGTGATCAGTGGTGCTGTTTACGCAATTTCAGTATGTTTCATGTTTCAGTTCTGATGTTATGTTGCGCACTTCACTTTTCACAATGTATGCAGCCAGTCTCATTGTCATATGTGGAGGTGGTCATTTCTCATGGCAGATGCAATTATGCCCAAGATTACAGGAGATCCAGTTGGGGATCTTACTAGTCCATTTCCAAGCACTCTGCAGTCACGATTTCCAACCCGTCACCTCATGCTGTGGACTGCAGAATGTCCCACTCCACCGACGTGACTAGGTAGTGATCGACGCGCAATGAATTCGATGGAGACCCCTCAGAAAAGGTGGGCCCAACTTCAACATGCCGCCCACTTCATGTGATTTTCTTGTGCCCCGGCCACCTCCTCTTCCATCATGGGGAGTAATCTCCATCCCCTGTTCTCACTCCATCTCTCCCCCTTCCAAACTGATGATCCTGTATGTCTTGGCATCAGGTGCTGCTTTTGCGAACAATTTCATCTCAGCCCAGTGGTGGTCGTTCTGGACGCCATAGCTTCCGCTGACGAAGTGCCTCCCGCTGCCTCACTAAGATCCGTTGCCGGAGTCCGATTGCTCTTACCGATGGCTCCACCTGAACCTGCCTCGCTCCTCTGGTTCGTGCTATTCATGCAATTGCCGGAAATTGGAGTGGTTCCCACCGTCACACCCACAGAACTCCTCCCCAGCAGGCCTGCTCTCGCAGAATTCTGTGGCCCCAAGTACAACAGTGGGTACATCTTCGACAACCATGGGGATGCTGAATATGAAGAATACGTGCATAGTCTTTTTGTGCGGGTGTTACAGAAGCCGTGGCCCATAAATTCGGTGCTACCTTTCCATTTCGCGCGGGGGCTCCTAGCCGAGGCAATGCTTATGGACGTGAATTGGGCCGAATTTGGATTGAAGGTGACACATCCACATCAGTCTCGCAGCAGCGTACCAAGAGTACTGCCCGAGTTTGCGAATCTGCAGTTCCCACTCACACCCCTGTTGAAGAAAGTGCCAGTACGCTTCCAGGTACTTCACCTCACCACAACCACCGTCTCACTCGATTGCTCAAATGAGGTGTGCACTACAGTTGCCCGTTAGAGTTACAGAAATTGTGGAGACTTCAGTACTCAATTATCTTCATGTCACGCATGTGTGCCATGGTTGCAGACAACTTCAGTGTAGGTGAGGCTCCAACGCCCAAAGCAATTTCAGAGTACCGTGAGCAATAGCGGTCTGCCATGTATGTCCTGGTTGAATTTCATGCGATGCAATTTCTGAGAGAATTTTCTTCTGCATGCAGGTCGCCGTCCCCGGGCCCTTAGTGCAGGAGCCCACATCCCCCCGTCATTCACGTGAGCCCGTAAATGCCTATGGACCTGGCATTACCGCTGAACGTACTCGGCCATCGTGTGCTGCAGCAACTCGTGGTCACTGCCCAAATGCAGAGACGGATCCTTCCGAAGCGCCTGCACCGTCGAAGCATGCAACTGGGGAGCCTAGTGCAGGGGCTCGCACACGTGTGGAGGGAACACCAAATTCGGAAACCTACAACGATCCGGCGGGGATATTTCGTGGGTTACAGGTGATTAGGGAGGGGATTATCCCGCTTGTATCGTCGCAGAGTATGAGGCTTCGAGAGAATCGACATGTCGCGGCGGGAATTGTCCACCGAGCCAAGGACCGTGCGAAGGAGGAGGTGGATCGACTCCGATTCGTTGAGAGGAAGGTTGCGGAAAACAGAGCAATTAACGACAGGGCACTGGAGGAGTACGAGAAAGCACGGGAGGTGCTAAGAGCAGCACATGATGATCGCCCAACGCCGATGAACCTGGAAGAGAAAATGAATAAGAGAAAGTACGTGCAAAACTGTGAGGCGCTTGTGAAATCCTGGGGGGTCAACCTTGACGTTGCTCGTCTGCGTCTTGCGGGATGGGAATTCAAACACACACGCCAAATAGCAATTGTCGGACAGCTGACAGACGAGGCTCACAACGCTGACCTGAATTACAGGAGAATCTCGCACAACATCGACATGGACATCGCCAATCTCCAGGCACTGTCGGAGTTGCTCGGGGGCGCTGCGACTTAGCTACGAGTTCACAGCGACAAGCATGGAGTTGAAGAAGTCTGATTCAATGTCAACGTCAACGGTACAGGCACCTAGTCTGTCCACTTCGAGAGTAATCAGTCTGTTGCGGCATTACCGGGTCGTCTCATTGGTGCTATGTAAAGCTGGCAGTATAGTATCCGTTCACTGTCTCCAAACTTAGGAATTTTCATGCTTCGACCGAGGAATCCTGAAGTTCAAGGACACACTTTCAAATTCAGTATGAGACTATTTCGGGTTCCAGCTATGGTTATGACCCTGAACACGGGGACGTGCTTTCGGGACACATGCACAGCGAATACTGTAAATGGTAGCCCCTTTCATAGTATTAAATATCTGACGTTTTGTTGTCGGCAGTGTCTGATTTGGTTTACTTTTTGGTCCCAGAAAACAATATCCTCGTAACAATTGTGATAGTCACCGAACCCTCGTGTCTTTACCATTCTGGTCCATATCTGCAAATTACGAACTATGTGTTGACACTGTGTCTAATCGTTGTGCATGAACTCAACCTCGCTTGCACTCAGTCTCTTTGTTTAGTTGGAAATGACAAAAAAGGACATGTATGGAGAGCAACCAATTCCGTGGGCAGCACACCAGGATGTACGGAGATCAACCAATTCCATGTGCTGCCGTGTTATATACACAGATTCGTGCCCGACTTTGCACACCTTAGATACAAAATTGCGCACCATCATTCATTTCCTCTTGCCATAATTCACAATGCTCAAATGCCCCCCCTCAGTAAGTTCCGTCCTTTTATTATCCTATTGTAGCCAACTGAAATGTGAGTATGATCTTCTTCATTCAGAGGTTTCGAACACTTTCACTTCCCCCATCGGTTGAATTACAGTATCAGAAACACTTTCCTGCCAAAAGCATTTGAACCGGAGACCTCTACATAGTAGACTCGCAGGAAATGGAATTCTAAGTGAAACGCATAGCTATCTCCCCAGTGAAGCAGTAAGTTTAAGTGAAACGCATAGCTATCTCCCCCAGTAAATCGTATTGTCAGCCTACCATTGAATCCCCCGGTCGGACGCTCCCGACCATGAAGCATGCTTTCAATCACTCATTAGTTGTACTCTTTGCCATATCCCGTTTTTGCAGCCGAGTTTAAACTAAAATCGTCACTGATGTACAGAGCAGTATCACTTCCACTTTCAGTGTCACTTACACTTTCCTGGCTAGTGTCACCATCATTTGTATTTTCGTGTTCTTCACAATTTCCTCTCGCTAGGTTTTGCTTTACACCCGTAATAACAGTTTGTAATTAATTCGCATTTTGAAATGCTAGAGGCCTGACGATATCAATGTTGGCTCACGGACATTGTATCTGCCAGGACTGTGTATACTGTAAATATCAAACACGGGAAATGACGAGACCGATGACTCAGATAACAATCAGGGGGTGAAACAAGAAAGGAAAGTAAAATTCAGGATCCGAACTCTGGAAAGTTTTTGAAAAACGGTAGGTCACGAAACGAAGGTGCATCGACCCAGCCATACCCTCTGAAGAAATGCATTTCAAATGCGCCTCATACATTGTACTATCATCCGAAAATGTGACTATGAGCCCTACATGTCTATACAATCCACTCACGTCTGTTTGAGCTCTACAAACATATGTATATCATATTCTATGGGCATCCCGAGCGTTTATGGGACGTTTGCTCTACCAAACAAGCACATTCTCTACTACACCCTGCACGCTGCCGTCCCCAACCCCTGGAATCCCGCCCACTCTATCTCGCACGAGGCCCCTCGTACGTGGGCTGTCCAAGTAGGTCCCAAAAATTGATCCAATGCTGAGCTGGCTGTTGTTGCCCTCACTGGTCACGCTTCCTCTTGACGGGTTTTCCCCCGCGCCCACGCCCCTTTCCAGCGTCAGTGACAACTGCTGGAGCGCGAAACTTTTCCTGTGACCCGATTTGCGCAAGCGGTTTCATGTTACTACCCCTCTCTGACCTCAGCACACCCTGCGCACCCCTGCCTCGGCTAGAAGCTGGCCTCTTCGACCCCGACACCATTGGAATCTCTGGTGGAGTCCCCTGATTTTTGCCGGGGGATGGACATAGTGTGTTCCGTAAGGCGGCTTGCCGTTTCGTAAGCTGGTTCCCTGTCCCTTGTTGAGTTGACACCCTTCCGTCAGGGGACTCCTCCGCCGCAGTCTCTGTTTGCTTTTGCAAGACGCTGGGCTCCGCTCCCACACATCCTCCCGTATCAATTTCAGTCTCCGGCACTCTGTTCTCGGTAGGCAACGACGCATCGTCTTCTTCCTCACTCGCAGCCGTGCCCGGTAGGACGTTCTCCTCGGAATGGACTGGGAAGCTAAGGTCATCCTGAGTCTCCGGCAAAGTCTCCGGAATGACAACGTTGCCCAAAAGGCCGGCTCCACGCTGAGCTGGCGTCTGCGAAGAGAGATGGGCCTGACTCAAGCAGACATCCTCCTCGGGAGACAAATTACTCTCGTCGGACGTCTTCGTTGATAAGCTACCTTGCATAGATGGATTGGAGGACGGAGTCGTGAACGCAGGGGTTCGACACGCTAGGGGTTCTATACGTACTGCTCCCCCATGTTCCGCCACAGCTGCCCCTGTTGAAGTTGGCGTCTTCCAACTCGAAGACGCAGGAGTCCTTAAGTGCTCTGACGAGGCCGGAGTCTTGAGCTGCCCAGAGGAAGGCGTGCCTCCACCCACGTACTGGAAAGATGCGGGGGTCGCTGAACCTGACTTCGCATGAACTGCCATTGTCACGTGAAGGCCATGGAAAATTATTAGTACCACGCAAAACTCGAAAGTTACATAATAAGTTCCTTCTACGTACAACCGTATTAGCCCACCTACAATCGTCTTTCAAGTGCAGTGTTAGTGTGCAAAGGATCCATAGCAGTTACCGATAGCGGGAAGTGAGCCACATATCTTCATGCCATATCGCACCAGCCTTGCATACGTAAGGATCAGTCTAATTTAACAGTCCCGACCATCGCAGTACTGCTAATTCGCAAGACACCTTCATTAAAGACAGCATGCAACTCGGCTATGACGAGTTCAAGGTTACGAAGTACGACTCTCACTGCAGCATACACGGAATCCCAAGTGTGTTTGTGTAACACACACACGCCGCATGCACCCGATAGCCTTGCACAACATGCGGAAATTAATCTTTGAAAAAACTAGAACAGAAGTAACTGACCGTTGCGGAAAGTACTTGACACTTCACTTCCTTTGCTCCAAAAGTGTATTGCAATGGAAGAAAGGGTTAGCCAAAGTGATAAGCGGAAACCAAGTGCCGAAGTGCAACAAAGCGTTAGTCTAACTGATCAGCGGAAATGAAGTGCCTCAGTGCTTTCGTAGTGCCTACACAGGGTCTGTTACTTCCGACGGGAACCTCAGCCCTGATGAAGCGATTTCATACCGCGTTTCACAGTGCCACCGTACATTCACAGTGACTGCGCAATCCTGTACAGTGAAGAGGTCACCCAAAATCCTCCTAAGATGACATCCGCCTCTACGAAAAGGACAAGGCAGTGGAAAGAACGCGAAACGTACATTCTACCGCTGGAAGCTCTTGGAATACTGGCCCCCAAGTGAACTAAACAGTGACAAGCATGAAACAGGACCTAAACCTGGAAACAAGCATCCAAAAACGAAGTGACAGTGCTGTTGCCACTTCTGGACGCGGCCGCACTGAAAGGACAGCGACCCGCAACCCCAATGCTCACTTCCCGTCCCGTACACATAGACCTCCCAGTGAAGACGTGTTACCACCCCCCGCTATGCCCTTCCCCTCACTGGAATCACAGTGAGCACGACACCGTCAAGAGAGGAACACCTTCTCAAGGCATGGACAGTGCCGACAAAGTACTATCAGTCTAAATTGTCTTCTTCCTTCGCTATCACATGTGCACGGACCTGGTTTGACACTTTAGCGACGCTGGTCACCTATGCGCACTTCCACCGTATTGGAAAGTTCCGAAACCATGACAAAGTGAGTTTTGTCATCCTCACAGCACTCCTAGTACTCACAGCCCTGACTTGTACAGGAAATAGCAAGGGAAGGAAGGCCTTCTCAGGGCATTCACAGTGTACTTCAAGTAGATTCGTCCTGAATTAGAAAGGGACCACTATCTACAGTATGACTGAATTTGGACGAACTACAAAAGAAGCCTCCTATTCAAATTATCAACGCCACGAAAAGAAGACCCGCACAGAATCGCTTTGACCGAACCAGGAAAACACAGATCAAGATAAAGAGGATGCTACATAAACTTCTCCTCTACGAGTATGTTTTCGTACGTCGTGCTGGGGTGTCAATCACACTTTCGGAACGTGTCGGGGACAGCTAGTGGAAAAGGGGTCCCTGTTCCTAAAGAAAGCGCCAGATCATGCATTTCCACCAGAACACAAGTGGAAATTGCAGAATACATGAGCATCACTGTGAAACTGGATTGATGTTCGCTACGGAGATGCAAATCATAGAGACAATGGGCAGGACTTACAGTTGGTAGATGCCGCTGCAGTAACATTCGGTGAGTCACTGTTGTTGAAAACTGGGGAACGCCCCTCTAGCTTTGGTTGTCGGAGCACCGGCAACCTCACTTGATTTGCACCGAAACTGTCTAACCAGTCAGCAGAGAATTCCATTTCGCACGTGTAATTTGCGCACCTCCGTTTGCCATCACTCAGCCACGCAGCGAGACAAAAATGGTGGTACGTACACTGACAATCAGCCACTGAGATATTATTGCACTTATAGCTGAATCCACACACACTGGACAATTGGTGATAGATATGACCTGACGACGGTCCCGGTCTGGAACCCTTGGATTGTGAATTGGGAGGGGACTGGTCCCCATTCCAGAGCCTACGGCCATCATGTGCACCTGATCTGTCAACTTGCCCACCCAAAGGTCCGATCTCATGCACGTCACCCCACGGTAGCGAATCTCGTTCTCAACCCTCCGGAGCTCCGCCTGCAGCCCCTTCTGTTCCTCTTCTAGCTGCTGCATGCGTGCTCTTTCGCGGTTCAGTATGTGCATCCCGAACTCTAGGTCTTTGTCAATCGTCTTTAGCTCTTTTTCTTCCTCTGCACAGAGTTCCGCATCCCTGATCCCATTGAACTCATCCGTACCGTCGCCCTTTCTAATAGCCTCAAAATGGGCGACAAGACTGTCACGCCGGCTTCGCATATTCGCACAACTGAGCTCTTCCTCCCGCAAGGATTTCTGCCGTTCACCTAAGGCTCCATCGATTCCCTTACACTGTTGTTCGAGCTCCTTCCTCTTGAATTCCAGCACGGATCTGGCGGCGAGAGGCAATTGTGCAAGAGTTAGTGATCACAGAGCACAGAATCTACATACCTGCACTGCATGTCATGACGTCAACATGGACACGTGCGACCTAGAGGCTTAGCAGGGTTGAGGGACAATCCCTCACAGAATAGCGCACGGATGCAAGTCCCTTTCAGCAACCAGGAAGAGAACCTCTAAGGTTTTATTCAGCAATACATGTCAAGCATGAGCCTGTGTCGTTAGTACCTTCTGGGTAACAATTGCATGCATTTGGCTTCTGAACTTCTAGAATTTGAATACAACATCAAAAAGATATATAAATTTCTCGCAAAGGATGTACTTGAAAGCATCTTCAATACAGCTCTCTGCATAAGCTGAGCTGAAAGTTACATTAAGGGGCAGAAGACAGATATGGACGCTGAACATTAACCCCATTGGCGACGACGGTACACAATGAAATCTCCTCTGACACCTGACACGGCCAAGAACAAATGACACTGAAATTCACGCTTCCTTCTCAAGGTCGGACATGCGAACCTGGCAATATACATTCGGAACTCGTAAACCACTTCAACAGGGGGTGGTAGTCCCAGTTTCACGCCCACCCAGGATATGCACTATCCCGGCAAAGCACATTTTAGACAATTCAGACGTAGGACACGGTAATGACTCCCACTGATCCGTACGCACGTGGGGAACCCTCGACCGCTCTAATGACACCGACGACCAATTACAGTCCAATTCCAATCCAGACACGAAACTACCATCACACCTAGCCCGACTCCAGTTTGCGGTGACGCAATTGGTGGGAACAATTTGGTCCATCACTATGATGAATTTAAGCGTACCTAAACCCTGAGCCAACATCACCAATTGGCCGCACGGAATTCAACCAGCATTCTCCAGTATGTAATTTCCGAGCAGACAGTGCAAGAATTTCACTGAAACAACGGAAAGTAGTCTAGAACACGACGAACCTGCATATCACCTCAAAAACCATGAGAACACTGAAGTCAGACATGGACAGCAACCTCTCGCAGACGGTCGAATCCTCAGAAGTCCACGCGAAAAGCCTTCACAGGAGACGGCCCAACAGAAACCATATATCACCACATTTGACGACCCATAAACCGAGAAATGGCCGAGCAAAAAATTCCCAAATACCGCAAAAGCCTGATACCGCCCCATGCCACAAAATCAGACATACACATCCAGATTCACGTGTACACACTTCGGTTTCCCAGAGGTTCCTAACCCTGATGCTATCACGGCCTTTGCAATCTACACATGGCAGCAACGTCTTCGTTCTCGATCTGAACCGAGAACAGTACGAGGCCAGACGTTGTAGATATTAAAAACATACTTGCCAGAACACCCTTTAACCGGACCATCTCAAAACCCTGACTGATATTAAGTTTCAACAACATGCCATGTAGACACAATAGCTGAGCATGATATCTCCAGCCTTACGTCCCAGTTCTGAGCGGGTACGCCCTACTATGCACCTACGGCTGCACTGGTGCAACGGACATGAATTTCTGTGACGCACATACCAGTGAACCCTAAACGCTCACAGCATGGAAGGCAAATCCCGAATAGAAATCAAAGGACTCCTTGTACACACCGACTCCGACATAGCCGGAAGGGGAGGTTCTCCATGTTACAGTTCTCAAGTGATCAAAATGTAGCACACACTCAAACTTAGTCTGGGATACAAGAGGAATAATCAACTCACATTTTGGGGCCGATGGCTCCGTTGTCTGCCTCTGCAGCCCGAAGCATTTCACGCACTTTGTCTAACTGCTCGGTTGTAAAGCGAACAGTGTCACACCTAAACCCAATCTGACGACGGTCCCCTTGATCTGCCCCCAGTCCGCGGCTGTCTCCACATGGAATGCCTCGGAGCTCGTCCCATTTCATGCGGCAGGCCTCTTCCACCCTCCCATCCTTCTCCCACGCCGCATATTGTTTTTTGCAAATGTCGTAAGCAAACTTCGCCCAGTTGATCTTGGCCTTCCCCTCCCTTTCAGCGAGCCAACTCCTTAAAAAAAATCTTGCATACTCCTTATTAGGAGGCGGATGATTGTATATACCCACATACAACTGCGTCACAGCGGCACATTCCACTTCGCTTATGAACTCATTTGGCACAACCCGCAATCCACTTCCGCCCTTGTTTGGAAAAACCCGCGTCAGGTGCGCATCGGTGATGTGGGACGTCCCGCACTCAGTTTTCCCACAAATCCCAGAATCTTCATGCTGCAGCTTCTCCGCAAAATCCTGCACACTCCACTTACAACGTTCAGACAATGCCTTTGCGAACTTAACCCTCTCTACGTTCTTCCGGTTAAGCTCAGGTTCGACTTTTTAGAGTACTGTAGCTAACTCTCGTCTAGCCGATGCCATCCTCACGCAGGTCCTTCGTCTGTGCCGCTGCTTCACAGGCGTTGTGCATGCGCTCTGGAGACAGAGTAAACCCTAACGTTCGAAAATCCGATCCCAATTTCAACGAACGCAGAGGAGATAGCTCGCTCTGCTGAAATGCTCCGCACGTAGCTCGGCAGTTTTTCACATCTGCAACTGAAACCGAGACGGTGACAGCCGAGGGTGAAATCGCTTGAACAAGTGTCGGAAGCCCTCTTCGCCCTAACCCGACTTCGGATGTCCTCAACTTCCACGGTGCACCTTGCTTTCTTTCCCTCAAAGTGATCAAACAGTGAGCGAAGTGCGACACTGATTCTGGCTGTCACTACGTGCGTCCTATGCTGCATCCCCATGCTAGACCTTCACAGGGATCAATGTGATTGAAACGCTCACCTGCAAAGACGAATTTCGCTCCCCTCGATAATGGTGTAGGTAATGCTGAACTCCCCAAACGGCTGCGGAGCATTGACGCACAGTCGAACTTGGATTCGCAGCAATGAAGGAACTAGCTCGTTTTCTGTGTCCTCTTCTAAACCCACAGCCAAGTGTCACCCTAAACCCTAGTTCCTGATTTCGCAGTTCAACAACCCGACGTTCCCAAAGTCCGCAAAGAGGGCACTGAAATTTCACTGAAAATTGTTCACACATTGCACTTACTGGTACACTTTACCATGCTTCCCCCCTACTACCCCCTTGGCAATGACAAACTTGTGGAGGTAGATGTCTCAAAAGTTGATGTTGCTCCTTGCAATTATATTGTGCGTCAGTTAGAGGCTGACGGTGTGACAACCGCTTACAACACCCTTATGACCCAAGTGATTCCCAATAAGCAGGTTCTCTGCTTGTATCCACAAGGCCTGAAGGAAGCTCCTAAGGATTGGAATGAGATTAAGGATTGGAGGTTCTATGCAATTAATGACCAACATACTATGAAGGCAGCCCAGCGTATACTTGGAGAGAATCACGTTAGTACGGAGCGGAAGGAACTGCTCCAAACTTGGAGAGCTCAAATAGTTTGGGACTTGGAAGCTTGGAAGATACAAGCCATTTCAGAATACTACAACCAGTCCAATCAGATAAACCCATTCAAACCGACGTGGGCATCAAATCTCATCCATGTGAGGCGGATGTAGGAAGAAATGGGGAGGCCAGAGAGGGTTTGTTTCAACGCTTCAGACAAAGCCAGTCCAGCAATGTCGAGAAAGCGAAGTGAATGGAACGTAAGTACCAAATATCTTCTCACTATGTTCGTTGCTGTTGCACCAAACATTATTTCAGAGGTCTGTCTTTCTGATGTTGTGAAATTCGATATATTCCTCTTGTCTTTGCGTTCCAAATGCTGCCCTCCCAATTTACTGGTTCTTCACATAGTATTAAGGTGATCACCTTAATTATAAGAATGGTCCTCGGTGATTTTTGATTACAATCGTTTCGGAGAATACATCGTTTCCATCGGATTGAGGTGATCACCTTAATCCTAGAAAGACACAACAATGAATCCGAGTCGTTGATTTCTTCGAAGAAGTTCGCATGCATTATATCTATAAATGTTAGTATATTCATGTCCATCTTTTTCTGTGTGTAAAACGTTCTTCTACATTAAGGTGGTCATCTTAAATCCTTGCATAAAACAAATCCTGATTAGATGTCCTGTTAGTCGTCGTCTCTACGGATCTATTAATCTTTTTGAAAGTTCATATGGACAAAGATGCTAACCTTAATTTTTAATGGCATCCTTCAAAAGGAAGGATTGATTATCACAATGTCTCCCTCTGATCTATATTTTGATTAGAGCTTCTTAATTGGTTACTGAAATATGTTATTAATTTTTGATATGTATTATATTGAAACTTGTAGCTACTTTCCTCTGGAATTAAGATGATCACCTGAATGTCGTAAATTGTAGGTGTCCAGTATGGCTGCGGCATTTCATAATTCACTTGGACTGTTGTTTTGATCCAGTGCAGAGGTTTCTAAATTCCATGATTCAAACGCTATCAAGTGTTTGGTCGAAGAGAGATCAAGTGGAGAAAGACGATAAGTTGATCAAGTGGACATAAAACGATGTCCGGATGGAGTGGTCGTTGGTGAGATCTAGCTGAAGTGGGAAACATTTTTCAAAAAACACGTGAAAGGAGAGTTGATATGCCTAGAGTTTGGCCACATGATTAAAGACACTCCAAATTTCAAGATGAATATGAAGGTGATTTCCCCATTATCGAAGAACTGGTTCAAATGTTTGGAGTCCCTAACAGAACGTGAAATATTGAAGATGGCATCTTATCTGCTGAATGAAAGTACCGATGATGAGAAGCCAATACCAGTGTACCCAAAGGTTGTACCCTATACTCTAAAGGCAATCGCAAAGAACCGCAGCATATTATCTGCGTTGGAGTGGGGCAAACAGAAGCGTACCAAACGACACGTAATTCGTAAGTTTGACTGGTTTACAGATTTCAAATTCAGTCTCATTGAGTCTACTTCTGCTATTGGACTTGACGAAGCTCAAGATGTGCACAAGGAGAACTGGAGAAATTTTAAGAAGACGCATATGATCACGTCAAAGACCATGGCCAACATAATTGAGTCAGTAGGTGATCGTTTTTTTAACAATTTCGAAGGGCGGAATAGACAAGACAAGGGCTTTCTTCCAGCAGCCTTTATTGATTCTATCAAAGGAGTAGTAGAAACAAAATCAGAGGAAGCCCTTGCTACTGATGTGGGTACGTGCATGCTGGTTAAAAAGGACTTCACTACCCGTGATGGAAACGAGGCAAAGGCGGGGTCCTTTTTTTTCCTGGATGGATTGAAGAAGGGGGACATTCGGGAAAAAACCAAATCAGACTGGGTTGCAGTGATAGATTTCAGAAACGTAGAAGGGCACGTCTCTGGGTCGGATAGTGATCATCCATTCTGGGAGTCTTTTGTGAAGCGTTTTGATGATTGCAAGATTCCTCAATGGGCACAGACACCTGTCTGGGTTTGGATAGCGGATGACTCGAGGAAGGATCAGGTGCTTGCACTATACCAGAGGAAGCTTAACACAACTCATTCGAAACCCGTGGAAGCATTCTATCAACCGGACCCCATCAAAGGATTCAAGGGCGATAAGAAAGTTAAGGGGAAGGTTGTCACAATATACTACATAGTGAAGGAGAACTAGTTGTACCGCCATTGACGAACATATTCAGGTCCCAGAAATTGAAGGTCTACACGGAGGGAAAGTTCAGATACTACCCTGGAGAATTTCGCATGGAAACGTACCTTAGAATTCTACAGGAGTTGTCCGGTCCCTTCAAATCCGTGTTCAACATTTTCGGAGGGAGAAAGCTTATGCTTGCCTATCAGGTACGTACAATTCTGTATAGCGCTTGGTTCGATTGATTATCTGTAGAATTATAAAGGTTTGGGAGGGTATGCCTTCATATTAAGATGATCACCTTAATATCTATCGGAAATGACTAGATGTGAATATGATAGTTAATGTGACTGCCTGTTCCCACATTATTCTTATATGGAGAGTTTTCATTACTCTGGTCAGTTTCTGTCACCTTGGCATCCTGGATCTTAAATTGTAACGGTATTCATTCTGTAAGGTCACAGTGTTCGAGAGAGTATTTCTTTATTTTAAGATCTCCTTAATTATCAAAATTAAGTTAGTGAAAACAGTCATCTCTCTAATTATGTTTTGAGGATCTGCTTTGTCTCTGATTTGTTTTTTTCCACCTTGAAATCTTCCATGTTAAAGTTAGCGGTGGTACCACGAGCTTTTTATGATTGATATGTTTTTAAATCCAATAACATGTCCAATCTGTGGCATTTAAAAAAACTTAGAAGCTATAATGTGTCGCGTCTTCAGTTACTACTTATCAAAGCAAGATAAAGCTAACCAAAAAATCCGTAGTATAATTACTCAATGCCACATTTAAGTAAATCCGGACTTTCAATAGTCCAGATTGGTCAAAGTCCAACTGAAATATGATGGGTAGGGTGAATCGTAGGATCATATGATCCAGCAAAGACCTAACCGTTTTATGAAATTGAGAGAGACGATAAAGGTTAGAAATGCAAAATACAGCAAACATTGCTCGGGATTAAGTGCGAAACTTATCAAGCATGTGGATATTAAAGATTGGCAACTTGTAAAACACCGTAAGATCTACTATCCATGGTAAGTAGGTATATATAAACACTTCACGTTAGAACATTACATAAAAAGTAAAGAAGACTCCAACAGTATTCATACGAAAGTTATCAAACATGTGGGTATTGTAATATTGGCAAGTAGTAAGCAGGACCGTAAGATCCTACGATGTTTGCCAACCTAGGTGTAAAAACACATCACATTATTTGGATTCTGTGAATTGTAAAGAAAAATCCAAATCGGAGTATAGCGTCTTTTAGGATCGTAGGAAACCAGCACAAAGCCGGAAACTCACTGAACCAATCCAATGGATCGGAAAAAGAGGAAACAAAGGACCTGAAAAGAGGGAAAACCTCCGGGAACGAGACAAGCTCGGGAAAAGTCTTGAAACAACTCACAGTCACCACCTAGTCCAAAAGAGCAGAAAAAACTAATCAAAAGGAACAAAGGGGCGTGAATGTGTCCAAAACTATAAAGGACTAAAATGAAAGCTACCCTGAGCAACTAATGTACTATCTACTCAAGCTAACTAAACTTCAACCCATTTCAACTAGATGAGACTAATCCATGAATGGCAAAATTAAGGTGAACAATGTCGTATTGATTGACAGAGTCTTCAGATTCCCGTGTAGAAGAGAACCGTTGCCGGGGATGAAAAGTGAGCAGGTGCAAGAGGAACCCGCCAGTGCTCACACTCCAACTTGTAAGCAGCTTCTAAATACTTACAAGCCAATAGTATGTAGACAAAAAAAACCATAAAGCTTGCCCCGAGATTAGAACCTCCGAGTATGTGCAGTAGTGAATGCCAACGAAGGCCGCTGATGGTGGATGGTGATACTTGAGAACTTATTTTCGACCATGAGGATACAGTTCCTTGAAAGATGGGTTCAGGAAATTCGGCCCTAAGTAGGGCATAGCTCTCCAGCAATCTCTGTATTCCTCCGACTCTGTAGTCAGCTCAAGACGGTCGGCTTCGTCCGCAGTGTGGTCTCGATCGCTAGAAGCCGCTGCCTCAAAAAGCTGGACATTCTCCGGGTTGAAATTATCCGAATCGGAGGTGAGAGAGGTATCTGCTACCGGGGGATGTTGTCGCCTTGTTGCTGAAGTGTGTGTGGCGTTGACGAGTGAATTGATATCCGGCTTGGAGGACTTGGCTCGGACAGCACTACACCCAGTATCAACGGATGGATGCACGGATCCAAACGACAAATACGTGGACTGCGGGCTTGCATTCCCTCCGCACCACTGATCTTGGCCAGAGCACCGACTTCCAGCACCCTCCAAGATGTCGTATGCTTCGCCAACAATGCGGAGCCACCCTGCAGTTGACATGGTTTGCGTTGACACCTCCCTTGTGTGGCTGAAGTGAACGCTGCCAACACTCTCGGACTCCTCAGACTCCTCGGACTCCTCGAATGTCAGTGGGAAGGCGATGCCGGAAGCGTCAAAGATCTCCAACAACTCTATGGTGTGAGCAATACTCCAAAACCACTCCGCACCTGGCTGCAGAATCTCACTGATGTATTTGAAAGCAGGAATAGCTGTGTTGCGAGAATGGGCGACCACCGCCCTAAACCATGGCCGGAGCTCCTCGACCTCAGCCAGTGTCTCCTGATACTGCGGATACCACACATTGCTACCCCGCCTCCCCATAACGACAAAATATTTGACAATATGCGACTAACTTCTACAGTTTGTGACTAACTTCTACAGTATGCGACCTTCTTCTACAGTATCCGGCTGAAGTTCGTCTACTAAACTGGTAAAAGTTCTAGTAATCCACTTCTCTAGGGTTTCTGGACGTCTACTAGCCAACGTGCAAAAAGTGTACTCGAGGTCCGGTTTTAACCTTTAAGTCCGGATTTACTTAAATGTCGCATCTCACTTTTTTTTGTCAACTTAAGATTTCTATATTGTCGGAGACAGCTTGAATTGATGTCTGCAAATTAAGATGGTCGCCTTAATTTGAGTGTGAAGTTATCTTTTTTAGTGGTACTAAAAAATGCGTTATTGAATTGCGTGCAGATGTTAAAAATTAACGTCTACACATTCTGCGACCAAGATTGTGTTGACGAACTCCTCTCCTTGAAATCGAAGGCTGTCAACATGAACCCACTGGACTTCCTACAAAATCAGAGGACTCTTGCACCTGGTTCTAGCAGTGCGAAAGAAGAGGGGAGCGAGGGGGGTGTCCAGGAAACTCAGAAAACTATTGGGGATTTGCATACACTTTCTACTACCACACGGTCCTCAGGATCCTCTGACCAGGTTGCTGCAGCAGTTCCTTACCCGGCTTCTACGTATCGTAAGCGACCACATCAAGGGGAGCCGGACGATGGAGGAGCGTGGACAGGATCTCAGGAGTTTGCGTCACATGGTAGTTCTCCAACGATTGACCCCACTAGAGGACCTACAGAGAGTGGAGATCCGAGGTATTCCGCGTCCAAAAAACCTCGAGATTATGATGCTGAGGCCGCACATTTGGAGCAAGAAATCAAGGTTGCCAAGATGGAGCTCAAGCTCAAGATGCTCAGAGGCAAACTCTCAGGTGGTTCTCGCAGTGGAAATCCCACTTCATTCGTACAACCGCTGCCTTATGCTTCCTACCGCGTTGGCCACGTTGTTGACCAAGGATTAGATCATTCGCCGATGGATTTTGAGGATAATGAAGGGGACATAGGTTATTTAAATCCAGCGCTAATGCTTCAGCGAGGACCTCCGGATTGCCTGAATCCTAGAGGTGAACCAGAGAGTTCACCATCTACGTTTCAGAACCATCTTGCGATTGTGGAACAGAACACTATAATATCCACCAGTGAACCAAGCACTTCCCAGCCCATGGAGATGGATCTTGTCCTGAGTGTTTCACCGGTAGTTGTACAAGAGCAGGGCCACGGTACATTTTGTGAATTGGTTGAACTCAATTCAAGGGGTTCAGCTCCTCGGAATGAAGTTGACGAAGGGATTAAGGTGACCACCTCAATCCAGGACCCGATGCATTCGGACAGAGATAATCCATCCGAGCCTCACATGGATACATGCCAGGGGAGCAAAGTCACGGAACCTTTGGACGGAATTAAGGTGACCACCTCAATCCAGGACCCCAAACGTTCGAACAGAGATGATCCATCCGAGTCTCAGATGGATACTTGCAAGGGGGACAAAGTCACTGAACTTTTGGACGGGATTGAGGTGGCCACCTCAATTTCTGATCCATACGACTAGAATGTTGAGGTACCCCAGCCGACAACAGATGGCATACCGCAAGAGCCTCGGTTGCAGACTGCTCATGTAGAAGATGCCGCGGTAAATGTTGGGGGATGTGAAGTTGGAGAGACACAAATTAGTGACGCATTAGAGTTTGGGGTGCATGAGGGAGTTCAAGAGAAGCTGTGTAAGGATATAGTTGGAGACGAGGGTGAGACTATCGTTGAAAAGACAGCGGCAACCTCAGAAGGTACACATGACTCCGGATGAAGTTCCAAGCGGTCTTCCGAGAGGTTGTCAAGTCGAGTTGGAGGGAAGCCCGTTTTGGGGACACAGACAGCAGTGGATGCAGTGGAAAAGCGAGGGAGACCTCATTCTACTCGGAAGTCTGACAATGCTCTAGCCAAGCCAGCAGCTGAAGTGTCGCCATTGCCGGTTAAGCGGAGCAGGGACAAGGCCAACAGCTCACAGGCACAGAAGAAGGTACATTTAGTGAAGGACCTGAGCTGAGAAAGCTCAAACATTAATACTCTTACAACAACTGTCCTATTGCGGGCTTGCTTCTTATTGGATGCGCAATTTAAGATGGTCTCCTCAATCCTCGTTAGTTTGAGGTGATATCGTTTGTGCACAGGATGCAGAATCAACGGCCGTCAGCATCGCCAAGACATGTCTTTCATCTCATGCGCCTCTGCCAGCATCATCTCTGAAGACTTACTTCATAGTTTTTGAACTTCAGAGAGTTTTGGTCTATGCACAGACTGTTAGCGACTTTAAAAACATGGGACTAGTGCATGTGCCATCGGATTGTTGCTTTGATAAAGTGTCGGTGACGCCGGTAGGGAAGAGTGATTGCGTTCGTGTGCGAACTAATTTTGTTCCATTTTGGTCAAAGATGTGTGAACTTGATAACGTGTTTCCAATTATCTGGAGTGATATGCCATATGAGCGTGTTAGAGATATATGTTCTTTCTTATTTCAGGAGTGCACCAAAAAGCCGGGTATAGTGTTATCTCGTTATGACATGAATCCATGCGGGATAGTAGTGGGTATTTCCATAGGAGACCTTTAGACGTAGGGTCGTTAAAGAAACACGGTGACATTTACATGCTAAAGGACTTGAAGGATACTATGTGGAACAAGACCTATACCTGGAAGTCCACTCCTCGTCCCCCGGTAGACGTGTATCCTGATTCCAGAAACACTCTTCTGATAGATCCTAACCAGGAGTCTAATATAACTTCTCCTGATAACGTTCTGTATCCAACTCCTTGGTACAGTCCTGTTGACCGCCATTCATGCCTAGAGAGGAACTTGTTTCCAATCATTCACGAGCTAGCGCAGTCAGGAGAGAATGTGCGGAGTTTTATGAAAAAATACCGACACATGGTTCCCGGTGTAGACCCTCTGGATAAGAAGTCTCATGTTCGAGAGGAGTATACGAAGTGGTTACTTTGCAGGAACTAGAGTGCGACCTTCTGGTCGCCAGGACATAATTCATAATATATAGTTGATGAAGTTCTAGTCAATCAGTACCTTACATATTATGAATATGGATATATATCATTTGCAATGTATCTCGCACTTGTTAATTTTCAAATTCGTCGTGTTTTTGGTATGCGATGTCATATTATGTTGTGGGCGCTTCGATTACGATTCCTAATTAAGGTGACCACCTTAATCTTATCGTCTTCGGACCTTTGCACTCATATTGTAATAGATAAATCTAGTTCAGTACGCCTCCTTGGACACTCTTTTAGACTTTGGTTGCGTTGGGTATTTCCAGAGTGAGCTAATCTACCCGTAGTCGTTCATTATACTTGGTTGTGTGATTCAGCTAATTTCGTAGTTACAACATTAAGGTGGACACCTTAATGTTCTCTTTGTTTGTTGAGTTTCTGTATAATTATTATCAATCTATATTGATGTCGTTTGAACATTGGATTGTAATGTGTTAATAGTCTTCCAAGTTCCCGAGGTCTCTTTTTTTCTCTCGTCTTTAGAGTATGACGTGTTATGTGTAACTAGGATTTCGCTTGTTGATGTTTTCTAAATTTACAATAACCATTTTTATATGTGCTGAACTAATGCAGTTGTTACGAATCTCAATTAAAATGTAGATTTATGTGGTCATCGATGTGTTTTGAAAGTCATTTCTATGTGGTCAGGTGATTTTATTCTTAAACACTGTTTTGTCATCGTTCTCGGCAGGTAAGCTTGGAAGTGCCCTCAGTGATGCCAAGGGCCTCCGCAATGTTAAATAAGACAAGATTGATCATTTTTGACCTTAACAATGTGCTTTGCAACATTGAGTATGTCAACAAGAAGAAAGAGGATATTTCAGGAGAGACGTATGTTTCAACGAACGAAGATTTTCAATATGAAAAACCAGCTTTAATTAAGGCTTTGACGAAGGAATCGTATAGGCTACTTACTGCCCGGCCATATGTCCGAGATTTTGTAAGGATTATTTCAAGGGTGGCTCATGTCGGGGCCAGGACGTGCATGCGACGAAATATGGTTGTTCCAATTGTTCAGTGGTTGTTCGGGGATTGTAAGCCGGCCTTTGTTCTATCACAGGAACATTGTTCGACCTTAAAGCATGAGAAGGAGAACGTTATGGTCCGTTCAAAAAATTCATTGCATGAGGAGTGTTTTAAGGAGCTGCCTTTATTTTGGAAGATGCCTTTTAATATAGATCTGCAGGGATTTATTCCGTCCGAGGAAAACACGTTACTTGTAGATGATAGCCCTCTGAAATCTTACCTGAATCCTCCCGGAAATTGCGTATTTCCTCACCCTTGGAACGACAAACCTTTCGGAAAGGAGTTGGCAATGGTTTTGAAATTATGTCAACAAGCTCTTTCCGTTCCAGAGTTTGTGGAATCCTTAATGGAGGATGCGAACGGATCTAGAATTGATGGCCAGAATCCTGTCTCTAAAACTAGTCCGCTAGAAAAGTCATTGGAGCGATTCACTAGGGTGATTAGGCCAAGCACAGTCGTAATTGCACTGAATCGTTGTTAGATAGTTTACCGGGTCGGTAGTATTAAGGTGACCGCCCTAATAGTATTGGGGGTTTTTTTTTTTAAAACTGTAATTTGTAAATGGATTTGTAGTTCGCAAACCTTCGCATAATACTGAACACTGATGATTTTGTTCAACTTATCTTTGAGGTTGCACGATTGGTGTTATTTTTTGCTGAAATTCGTGTGGATGGAGAGTTCAATTTTAACCAATGCATGTTGTAGTTTGGCTTGATCCATAAAGATTATAATAGTTGCCCAATCGGCAATTTCTGGGCAGAACATCTCTAAGATTCAAGGCAGTGATTCCGCATTTTTTGTCAGTTGTTTGACAGTTGTTTGACATTTGTTAGGGCTTTAAACTCACGGAAGCTAGTTTGTCCACGAAATACATTGTTCGTGCCTGTAAACCGCTTCACAAGAACCCTCCCGCTCGCTATGTGCTACAAGCAATGGACTGGTCTGCATTGTCTGAAGTGGAAGACGGTGTCGTCAACAGTAAACCATTTAGGAGCAACGACACGAAGAAGTATTGGAGGATAGTGCACGCTTATGCAAATGTCAACTCAATCTTTCATGGAAATATATTCAGCAAATACCCTGGAAGGACAGCCCTAACTGGAATTCCATCAAAGGTTAGTGTAGTTGGGCCTATGCCGCCCGGAAGTAGTAGATCTAGCAGAGATGCTATTATGAAAATATATGAAGAAAGGAAGAAAGCAAGAGCAGTAGGCGTGTTGCACTGGTCTGATGATTGCTAGTTAGTGTATAGGTAATACATATTGGAACCTGACGTTGTTTATGACCATTTGTTTTTGGCCCAAATATAGAAAAAAAACAAAAACCTACTTTTTTCCAAGCCGTTAATTTGTTGGTAGATCTAGTGCGTACCAATTGAAGAACGCCTTCACATTGTTGTTAATCTTTCCCCAAAATTCAGAATATAGTCCTAAAACGCAAAAGATGTCTCTAGGACATATAAGTAGTACGCTAATACAAGCCATGGTAGGAAATATTTTAGCTTCAGAGTCACAATACATACACTCTACACACTACACAGTACATGATAGCGAGTTTTTGATGTCACATATCAGGCAATTCTATTTGATCATTCAAAACTCAATTATGCAAATATAATAATTCCATGTTACTATATATATTCACCTATAGTGCAATAAAATCTCCCTTGCACAAGACTATTAAATTCATATGTATATTCCTGATTGAAAGCAAAATAATAACTGAAATCCACTAATCATGTCAAAATACAGAAATTGCTTATCATGATAGTACATCTCTGTGATGTATGTATTGTAAATCAGAGTATCGAATAAAATAAACGCAACAGAGGTACTGAAAGTCACACAAAAACCAATGATTTGCAAAAGATGCTATTCAAATGTAATTGTCA
This sequence comes from Ceratodon purpureus, assembly GCA_014871385.1. Taxonomy (NCBI): domain Eukaryota; kingdom Viridiplantae; phylum Streptophyta; class Bryopsida; order Pseudoditrichales; family Ditrichaceae; genus Ceratodon; species Ceratodon purpureus. The sequence continues at coordinate 11,996,849 of CM026426.1, forward strand.
CTCTGCCGTACCCAAAGTCCCAAATTTGCCCACTTTTCCCAAATTAATGAATATAGTGTTGGAGAAAGAATCACATAATATCTTACACTGGGTATTTCAACAAACAAGCTTACCGGATATTATTAAAGCGCAATCCAGCGGGGAACAACTTGATGTAGCAGGTTACGAGAGTTATCCAGTTGCGTGGCATTTAAGTGCCGATATAAAGACAATCAAGTGTATGTATGGGTTACAACATGGACCGGCATGCAAGATGAATTGCATATACTGTGAGCAGAAGCACAACCGTTTGACAATGTGCACAAGTCCTAAAGCAAAGCAGACGGATTCTGCAAGTGGAAATGGAACGTGGCAGGGAGGTTTATTTGTTACAAGGATTCAAGGTGCACCATGCAACATCGACACACATCCTCGATGGAAACCCATTTTGCCAATTCCTTTGAGTAGGACACACATATGCACTTTGCATGCACTGGTTCGAATAGTTGAGAAAGTGTTGCATCTGCACTTCATGTTCATCTCGAACATGCAATACGGGGAGAGGAAATCCGCTGTGATTGACGCTATGGAGAAAACCATGTCTGCGATTGGTGTAGAAGGGTCGAACTCTGTGCTAAAGCAGGACCCGCAACTCTCTAGGAAAATAGGGAGTGTTGTTCAGAAGCCGAGCATTGGCAGAGTTTGTGCAAGCAAACTGTTTGGACCAAGTTCATGGTCCGGAAATGACTAGGTTTGGAAGGACGTCCTCACTTTAGAATCGAATAACCTAAAAAATGGGCAAGCAAGGGTGAAGCGCAAGTGAGTTTGGGAGACTCTCAAGGGGTTGGAGCCATACTTCACTAGCTTGGTTCTAACAGACAATCAAAGGAGGAACTGTAAATCTATCATTGAGAAATTCGGGAGAGCATTTGTTGCGGCACATGGGGAGGGTCACGTGACACAATATGTCGTGAGTATTTCAAGGTATTAATTGGCTTGTGTTGTGAGCGTTTTAACTTGTTTGTAGTTCTTCTACGCTACGGCCTCCATGTGGTTGATGTTGCAGCGACCATGTTTGCTTTTTATACTATGTCCACACATTCTGAATTGACCCGATCTTCTGCTCTCAATGTTGGCAGCACGTGTTGGTGAAGCACGGACCCTGGTTTATTGAACAATATGGGATTTTGTTTATATGGAACTGCCAAGGAATGGAGAAATTGCACCATGCTGCTAAAGCATCCACCGATACTATGGACAACATAATGGACAACATGGTAAGACTATAGCTAGGACGAGTGTCATCCTGCAGGAGTATGAGTTCTGGTATAGAAATATACAACACACGTATGGTACAATGTTGCAAATGAGGACTTCCGAATCTGAGCACGTGTTGCTCGATCCAGCAACCGTTGAATGTATGGCTAGGAGGCATGACGCATGGCATGCGTTTGGGGCAGGGGCTGCTAGTGAGGCCTAGCATGAGAGTTGTAACCGCCAGGTCAGTAGATATGTATCCCTTGAGGCATCAGATATCGGAGAGACAAGTAGTGGCACAGAAGCGGGTGTTAGTGAATCCCAGACTACTTTAAAAGATGTGACTGATATCACTTGACTTTACTCAAAACTTTGGTGTTAGAAATTGCTAAGTCATTTGAAATGAGAAGTTTTACACAAAATATTTTCTTTCTAGTCTATCTGTGGAGGTAAAATTTTGGAAAGTCCCATATCTTCGTGGAAGTGGATGTATGTATAATGTGTCATGTTTCTTGATCCGCTTTTTTTGTGTAGCGGAATGCCCACCTAATGGACTAGAGGAGACTTTGATTGTGTGGAAACGGAGTACCCAAATCAGTAGTGACCAGAGCAGAAGCCAGATTCAGATCAATTTTGGATGACACCATGAGAGCATTAAAACTTGAGTACCTTTTGGTTCAACCCTTCAAAGGATGGCGGATGGTTTCTGGGAGGACTATATGTATCGTGTTATATAAGCTATAAGCAAACGATCCACATGAGAGAAATCAAAAACATGGCCGCGATCAAAAGATAAAGGAGACTGCTACGAAGTCCACGTTGATCTATAGAGTTCTAAGCACCGTACATCATTCTCATTCAGGACAATGAGAAACGATGTGTAATAAACTGATGTCTTGCTATAGCATTTTGCAATTACATGCAATAGCAAAGAGAAGAGAAGAGCTTCTCACTACTCCTAGCTCGTCATGTAGGTACAAGAACAAGTTACTTTGAATGAGAGATATGTGAAAATGTTGTGTTGTGGTGTGAGCGTGAATGCCTATTAATAATATTGCATTAGTGGAGATGTTATAGTAAATAGAGGAGTGCCTATTATAGTAAATGGTGCCCACTTACCATTATATGAATATGAAAGGCTCAAGAGTCATCAATTCTAGAGGTGACATTTTGTTGCTGCTCGAGCTACCAATTGAATCGTCTACAGCAGTGATTTGGAAATTTCAGGAGCATTAAGTAATCAGCTTTGTACAAATGAGCTTCAGAACGAGAACATCAAGACACTCCCTTACTTGACCACAAGGCATTCCCTTACTTGACCACAAGGCATTCCCTTACATGCCCACTCCTCAATTCACATTATTCATTGTAACACATAATTATAGCCAATGATCACCCACTTGATAACAAAACCCTTGCAGTTTATATATGGTAGGAACAATGTTGATGGTGTAATCCAAAGACCGTAGTTGAACTTGTTCAAGACCCAAATGCTTCAGATTCTTATTGATATGCTTAGATATTTACAAACAAAACATCAAAGAAGAATTAATGGTTGCTAAGCAATGCATCGCACACCAGCACCAACGACCATGAGTATTCTTGCACGGCCACAAACTAAGCTTAGCAATTCAGTCCTTCATACTTACGTACTGGACGGATATTAGCAATTCATCGAGTTCAGAAATGTGGGAAAAAAGGGTGCTTCTCAGCTTCCATTGCAAAAAAGGTTAATACATTATGTGCACATGGCGTTGTACTAAGAAGCGGAAGGGTCCTGTGATGATTGAACTTCTATCAGCACCTAGTCTTCTAAAAGTGTATATATACTACCTTTTAGCCGCAGCTAAGACTTCCTTCATGGTCCTTCATGTTGGAATAGTAGGATTTGCTTCTGCCAGGGCTGCATATGCAATGTTCAAAATATCTCCTAACTTGGAGGGGGTCGTTGCAGGAGTTCCAAGGATCGGCTCGAGTTCTACATCCACGGGTGGACTATAGTGGGATGATGCTATGTCTTGGCCTCCATCGTCGACTTTGGAATCTGCCTTCTTCAGGATATCACTTGCAGCAGCCTCTCTTGACTTTTTGCACGTCGCTGCTGCCTTGACGACACTTCCTACTTTGAGGTCCTTACTATTGTGAACAATTACTTATCAGCTGGGGTTGCTTTAGTTGTGACACCACGTGCATTGACACGTGGTGGAAAAGCAGGCCCACTGACATGTGCTCTTCCACTTTGTCATCGGGCTCATTTTTCAGCAGTACTCAAAGACAAGCTCGCTTGGGGGAGGAAATTTGAGGCGATGATGCGTCAGTGGTCTTCCGCTTGGTGTTTTGTATCTTTGCTTTAGAGTGACTGAGCGGAGGTGCCCAACCTTCTCTGTTCACGCCCATTGCAGCAGTGCGTGCAGTAGCAAAGTTGGACTTGAAGCACCACTATCCCATCCAACCAGCTTACGGCTTGGCATTGCAGCCAAGACAGCACGGTTTCGATGAGAGGGCGACTTCGAACAAACAGATTGGGTGGAGAAGACATCCGCAAGGGAGGTTTACTATAGCCATGTGAGCCTAGTAGCGTTCGCATGCCGCACAGGGGAGGTGTGTCTTAAGTGGCACCACTTCTCCAAGGTTCACGAAAAATGCTGTATAAAAATGATCTGGGCATATACAACTCTTTTGATCTATGAGGACGTCAATTTTTGAGGTGAGTATCTTAATGGACTCTTGAAGCTAGGTTAACTGGGAACGTAAGTTGGCAAAAACGTCTAGTGCTTAATCTCAGGGACTAAAGTCAACAGGTTGGTCAACATGGCAACTGTATCCTCCATGAGAGATCGCACGCGCGCATCAACCACCTTCTTGGAGGCGTCATCCAAGACCATTGCTTGCTTGGAATCTTTGGATACTAGCACACTCGTCCCACTTTATCTGCTCCAATCGCTGCAACTCCTCCCGCCTAGACTCGCGCATTGCAAGCGCTATTTCAGCGCGTTCCAGTTCATCCTTCATCTTGATGGGTAATCCTTCTTTGAAGTCCCGTTGCTTCAACAGAGATGCAGATCCGTGGATAGTGGTGAGCTTCTGGCGTCCACTGTATGAAGTAACCTATAGGGGCTTCTTCTTACTGCTTGCCGAGGCTGTTGCATGAGTGGGCGGAAGCAGGTTCAAAGTTGTAGCAGGACCCTTGACGACCACAATGCGACGGTTTACACGTGACTTCCAATTTGGCACTTCGACTTTGGGCTCAAGAGCACGTAGTTATCACACAATACCTCCTAGACGCAGCACATCTCCCTCAGAGATGGTCTTGGCTGCCGCATTCTTCTTGCGTACCACCTTGTCGACTGCTGATCTGAACACTTTTAGCATCGCCTAGATCTACTCATGCAAACACGGCGGTGTGAGCTTTGCTAGAGTCATCCTGGGACTTTTGAGGCGGCTCTGCATACACAAAAGCAACAGTCAATCTATGATGATATGATCCAAATCAACGAGGAAAAAACATAGGAATCAACAACAGGTAGTATAGACATGAACGGACAAATTGCTTCTACTTGGATTATCTGGACTATAGAATCATTGGAACTTACCTTCGTCTTTTCAGCAGCACCTTCAACCCAGTTGATCTTCCACTTCTTGGCATCAAGCATCAAGCCCCTTGCAAATGCAGTCCCTAATTTGCCATGGTCTGGAGTTGTCCCCACATAAACATGCTGATACATCCTAAGTGCCCTTGCTGCGACATCCTCTCTTATATGCTGCAGCGAATGACGATTTTCATTCTTGTTGAGCCGGTAGGTGCCCAAAATTGCTTCCAATGGGAGGTTGTGTTCCTCTTTCAATTGCTTGAATGGGACGCCGTTCATAGATAGTCCTCCCATGTCAGCAAAGAACTCCGAGCTACAGAATGTGGTGTCTCCAAGCAAAAACGGAGCTATGCTTGTCAGGTGCTTCCGCATATTCTCACCTATTCCTCCCAGGTTAAAGGCCTTGTCTAGATAGAAGGATTCAAAAAGTCAGAGGAGAGAGGTGTTTCAAAACTATTGGTCTCACTCGAACTGGCCTCGACAGGTGGTCTCTGTGCTTTCTTAGTTTTCCCTATCAAATGAGCTTGCTACAACAAAGATGTGAAGGACTTAGGGAGAGAGAAGTGGAGTTTGGGTTTGCATGAAGGTGGGGCGTAGAGAATGAAGAGAGCAACTGAAGGGCATGGCTCTAATGGGATGAAGATCATGTCCAACTGAACATTCTATACTAAATTAATATTTAAACCTAGAGAGAAGTCATCGAATGTACTCTTGATGTGGCCATTTTGCATAATGAATCACAATGGATTATTTCATACACAGAACCTCCCGCCCATTTAGTATTCTCATTATACATACAGAAACCATCATGACTTGGTGGGATTAAATAAGGTACTACATGCTTACATACAATAATATGTACACGTTGACTTGGGAGTGGAGGATAGCGGATCCTTTCTATTTGTACTGAAGACGTGACTATTGGCTTTGCTTGTTAGAACAGTGCATTATTAAACTTTGTGCTCTTATTTGAATAAAGCTACATATAAAACCCAATTCAATTTCATCAACTTCTAGAATCCTATGTCATCTTCTTCAAATTACTAGATTTCAATTTAATTAAAATTTCTTCCATTCTTCTTCTCCAATACATTTTTCTATTCTTCTTCCCTGTGAAATTCTTTCATTCTTCTTCTCCATGTCATTTTTTCATTCTTTTTCTCCATGTCAATGTTTTTTCATTCTTCTTCCATTCTATCTTTTTTTTTTTTTTTTTTCTTCCATTCTTCTTCCATTCCATCACTTTTTTTTTTTAAATTTGTAAAAATGTATTGTTGTTTGTTATTTTTCATCTTTATTTTACCTAGTTTCTTTTTTTTTTGGAGGTTCTTTCTTTTGTTTTGAATTTGTTTTGAATGTTTCAATCAAATTGGATCTTCTTTTCTACAGGTTTGTCTTCGTTCATTTTGAGCCAATCTAAGTTTTCTGGTTTCTCCGCTTCTTCTTGATAACGTGGAATTTCAAGGATATTAGAAAAAAAAGAATAAAAACAAAGGGATATACAGTTCTTGAATTTATATTCTATTTGTTTATTATTTTATTTGTTTTGATATTTGAACAATCCCACGTCATCATGACGGAAAGAAATAATTAAAAAAACAAACTCGCATGCTGTTCCTTCTTAATTCATGTCTTTGGTGAGTGATCGATTTTTGAATTACATCTTAAGAATTTGTTCTCCTTCCCCTTCATTCCGTTACAAGGATGATGCTATGGTGGGTAATGAGGTTGTTTACTTAAGTCTATGTCTTATTGGATGATAGAGTGGACCAATATTGTACGTGCTACTAAAATAAAACATAGAGTATAAGTTTTCCAATAACATCAAATATTATATATCAAATAATGTATCATTAAATTCAATCCCAAATGTAATATAAAATAATAAATTTAACCAGACTAAGAATAGCAGCACTAAATCCATGAATATATATAATTAAACTCATACTTATATAAGATGAGGTGGATTGTTGTAAAACATTAATGAGGAAGTTCAGAACTATTATAGATAAGGTGGATAATAGAAAAGTCATAAGAAAGGCTTGAAAAAAAATTATGATGTGGAATTCTACTTCAGTTAAAGGAAGTAAAGGAACTTGTACATTGCTCCTTCTGAATTCATCTCAAGTTTTGATTTGTGAATTTTGGTATGTACTCTAAAAATTTCATGTCATCAAGAAGGAAAAAAAGAAACAATCAAAATAGAAGCAAGGCCCAACACCTTGTTTTTTATTTATTATCCTGTATTTTATTAAAGATATTGTTCCTCAATAGCTATATGTAAAATAAGGTATAGAAACAATGAAAAATCTGCCAATAGGATTGTATCTGAGCAACAAAGTCGATGGAGCCATTATCTTTAAATGTACCTAGATTACATACTTCATTATGTATTAAGTATTTGTTGTGTAAACTATTTTGGAGCAAATGTTTAAAAACATTAATTTCTAAATTGCAAATTCAGAGTGGTTGGATCTTTGAAATTTTAAAACTTCAGTTGGTCAAGTGCACTTCTAAATAAGTACTGTGTTAAAGTTTTAATCCAACTGGTCAATAATTAGATTGATGTTTATTTTTAAAGTGAGAAATTCAATTCTCTAATTTTTGGATTAAAAGACTTTTTGAAGAGATAGGACTCTTTATATTTTGCATGAGAAGGTGCACTATATGAAGAATTTTTAATTTATTTCATGTTGGACTATAATAAAAATCCGTGTTACAAACTTGGAAAGGATCATGTTAGCTGTTTGTATACACTATTATGATATGTAGTTGTTGAATATAACATAACTACTCCAATCATGTGCAATTAAAGGATAGTTTTGAAGAATTGTGAATTATGTGAATTTCTTGTGATAGAAAATAGGTTTCATGGTTTTATATATAAACCTTATTCGAACAAATTTTTTATTTTTTAAAAATATCTTTTAGCATTTGTAATTAATTTTTTTTAAATTAAATTTTACTACTAGATATCCAACATTTCTCAAAAGTTTTGCTGCTGAACATTTGATTCTTCCTTCATCATGTCTTGCACTGCCATTAAATTATTGAGGAATATCTTCCTTCTGGCCTTGAGGCCTAAGAAAAGGCAACATTACGATTTTGTTTACAATTCGCAACATTACAATTGGCAACATTACAGTTGCCAACATTACAATTGGCAACAGTGCAGTTGGTAGCATTACAAGTGGCAACATTACATATTTGTTTATTACTTCAAAGAGCAAATTTCACTTGAAGAAATATGTAAGGGTGGGAGTGCAGGCCGCCATAGGTACCCTGCTCCAATCTAGGGGCTCACACTCATGATGAAGATCATGGACCAACTCCGGGATCAGCGAGTTACGACATTATACAAAAACACCTGAATCGTGGTTGATTTTGACATCAGTGTACTTTCGACAACGTCTTATTAAAAGTTATAATATAACTGTGCAATGATCCAAGCATTTGGCAAGCTGTACCACCTTGTTATTAATCAATATTTGACAACAAGTCAACATTGTCTAAGTACACGTACTATTTTGCGGTACATTGCCCGCCATACAGATTTATCCAAGCCCAGGATTCTAGGTTGAATGCATGGTGTGATTTGGGGCTGCTCTATTGTGACACTGATCGGTTTACATGTGCAACAACTTTTTGTAGAAAACAATATACTCTTAAATGTCCTTTCCAAACTGGAGTGACACAATACTCATATGCCACTTGCTAGATATGAGGAAAAGCTTTCCTCTGTAGATTGGCTCACACAGTCACAGGGATTCATCAATCTCCTTCCACCGTTCCATGCAGTTCAAAGATGTCCGCCTAGTCTGCTGTAGCACCTTCTAAAACTAGAGCCCTTACATCATTGTCATGCTCAAGTTTTGTGGACCTTCATGAAACATCTTCTTATGAATTTGTTTCCATCTTTGGAGCTCGTCAGTGAGTACTTCACAAGTTCTTCTGTAATCTTTGCTACAAATTGGGTTTTTTGTGATCTTTAGTAAAGCAAGGATGGTTAAGCTAGTTGAAGAGGTGCATGCTCCTGTGCTGTATAACAACTCAGACGATCGTGGTAATTATGTTCCCCTTCGGATAGAAATAGGCAGATGGGTGACATTGAGAGCGGCCGTGAGAGGTCCCTTGTCCCAAGACGCGAGGATTCAAGGTCAGGGGGAAGCACAATAAAGTGTACCACAAAGTGCAATATGTGATGACTAAGAAGTGAATATGAAGTGTGCTGTTTTTGAAAGCTCAAAGCTGATTTTGAGCATTTTGGTGTAGTTTTTGAGCATTTTAGTCACTTTATAAGATGTCATAAGATATTTTACACGCATCTCCATAAAAAGAACATCTTCAATTGAAACTTAACTTGACCGCTAGTTCTAAATCATGAAAATGAACTTTTTCAAAGTTTTAATTTCTTCACTTTGGGACCTCTATTGTCTTTAGAGGATGTTTTTTTCAATTTAAAAAACAATGTTTGGTGAAAAAAACCTCACAAAAAGTTTCACGGAAAACAGTGTTTTAAAAAACGTCCTTGAAATACTTCTCGTGCACCCAAACTTTCATTTCAAGTGGTCATTGCCATTTATACATCCGCAATTTATAAACGGAGATCCCGGTGTAGTCAAAAGTGATTTCCGACAACATTCGACATTGTTCTTATCACTTTTTCAAATGTGGACATTCACTTTGTCGGACTTTGAGGTTCTCGTACAGCATTGTGGAAGACGCGAATTTGTACCATATTTTCCCACACTTTAGAGAATCAAGTCTATTTTCTAAACCCAAACTTCTTTCCAACATACCAACAACCGAGATGCCACTTTCTTATGTCTTTGCGATAGGGGCTGAAATTGACAATGAGCGGAGCACTTTTTTGGTACACTTTATTGTGCTTCCCCCCGGTCCAGAATCTTTCGCTGGAGCATAGAAGGCTCATGTAAGGTGGAATTTTGCTCAAACAACATCCAGGTCCAATATAATCTAAGTTCGCTCTACGGGAGGGCCAATTCGTCTAAATTTGATAAATGTCTAAGGATTAAGTAGGTAAAGGAAAGTTTTATGGTAAATGTCTTAAGTCCAACTCTTATCTTTGAGTTGTAAGGCACTCTGCCACTTCAGACTTAAGATTTTACCAACAACCCCAGGAAATTGGTATGTGCAATTAAGTCTCAAAAAGGGCAAGTGTCAGAACTTACGACCACATCAATTAACTTTTATCCTTAAGCCATATGGCCATGGAGCTCCTCCATTTGGTTCTCTCCATCACTCATCGTTTGTTCCTTAATTAAGGTGAATTATTAAAGGACTAATTACCTCATGCAATTATTATGCTCCAATCTCTATAACTCCAAGCACTCCTTTTTTTGCACTTAAAAGATCACTTGAGTTAATAAATCATATATTTTAAGATACAATCAACTCTAAGGTTTCCAACACAATGCACTACATGTATGCATTATCCACTCATCAATTCCGTACACAAATTCTTATCTCATTCAATGCTCACAATGCATGAACTCATTCAATTCTTCTTGTAAATCTTAATTCATTCACACGCTAAGTACTTCTTTACTCCCACAATAAACTCAGGTACTTACAACGACTTCTCAACTTTCAATCTTATTACAATTCAACCATTGCAATCACTCTTTAAACAATTAAAGTATTTCCTTAATTCTCAATGAAGAACTATTTAATTTTCACTTTTAATAATGCCAAACATCACTCCTCTCATGTTAATGTTTAAAGCATTGAATGAACAAACACACACACAACAATTTCTACACAATTTCCTCATACAATCTTAAAGAATCAACATATTCTTTATTGCAAGACTAGCTTTCAAGCTAGGACACACATAATACATAATGTGGTGTTTTCCACCTTGAGGGAGAAGGGGATATAGTCCAAATCTTTAAGAGTTACATCCTTTCTCAAGGGGTGTACCTTTAGATTGGCACCTCTTTATAGGGTTGTGACTCCTTATAGGGTTATACCCTTTAACAAGGGGTACACCTCTTGCTAGATTCACATGTAATTTCTATTTTTAAGTATCTATTCTTAAGATATTTACTATTATTAGTGTGAATTAAGCTTCTTTGAACCCTTTTCACATTCTAAGGTTTCTACTCTATTTAAAACACTTAGAGTCTAATTTTTTAAAGTTTTTATTGCTATATTTTCTTATTTCTTTTTATTTGTTGATTTTTCTATTCTTCTTCCATTCTATCTTCTTATTTTGTTTAACTACATTCTTATTCTTAAGAATTAAGGCTTCAAACTAAAAAGTAGCTCTACAACGCCCCCTTCTTTATTATGAAGACGCCCTCATCGAATAAATGTCCTAAATTTAAGCTTGTTGTAAGCCCGAAGTAAAGTAAGCCCCAAGTAAAGTAAGTTTCAAGATTGGAATAACTACAAGGAAGCCATGTGTAAGGGAGGTGGGTGGGTTTCACTGATTTACGCCTTCGTCAGCATATAATGCCATAATAAAGTGACTATGTAATTGCTTGCAAAGTTTTACAAGTAATGTGCAAATTTATTTTGCAAGCCTACATAACTGAAGAGTGCAACTTTTGTTTAAATCATTGTAATAAAAACCTTATTTATTAGCGACAAAATATAATCTAAATTTAATATGGTTATAAGAGCTTCCCAATATTAAAAATAAAATAAATTAAAATAAATTAAAATAAATTAAAATAAATAATAAATAAAGAATGATGAAAGGAATAAAGAGAGAGGAAGGGAATAAAGATGAAGGAAATAAAGAAAGCTGAAAGGTAATGGAAAGTAGAAGGAGAGAATAAAAAAATTAATAATAAAAAAAGAATAATGTTGAACGGCTTATATCTATTACTTTTTTAATTGATGGTTCCATCTTTTAAGTTCTTTAAATGTACCAAATCCTACTATCGCATGAAGCCTTGAAGCCAAGAAAGAAAAGTCAAAGTTACAAAAAAATAAAAAAGTAGAAACCTAATCCAACTACAATTCATTTTTGGGAGCACTCATTTAGAAGCCCCTTTCCAAATTTAGAATCTCCTTGATTTCTAAAGTTTGATGTTGATCTAGATTTTACTTCTATGATTTTTGATTTGTGGTCCCATTATTTCTAAATTCTTTATTGTTTAGAAAATTATTTGGGAGTTTTGTCTCATCTAGCCTTGATTAAAAAGTGAGAATCAGTCAAAAAATGAACTACATTTCATTTTTATGGATAATGACTTGGAGGCGCATTCTAAATATAATCCTTCTGATTTTTAGAATTTGATATTGAAAGCCATATAAGTATGATTTTTGATTTGTGATTTTTTCTTTTTTGTTCTTTAAACAAAAACAAACCTAAGTTTAGAGATCAAGCAATGAAGCCACGAAATAAAAATTATATATGAAAGAGAAAAAGCGACCACAACTTCATTTTTTGTGACACTGACTTCTCTAAACCTTTTTTTTTCTTTATTCCCTTCATCTTTCATCTTTCATCTTTTCTCCCTCTCCCTCTCCTTTTTTCTTTCTTCTTTCTGCTTTCTTCTACCATTTACCTTCATCTGTCTTTATTACCTTTATCTTTATTCCCTTCATCTTTCTCCTTCCTCCTTTTTTTTTCCTTTATCCCCTTCATCTTTCTTCTTCTCTCCATCCTCTTCTCCTTCTCCTTCATATTCTCTCCATCTCCCTCTCCCTCTCCTTCATCTTTCTTGTTCTCTCTCTCTCCCTCTCCCTTGTTCTTTATGACATGGAATTTGCAGCATATTAAAATAAAAAATATTATATATATAGTTATAGAGCATATTTTATTTATTTTTATTCTCTTTTTTATTCCCTTCTTCTTCCTATTTCCCTCCATCTTTCTTTATTCCATCCATCTTTCTCCTATCACATTTTTTTTCTCTATCCCGTTTATCTTTCTTCTCTTCTCCCTCTCCCTCTCCCTCACCTTCATCTTTCTTCTTCTCTTCCTCTCCCTCTCCCTTGTTCTTGATGACGTGGAATCTAGAGGATATTAAAAATTTTAAAAATGGATATAGCTATAGAACATATTTTATTCTTTTTATTATTTTTTTAATTCCCTTCTTCTTCCCATTTTCCTTTGCCTTTTTTTATTCCCTTCATCTTTATTCCCTTTGTCTTTCTTTATCTCCATCTTCTTTCTCCTATCTTGATCATTTTTCATATTTTGGTATTGGATTTTACATATATTTGGTACTAGATGTCAAACATTATTCATGTTGGATTGTGATCTTACCCTCAATTTTGATTTTGATTTTTAATTCCCTCTTTTACTTATTTTGATTATTGATTATGTAATTGAAATCTTGAGCATATTTGGATTTTACAGAATTTGCTTTTTTATTTATCATTCTTAAATTTTGGTTTGTAACGTTCATATACTGAAAACTACTTTAAATCTTTAGAGGCTGCAATCTATGAACCATCTGTCCAGCTTCATCTTATCTTTCCACCTTTTAGCTATACCGAAAGAAGTTGAGGTTTTTCTCCTTTCAATACCTAGTTGGTAGGCTTCTCGGCTTACGCATGGAGAGATCGTGGGTAAAATGGTGAGGTTCGATGATTTTGTCTCCTGAACATCAATTCAGATCCTATTGACTATAACTTCAACTTACGCTAGCCTTCAATCCACACTCAACCATAGTAGCCTAAGTTCAGACCCTATCGATTGTTGCTTTATTGAAGCACCGTTAACTTACGTGGATCAACACTACCTTCAGTTCAGTCCCCTTACTCAACTCAGACCCCATTGATTGCTGTTTTGCTGGAGCATCATTTACCTACCTAAGACATGGTTTTCATTTGTCAATTAACGATACCACTCAATGACTTCTTGAGACATGCGACACATAACTTAGATTGAGATATCTAGGTCATGCAATTCAGGCAGTTCATTGATGAAAATCAAGATCACCTAAATCTTCGCCATAACAAACCGTCACCTCGATCCAATTACACACTAGATTGTTGTACTTTTTAGTGATGGCTACATGAACCTCTCCTCGACACCATGGCGCTAGCTAGTGCTTTAGAATTCCTCATCATGTTCTTGCTTCAGCAGCTCGTTGTCATTACATGGGTTGTTATATACGAGGAGTTGTTTGTATGGTGGGATTCCTTCTGCTTTTGCGCACTGTCTCCTTCTACTACTATAGCTAACCCTGACTTGTGAATTTTTTTTTACCTCCTTTATTGCCTTGATCCTACTGCTATGACGTTGACGTCCAGGCAGAAGAAGATGGCGAGACCCGCCAAGCAAAAGGCCAGCCGCAGCCCACCACAGGCGCTTCAGACCGCTCCATCTTCGCATCAACCTGATGACTTCTCTTCATCTGGCAACGACTGCGAGGCAGCAAATATCTAGGCAATCTTCTTGGAGGAGTTGGACGAGCCGTTCGACCTTGCAGGTATCCTCCCGGACCTGCGTCAGCAAATGATTGCGGCAGCACCAATGCTCCTTAGACGTGACGCACGTTACGAGCCGGATTTCTTCATCAACAGGGTCTGCTACTGAAGCTCGTCCACAAGGTATAGCCCTTCATCACCGACAGAGACGACACCAATGTCAGGAGGCCAGGAAACGGACCTAACCGTTACGAGCTGGTTAGATGCACGGATACCGCGCAACTGGCACAGTTTGCTGCGCACTACTTCATGGTGTACGGTAACAAGCCCGACAATGCAGACTACTCCTTTTGCTTTTTGAAGGCCTGCTACACAACTTTCATTTATTGTCAACCTGTGAATTGGCTTACAAAAGCAATGTCTTGCATGGCCGTGCGTCACAAGAATCAGAGCCGTAATCCCCAAAAGCTCGGACCGATGGCGACACGCTGTCAAGTCAAAGGCCTGTGCAGAATTATTGCACAACTGTCCTGTGGAAGCAACGCAGTAGTCAACCTCGCTCCTTCCACATCCAAGCCAGGTACAGTTCTTGAATTCTGATCTTGGTATTCCCCTCGTCGTGTCAATGCTTGAATTTTGAACACTTGTTATAATGCTTGAAACCATCTCCAACTAAACAATGCTTCAATTTTGAGTTGTCAGTCATTAAATTCTAATTAAGTTGTAGATACTACTATCTTGAACAATCTATCAATTTGCAAAAAAGGTAGATAAGATTTGTGAATTTTTTGGTTTTTGCACATACGTCTGTATAATTCCTCATAGTACTTAAATTGTTTCTTGAGTAAACCAATTTCTTTTAAAATTTGGAAAGCTATGCGGTGCAAATCAAAGTTTTCCTTTTATTCTTGAATTAGAGAAAAGAAATTAAGAAAAGGAGATACAACTACTTTGAAAATTGTTGTAGTTCATTTTAAAGTGGACGGTTGTACTTGTTTCAAGGAATTAATATGAATGGCTATGTCCTTTCCATTTGACTATTTCTAACTTGTATTAGACATTGATATTAAAGTTTACAATAGTCTGCGCAATCCTTTTGCTTTATATATGAATTAAATCTGCGGTTGTTTGATTGTTTGTGTCTGTTTGGTTCTCTTATTTTATATTTCATGTTTTGATCTTTTGACAAAATGTAATTTGCTGGAGCTGAGGGAGGAACCAATTATTGAATTTATCCACGTTAAACAAATTCCTCACATTAAACACCATGTGAATTATTCATGTAATAATTACCTCTTTTCTGATTGTATGCTTTGTTGACATGCAACAAACCATGCTGCTAGTACGTCCAGATCTTCAGATGTTGCTGCCGCAGAGCAGGAGTCAATGGCGGCAATGGAGGTCAACAAGATGGTCGCCCCCTCTACAAGATGGCACGCCGTAGACTAGATGGCGCCTTGGAAAAGATGCGGGCAGAAGATGACAAAGCTGAGGCTGCACTCAACGCCGCATATTTGGCAGCATCAAAGGAAGCAAAACCCCTTCTCCATGAGGGCACTCATATTGTTGACTACGGGAAGAAAGCCGCGGAGATGATGCAGTTGGCCAGTAAAATTGATTCCGCGCAAGCAGCAGACGCCGCTTCTCAGGAGGAGGTTCTGAAGCTCGAGTCCAATTTGGCAATTCAACATGTTTTCCACAACGCGGCAGTTGAAGCATTGAAAGTTGCCAAAGCAAAGGTCGCGGAAGAACGGATGCAATCGCTTGCACTTTCTACTCCAAGTCCATTTGACTACCCTAAGTACAAATCTCTTCCACCTATAGGTTTAGAAGTGATTGACACATGTGCTTATTGTGGTCTTGGCTTTGTGTGGAAAGCTGCGGTCTTGAGTTCCTGTGGATGTCTCCTCCATCCTCGATGCGTGGCATTGCTGCTTCAAGTTCAAGACTACCGCTGCAAAAGGTGTACAGATCCTCACTTGGCATTATCGCCCATACATTTGGCAGCCTCGTGGGTGGCATAGTTTGGGGACCAGATGGAGCCGCATCACCATATCGAGGTCAACGCGTTCTTGAAGGTCCTGGAATCTGAGGACGAGGGTCGCGGCGCTGTTGGGGGTGACAAAACTACGGGATCTACTGAATAATGAGGGGGACATGTGAACAATTGATGCCGCAAATAGACCTCTTGCACTTGATATGCTTTAGTACACGTACTCTGAGGAATTCATTGTTCACCCTTGTACATATACGCTGTTCACAGACGATGACGTTGCTCAATGAATGTTAAGACTATATAACCTTCAATTTTTTTATACTCACGGAGATGGATGTTGGTGAAATTCGATTACAGATTGACTCACTTTTTGATTCTTGTAAATAAATAACCGTTTGTTTACATGAAGTGCTCTTGCAAAAGTTTTGAACGTTACAAGATGTTGAATCCTGATCATCTCTAACTCTGTTATTTTTGACGTTATTGGAGGTTTGTTGTTTAAATGAATAATTGAGTTATCTTGGTTTTCTACTCGATTTTGTTCACTTAGCATAAGGATCAGCAAGATGTCTGTGGATCAAATGGAAGCATGTGCTCCACTCGATAGAAGCATGCACAGACTGCACATGTTATACAAGGGTGCGGAAGTTTGTGATCAACTTTCTCTAGAACTTTGGATGCAGCGATCAGCATTGCTTTACCAACCCTAAGACTTGGTCGTTGCTAAATTAATCATCTCACCGTAAAGACTTTTGTTGCCCAACGCGAATCAATGGTCGACGAAATGTTGCTCCAAGCACCTCGTTTCACACACCTCCACCGACGTGGAATCCAGTTGGACCCAATCGGACTCTCCTCCCACCGATTCCCACCTTACTTTATTCAATCTTGTAGGACAAGTAGATGTAAATTAATGTTGACCATATCAAGTGAAGAGTTCTAATTCAATCAAGAGCACTCTTCACTTGATGTGCGAGAGTTCTAAATTATTAGAACTTGTTGGCACCTTGTGTGCGAGAGTTCTAAATGCACCCTTCCACACCTTACACCCTGGTTCTGAGCCCAATGAGCAACGCTCGCACACAAGGTGCCAGCGAGTTCTCACCTATGTAGCGAGTACTTCCTCCGCCAATTCAGTCTGCCTGCTAAACCCTCTAGAGGGCCCCCTGGGACCCCAAAACGTTTTTAATGTCAAGTCTCTAAGTCTGAACAAGTGAAGAGCCCTGGATTCTTGCAACCTCTTAGTGATTCTAATTTGAAATTAGAATCAGTCAGTATGGATTTTATTGTTGGATTGCCTAGGACTAGAAGTAACATTGATAGTATCATTGTAATTGTCAATAGACTCACTAAGATAAGTCATTTTGTTCTTATAGTTACTATTGTAATTGCTTATAGGGTAGATGAGTTATTTATGAGAGAAATCTTCAAACACCATGGAATTCCGCGTGAGATTATAAATAATAGAGATTGTAAGTTTGTGAGTGAATTTTGGACCACACTTTTTAAATTGTGTGGTACCAAAATTAAGTTAAGTACTGCATATCATCCTGAGAGTGATGGACAGACTAAAAGAACTAATAGAACTCTTGAGGATATGTTGAGAATGTGTGTTCGTAAGAAACAACACTTATGGGATAAGTGGTTGCACAAGATTGAGTTTGCTCACAATGATCATATTCATAGTAGTAATGGAGTAAGTTCATTCTATGTTTTATATGGTCAAGAATGTAGAACCTCCATTACACTCTCCACTCCTACTACTAGATTTGAAAGTATTAATGACATGATTAAAGAAATGAATGAAATTAGTTGGAAAATTTGGCTATAAAGAGTGTTTAGGATAGAGCTAAACACTAGGCTCGTAGAAGAAGAAATATTTGTGAATTTGAAGTGGGTGATAAAGTATTTTTAAAGATAGCTCCAAAGAGATCTAGATTCAAGTTTGGTAAGTCAAGGAAGTAATCACCTCAGTTTTGTGATCCTTTTGAAATTGTAAAGACAATAAGACAAGTTGCTTATAACTTGAGGTTATCTAAGGATTGGTAGATACATGATGTATTTCATGGAAGCTTGTTGAGAAAAGTATGTCTTTGATCCTAGTCATATTTTGCCTGATCTTCCAAAAGCTGCTCGTGAGGGGTAATTGCTAGCTCAACTTGAGAAGATTTTGAAGGTGGAGAATCAACATATGAGGAATAAGACATTCTATAATCCCTGGATGTCTACCAACTGAAGTGTCTTTCGTACCAAGAGAAAGCGATTCATCCAGGATACCGATTTAGGACGTGGGCATCGCTTTGTCAGCTTCGCACTTAATCAGGCATTTCCTAGATCGTCGTTTTAGGATTATAGGAGCCTATTTGAACATGTTAGGTAGAATGTCTTCTCTCCGGAGATTGTAAACCATGTAAGATATGCGAAGATAGAACGGGCACGTGATCTACGAAAACACCGAGTGGCAGGTGGCGTCCTCTGCCCTGCTTTTAGGGTTTAGGAGTCGAAGCCGTTTCACACGTCATGCAAAAGTGTTCATTGTATATAAATCTAAGAGCATTTGAAACAAAACCTTGGCTGTGCAGAGATCTTCAAAACAATCATTTGACAAGCTCACAACAATATCAAATGGCAATGAATACAAAACAGAGTGACAATTGTCGAAAATGGTGCATCTCATTATAAAACAGTATTACATATTCAGGGTGCACGGAAATACTATATGCATAGTGCACATGTGCTATATGCCAATACACATCTAAGTCAATGGCAGCGACACTATAGGATACTACAACTGTTCCTTTACTGTAGACAAATGTCCTGAGTTGTTCCGAGGTACTACAAAATAAGGACAGTCTGCCGAAAACCAAAAAGATATATACGCCCCTGGAAGCAAACACTACTGTACTCTGTCCGGAGTCACTCCTAGTCATGCTTCTACATGGACAACAAGTCTTGAATCTAACTGCATGCCTAACCACCTGCACGCGCACTCTCATTCAGACGACGGTGCAGGTGATAACGACACTCGAACGCTGTTGATTGAAGAAAAAAGAGAGTTAACACCAACTGAAAATTGAAGATAGCAGACATCACAAGTATGTCTATGCATGGCATGCCCTACACATGCGAGTGGAAACCTACCAGCGAGCACTTGGGGCGATCCGGTACTCGAAGCGTGGGTGCACCTTCATTCCGTCGCTGACAGCGAGAGGGGTATTCTCCGGGGCTGCGAGACGCTCACGCAGGTGAGCCAGCTCGGGGATGGAAAGCTAGTGAAGGGGCAGGTCACGAAATCGACTGTCAGAGAACGGAATCGCCATCTTCCAGGAGTTGCTAAAGTAGTTCCAGCTGTAATTGAAGCGACCTACTTCATATTCATCCTTCGCAACCCAAGCCACTCCCGAGAGCTGAGAGTAGTCCCACCTAGCGAGTTGAATTGTAGCGTACTCTGGACTGGCGTCCACGGTGTTCCTCCACATCTTGCAGACGGCACGAGCACGATCTACATCTGCGAATGTAGCCACAGCAGGCGGAGTTCATGTAGCATCAGCTGAGAAGCACTCCCATGGGTCCGGGCCGTTAGCCACCTCCAACAGCAGCTTTTGCAACACTCCGTGGCAGCAAATGAGTTCGTAAGACATGGTGATGCGAAACGGTAGAACTGTGGTAAACAAAGGTATAGAAATTGCTGGACAAGGAGAGTTACACGAAAGAGAGGAGGAACATCAACAACAACTAATCGCAGTGAGAGATAGAAGAGAAGACCTGAGCACCAGCTGATATATGTTGGAGTCCGTCGGGGAAAACTCATTGAAGCTGATTCCGAGGCTGTACGCAAAAGTAGGCTAGTTTGTAGGTCCATCAACATGGAGCAGATCAGATGATTGTAATCATAATCACCGCAGACTCGGATGTGAAGTTCCTGCATGTGTGAGACGCTTTGTACAGATTTGTGAAACGAGGGAGGTAGGGGTAATTAATGTTTATGTGATTTTCTTATCATGACAAATGAGACAAAGGTCTTCAATTAGATAGAGATATCAAACATTTAGTTCGAGCTGGAAAAATAGAAATTCGAAAATACAGTGCAAGAAATTGGATGAAAATAGAGTTGGCAGTAGTATATTCCGGCAAATTAAGTCACAATTAAAAGTTGCCAATATGTTACAGCCAATACCTGAACTCCTATTCACTCTACGTCTTTCGATCATACTTACAATGTCGTGAAGAGAACGCTGCGTCGGTACTCTCGCTTACATGTGAATGCACTGTCCGCTTCTATACCAAACCTGTTCACTGCAATACATGCATATAACCAGGCCGTATCGCATATGCACAGCTATTAAGGAAAAATTAAATTAAATTACTGTGGCTTCATGATATACTATGCTCCAAAGCATTAATTTGTTGCTCATGAATTAGACTCACTAATTCCACATGACCCAGGCAAACTCATAATATGCTATGAAGTATGATAATGTCATAGTTTGATATTTTAAATCATTGTGGCTAAGGATTATCTGAAAAGTAAGACAAATTAGTATACTCGCACATTTACGTTGTTCATCTTCATTTCAGGTGAACATGCCTACTCAGGTCTACAAACCTAATCAGAAGAAGACACAAAATATTAAAACCAGATTGGAGGGATCTTATAATTGGGTAGGGCATTTACTGTCATAGCATACACAAATCACAAAGTGCTTGATTAATATCTCCCATTCTCACAGACATGACAATCTACAAAATCACAGGGTTGTGCTGAAGATACCTCTTTCATTGCTGATCCCTTCGAACGTATAGCAAACGCCATCATGATCCACTAATTTCAATTTCACACATCATAGTCCCCTCCATATTTCATTGTTTTTCTAATGATGGAAAAAAAAATTAGATCAAGGAAACATCATTAGTCCGATTGCCACTGCAAAGAAGGAATACGGATAAGTAAAAATACAGAGTACAAGAGTGGATCATTCTCAAGTAGCGGAAAATAATTTTCGAAAAAGGAGAGTGAATTTCCTCAACCTTGCGATCTACTAGAGACCTAAGTGCCACCAAATTCCAACCATTCAAGTTTACACTAGAAACTCCTAGCTTCCAACGTACTCTACGGGTGCCATCACAATGTTTCGATCTCCTACACCTGCCCTGCAAGGTCTGATAAAGGTACCTGCTATGCCAGAATCGCATGTTTTTAACCCTTGCTCCGCACTTTGGACTCGTAGATGATAACCATAGGAATACATGCTCTTGTACTTCTGTGCCACAATAGAGGGGAATTTAGAACAAGCTTCGACCATTTCGTCTACATATACTCCAGAGTCCACTTCTGCCTGTACCGTTTTTTCCAGCCACTCGGGAAATGCATCTATCTCAGACAGGTGGGATGGGTAATTTGGGGCTCTGGAACCCGCTCTACCGTGATGGCGGGCTCTCCATTGCTGGCGGGCTTGTGTCCTCGCACTCACCAATTCCCCATGTCGCCTGCGAATATATACCCGTTACTGTTAAAAGTTGATAGTATTTTACTAACAAGCACAGTACATTATCAAGAGGTTTTGTAACAAGGCATCGCATGAGACTCTCGTTTCAAAATCAAAACGCAGCCTACTGGCGTGGACAAAAAGTAACACTCCAGATCAGCACGAACTTTAAGAAAATGCTAAATGTTGAAACAGTTGAACGACAACAACAAGCAGTAAACTGGATTCACAGGTTGTGGAGAATTATGTTTACCCCCTATACGGCTCAACCGCATCTGCATTCTCCATCACGAATGCATGCATTTGTCGACGTAATACTAGGTCGAGTACACGTTGCTTGCCATTACCCTCCAGCATGACATCATTCATAATTGGATCCTCTTCTGAATCCCATACACGTCTAAATGACCCTGCTTCCTCTGATACAAACTCTCCTACAAATCCACACGCCTCCTCCACTTCATAGCCCTTGGCCATGCACCCTTCAGGCTTTGCTAAATTCCTCACAAACCCTTTCAACGTTTTGAAATACCGTTCATACGGGTACATCCACCTCACATGAACGGGGCCACAAATGAACAACTCCTGAACTAGATGTATCTCAGATGCACCATTACATCAAAGAAGGCAGGCGGAAATTCTTTTTCTAGCAAACATAATGTTTCAGCACATTCTTCAAATAGAGACTCCCGGGTCTAAACATCTACAGACTTCGAACATATCTTGCGAAAGATTCTACTCAAACGTACTATAGCTGCTGTGGTAGCTGGATCACCTATGTCTCTCAGACAGAGAGGTAAAATGTCTTGCAACAATACATGGTAATCATGTGATTTAAGTCCACTCAGTTTCCCTTTACTAATTTTTGAGTAAAGAGTACTACAATAATGTCGAGGCATCTTTAAGAACTTCAGAATTTTAAGGAATTGCTCACGGTCTAGTTTAGATAGGACATACTTTGCATTCGGCATGTAAGCCTTGCTTACATCCTCTCCCATTCGTCTCAGCCAGAGTTGTGGCCGAATGTTTCGCGATTCCAGGTCTAATCTGACTTTTGGTGTGTCTTTATCCCCAAAGAGAGTCTTTATGAGATTTTCTGCTATGTTCTTTTCCGTGTGCATGACGTCCATTGTATTTCGTACAGGGAGATCCTGCACACCAAATTAAATCAGGTCCATGTTGAGGGATCAGAGTGTAATACAATGAACAGTACAAACACTCGGCTCTTTACCAATGAACTTGTCTCGGAAATCGAAGAGAGGACAAAGAAGTTCGTACAAACAGTTCTACTCTGAAGAGTTCATCTCAAGAGTAGCATAGCGATCAATCCTGAATAAAACTACATGACTTATGGATTCAAAATCATTAACGATTACCGAATTGTAGCGCTCGAAAACTGAGGTAAGGGGATTGATTAATTACCACTGTCAATAAAAAATACTTATTCCAGTATGCTATTAATTCTGCTCATTTAGCGACTCCTGAAAACAGATAAATAGAAACACAGAGAAATTGTCCCCGTAACACATCTTGTCAGAGTAAAAGTTGATATCTGATTTCACAGAATAAGTAAAAAAATACATCTGCTCAAGCGATAACTGGGTACTTTAAGGTATACTGATACAAACTTAATTTGAAGTATTGATGCTAAAAAACAAACGTGATAAACTCTCTAACTTATAATTATGTTATGAAATCAAAGATTGTGGAATTTATCGTGGAAACTAACATGATGTGGGTAAGGACTTGGAAGGACCAAACCAACGTGGACTCACAACATCAGAACCATTTCGGAACCTACATGCCTACAAGTTTTAATACAAAGGACTATCATTCATTAGAAAGGATCTAAATAGTGATTTAGCGTCCTCTTTACAGAGGGCAAAACTCAAAGCGTTTGTAACATGAAACTGCACTTCTAGGCAGCACATAAATCAGGGACAAGAAATTGTTAACGCTGATGTGTACAAGCACATATGAAACGGAATGACCACTCGGAGGCAAATGAATCACTTGTCCTCTGTAACTGGTAATACACTTCTAGTGTACATGTGGTATTCAGCGTGGTCAAATGAGGACAGCGGAACAAGGTTTCCACTGATGAAACTCATGAATCAAAAAAAACATATTATATCCTACCACACTGGTTTCGGTTACTAACATAACACGGACTCTAACGTTTAATGTCCAACATACTACACGGCAACAGTATCTTTTAATCCTATTCCGCGATTAGAACACAACAATCCATAATAATTCAAGTACACGTGTACTTATATTTTTAATCCAATAAAAGGTTTCACTGGCAAGAAAGTAAAAGATAAATTTCCAAAAGTGCAGTACACTATATGACCATTGCGATTCTGTCCCAACCGTAACAGTGACTAAAATCTACGTGAAGAGCAGATGACCATAGGAAAGATACTCATGTACTGAACAATGACTCGAATCAAAGCCAGTAAAACACAAAGGTCATTCAGAAATACCATACACTACAATACAGGACGTGGATTACATAAGGCATAACAATCGGATTTTCATGCGCTATTATATACTGAAGCGACCATAAATGACGAACGGATACAACGTTCAAACTATTATTTACCATGGAGAATTTGCGAGTGGATCGAAACTTCACCTTCCAATACGGAAGCGCAAAAAGTATGCTGGCCCTCTTCACCCCGTGTTCCTTGACCGGATCTTCTCGAGAATCCTCGACACCACCATTGCGAAGCTAATCTGACCGCGCCCTTCCTGCTTCGAGGATCTGAGCACCACTTCGAGGTTGCGGTGGTGGACGCTGCTCTGTTTCACCATTAAATGCAGCTCTATAACGCCGAAACCTGTGCGACTGGGGAAGAAATCTTCTGGATCCTAAGTATACCATCTTACACAAATGTCGAGAGTGCTCTGCGGTAGTCTCCGATCCACATACGGGGCACGCCAGGTACCCTTTCGTGGTCTGTCCAGAGAGGAGACCCAACGCCGGAAAATCACTGACCGTCCACATGAGAATAGCTTGTAATATGAACTCCCGATTCTCAACAGGCCTTGACATGTTCATTGCCGGAACTCCCTGCCAAAGTCTCAGCAAATCAAGTACCAGTGGTCTCAAGTAGACATCAAAGGTTTCAGATGTAGGAGAGCGCGGTCCCGGAATTAGTAAGGATAAATTTAGGAAGAATTTTTTGGTCGCATGCCAACCAGGTAGATTGTAGACGGCCACCAATACAATCCAAGTTGAATGCGTGGAATTCTGATGGCTATGAGGACAGACCCCATCGGCTATGAGGGCGAGACGTAAATGGGAGGACACATCTGCAAACTCCGGATACATCCTTGTGATTTCTTGCCATTGGAAACTATGTGCAACCGAAGTCATATTCTGACCATCGAATGGAACAGTAGCATGGTGCTCTAACAGTTTTGCTAACTTTGGGCATCTATAAATCCTAAGTAGCTTGGGTACTAAAGGGAAGAACCTCGTCACAGCTGCCGGCACAGTGGTTGACCCCGGAATGAACCTCGAGCGTTGACATGTCGGGCACCGTTGCAAATCCCCATTAGCCGCACCCTCGAAAAGGACATGTCCATCTGAACAGCTGTGGATTCGCTCATGCTATAATCCCAGTTTTTGAATCATGCTTTTTAGTTCATAAGCGGTTCTGGGAAGACAATTTGTCTTCGGTAATAAATGTCCTGCCAAATAAGTTAGAAGTGCCGAAAGGAAGGCGTCGGAGACCCCATAAACTGATGCAAGGCTCATAAGGACTATTCCACTCTGGATTCGGTTTTCACGGCAACCCGGATAACAGGGCCTGTGGACTCACGGAGTAGATTCAAGAAGTCGACGTCGTCGCAGGTGTCCTCTCCAATCTCCCTGTCAGCGTCGAAGTTCAGAACGTCTTCAGTAGCGCCTCTGTGTAGTGTGTTTGCTGTACCGAAAGCAACATACATCATTCTTTGGTAATCCACATCCTCTACATTAGGCCATGCGAAATCTGGAGACGCACTTCTTTCATGTGCCCGGCCATAGAATTCCTCACCGGGATGTAACTCGTGGACCGGACCTCGCATGTTCCTCCCATCTACAGTCTGCATAGAAAATTACAATTACAATGTAGTCATGAGCTGATGAATATTCGAAGGGCATTTAAACATGTCGACAGGGTACTTTGAATCATATTTTAGTTACTGATAGAATTGGCGGCATGTGATGTCACATCTATCATGTACATGTAGTTAATTTAGTTCGAATTATCCAACATGTGTATATTTGTTAGTGCTTTACAACACATATAGTGCTCCTATTGAAGTTCTGCCTTTACTTGAGAATGCATTGAAGTTCACTGATTAATAAAAAAATGCATTGACAGATTGGGAGATATTGGGCAATGAAGTACCAGAATTGGGAAGGCCAAATATGGATCTCGCCCATACTGCCGATGGTGTCTTGCTACTGTGGAAACTTTCCGGATGCGTCCCCCAGGACATCTGCAGCACGCACACGAATACTCTTCTAACCCTAAGCGTTCTGAGATGGATTTTTCAATATGATACGCTGGTATTTCGCGCCGCCTTCTCATGACGGGCGTAGTTAAATGCTAAGGGAAATGTGGTAACGTGTTCACCTTCCTGTACACGGCCCGCATTTTAATTAGCGCAATGTGTACAACATATCCACGCAGCATCCCTATGGACTCTATATTTCATTTCATCGGGAAAGATCATGATGAGTACGGCAATGTCCCATGGCCCTCATCTCGAGTAGGTGGTAGTAGTCGAGGAAAAAATGCTCAATGACGTATTGGTTCCATAGAAATTTGAAAAATAAAAATTACTCGAGTTCAGGAAAACTAACCGTGTCTGAGAATAAGGTATTCTGTTGGGCCCGACAATCTGTTGATAGACGCAGCCTCTCTCCTAACGTGCTCCACAAAACACAAGTGCAACAAGTTCACCCGTAGTATACACCGGTGGACCTTCGCCACGAGTTTCTGCTATCCTGTTCAGGAAAGAGGTCATTAGCCACTACTCTCGTCCGCCCACACACAAATGGATACAAACCCAACTTTCTTCTGAACTGATACAACGGAATTGAAAAGAAATAAGATCTGGAAACATTCGACATTGGAAAAATTTGTTTCTAAAGAACTATGGGACACGGATTCCAACAAACGTACTTGGATAATTTGTAACTGTCCTTGACTCTGCCCGCTCTCGAACCGTTGCGGAAGCTGAAGTGTTCCACCTGTACTGAATGCCTGTGGCGCTAGAGAGAGGGTCCATCTCTCTCTGATTGATGGCGGTCACTTGGCTCCCTATCATTCATAAACACGTCCCCTGCCATTACGGAACTTGGAAAAGCATAATTAACCGCCTCAAACAGCAATTGCAATTAGACTTTTTGGGCACGATGCCAGGCACTAGAAGTTCCATGCAGGTCTTTTGGGACTGCTTAAATGAACAGTGCCCATGCATGTGTACTATTCATTGGGCATTCTATATTTAACTTCATGACATTATTTCAATTGAATATGTACCTGCTTATGCAGCTCCAAAAGTCCTTTTTTTCCTTCCAGTTCGTTCATAATTTCTCCACATTTTAAGATACAGGTCAACGCGTATTTTTTGCCTGCTTATCCTCCATGGAATGTTCATGAAATAAAGCTCATATACAATTCAAAATAAATACTCACGTCAGCCACATCATCTAAACACGAATTTGTTGCAAGAATGTTACTTTATAACTTAAGATGCAAGAGCATTACAGCGGAGGCTTTCTACTCGATTCCAGATTTCAATCACTCCTGACTAGTAGGGAGTGGATAGGAATGGTCTCAGGCACTGTCGAACAAATAAATCTAGGCTTTTCACCTAAGCTCTACGTAGCAAACGTAACCCTAAGTACCAAGTTATAGAATATAATACTCAATTCATGGAATAGCCCGATATCCAGCAACAGGTAGGATTCTACGTGCCTGAAGAGAATCTACCAGCCAATCTTGATACAAGACGTGGATCTTCCTACCTCCCGGACTCGGAAATTCGGAGAATTTAATCATGTCTTGTTCAGCTTGCCCACCCAAGCTGCACAGATTCCACACTCCATGATCATATTAAAACATTGCGCACTGTAGAACATGCATCTACGTTGTAAACACGCCAAGGCCGAAATTCCTCTTAACTACGAGGATTAGGAGGTCATTATACCTGCGGAGAATGTTTTTCTCCGATAAATGTTGGCCCTCTTTATGGTAAATAATCACATGTGTGACTTTGTCGAAGATATTTTCTGCTTCTGTGCCCCCAAGAAGCTCCACATTTAGAAGCAGTCTTCGTAAAGTAAGAGTCGCGATGGCTTGTGAGTCTGGATTTCTGCAAGTAAATGAAATAACAATAACCTAATCAATTGTGACGACTGCTTTGATTCTTGTATGCAGTGGGCATCACTTGAGAGTACAACAGAAAACGCAGAAATAAGGAACTACTGTGAGGGCGACCTAGAAGCAACTTACATTCTATGTATTGGGCGGTTTAGGAGAATACGGGTCCCAGTAAACCAATTCCTGCGGAGGTGCTCCTCTTGGACCGCTTTCTCAAGGTCCTCCAACTCTTGAAGTAGTTGCATACAACCAAAGTGAAGCCGCTCCCATCTACTAGGATCAGACAGTTGGACCTTTCTACGCTTCCTCCTCCTACCCTCCCCTTTCTGTGACACATTCTGACTTACTCTAGCATCCTCTCCTTTAGAAACGGTACTGTCTTGTGGATCTGCCATGAGTTTCTCTACAGGAATACAAATATGAGCTTCAGTGGAAATGCAAGCACATACGGATCTCCTCTAAAATGCTTAAAAGTCTATACCGAAATAAGCAATGCTATCCTCCTACTCCATACAGCTTACCTACTTTCCTAGAGAGTAATCGTAGCCAGGGGTCTGGTTCTCGTTCTATTTGTGTAGCCTACGTATCCCAGTACACTATTTACTGAATGCTAATTAGGTGTCACGAGTTAATTGCACCTACCGGTTGAGTACTACTCTACGGGGTCTTAACTGCAGTTCACTTGGAGTGCATGGCTTACTTCTCGGCCCGCAAAGCGCGTGTATTCTTCCTTTCTCTATCTTCCTATTCCCACAACAATTAGGCACCGCAATTCCCTAGAACGTTGGTGTCACCGCTTCCTTTGTGAGGTCTGCTGAATAGTAGGTTGTCTCCCGAAGTAGATGAGCGACATACTTCCATCTTCCTTCGGCTGTGTCGATATCTCTGGACACCCATATGTTGGTCAACAGTTCGTGGTCTCATTGTTCTTCTATGTATGCAATTATCCCATATCCGCTGACCTTGTCCTCTCTGAAAACAGTTCAATTATATAATAGGGTTCTTGGAAATTGAATGTCTTCTACATACAGATATTATATTGTTATTCTTAGAATCTGATTGTCTCTGATGCTTTGCTTCTATTTAGATAGGCATGCGAATGAAGAGCTTTGAAGGGTACTGCTAGGTTTTGATACTGTCTTATTCTAGTATTTGTTATTCAATCATTTGAAGGATTTCCATTGGAGGTAGTTAACCAATATCGTTTATGTGTTTATGGTCCTCCAGAGAGGCCTGTTTCCAAACAAACGCTGCGCTTACACCAGGTACGTATTCTGTATTTCCTGATTCTGTGAGGGTTGTGAAATATTAGGTCTGTACTGAACAGTTTGAAACTAGCTTTTAAATACCGTGTACGCATTTGTCTTTACTAATTTAACAGAGCATACTTGTTCCCCTTCACGACCATACCATTTTTATTTTTCCGATTATTTATGATTGAGAGATTTAAGATTAAATATGTTACGTATATTTGGTATTGATAATGTTTGCATTTTCAGCGTGTGTTTCAAAGGTAGTCTCGTTAGTGGGCCTTCATCACGCTGTTAAGAATGCCTCCACGTGCAAGTTGTAAGCCAAAGAAAGGTCTTGAACTGAACGAAAAAAGAAAAAATTCTAACGCGGACTCTCTCTCGCTTGACGATGGTCAAGCTTTGGACGGTGCATCCCGATCTCGCCAGAAGTATCCTCCGGGTCCAGACACGGTAACCGCTGTTACCGAGGAGTTTTTCAATCTATCCCTCAGCAAATTTCCTGCGAATGTACGGTCCTCCGCAATACCTGCTCCAAGTACATCGAAGAATCCCACCTCCCCCAAATCAACGGATACTCTACTTTAACGGGTATATTCACTTGGTGTTTTCCATAGGTAGTTGCTCTGGGTATATAGTTGCTGATCATGAGTTATTCCAGCATCCATTATTACATACGCTGAATTTGATTGTCCATTTCCATAAATGAAGTGCAGGAACTCGAGCAGGTGCACTTCACGGGGTTCAATCGACATTCCGGGAATGTAACGACGCCGCCACACGTGATTCCGCCTCGAGATCAGGATGATCGGGTGAACGAGGAATACGCAACAATGAAAAATCAAATGCATGTTCGAACAAGCAAACCCGAAGTCATAGGTACTCCAGAGTGGAGGAAACAAGTGAATTCCGATACCATGTACAATGCCTGTAATGACGGGGCCGAAATAACCCCGTCGCAGTTAAAAGAGTGGATGCGAAGTCCACACAATTTGCATAGAAGCAGTCGAGGGGGAAGACGGTACAGTTCCTCATGAACCGACGAGGTAAAACAGCATTTAGCCATTTCATATCACTTTTGACATTTTTCTTTCCAACTCTTACTTAATCTTGAAGTATGTTACCTTCTTCTACAGTTCAATAAAATAATTTTGGAACTGGCTTGGTAAAAATCATGACCGGCCAATTTCCTTCAGTGGTTCCTACTCTGCAACCAATTGCACATTCCGGTTCATGACTTATGTCTGCAAAATTCACTGTGTGTAATGTTGCTTTAATGTTGCTTTAATGTGAGTACGTTACAGGGTGGTAGAAAGAATAGGAATTCTGGACGAGGCAGAAAATGTCGGTCTCGGAGGTCTACATCGACGTCGTCTTCAACCTCATCTTCTGATCATCGTCGTAAAAAGAAAACCCGATACTCGTACAAGGCTGGACGTCATAGCCGTACCAACAGTCCTCGGGGAAGAGACCGTCGTCGACACAGATCGGAAGACTCCGATCTACAAGCACATGATGGCTCTAATCAGAGACACGGCTCTGAAGGATTAGACTGTCCTTGGCAAGGTGAGTTTAGCACACCGACTTTAGGTAATTTTAAACTAAGGGTCCCATCAAGTAAGTCACCATTCCAGAGTGAGGGATCCCGAAGGAGTATTTTCAAAGAAGGAAGTTCAGGAGCAGTCGGGGGTTCATGCTCTCTGAACCCCTTTCTTCTGAGGAAGGAGAGCGAAGACAGAAACCAACGCAGACAACGTCAGAAGGCTCGAGAACGCATGGCCGACGCGAGGGTGGATGAAGGGAAAAAACGATATCTTGTTCATGTTTCTGATGAAGGTCGACCATACGACTACGGTGTCGGAGTGTGGAACGAAACGCTTGGTAAACTGGTACGCGGCCTAGATCCTTCCTACATTGATATACGCCACCAACCTTGCGGTCTCATGGATACACTAATCTCCCGCTTGAATGAAGACTTCGAGTACTCGGATCATGTGAGCTCCTTCTACATGCAAACGCGTATTGGTTCTGCTTTAAGTTCTTACAAGCACGATCTCATGAAAATAATAGAGGCACATGGAGACCGTCCACAGTGGGTGAGGGAATTTGGTCCAGATTGTACACCATGGCCGGATCAGAGAAATTCAAACTAAAATCTGAACAGATGAAATATGCAAATGCATGCCGGAAATCAAAAGGACGTACATGTCCTATCGGAGTTGCAGGAGTCATTGAGAAACTCCGGGAAAAGCTTCGGAGAACTCCGGACCAGGACGAGATTCAAGAGGAACTACGAAGAGATAAAGGACGGGAAAGGAGGGCGAGACAGGCCATGAACAATTCAGCCCAAGCCCAGCCCGGATGTTCACCCCAGGATGTGTCCGCTGAGTTTCTATGTGACAGTGGAGGACATACTAGCAGTCCAATTATGGAGGAGAATGGAAACTCGCAGTCTATTTCTCAAACAGCAGATGTTGGTCCCGCTTTGCCCCACACTGTTGTATTGAAGGAGACAACTTATGACCAGAATGATCCCGACATAGCATTTGCTACTGAACACCCACTTGGGAAAGTGCTATTGAAGCAAATGGCCGAGCTGAAAAGCATTCCGGTTTGCGACACTCCAGAGTTGAAGACCATTTTGGATGGATTAATGTCGCAGATTAGAAGCATGCGCCAAGCTGCTGAGTCAAAGAAAAGCAAAGTCAGCGAAATGGGAACACACACTTCCAGAAGCTTGGCAACTCCACTATTCTCCGATTATGTAGAAGGTTTCACCTGCGACTCTGCCGGCATCAATTCATGCCCACTGGACTCTGAGATGGTGAGGGACGGGCTTCCGTTTGTATTCTCATGTCCTTGCATATTTTTTCAAGTCAATTATGTCATGATGCTAGGTGATGTTGTGCTGAAGATACCACCCGACACTGTGGACAAATATACGTGTATGCTAACGAATGCATATTAATTTGTCTCCAATATTTATTGTTGTACTCTTCTGTTCTCTCCTTTGCAGACACCGTCAGTTGAGCCCCCATTCTCTGATTCAGTGCCCACAGAGATTCCCGCAGTTGCTGCACGTTGCGCTCCAAGTCGGAAGAGCATGCGCAATCCAAAGAAGAAAGTACTAGGTAATCACGTGTGCTGGATCGTAGTCTTCAATGTTTGTTTGCTGATAGATATGTGCAGTCTTGAGAAAAACATGTGCTCCAATCAAATTTGCATTAGAACCGCAGTCCCTTTCAACGGTTCTGTTCTTTCATGGTACCATTTGTCAATGGCATGACATGCGTATTGTGGATGCAGATTTTTGAAAATCGTTCAGCCCCAGTGCTGTTTAACGCGTGACATCCATAGCTCAGAATGCTGGTTGTCCATAGGATTGGAGTACATGGAAATCTGATAAGTGTTTCTATGCTTTGGCGTCGTCACCGAGTATGCGCTCCCACCTCAATGCAGTGTCGTCACCAACATGAATAACTCTTGTGTCTGTAAGTCCTAGAGATACTGATAGAACATAACAGCGTACCTTTTTTGCACAGCCGTTACGTTTCTGGCTGCTGTGTTTTTGGTAGTTCTATTCAAGAACGGGTACACCTACCTTGTCCGAAGTCCAAACGCCATACCGTGGAGATTATAGATAGAGGGGGACAATCGGAGAACCTTATTGCGGATAGCTGGAACGTTTCCGTACTTTCTGGATTTTATAATTAAATCGGAATTTTTCACATAAATTGCCACTGACGTAAGCCTCCTAATTATGATGTCATTAACAATACACCTTTCACAATTTTTATATTTATCAACGAGTACACGTGTACGGTTCCTAAAGAAGATCATTTTTTGATCTGGACGGTTCAGGATGTGACTTCTGAAATTCGCATCTGTAAAAATGAGATCGAAATACCTTACAACACTGCCACCTGTATGAGCGAGAGTGGTTGTTACATACGTTTACAATTTTGGGTTCAGAG
Source organism: Ceratodon purpureus (assembly GCA_014871385.1). Classification (NCBI taxonomy): domain Eukaryota; kingdom Viridiplantae; phylum Streptophyta; class Bryopsida; order Pseudoditrichales; family Ditrichaceae; genus Ceratodon; species Ceratodon purpureus. The sequence goes on from CM026426.1 coordinate 12,030,121, forward strand.
ACAGCTGTCAATTTGTTAAATTAAAAAAAATTGAAAGATATGTACCATCATGATCTACGGTTACCACTTCAAATAACCGTAGATGTGGATGAAGGGAAAACTTCAATTTCGAACATTTTGCAAATCTACACCGGCTCACACTGTCTGCCATGATGGATTCCAATTCATCACATGAACCTCCTACGTGGACGCCTACGTGGAGTACAGGTCATCAGCCCCATCTGACGTGGACACCCTCTCCCGGAGCAAAAACTACACCAATAGAGCTATGTCGACAGTGTCCACCAACAAGAGGTCCAAATCAAGAGGGCATCGCATCAGCTTTCTCTTGGATTTCTCTGTATAGACAGCGCGTTTTCCTTGTAGTGTCCATATTTAGTGCATTGGAGTCAGACCACTCCAAGATTTAGAATATGTGCACAAGAGTTAGATAACTCAAGATGAGGTGCACTAAAATCAGACTATTGTAAATCATCTTTACTCCAAATATAGGAGTAAAGGAGATAGAAGGATCAAGAAGGGTCTATCACTTAAAGAGATAGAAGAATCTAGAAAAATTTATGAATAGGAAAGACTCTAAGACATACTCTGAGATAGACTCTAGTTCCTTTTGGGAAGGAACTAGTATATAAAGGATTGTGGGTGAGAAGGTGAGAACTTCTTTTGTGATCACTTCTCTATAGTTGGGTGGTGAACCTCAGACAATATATTTTGATCTTTATAGTTTATATAGTTATATTGGATTTTTATCTCTCCTTTGTCTTTGTTATTGTGAAGTAATTTGAAAGATGGTGGTAAACCTCTTGGGAGGTTTATTACATGGACAATGATGAATTTGCATCAAACTTGCGCCACAACTTCGTGACAAGATTTTTCTAATGCTTAATGCCATCATGGCCAAGTAGAGGAGGTTCCATTGCCCATGCCAAGATGGCAATCATAGCCATCCTAAAAAGAGGTTGCTCAGCGTCTAGGTCAAACTTGTTCAGGATCTAGCGCACTACCATGCGGGCTCTATCCTTTACTATGTACCTAGGCTCCCCATAGAAGTCTTTGAGCACGGTGAGATGCTTCCGGAAGTTAGCCTTGAAATCCTCTTGAAGCCACTAGTGCAGGTATACTACTCCAAGAGCATTCACATCCGGGATTGCTTTAAACCTCACCTCTAGCTCGTGCAACACCCTCTCCGCGGCATCTATAACAATCCGGCAAGGAAGGTGACGGTTAGTTTTTAGAAGTCATGAGATCAACAAAAAAAATCTAGATCCAATGTCGGAGAGAACGGTGGCTTATTACAAAAAGTAGCAAACAGTGTCAGGATCTTAACTCACCTGTGCACCGTGACTTGATGGCTTGGACAAGCTCGGCTAGTGACTCCTCTGTCACTTCCATACCCTTGTGAAGAGTTGTCAACTTCATGTCTCCAAAGAGAAGGGCGAGGACACTCTCAAGAAGTTGAGATTAGTATTCCAGTGAAGGGGAATGGACTTGTGATTCAACTAAAGGATCACGTTTGAAAAACGTTTCCAAATTACATTGAAGGATGTACAGTTGTCTACAACATTGCTCAAGAGCTGCAACAAAATCTTAGACAAAGACATTCCAACTCTAGGAAAAACACACAAGGACGTCGATGGCCTCCAACAAAGATAGCATGGCCAAAATACCAAGTAAGGAGTAGGGGTTGTGCATCCTCTTAAAAATAGCATGTGCAGCTCAACCACTGTGCTGAGGTGAAAACCAGTGTTGAACTGTTATTGCGGTTCTACCCGAGTATCAGGAAGGGTAAGGATAGGTTATCAGAGAAACCGACCAGGGGAGTATGAAGATTGTCAAAACTAGTGACTTATACATAGTGTGTCTGGTATGTGTGTTTTCGAAACTGCGCTTCATACCAGTTTGTGCGGGTTTGTGATGCCGCAATACAATTATTGGAACCGGCCTTGCATTTGTAGCAGCAAGTACGACAGGTTATGGGTGAAGGTGGCGATGTGATTAGCATTAGCATTAGGATGTGTGGTGCGCCCATTCCAGTCTTGCGATCTTTTTTTAGCACCCACTTGCTCCGCTCTTCTCTTTCAAAGTTGTGTTGCTTTGTTAGTATCGACAGATAAGCAGCATTGTATCTGACTGATGCTCGTGTCTGAGAAATTTGTGTCTATGTTGCAAAAAAAAAAACCCAAGCACAATGTGAATGTGTTGCAAAAAAAAAACCCTACCCGAGTTGATAATGGACTGGTATCTCATGTGCTGATATTGATATTCATATACTTTTTGGAATTTGCAGCATTTGACGTTATTCATATCAGTACTATATTTGTGAAAATGGGAAATCTACAATACCATGTACCCTACCCATCTGTGTTTCTAGCAAATCTTCAATATCCTAAACCGGCTAGTATGACTAATTTTTGATAACAGTCCAACACTGGTGAAAACCATGAAGAAGTAAAAGGAAAATTGAGATCTAAAAAAAGAATGAAAGGACAAGCTCTCACAGAATTGGAGGCCGCAAGGAGATAAAAAGCAGAGTTAAAATTGAAAGTATGGAACAAAAAGGAATAAATCAAAAATTAAAAGAAAAGTTAAAAACAAGACAAATTTCAAATGGAAAGTGACTTGTACAAGAAGATTTGGAAAGACTATAGAATTAAAAAAATTACAAAGAGAAAGAAGTAACCTTGGTTTTTTTCCCGCCCATACTCATCTTTCCGTCTTCAAACATTTTTGCCATCAAAGGCTTCTATTTAGAAATCAGTCGACGTTTGAGAGCATGGCAGTCAGTCTAGCAGGTTTCCACATTTTTTAATAACTTGAGACCTTTTTGTTTTCATTGAATGTGGAAGTGTGCGGAACTCAGTAATTCTTTTAGGTGAGTGAGCAAGGTACGTATGTATTGTCTGCAAAATATTCTCATTTGTATCTATGAGCTCAGTTTCGGACAGAACTAGGCAACCCGTTGCAGCTTGGGTGCACAACAATGCCGTACATTTGTGAAAGGGGCAAACTTGTCCTTAAACTCCTTTCTTACTTCAGAGCATCTACAACGGTGGTCTTCAAGCCGGGCTTACCAAGGGAGGCTTGACGCGGCCTCAACGTGCGTGAAGGAAGGCCAGCTTGAGAGTCCCGCAGTGGTGTCCTTCAACACACACTCTTCAAACTTCAACGTGATGACACATACTTGGCTGAGACCCCCAGATTGAGTTTTTTGTCTCGAAGTCTGCTCCTGAGAGCCGTTATTCACGCCCAAGGGCCCTTACTTGACTCTGGAGGTGCCAGAGCCCTCAAGTAATTTTAGCGGGCCCTCAATCCTTAAATCCCGCCTTGGAGCAACAGTGCGGGACAATTTGGCCTCCAGCCCCTTCAAACTCTCATGTTTGAAGGCTTGAAGACCACCGCTGTAGATGCTCTGAAGTAAGAAAGGAGTTTACGGTCTCATATATTTCAACCTTGAAAGGCAGCCACCCCATTGACACAAAAACATAGTAGCTTGTTGGCTAGGGCTTTGCGATCCCAGTTACAGTTTACAAGTAGAGCAGAAATGATCACATGAGTTAGTCAATCTACAGTAGTACCATCACTCTCAAGTTGGTTTAGAGTTATCATTCGGAATTGCCGACCCCAGTCTGAGAGATCATAGGCATGTCTAGCAATGACACTGATGTTGTCCACGCTGGTTATATGGTCTGCTATAGTCCATCCGAAGCTCACGGACCACTGAGTGAGAGAAAAATCAGGCAATGCTAAGAACTTGTACAACTCAAAACGAGATGTGAACTCAGACATGGGACAACCACAACACAAAATATGAAATAGGGTGGCAAACTGAACCGCCTTTTCACGGCTCTTGGCAAATGTGTTTAGGTTTTTCTGGCTGATAAAACCTGTGTTTTCAGGTTATCAGGTTTTATCAGGTACCAAAACACAAAAGTGCCCTCGCCGGTGGGTTCCCACCTGGTTTGCAGGATGTTATTGCTCGCATTTGAAATATAGCATTCTTTGTTCCAAAAAAATAAAAATAAATATGTGCACCCTTAAATTTACTCCTGGACGGAGGTGGGTCGCCAAGCAACATAGAACAAGGCGTTTTTTTCATGACACTTCTTCCTGCCATAGCGGTGAATGCTGTCCCACTTCGGCGCCATCAGACACGGCCTTTGCCTCAAAATAGTGCTGGTTGTCGACTTCACCATGTTCAGCACCCGGTCTTTAATCAGAATCCCTTTAGTCCAGGGTGCCTTTGCTGCCCAATCAAGGTGGTACTTCCAGATCAGATCATACTTGCTTTTCCACCGTCTTCTTTCCACCCTCGCAGCCCCTTTATTCACATAAGATCTTCCCTTTGTTGTCTTACTCCTCTTCGCAAGCGGCGGATCCTGGACCTTGTCATTACCGAAGGCTGCAGAGTTGTTGAGGTCGAGATGAGGCTCCTCCAACTCTGATGGCACTTGAAACTTTCTTCGGCGTGCCATTGGATCATTATCCGAGTGAACGTATGCACTAGAGTCGAATGTGAGAGGCACAACTCTTTGGAGTAGTGAGGACGATGGTGACGTCCGGATTGTCCTCCGCACTCGCACTTCCTTCTCCTTGGCGGTTACAAAAATGCAACATCTCCATCGTAGCAGACTCTTCCTTGCATCTCCGCTGCTGCCTTCGATCTTCGGGGTTGAGCCAATTCTTAGAGCTCCCTTTAGTTGCAAAGGTCAAGTGCATCGCTGCACGATCTCTCTGGCGCTTCTTTGCAGCCTCTTCCAGTGGGCACTAGTTCTTCCAAGCCTTCCTCTCTACAGCAAGAGCCTTGCGCTTTAGCCTGGCTTCTTCTCTTCTCCTCCGCTCCAAGCCCAAGATCACCAACGCAACCTTCTCCTGCCCTGCCTCGTGGTGCCCGGCTATCCCATCTGGAGAAGCCCCGATCTTCTCGTCCGCCATGCACAATCCGACAATTGTATCAAGTTCAAACACCAACGCAGAGGTTAGTCACAATGCTCATAGTGGAGCCGCTAAAATTCAGACGGAAATATAAGAGCAAAGAACAAGAATGCACAAGCGATTCCAAACCCCATACAGTAACAATTTGCCACAGATTCAAGAGCCCACATCGTAATAGAGCAAGCACTGCCGGAGAAAACACATTGGCATATTCATACATGTATAAACAAGGCAGAAGCCAGACACAAGGAGGCAAAAATCAAGACAAATTGAAGTGGGATTAAGCGCAAGGAACGAGTATGCCTCCATAATACAATTCTGGCACCCCAAAAGCCGAGAAGAATCACGCCTAGCCCCAATCTATCTTACAATTGAGCATGGTTTGTCTCACACAACGGTTCCGTGATGGAATCCGTTGAGGAGACAAGTGCGGTCAATGTGTTCATCGGCACACGGGTCCCACTAGTGCACATACAAGAGAACACGAAGTGCCAACTATTCGGAAATCAAAATCTGGGCTGGAATGATCAAATGAACGGAAGGAGATTGGCATCAAGTGAGCCCTAATTGCGAAAAAAATACCCTTGAGCTGGCACTCGCAGCCTCGGCACCGTAGCGGTTCCAAACCTAACCCTAACCGCAGGTTCGGGGCATCTCGGCGGCGACATCGACAGCCTGGCCCAGGAGGTCGTCTCCTGAAATGGGACTTGGCACGACACGTCATTTCGAGACCCCAAATGTCAAGCTTATGTGACACAAGTGGCCCAGAAAGCCAGACTAAAAAATTGCGACTACGCTCTAGCACAGGAACATATTTAGTAATTCAATTACCATTTCTCTCTACTTTTCCATTAGTTGTGATTGAAAAGTAAGAAATGTTGAACTCTCTTCATCCGCCAGCTAGCCCGTCCGGCTCGGTTTTGATGTGTATTTTTGCTTCCGTTGTCATTGCAATGATAATAAAGGTACCATTTGTTCAAAAAAAAAAAGAAAAAAAGTACGAAATGATGCATGCAGTTTTGCAAGAAATTATAATTCCGGAGCGAGCGCGTTGCACTGTCACGACTGTGACATAATGTTGCACAACAGAGTAATTGGATGATAGATGAAAAATATTACGTAGTACAGAACACAACTCCTTTTGTGATGTCGCAATAGAGGACTCGTCCCTACAGCTAGAACTAACTAAATAAAACTTTCTTTCCTCGCCGTCGGCGATGGAGTAAGCTGCTGGTTGCAAAGGAGTGGCTTCCACCGAACCCAGGTACAAGTGTATCAAGGTTGTCGTTCAGCAGTCATGGTCCATATACCCCCGTTAGGGAGCAACGTACATCTGCATTGTAAAATTTACCGCTGTATCATAGTCAGCACCTGCGAAGGCCTGAAACCAAGAATAAAGGAATTCTGTACTGCATTCTACAGGTTTTCTGACTAACACGGCGGTACCAAATCTAATAGTGCTAACAGTCTTCTTCATCTCAAAAAATTGGACTACATTTCTACCCCGTGTACTGAAAAAAAATCCATATAGAAATACCCATCTCCCATGCAATGCCGCAGATGACCCATTATAACAAGCAAAGCACAGATACTTCAATTAACTAAGGCCATTAACTTCGAATATTGAAGGACCGAAGCTTTTTCCAGACTGCAGAATGGAAAAGCATTGGTCCTCCGCCATCTCGAAAACTCCTTCAACGCATCCACACGATGCCAACTTCACCTTCTGAATCAGCAGCTGCTGCAAATCTCAAAGCAACATGAAAACTCCCTAAAAGCTCAATCTGGTGCTCTTCCACCTTCGGGTCAGGTGCTGCAGTAAAATTGGAATCAGCAGCTGTTTTGAGAACCATGGAAATAATATCTCCTTACAAACCAAGAATACGGCCGGCTCGCCGGCGGAGGTCCTGGTGATCCGGGACAATGCCGTCGTTCCCTGCCAACACATTATACTTGTCCTTCCTTGTCAAATTAGTGCACTTGAACCCCAGCGAATTTGCCAGCACCCGCTGAATATAGTTCGCCACTTCGTGGCTAGTCTTCCCGCCGTTGCACGTCAGCTGGTAGGGAAGTTGTTCGAGAAACGTGACCTCATATTTCGGACACGGGTTCATGAAGAAGAAAAACGGGTCCATGCCCTTCCACCCACGCGCCGACGTCCCGTGGAACATGGTGATCTTGATATTCATCGTCACGGGCACGATCTGGTCCGTAAGCTCAGCAAACAAGGAGCTGAAACGAAGCAAAAATGGCTCCCGGCAGGTCGTTCCCTCAGGACACACCACGAGGTCGCCCTCTTCCAGCAAGCTCGCCATGGTGGTTGCGTCCGTGTTGCGACATCGCGTCAGACGCACAGTACGAATGGGTGCCAAAACTTCAGACAGTCGACTGATGCTGTACGTCACAGCGGTCACCTTACGACGCACGGCGATAGAGAGGAAGATCGGGTCGAGAAGCGTCCGATGCGAGCACACAAACAGGACCCCACGTTTTTTGTTCTGAATGGGGCAAGTGGGAGGAGTGCCGCGGACGCGCACCGTCACGCCCAACATCGCTTCCAGAGGAAGCGCCCACCACATCGGCAGCACAATGCCAATGAACATGCGAATGAGAGCCAAAATGAATCCGATGGGACACCATAGCATTACAATCAGCGACATAATAGGAGTTGGGCGGCACACTAGACGTCCGTCATGGAAGATTAGCGGCTTGAGATACTCTGATTTGGGAACAGCTGGGATGTGTTTATGGGCCGGCACAATGTAGCACTCCTTGCAGAGGTCCAAGAATTCGAAGTCACTGGGGTGGTCGCCGAGGCCGACGTCCGGAAGATCGGGACCGAAGTATTTCTCCACCGCGCGCTTTTTGTTATACCCGAAGAGCACCCCAGGGTGCGTCACGAAACCGGTAGCATATCCGCCTCTGGAAATTGCGAGTTCCGTGCCCATGACGACCTCCACTCCCAGGTACTCTTTCAGAAATGGCTCCACCATGATGCGTGGGTTGGCCGTCACCACGTAACGCTTCCCACATGCGATGAACACATTGTACGATAGTGAGTGCATGTCCTCGAGGTAGAATTTGGGCAGGACGCCTCGCGCGACTGACTCGATAACTGACTTCTTAAGGCCTGCAAGGGAGAAAAAGATGAGCATCTTGATACCCGCGGCTTCCGAGATGAAGTTGTACACCAGCCAGATGATAGGAGACACGAGCAGGAGGATGATGGAGCGTAAGGGACTCCCAGCCTCGAATGCGACCAGCATGAAGTATGGAAAGGAGCTCCGCGAGCGAACAAGCGTGCCATCGAGGTCGGACACAATGGTCTGGTGCGCGCGGCCCTCCAGCCTGCAGCACTCCACCGCCGGACGGTACATCTCGTCGCTGCAGTCAACGACTTCGGGGAAACTTGCCACCAACGCCTTCTCCATTGGCGCTCGCCAAATCCGCGACGCCCACGCCCGGCAGTGCGTCACCACAAAAGTCCTCCAGCTTGCGAACTCACACACTGCCTCCTTTCTATTTTCTATCTACCTCCACCGATCGAAAACCTCACACGGAAAGAACTCCAAAATATAGTATCAAACTTCAGCAACTTCCATGGAATCCTATCTAAATCTAAAAAATTTCCAAGCGCTAATAATCATAGGTCCAAATACCAAAACCGCTCGCCAATTCGAAAGAGAAAATTAGCCCATTGATCGATCATGTTGGCGTTGCAGCGAAGCCAGACTAAACAACCAGTACTCATTAATGCATAGGTCTGCGCCCTGTACTAAAGTCTAGCTCACTGCAGTTAGTACTAGCAACGAGCGCTGATGAAATGAATTGAACATGCATGTAAGATGAACGTACCAGACTGTTAAACTAATTCCAAGATACAACCATGGCCTAAAGTGATCAAACCGTGTAACGTCGAGCTTAAAGGTGAGGAGTAGAGGAAGCCTTGAGTGTGTATCGATAAGTGAGGAGGGGAAGAAATGTTGCAGTGTGAGATATGCATTTATGGAGATCTGAAGTACACTGTCACTGCAAGGCCGCCAAGGTCGTTGGGTTGGGTTGGGTTCCTGGGTTGCTGGGGCAATGCAGAGTGCTCTCACCGAGTTGCATTAATGGGGAGTGCATATTTACCTATGGGGTGATTAATGAGGGTATATGAACGTCTCGGCTGCAGCTTAGCTTTGCTTTGGCTTTGGTTTTGGTTTTGGTTTTGTTTTTGATTTTATTTTTTTTGTTTTTGTTTTTGTTTTCTCTTTTTTATTTTAAGTTTTAAATGCAAAGGAAAGCATTCATGACAAGAAAATAGATTTTGGTGACAAACGAAATACCCTGGGGGAATGGGGTGCCAAGTGACTAAGAGACCTGGTCTCACACAGTGGAAGGCCCTCAATGTCTTGTAAGTAATTGAGGTCACTCTGAACTCTCCCCGGGCATTTGGCATTTGGCATTTGAAATCCGAAGCCAGTCTAGTCTGGAGGTAAGGTTGAGGCACCCATAGCCGACCAGGTACCCATAACTAATAAGTAGACTTCTCCATTTCCGATCTCCATTTCCAACCACTTACTGTTCAAAATCTTGGGAGATATAGAAGAAAGTATCAAGCATGATTGGTAGAAAGGGAATCAAAGGGAATCATACGGGAATATTTTGGGAGTAGCACAGTGATTAAGTTTTGGTATCATAGTGGTCGATTTTAGGTGGGCCTACATATCGGTTGTATGTATTTAAAAAAAAATGTCTTTCAAAATTCATAGTAAATTAAATATTGAAGGAAACATCACATTTAAAGTTGCATTCCTCTTTAAACCTATTAATCCTTCAAGGAAAAATCTCCCTCAACTTACACACCTCCAACTTTAGTAGCAAATCTCTTAACTGGTCGGTTATAGGTGCATTGACTTTAGTGCTTTGGGAGTGTGCCACTTAGGGTGTGCAGGCACTTACTTGGCGAGGTAGTGTTTTCAGAGTGTGTCATTTAGGGTGTGTGAGGGAATCCTTATGCTGATGCTGCTGCAATCTAGATCACATGGGTGCTCCATATTAAAGCTGTAAGAGACGGAAACAATGTGTCAGTGATGAAAACTTGATCGACATTGCTACAGTGAAGCATTGTCATAGTAAAGCCAAATCCTTGGATTATCACTCATTTTCCTTTCTTTCTTTTCTTTTTTATACACGGTATAATTCAGTTATTTAATTTTATGATAATTTATATTTTTAAATATTTCCAAATTAACCTTCAGAAATTTAACTATTATGTTTGTGATTTTCTATGGTTGAAAGACTAATTTGATTCATTAATAAGATCAAGTGATTATTTATTGATAAATGATTATATATAAATGGTTTTTTGCATTTCAATTCTTTGATTTTGATAATTTTGAGTTTTGTTAATTTTTAGCATTATTTGGATGATAAAATAAGGGCTATAAAACCCAAAATTCAATGAGATCAACCCTAGCTACCTCGCTATTGTTCTTTTTAGTGAATCCTAATGACTTGACGGGCAACGAGTCCTACCGGACCCGTTGCCCTCATTCAAATCCTTCTCGCTGCGCTTGATGGGTTTGAAAGGCCTCATAATTATATAATTTTCCTAATTCAATTAATTCATTTTCCTAATTCAATTAATTCATTTTTCTAATTCCATTAACTCATTTTCGAATTCCATTAACTCATTTTTTAATTCATTTTTCTATTTTTTTTCATATAATAGGAGCAGTGAAGCACATAATCTCAAATTTTTCCTAAGAAGAATAGTGACATAGTTACAGTAAACAATTAAAACTGTATTTATCATTCAACCTTAAACAAAAATTTGTATTCATCCCTACTCATGGCTTATTCAGTATCATTTTGGACTTTGAACCTGTCAGTTGGCTGGCAATGACGCACCTTAAAGGATCCACTCCCAAATAATGTCCTCCTACTTGGCCATTCCGGTCAGAATGTAAGTAGCACAGTAGCAAGGATCTCTAGTTTTCCCACGGCCTCCGAGTTAGTCCTATAGAACAGTACACTCACAGCCGAGGACTTTAGGTCATTTCCCCTAGACGATCATCCTCTCTTCTACTGCCTCACAACATTGGACTTGTGGTTATTGGACTTTTACGTAAAAGCAATCAACATCCAAGTTCCGTGTGTTTTCTTAAACTGCCGTCCTCTAGGATCTACGCTGTGAATGCTTTGTCTCATATACTTTGCTTGCTCTGTCTCTATTGCTTCTACAGTACCCAAACCTAAATCACTTCCTATTCTTCTTTGAAGCTCCCGAGCACCCCTTGGCTTACTTGATCTTCTGACAGGTCTCAGCCGAAGGGTGACTGCCTTGACGAGGGAAACTTAACTGTTACTCTTCCCTAGCCTCAGCAGTCTCAGTAGAGTTCTACACGAAGTACACTTCTTCTAGGTACTGCTCTGGGCCGTGACTCCTCTAAAGTCCCTCTTAACAATTCTAACATGTAATTCTCTCCCTAACCTTTATCCTCTGTCTTCTAAGACTTGGTCTCAGAATTCTCCATTGGCAACCTAGGCTAACAGTGATCCACCACAAAAGCTTGGAGGGTATATCCTTCAAACATAGTCTTTTTCACTTCAAAAATGCAAGGTCGCCGGTTTAGGAATTTGCACTCCTTGTTGTTGCAAGACAGCCACCCTACGCAACTTGAATAGCAAAAAGAGAGGTTGAAATCTTTTGTGATGTTGATGGTGATGGTCTTGGTCGACATCTGGTTGTCGTAACGTTGAATTGACTTTGCTTGGGACCTAGAGGCTCTTTCGCTAACCGAGGGGAATTTAAAATCACAGCATCATTGAATATTGCAAGCAATCACTCAACTCTCTTGTGTTCGACAAATGAATAATCAATTTTTTTTAGAATGTTTTTCCTTCAAAGTCTCTCGGCAAGTTTGCGGAGAAGGGGGACAAAACTAAGAGGAGCCTTCTTTAAAGATTGGAAGGTAGAAGGACATATGAGTGTATATGTAGCCGACGGTCCGGCATCTACAGATGGTTTGGAAAGAGGAGGTGCTGCCTTCAATGGACTAGTCTCCTTGTCTTATGGGAGAGAGATGACTAGCGTTACATCCGGAGTTTCTAGGTCCGACTCTACTTTGACCTTTACGTAAAGAGGTAATGGAGTCTGAATAGTGTAGGTAGAGGAACGGCGTGGAGTTAGAATCTCTGTGGACGCCTGCATCTGTGTATCCGTGAGTCCGTATACTTCGTACCTACTCGGATAGAGGTTCAAATAGCAACTTTTGTCATCGTCCTTTTCAGAAACCTAATCAAGTGTATGTGTTATCTCAGAGGTCTCATTGTTATATATCTCTTCTGCAATACTAACAGTATCCTCTCTGAAGTAGAATCTAAGGCTGAGGCGCTGTGCCGATAGAGGTGCCATCCCATCATCATCTACACGTATTGTAAATGGGATACCGACTCCATGATCTCGAAGCACGGCCATATCTAACACTCTGTCTACTGGAAGTTGCGCCTTTCTATTCTGTAGAGAGCTTCAGATGATAACCTCTAATATGATGGGTATGTTATGTTGTTGACTGTCATTCTTGTAATTTGATATTATTGGTTTATGGAAGTTAGAGTGATCTAAATTAAGTGTTTCAGGATTTCAAGCTTAGCAATTTACACAATACTCATTTTGTTGACCTAGGTGTCTCCTCTCATCATATCGCGCTGTTTTGAGGAGTTACGAGTTAGGATCTCTTGTACTCCTAATCTAACACCTAATAAGTATTTTACTTCCTCTCTGGCGTCGTCTTGCAACCACCTCGTTTCTCCGCCATATGTCGTCATCGATTTCGCGAGTTACTTTGTAGATTAAGCTCGTATTGCTCGTTTGTTGCTCCCATTGCTAAGTTTCTCGCCTTTGTCCATATCTATCTAGCTAACTATCCTCTTGTCACGGTGCAATTTATTCTTTTCAGGTGCTACTCCATTAACCCCGTCGCATATTGATTTTTTTCTTGTTGTTCCTTTGTTATATTCCTGTCCACGCAGTCATTGAATTTAGGGCTGGTAGGTGTAACGGATGCCGAACAGCAGTAGAGCAGCAATGCCAACTGAGTCCGGGGAAGTGGAGATGAACTACGCGGTCGACGTCGACCCTATTTCAGTGTTACCAACTAGCGATAAGGCCAGAGAGCTGGTGACAAACGGCGACGTTGACAAAGAGGACGAGGAGCAACATACCGAGGAGGATGCTGCGTCGGAGGAAGGTAACTCCTTCAAAACCCTAATTTGCTCTCCCAAAGGGTGGGTGATAGTGATTTTGCAACTGCCTCAATGCAGCGTCATTGCCTCGGTGCTGCAGCGTTGTCGCCTCGGTGCGGCTGTTGGGAGTACCACGATGTTGTCATTTTAATTTTCCAATTTTTTTTGCTACCGAGGCGCTGCATCACTTCGCCAGTCTAAGATCATCCCAAGGGTACTGCCGTCAACGGCAGTATTTCAAAGCTTACATGTTTTTGGTTAATCTTTTACTCTGCAGTCTCAACAATGCATTGCCTCGGCAGCGTGAGCGCCTTCTTAGAGGTATTGCCGTCAACAACAGTTCTCCAATACTATAATTATTTATTTTATTTTCATTTTTTTGCTATCGAGGGGTTGCATCGCCTCCGTAGCCTCACAACATCCCATGGGTATTGCAGTCAATGGCAGTACCTCAAAGCTTACAATTTATATTTCTGTTAATGTTTGGATTGCGACTCGCTACCTCTCATCGGCAGTGTCAGAGCCTCCAAGGGGTATTGCCATTGACGGCGGTACCCCAAAGCTGCTATTTGTTATTCTAAAGTTTTGTTTCAATTCCTTGAAGCTGCCTCTCTTCTGCAGCATTAGAGCTCCCTAAAGGTACAGTAGTTGGCTGTCATACGCTGAAGGTGCCATATGTTTTTGTTAACCGGAGCTTCCCCAATCTCCCCTTCCCTTGGCTTCCCCTAGTCCCTTTTCAGTTTTCATCTTTACCTTAGACAGTCATCTAGTCGATTGGATGAACTCTGTCACCAGCCGATTTAAATGAACTCTGTCACCTGCCGACTGGATGACTTCCGCCTGTTCAGGAGGTTTAAGAGGCAAGGTTAGGGTTTCCTGTAATCATTCTACACTAGAGAAGGTAGAGTCAGAGAGGTCTGAGAGCTATTAGGAACTGCTATACCATGTTTTGGGACTCTTTTGACCCATTTTATGCAGTTTTGACCTCTTTTTGCACTTGTATTGTACATTTCCAGCAACTTATGAGTGTTTGGAGCACTTAGTTTAGTTGGGTTTTGTTGGGTTTTGATGGGATTGTGAAGGCTAGGGTTTAGTTGGTAAATCCTCCCTTTACCATTGGCGACCATGCTTTAGTTCGTACCATGTGATCTCCTGCTTGTTGTAGGCTGTTCCACATACTTTAGAGGTCCTGAAGTACTGAAATCAAGTCTGCAGAGGTGCGGCAGTTAGTGTCGGGAGTCTATAGGAGCGCTGAGATGCTGTCACTGAAATTCCGAGGTGCTGAACAGTCCCTGGTTGGTTAGGTGTAGTCACTGTAGTGGTAGATCGGATTGGCAGGTGCTGTCCAACCACTGGCAGGTTTCCAGGAATCAATCGGGAGGTGATCTGTTGCAGTAGAGGGGGACAGTGAAGCGAAGAAGTTTCAGGTGTTTTCAGGGGTGGAAACACTGGTGCACCGACAGATGCTGTCCAGCACGTGTCCAGGAAGCAGTAGCAGCGGATCGGTTCTGTTGCAGGCTGGTGGGCGCAGGTTCTGTGAAGATTGAAGGACCAGGTTTTCAAGCAGTCGACCCGTGTGAACAGAGGGCTGTTCACCACTCGAAAAAGGGGATAGGGCGGCTGCACGTCAGATCTGGAGTCCAACTGTACAAGGGGTGAAAGGTAAGTAACCCGTAATTCTAGCATTTTGAAATTCAAAATCTCAGATCCAAAAATTTAGGATCTTGAAATTTGAAATTTGAATTGTGGACCTCAATTTGAGACCTCGGTCGGCTGTGCGAATTTCGATTCAGGACCTCAGTCGACTGTGAGACTTGGTTTCGGGATGTCAGCTGAGACTTTTCACCTGTAACTGGGGGGGCACAACGAGTCAAATCAGATTGAAAACAGCTGCTGAGAATATTTGGCAGAAAGGGAATTTGTGTCCAAATTAATCACAGCTGCAACCACTGGACTGAACTCCTAAAGATCAGTGCAGTGCAAAAAAGGGGATAGAAGTAGCTAAAACAGTGATGTAGTGAATTGTTGTAATCTATTTCTACTTGCTGGAAAACTGCTTGTTGTTACTAACCCGACTACACAGCCAACTTGCTGGGGTCAGTTAGTGCTAAATTGGCAAGTATAAGTAAAGGGTAGCTGACTGACTGGAGCCAGGAGGAAGCCAAGCAGAGCTGACCAGACCAGAAGCAGAGCAGCAGCTGCAGACATCAGGGAGGAAACACAGTCGACTGAGCAGTCCAGCAGTCGACATCCATGGGGGACGGCGACCAGACTGACTTGAGAGAGAGACAAGCCATGGAGCGCTACAGACGCTACATGCAACGGGAGTAGTGGACGACAGAGCTGACTCCAACAGAAGGGGAGGGCCGACTTAGTTCGCAGGGCAGTGCGGCTAGGGAGCTTATCGACATGGATGTGGAAAACAACCTGTCATCATCGGATGGGAGGACGAGGGAGAGCAGATTTGGAGGGGAGACACAGTTCGAAAAAGGGGATAGGCAGAGTCGTCAGCCGGACCCGAATAGCGTTCCCTGGAGGTACCAGGACATGAAGCGAACGGCGTCATTCAGGAGGGACTTCTCTACTGCCGTAGACGACTACAACACCTTCCGTGAAGAGAGACGACAGACGCAGGAAGTTTTTGCAGAACTGACCCAGTGGCCCAGTACAGTCACTGGAAGAGCCGACTTGGAAACAAAGCCGACTCAACTACGCAGCCGACCCGTATCTCCAGTGCGCCTGCCAAAAACTCCAGAGACACTGCCAGTTGCATTCCAGAACTTGAGGCAGAAGTTGGAGGAAACCAAGAGCCGATCAGCCCAGGAGCAGGGTCTTGCACACCCGACTGAAGGTGGACCGGGTAAGAACGTGCACTTCCTGGATGAGTTCCGACTTCAGTCAGAATGGGAGCAGGAAAAGGAGGATCGAAAGGCAGTTGAAGCATTCAGAGCCGACCCGTTAGCCAAGCGGGAACGGGCCCGACAGCACCACCCGACACACACTCACAGTCGACCTGACTCAGGTAAATACCTCCACCAGCTGGAAGCCTTGCAGCAGACTGCACCCTCGGCTGTAGCGTCGTTACATCACTGGCATACAGAGCCGCAGAGGTCGTTAGAGCAGCATCGTACTTTCTTGGAGGTAGAGTTTAACGGACGGGTACAGGAGGCAGCTCAACTGTTAGCAGCTCAACAATTGGCTGCACAACAGTCAGCAGCACAACAGCTTGCTGTCAAGCAAAAGGAACAAGAACGGCTAGAACGGGAGAAGCAGGAACTAGCACAGCTGCAGGACCTGTGGGAAGAGCAGCGAAGGTGGCAAGAGCAGGCGCAGACTGAGGGGAATGTTGCACGGCCCCTCTATTTATTCAGTTCAGCACCAGAGGTGACGGTGGATAAGAGTGTACCTGGACCACTTCCAGCGGTGACTTCCTCGACCGCACATCGACTCCCTGGATACATGGATCACCTTACGGGCGACGTGTACCAATCTACGCAGCCGATCCAGTGAGCAGGGTATCCCATAAGACTAGCAGAACCAACTTTTGCGGATCCCATCGATGGGCAGGGTTGTCATAATAGACGGACGGGCCATAAAATTGTCGTGTAGTCACGTGACGGACGTGACGGACAGTTATCGGACGGGCTCCCCCGCGCGAGTAAAATTATTGTCCCTACAGTTTACTACTTTACCATGGGTGGCGCCCGTCGTTGCGTCTGCACGCGCCCTTAGGCACACGCGCGAGCACTCGGGCGCGCGTGCGGGCACAAAAAAAAAAAATAAAAAAAAATAAAAATAAAATAAAATAAAATAAAATAAAAATTGGTTTTTTGGTGCGCGCGCCCACATGCTCGCGCCCGTAGGCACGCGCGCGAGCACTCGAGAGAGCACTCTCGCGCGCGCCAGAGTGCTCGCGCCCGTTCGCACGCGCTCGAGAGCTTGCGCGAGACTTTCACAAAGAAATTGTTCATTTCATTTTGGTGATAGTTCATCCTTTGGGCATGTGCATGTAGGCATGTACATAGGAAAAAATAAAGCACCAAAATGAAACGAACAACTTCTTGGTGGAGGTTGGGTGCGTGCGTGTCGGTGTGCGTAGAAAAAACTAGCACAAAAATGAAATGAAACCGAACTCCCAAAACTCATGTAGATATGTTCTTGTATGATTTGAATCCTGATTTTTGTACTATTAAAGTTATTTTTGTTAAATATAATTTTATATTTTGTTCATGATTGCATTCATTAATTAAATATGTAAATAACTTATATTTCATGTTATTCTTGAATTTATTTACCATGTTTCATTCAATTGGCACATATAATAAGTTTACATAACAAATATAGGAAAAAAAATACATCATAGACTTGGAATGATAAAATAAATACATGATAGACTAAGAATGGAAGAAAAAGAAAACAAGAAGATAGAATGGAATAGTAATGAACTTAAAAATAACAAGATGATAGAATACAAGACCATTAGAAAAATAAATAAAAATAAAAGATGGAATGGGTGACTAATGGAAGAATAAACAAATAAATAAATACATCATCCACTAGAAATGGAAGAAAAGGAAAAGAAGAAGATAGAATGGAATTATAATGAAGTTAAAAGGGACGAGATGATAGAATGGAAGACAATTGGAAATTTTAATATATAAAAATAAAAGATAGAATGTGAGACCAATGGAAGGCTAATAAAATAAATAAATACATCATCCACTGGATATAGAAGAAAAGGAAAACGAGAACATAGAATGGAAGAAGAATAGAAAAATCAACAAATAAAGGGATAGAATGAGAGAATATAAAAAAATATCATGGATAAAAAGCCATCAAGTGTGATGAACGACAAAGTCAACAATGAATTGATGTTTCAATAGATTATGATTTAATCAACGCAAAGATAGTGGAAATGTACACAAAATGTTCTAGTTTAAACAAAATTAAACTAACTCCAAAATCTTCTACTAATCTAATTATCTATGCCTTTTGCTACTATTTTAATTCTAATATCATATTACAAAAATGTTCTCATCACCCATCGATCTCCATCACATCGCGTACTGAGCAATTGAGCTCCCTGGTCTGGCAACAATTATTTGTGCATAAAATTGCAATGAACACCTTTTTGATGGAAGTCCGATGCAAGCTATTAGGCGAGTGCAGACGGGCGCCAATACTCGGCGCGAGCATACCGGCGAGTGCGAAGGAGGAAGTAGCACCAAAATGAAATGATCAAGAACTTGGTGGAAGTCCGGCGCACGCCATCGGGCGAGTGCGGACGAGCGCGAGCATACGGCCAAATGCGAAAAAAAAAATTAAAAAAAAAATAAAATAAAATAAAATAAAAATTAAAAAAAAAAAATTAAAAACCCTTTGGCTGGTTTCTGTGTGCGCATTTGCTGATATGCTCGCTCCCGTCTGCGCGCGCCCAATTGCTCGTGCTTGTGTGCGTGCGCCTGAATGCACGCACTCAATGGTGGGAGTAGTACCAAAATGAAATGAACAACAACTTGGTGGAAGTCTGGCGCACGCCATTGGGCGAGTGCGGACGGGCGAGTGCGGACGGGCGAGTGCGGACAGGCGCGAGCATACAGGCGAGTGCGAAAAAAAATAAAAAAAAATATATATATTTTTTTCAAGACTTTGGCTGCTTCTGTGGGCGCGCTCGCTGATACGCTCGCGTTTGTTTTTTCGCGCGCGAGTGCGGACAGGCGCGAACATACGGGCGAGTGCGAAAAAAAAAAAAAAAAAAAAAAATTTTTTTTTTTTTTTTTTGAAAACTTTGGCTGGTTTCTGTGTGCGCTTTGCTGATATGCTCGCGCCCGTCTGCGCGCGCGATTGCTCGCGCCTGTCTGCGCGCGCGATTGCTCGCGCTGGTGTGTGCGCGCCCGAATGCTCGCACTCAATGGTAAGAGTAGCACCAAAATGAAATGAACAACAACTTGGTGGAAGTCCGGCGTATGCCATCGAACGAGTGCGGACGGGCAAGTGCGGACGGGCGCGAGCATACGGGCGCGAGCATACAGGCGAGTGCAAAAAAAAAAATAAAAAAAAATAAAAAATTCAAAACTTTGGCTGGTTTCTGTGTGCGCGTTCGCTGATACGCTCGCGCCCGTCTGCGCGCGCGCGAGTGCATATAACAAATGTTATGAAATGTTATGGGCCCTCATGCTGCCTTTATGTTGTGTTTTCTCTCACTCTGTCTTTATATTTATTAGTTTTAGACACGCAGTGTATTATTGTAAAAATAATATTTCTTGTGTCAAGCCTTATCTGCCATGGCTGAGAGCAATCGTGAGCAGTTAGGCTACATATCCCGTTTCAAGGGATCCAACTTCGATTTGTGGAAGTTTCAGATTCGTGCTATCCTTCTTGGAAAAGATCTCATGGACGTCGTAGATGGCACTGAAGCTAAACCTGCAGAGACATCACCTGCAGATGAGAAACAGGCATGGAAGAAGCGAGACAATGCAGCCTTTAGTCTCTTGACTCATGCGCTAGATGAATTGATCCTACCTCATATCATGAGTTGTGTTACTTCCAAGGAGGTTTGGGCTACACTCAAACTATATCATGAGCAGAATGCCTCGGAGAATGTGTATAGCCTATAGCAAGAGTTTTACAAATGCACGATGGCTGAGGATGATACTGTCGCTAGCTTTCTTGGTCGTCTACAGTTGATTGTCACTCAACTAGAGAGTCGAGGTGACAAGACTTTTAATGAACAAGCAGTAGTCTCTAAGATTCTGTGTAATCTTCCAAGCTCATTTGATATGCTTATTCCAGCATGGAGGATGCAAGTGGATGCTTCCAAGACGCTCACTAATCTGACCCTTCAGCTTCTTCAGACTGAGGGTACGCTCAAGACTCGTGCAGATGCGAGTGTTGCTACAGCAGCAGCATATGTTGCTGCGGCAAAAGGCAAGAAACCGGATTACACTACAGAAGAGCGTGCTGCACGGCGCAAGGAGATTGAAGAGCGCAAGAAGCATAGTCCTTGCTGGAAGTGTGGAGACAATGGACATTGGGGTCGAGAATGTACAGCATCAGAAGAGGTTGTCAAGAAGTATCAAGAAACTCAAGCTGCCAAGAAAGAACAGAGCAAGAAGGACCAAGGTGGAAAAGGGAAGAATGAAGGCTACAAGGCTTTCATGGCTATCAATAGTCAGAGTAGTTGTGATGCTCGTGAATCCAACTTTTGGTATGTGGATAGCGGGTCTACAGAACACATGACTGAGACACGATCTTTTTTCTCTACATACAAAGATATATCGATGGAGCACCGTCTTGTAGAAGGCATTGGAGGTGTGATGCTGCAAGCTGCTGGGATTGGTGATATTATAATAAAGATCAAACAAACGGAAGGGTACACATTTGGGGTTCTAAAAGGAGTTGTGCATGTCCCCAACCTAGGCCGCAACCTGTTTTCTTCATATGTTGCAGTCCAGAAGAAACTATATACACTCCATATGGATACTGGCTGCCACCTACTAGAAGATGGAAAGGTGGTGATGACCGGCACTGTTCACAACCGAATGTATCGTATGCAGTTTGAAGCAGACTTGCCTGAGGACACAATTACTGCAATGTCGGCAAGCACGTTCGGCATTTCCACTACTGCTGAGAGTCGGCAGTCTCTTGAAGTATGGCATCGGAGGTTTTCACACGTAAACCATGCGACTATTCAGTTGATGGCGTCACATGGATTAGTCGATGGTCTTATTCTTCATAATAAGGATTGTAAATTTTTCCCAGGATGTGTATATGGGAAGCAAAGTAGAAATTCCTTCCCACATAATGAGCACAGGGAACGCTCAGAGAATCCTGGTGATTTGGTGCACACCGATTTATGTGGCCCAATGAATTTTGCCTCAGTGGGAGGAGCTTTGTACATGTGCCTATTCAAGGATGACTCATCAGGTTTCACGGTGATTGAGTGTCTCAAGACGAAACCTGAAACACTACAAGCATTCAAACGTTTTGTTGCTCAACTGAAGCGTGAAACAGGTCAAACAGTTAAGGTGCTCCGCAGCGATCGTGAAAAAGAGTACACAAATGGAGCATTTACCAGGTTTCTTGACGAACATGAGATTCATCAAGAATTAACTCTAACTTACAGCCCAGAGCAGAATGGAGCGGCTGAGAGAGAGAATAGGACAATCATAGAAGCAGTCAGGACGATGCTACATGCAGCAAATGTCCATGTCAAATTCTGGGCTGAAGCGGCCCATACAGCAGTATATACTCTCAATCGCACTGCAACTCGCACGATCGTTGGGAGCACACCATACGAGAAGTGGCATAAGACCAAACCATCGGTTGCACATCTAAGAGCGTTTGGAGCAGATGCATATGTGCATATTCCCAAAAATTTGAGAAAGAAGCTCTCTGCCAAGAGTAGGAAAGGAGTCTTTATGGTATATTCTAAGACTAGTAAAGGCTACAGAGTTTGGGTGAACGAGCTTCAACGAATTGAGGAAAGTCGTGACGTCTTATTTAATGAAGATTTCAGCGATACAAATATCAGTGGGAGACAGCCTGATCCTACACAATGGTTACGGGTTGAAGGAGAACCAGTACCCATATTTGCTCCAATTAACCCACCTCCTGCACATGCTCGGCAACTTGCAGCAGTTCAAGCTCCAGGGCCAGGTGCTTTGCAACCACTGATTGTATCAGGGTTAATACAACAAGTGAGAGTACCTCAGATCCATGCAGGAGTTATGCAAATTCATCCGAGCTCACAAGATATGCTGAGTAGTCCATTTGTTTCTAGTTCTCCAATTACTGGCTCAGGGAATGCATCACATGATGATGCACTAGTGCTGCACAATGGTGCTGACTTAGGGGAGGAATCAAGCGACTATGAGCTAGACGACCAGTTTATTGAACCACTTGATGATGAGGTCAGAGATGCAAGGGCATTAGCTGAAGCATCACAAGCTTTGGCTACATGGGACCATGTAGAGGTACCCATACAGTCACATGCCTCTCCAGTTTTGATAGCAGATCATGGCCATGATGAGCCAGCTATACCAATAATTGAAATTGCTTCGGTACTTGGAGCTCATCAAAGACAACCACCACTTCGTTTTGGGGAATGGATTTATCCAACAAACCGCAGCTCCTATGCATGTGTAGCAACAATGGACGAGCTACCAGAAGAACCGGAGACCTTTGAGGAAGCGATACAGTCACCACAAAAAGAACAGTGGCTCAAAGCAATGCGTGAGGAGTATGAGTCACTCATGAAAAATGAGACATGGACTATTGAAGATTTACCATCTGGACGTAAGACCGTGAAGTGCAAGTGGGTCTTCAAGCTAAAACTTGGACCAGTTGGGAATGTAGATCGGTACAAAGCCAGACTTTGTGCTAAGGGTTTCACGCAGAAAGCGGGAGTAGATTACAAAGAAACCTTCAGTCCGGTGGTTAAAATGGATTCAATCAGGGCTATTCTTTCAATAGCAGCAGCTGAAGATTTGAACATACAGCAATTTGACGTGCGTACAGCCTTCCTGTATGGAGAGCTGGATGAAGTTATTTATATGGAACAACCTTTAGGTTTTGGAGTACCTGGAGGAGTTTGTCGATTGAAGAAGGCATTATACGGGTTGAAACAGTCTCCACGTGTGTGGAACAAGAAGTTCGATGCCTTTGAAGCGAACATACGGGCGAGTGCAAAAAAAAAAAAATATAAATAAAGTTTTTTTTTTTTTTTTTTTTTTCTTTAAAAACTGTAGCTGGTTTCTGTGTGCGCGTTTCCTGATACGCTCGCGCCCGTCTGCGCGCGCCCGAGTGCGGACGGGCGCGAGCATACAGGTGGGTGCGAAAAAAAAAAAAAAAAAAATTTATTTATTTATTTTTTTACATTTTTTTTTTTTAATTTTTTTTTTTTCCGCAGCCGCCTGTATGCTCGCGCCTGAATAGACGCGCGCGAGCGCGAGCGCGCGCAAAAGTCAGCGCTTAGTAAATTCGTTTTACCCTTACCCTAAGTCAACCGGTCAATTCCCTTATGTGACGGACACAGGGGTGTGTCTTGTCACCATGACGGACTAACGGACTAACGGACAGTCGGTCTATTATGACAACCATGTCGATGGGGCTTACCACGTGGGGCGGTCTACAGTTGTTCCACCCTTTGCCGCCGCTGTCAGCTACAGTAGTGCCGCCATTCCTGGAGGTTCACACACTACCCCAACTATTCCTCACTTTCCCGTACATTATCCAGCGCCATCGGCAGTACCTCCTCGAGTATTGCCACCGGTTCGCACAACCGACTTCACTTCAGCACCCCCCCGACCGCCAGTCAGTGCACAGAGGAAGCAGTTACCGTACAGGGCTTACAAGGAGGGAAACGACCCCGATGCTCATCTCAAGTATTTCGACAAGTGCGCATGGTTTAATGGTGAGACTGATGAGACAGTAATCATCACCCTGTTTGGGACGACCCTGGTCGACAAAGCCCAGCGCTGGTTCGATGACTGGCTGGATCATCGCCCTTACTGCACCTGGGAGGAGGCTCAGGAAGCGTTCAAGCTGCGTTATCGGGAGCAGGATTCTGATGAGCAGGTCTACATGACGCTGCGAACATTCAAGCAGGGTGAAGGGAAGAAGGTTTAGGATTACTACGAACAATTTATGAAGTTGGTCAAATGTTTGCAGACTGATGTGGGCGAAGGGTTCAAGCTGACTTTTTTCAGAGCAGGGTTACTTGACTATCTGAAGGTGACAACCAGTGGGTCTACAGCCAACACCCTGACTGAGTTGAAGGAGTTAGCACGACGCTGTGAGACCAACTGCACCGACGCCTCGGGTAAGAAGCTGTATTTTCAAGCTAAGAAGACAGAGTCGACTAGCAGTCGAGCAGCCGCTACCTCAGCCCAGACAGAGGGAGTCGAGATTGTAAACCGACGGTTTTGCACTTGTTGTAAGAAATTTGGGCATGAAGACATTAACTGTTTTGTCAACCCGGCCAATCCCAACAACAGGTTACCCAGGTCTGAAGGAAAGCCTACCGTCGTGGTCCATGAAGTGTCGACTACACAGCCGACCAGTGGCTCTGGAAGACCTGTCACCAGCCGACCAGGAGGGTACCCAAATAGAGGATCGGGCAAGATCGATGGATGCTTCCTTTGCCCAGGAACTGACCATCAGATGCGTAATTTTCATTTACGCTTGAAGTTTCAGCACTAACTAGCCGCTGAAAAACAAGGTACTAACACTGTCGGTGTCAACAGTGTGGAATTGCAAGAGATCGATGACCAGGAGGTGGCCACGATATTGACCAGAGCAGCCCGAGTACAAGCTGGACTGCCCCTGGAGGACAAGGAGGTGAAGGAGCCTGAGCCTCAACAGCCAAAAACACAAGCTGACTGGGAGAAGGAAGAGCGCCTTCGGAAGGAATTCATTGCTTTTATAGAGGAGATTTACAGAGAAAACCAGCTAGCCCGACAGGCTGAAGAGGCGCTGCAGAAGGCCAACACAGCCGACTTGGAGACCAATGCTCCTGACGGACCAGTTCTAGACGACGACTGGGTCAGATTACCGACCTCGATTATCTATAGGAGGTACCAAAGAAACCATTGGAGGTAGCCACTGAGGAGCCGATCAGTTCACAGCCGCAAGCATTGGCCAAAACATTCAGTCGACAAATCTTGCAGACACCAATCACAGTGTCTTTAGGGGAACTGCTAGAGGTGGCCCCCAACCTCACGGAATATGTCAGGGCCAAAGTTTTTCCTCAACTTCAGGGTCCGCCCAAGACACCAGCCGACTCAACTCAGTCCCCTGTGCTCTTCA
Organism: Ceratodon purpureus; assembly: GCA_014871385.1. NCBI lineage: Eukaryota > Viridiplantae > Streptophyta > Bryopsida > Pseudoditrichales > Ditrichaceae > Ceratodon > Ceratodon purpureus. The sequence continues at coordinate 12,055,093 of CM026426.1, forward strand.
AGATGCCACAGCCGACTGCACACCCGACGTCGACTTCAGAACCGAAGCTGCGTTCCATCGACTCATAGGTACATCCCAATCTTGTTGTTGGAGCTGTGGATATTGATCGGGGTCTTCTGGTTATTTCTGTGCAGGTTGGGCAGTCAACGCTGGAGAACGTGCTGCTAGATGGAGGCTCTAGCGTCAACCTGATAACAGAGGAGGAAAGGATCCGACTAGGACTCAAGGATCCATCTCCAGTGCCCTATCGATTGCGTATGGCTGACTAGGCAGTGGTGGAACCAGTCGGCTTGATCCGGAATGTCCGTATTCATATCCACGGCATTCCGTACAACATCAGTTTGACTGTCATTCGCAACAAGGAGGTCAACGAAGCTTACAGCATGTTGCTGGGTCGACCCTGGCTCATTGATGTTAAGGTCACTCACGACTGGGGGAACAAGTTGGTGACTATTCGAGGCAATGGTACTGTCAAGACTATCTCTATCAATGAGAGGACGGGTCCCCTGCCAAAATTGCCAGAGGTACTTGTGTGCTATCACTTAGCTGAGGGACTCACTGATGAAGAGGAGGACCGTTTTTTACAGACCGAGGAGGACATATTTGCAGTCGGGAATGTCACCCTGCCTGAGAATTTAAGAGTGCCCTTGCCTGACCAGGCCGACTTACAGCAAGCCGACCACCGCCAAGCCGACTTTGCCGCAACCGACTTACGAGCCGACTTAGCGCCCCCGACTCTTCCTGATCCCGACACTGCTACTTACCCCGACCACTTTTACACCTTTTCAGAAGGAGAGATGCCGATTGATGAGACACCAGTACGGGAGAAGTTGGGAGAGATGAAGGTGGCAGGATGGAACCTGACTGAAGAGGAGCATCTAAGGAAGATTAATGACGGTACTGAGGAGGAACCGAAGATTCTGAAGATCAGTACACAACTGGAGCTAGCATTAGCACAGGCAGCTGAAGACTTACTGCAAGAGTACACCGACGTGTTTGCATGGACATACAAGGACCTGACGGGGATACATCCATCAATGGCGCAACATCGGATTGTGCTGGAGAAGGATGTTCCGCCGATCCATCAGGCCAGATACAGGATGACTCCTAACTATGCCAGCATCGTCAAACAGGACATTGATAAACTCCTGGCAGCCGGGTTCATCGTTCCAGTCAAGGAGGCGACTTGGCTCTCACCCATTGTTGTTGTACCTAAAAAGAATGGTCAATTACGCATTTGCATTGACTATAGAAAACTAAATGCTGCCACTAAAAAGGACCCTTACCCTCTACCCTTTACTGAGAAAGTGTTGGATGCTGTGGCAGGTTACGCGCTGTATACTTTCCTAGACGGTCGGTCGGGTTACTACCAGAGTAGCATTGCCTTAGAGGACCGACACAAGACAGTTTTCATCACTAAATGGGGGGCTTTTGTTTGGCTGGTCATGCCTTTTGGGTTGACCAATGCACCCCTGACTTACCAGCGAGCTGTGAACAAGGCCTTCAAGGAGTACTTGGGGATTTTCATGAAACTGTTCCTCGACGACTTCACAGTTTACAGTGACATACCCGACCACTTGCACAAACTGCGGCTCTGCTTTGAGAAGTGTCGAGAGTACGGCATCAGCTTAAACCCAGAGATGTGCATATTTCTGGTGGCCTCAGGTATCCTCCTCGGCCATGTTGTTTCCAAGGCAGGGAAGATGCCCGACCCAAAGAAGATTCAGGTCGTTCAGGAGATGCCACGCCCTCGACGCACAGCCGACATCGAGATTTTCAATGGATTTGCTCACTTCAACTGCATCTACATCAAGTCCTATGCCCACATCATAGAGCCTATCACCCAACTGATGCAAAAAACTGAGGAGTTCGACTAGACTGACCGCTGTGAAGGTGCTTGGGTGGAGATCAAAGACCGGTACACCAATGCACCAATACTGATCGCACCCAGGTGGGATCTGGAATTCCATGTTCACACCGACGCTTCTGACATCGCTATTGGAGCTATGTTGGCTCAAAACCAGACAGCGAAGTGTGACCAGCCAATCTCCTATGCATCCCGACTGCTCAATTCTGTTGAGAGGAATTATACTACCACAGAGAAGGAAGCATTAGCTATGGTGTATGCCTTGACTAAATACTGTCATTATCTGTTGGGTAACAAGCTGGTTTTTTATGTAGATCACATGGCCTTGGTTCATTTGGTTAACAAGCCCCAAGTGTCGGGGCGTATTGCACGTTGGTTGTTGCTTTTCCAAGAGTACGATTTCACTATGGTGTACAAGCCGGGCAGGACGCATGGCCCAGCCGGGGGAAAGTTTGTATGTGAGCGGAGAGCGTAGTGCGGAGAGCGGAGAGCACAGAATGGGGAGCACAGAATTGACAATTTGGAAAATTTTCAAAAGCAAAGTAGACCCTATAACCGTGGAAAATTACTAAATTAAGGCTTGATTTTGACACTTTTTTTAAGGAAAAGTGTATATTACCGTGGAGATCAGGGTTATCTCTGGTAAGAATTTGTTACGTTTGTTCTCTAAGATACAAATTAGGGCTGATGTCATGATAACGTCATGCATATATTTTGTTAGATTTGTCATGGGTTTAGGCAAGATACAATGATCAGGCGTTAAGTTATAGATCAAACAAATAATTCTTTCATAGGATTATGTAAATGCACAAGGAAAAAAACAACTTTCACAGAACATAAAGGAGGCAAGGTTTGAATACTTCCTAGAATATTTCAAAATTCGTGTATAATATCTTAGCTGCTGAAACCAAGATATACCTTGTTAGAGTCCTTGTCTTCATTGAAGATTACTCTCTCTTCCTAGGCAGCGAAGCATCTTCATTTCAGTGATACAAGTAGGAGATTTTCATCATGAAACAGCACTTGGTAAGCTGGGTTCCAAAGAAGGAGGTCACTCTTGGTTTCTTGAGCTTGTTTCTAGGTGGCGTATTAGGATAGTGACACAGTCCTTGGCATGCTGTGCTGTATGCGAAGGTAGCGTAGGAGTTCGGGGATGTCAATCTGCAAGCTTGCGTGTAACGTTTTAAGACTACGACAATTTAGTGTGTTGCGCGATGCCGAAGGTGTGTAATGCGAGATCCAGGAGGACGAGAGCGGCTGTAGGTTTGCCCTCAAAGGCACTGGCGAGTTATGAGGAGCTGCGGCCGTGGCTGCTGGAGGTGGAGCGCGCCAGGGAACGAGGCATGGACCTGCCACCGTTTAGGCACATCGGAAGCCTCCATGTTGGTGAAGGTGAATGGCATTGGACAGTGCTTTGTACCAATGAGCTTCTCCGTATTATGGAGTTGTCCCTAATCCCGTATCCCCTGCTATCGAATGTCGATGAGAATCCAGTTGTTCAGCTGCCCGAAGTGATCATATCGGATGGCGAAACTTGCTGGTTTGATATGGACAAGAGTTGGACTGTATATCCTCCGAAGGATTAGTACTGTGAAGTCTAGCGGGGTGTTCGAATACATTCCTTTAGATTTGGTCATTTATTGGATCTAGATACGAGTATTCCAGCATGATGGTTTTAGATAATATAGATGATTCTAGAAATAAGAGAACTCGAAACCAACTAAAACAAATGGTCTTAAAAGTTCGTGGAATATTTCAGAGTTGGTGTACAATAATGGAGTAGGAGAAACCAAGATGTACACCAAATCAAGAGTAGGTAACATGGCTATGGAAATGTGGGATTTTGAATGATTAAAATATAAATTACTGCGCAATATAAATTTTGAGCATTTCTTTTGTAACATTTCATTCTCCATATTATATTTTGAGCATTACAGTTGTGACATTTCATCCTCTACATACAAGGAGACGATTTGGAAATGAGAAACGTAACAAGTTTAGGTTCAGGGTAGTAGAGTAGACGAAGGATTACGCAATGAACTCCAATTAAATCAAATCAAATCCAATGAAAACAATGAAAGACCGAAGCCTCCTTCGAACTCACAACATGCTACCATCGCTACTTCCACTCTCAGAACTAGATAACTCTGAATCTCCTTCTACCGCCTCGTCATCGACGAATAGAAGGGCCCTGGGATCAAAAGTAGTTGGCCGACTAGGAACATATGTAAGGGCTCCAGATTGAAACGCCTGTGCTAAGCCCTCTGCGTAGTCCGGAAGTATGAAAGGCTGAATCGGGCTGGAATGAAGACGCCACGATGGAGTGGACACTGCTCTTGGCCCACGTGGCGGTGTTGCTGAAACTACTCTGCAATAGAGAAACAATTGTGGTTAGATCGAGTACGTAGAGCTGGAAAGAGAAGTAATGATTGGATAATTTGAACAAAGAATAGAAGACTTACACCACTTATCAGGTCTTGCTCTCTTTGGAGGCGCTTCGCCTGCTGCTGCCGGCCTTGGATATTTAGGAGGGCCCATGGCGGATGGTCTAGCCATGCACGGTTTGAGAAGGGCGTTGAATATGGCTTCGTCCTCCTCAAAAGCAAGAATGTGACGACCAACAGCCTGGGCGGCCTTGATGGAGGCCCTTGAAACTCGGAGAGAAACAAAGAAATGAGAAACTCTGGAAAAAATGAGAGGAAAAATGAAGCAGAGATATGTAAGAAGAGTTACCTGTCCCAGCATTCCAATCAAGGACTATGTCGCCGGGCTTGGACAGCTCCTCAATGATGCTCTGCATCATCTCAGGGGATTTCTCCCTTGGGCCTCTCCACGGCACCTCCCCATCCATGAGCTGAGATTCGACATCGGTGAAGTTGAAAATGGCATCACTCACGGTAATGTTGAGGAGTCCATGTATCAGCTCGGATTTCTTCGTCTGGAAGGAGAAAATACTGCCACTACGAACGTAGACGCAATCCAGAACCGCATAGTCTGCAGTCAAGCGAAACAAGTGAGTAAAATTAAGCGGAAGGGTTATCAGTAAGTAAAGAGAAGGGTATGTTTAGGAAAATTACCAAGTTCTCGGGGTTCGTTGGAGAAGTCAGGCCGAGTACATTGACACCCCACCAGTCCTTGAAAAGCACGTCCTCACCACCAGCAGCTTCTTCCTCGATATCCTTAGCCAGCTTCTGATCAGTGTTGTAGATGAGGCAGATAGCACCATCTTTCTGCAGGTATTTATCTGCAAAATGGAAGATGTCGAACACATAATCCTTCTCGCGAGAGTTCCAAGGCGGAATACTCGTGGGGGGAACGGAAACGGAAGGGACGGGAAGATTCTCAGGGATGTCGGCAATGATCAAGTCGACTCCCAGATGGTCCTCTTGTTTGCACCGGTCCGGAACTCTGTTTCCGCGGCCTGCTCCAAACTTGAGGAAACAAGAAAGCAGAGTTAATTAACTACATAGCGAGTAGAGGTGGCTGAATCCATGAAATGTCAAAATATAGGAACATACCTTGCGAATGAAGTCTTGAGTCTTGATCCAATCCGGGTCGCCACCTTTTCTCTCCTGTCTCTTATTTCGCCGTAACATGGAATCCACAGTTGAGTTGAAGACGGAAACATGTGTGGAAATCGAAGCTCCAGCGGAAGAAGTTGGTTGAGGATATAGTTTGGCCTTCCTCTGCTCAATGAGACTTCGCGTGATCGCAGAAGCACCAATGGATGAAGGCGCATTCGCTGTGGTCGACGTTGGCATTGGGACGTCTACAGTTGGAGAAGCGTTGCCCGTCTCCTTCCCTGGTGAGGAAGACTCAGCCCTAGTATCTTGTGAGGTCTGTGACTTCGAACCCAGAGTTCGAAGTCGCCGAGCTCTCCCTCTCTTTGGTAGAGGTGCAGATGATTGACTCTGATGAGCTTCGTCTTCTTCAGAACCGTCGTTGGAGTCTTTGACTACTGGCGCTCGAAGATCAAGTGATGATTTGACATCGGCCTCAGAATCAACTGTAAAACCACGGAGGCAATCTAGATACCAACATCCTGCCTCCAAGTGGGGAGCTTTGTACCTCTTCAATTGCTGAGGAGAGTAGATACACTGGTCCGAGCCCCTCTAGATCCATAAAGGAAAGTACTTCGGGAGTTGTTGGACACTGACGGCACCTTTCGGAAGGAGCTCTCTCTTGAAGTACCTAGAGTGGGCCAATTTTGAATGACTTAGTATGTGGGAGTGAGGAACGGGAGGATTCGAAATGCACACATGTTTAAGAAAAGATTCATACCGGTATATGACTCGCTTGACAACATCTACCGTTCCAGGGAATTTCGTGAAAATCGACTTCTTATCAAAAGTCTTCTTCGCCTTGGATCCAAGGAATGCCGGGAATGCTCTGTCCCAAAGCAGAATACGCCAGCTCTCCACGTAATCGCCTGGTCGCTGAACATCAGGGGAGGCATTCCAATTGATGTCCAGGTCCTCAGACTTACACATGTCCTCGAACTCTTGGATGACCGCTTCTTCCAACTACAAGAGACAGTCAGCAGAATTAGACTACAACAATCAAAGTGATACAATGACTAAGACATTATCAGTTCTGGAAATAAGGGAGCATACCCCTGCCCAGAATGAAGCCCTGTTTAGCCAACGGTCGAGGTCAGCTTCCTTGAACTCCGGTGGTGGGAACCTAGAAGACTGCCTTGAATTCGGAGAGGAGTTCCACCACCTCAACCAACGAGCTTTGTACTTGGGTTCCACTGCCGCCGGCACAATCTTCTGCAGCTTGTCCAACGTCATCTCAGGTTTGTTGAGATCGCTGAAGTGGCGGTTAATCTGCAATTAGAACAGAATTGTTAGCATTATGGAATCAAGATAACATAGGCGATAAAAACAAAATAGCTTAAGATGAAGTGATTAAGGATTCACCTCGGCAAGGAAGTCGTCACCATTTTTGGGATTCGCAATGGCCAAGTACTTGGTGAAGTCCTTCTTCTTGACGGCATCGATGAAGTTGTTTGATGCAGTCGTCATCGCATCCCAAACTCCAGATCCAGATTGATCCTCTATTGGCGTGTTCTCCTTGTAGGCTCTTGCGGCCTGATCCGAGGCGACTGCAATCTCTCTCTGTACATGGAAACGCAATATATTAAAATTAATGTACAAACTACTTGAAATGCAATAGTTAAAGTAAGTACTTGCTGAGTCATGGGAAAAATTCTTACTCGGTATAAGAACGCAATGAAAACCTTTGTTGTCAAGGTGAACCATCGGTCCTTTGCGTGTTTATTCTGCACACAGATTTCAAACTCTTCTGGGCTTAGAAGATCTTTGAATTCTTCTAACTTCATGACACCGAAAGAGCGGATGCGGAATAACTTCGCTGGAAGATTACTCTTCACATGGTCATTCTCAGTAGACCTGTGGACAAAATGAACTGTTTAGAAAACACATCATAATGAAGGGATGATCCGAAATCAAATTTGAGAAATTGTTCAACAAAAATTCTTACCAGTTGATGTCGTGCATGGCATGGAGAAGATTGCCGACTTGGCCTCGGGGGTCCAACATGATGCAATGCACGGAGATGTGCCAAGCTGGGTCGTCGGCATGATGCTTGTTGATGTGTCGTAACCAAGCTGAGAGGCGATGGTTACCTTCCCATACAAAAAACATTTTGCCACTGAATTGATTGAGGTCATCGTCTCCTTGGAGGTCGGCTTCGAAGGCTTCGTTAGCCCTGCGCCAGCATGGGCTCCACTTTGCTTTCACTTCCTCCGTGACATCCATTGACATCTCCTCAGTGTTGAACATAGAAATATACATCACGCGGTCCCCATCTCTGTAGCTCTTCACGAACTCCCTCTCCAGATGTTGCACGCCCATTTCGCCAACCGGTCTCACTTTTGCCATTGCGACCATTCTACACAATGGGACAAGCAGGCGAGACTTCCTCAAGGGCTGAATACGCACGGCATTGATGACGTTGATCGAGTCAACTTTATGCTGTGTTCGATGAAGCAATTCCCCTTCAACAGCGTCTTTCAAGTCCAGAGGCTTTGATGATGATGGCAACACGTCTCCCGTTTGCGTCAACTCGGGTACCTGCCGTAAGCCATAGAAATGAACAATCAAACTCAACAATGTAGATACTGAAAAATGGAATTTACCAATCACTGAGAGATTTTCTCGTAAATGATAGAGTAAAAAAAAACATCTCAAATTTCATCTATGACACCAAGCATCAAGGCCGTGCCACTCTACGAGGAGCCCTTCCATAGTACTGTCTAGCCTCTCTACTATTCCAATGATGGCGCCTCCTCCAAAATCGCCTGGTCTAACGGCAAGCGCTGGGCAGTATTGCAGGAAGGGCAAACACTACATGGGCTGGCCTCCTCAAAATCAAAGGTGAAGCTAGGGGATTTGTTGAAGACGGCGGTGTGCCAAGACGTGGCGAGGTGGGCATGTACATTGGAGAGGTGGGCATGTACACTGGAGAGGTGGGCTCATAAACAGGCGAAGTAGGCATGTAGTGGGGTGACTGGACCTCGAAAGGTCCAGTGTCTACCTCTATAGGAATGGCTAAATCACAGGTACAAAGACGCTCATCCTCTAGGTCTGACAGGTCTAAAAGGTTGATCACAGAGATTGGAGAATTGACAGACATGTCGGGAGCATCAGAGCCTACCTGCAAGTACAAGGCACATAAGGAATTTAGAGTTTTCAAATTATTTGAAAGAACTTTCAAATGCTCAACTTCAATCATTTAGGAAAATAAGAAAATGTGTAACCATCAGGAAGTATACCTCAGTTTCCTCAGGTCCCTTGCTTTCACTCTCCGTCCCCATGTTCTGCTGAGAAGTATCCTGTAATTCATAAAAAATGCACTCATGTCAATTTATAGAATCATTCTCTCACCTGTAGATAGGTTTTCATGTATAGACAAAATCCATGCAGGAATGATTATACATGTTCACACCATAATACAAACACAGGATTCTAAGCAAGGTAGAATTTACTCAGTAAATAAAATAAAATGCTTTTAAAACAGAACTTAGTATAGAGAGAGGAAATACTAAGAGAGGGATAGGGAGTGAAAGCGGGATAGGGAATAAGACCGAGGAGGGATGAGGAAAGGGTTAGGGAGAACGACAGGGACAAAGATAGTAGAGCAGGGACAGAAAGTGATGGCGAGGGTGCGGGATAGATAGGGAGAAATAAAGCGGGGGTTAATGGGACATGGACAGGGAAATAGACAGGGACAGGGAGAGAGTGAGGAGCAGGGACAGGGAGACAGAGAGGAGCAGGAACTGGGAGGGAGAGACGAGCACGGACAATGAGAGTGAGTGAGAGTGAGAGTAGGGACAGGGAGTGACCGAGAGGGAGAGAGAATTAAACACGGAGAGAGAAAATTGAAAATAAGAAAAGCATTAAAAATTGTAAGGGGCCGCGGCTATGTGCTACTGGTGCTCAGTGCTCAACTGACTTTCATTAAAAAAATTCCCCGCGGCTTCCTTGGAGGGGCTTCCCCTCCTCGGCCGGGGTGCTGTGACGGGCCACGCCACTGGTGTCTGCTCCGAAAGCAGACACTGTGCCGCTTGTGCTCAACTGACTTTCATTAAAAAAAATCCCCGCGGCTTCCTTGGAGGGGCTTCCCTCCTCGGCCGGGGTAATGAGAGGGGCCGCGGCTATGTGCCACTGGTGCTCAGTGCTCAACTGACTTTCATGAAAAAAATTCCCCGCGGCTTCCTTGGAGGGGCTTCCCCTCCTCCGCCGGGGTGGTGTGAGGGGCCGCGGCACTGGTGTCTGCTCCGAAAGCAGACACCGTGCCGCTTGTGCTCAACTGACTTTCATTAAAAAAAATCCCCGCGGCTTCCTTGGAGGGGCTTCCCTCCTCGGCCGGGGTAATGAGAGGGGCCGCGGCTATGTGCCACTGGTGCTCAGTGCTCAACTGCCTTTCATGAAAAAAATTCCCCGCGGCTTCGTTGGAGGGGCTTCCCCTCCTCGGCCGGGGTGCTGTGAGGGGCCGCGGCACTGGTGTCTGCTTTGAAAGCAGACACCGTGCCGCTTGTGCTCAACTGACTTTCATTTAAAAAAAATCCCCGCGGCTTCCTTAGAGGGGCTTCCCTCCTCGGCCAGGGTACTGAGAGGGGCCGCGGCTATGTGCCACTAGTGCTCAGTGCTCAACTGACTTTCATTAAAAAAATTCCCCGCGGCTTCCTTGGAGGGGCTTCCCTCCTCGGCCAGGGTACTGAGAGGGGCCGCGGCTATGTGCCACTAGTGCTCAGTGCTCAACTGACTTTCATTAAAAAAATTCCCCGCGGCTTCCTTGGAGGGGCTTCCCCTCCTTGGCCGGGGTGGTGTGAGGGGCCGCGGCACAGGTGTCTGCTCTGAAAGCAGACACCGTGCCGCTTGTGCTCAACTGACTTTTATGAGAAAAATTCCCCGCGGCTTCCTTGGAGGGGCTTCCCTCCTCGGCCGGGGTAATGAGAGGGGCCGCGGCTATGTGCCACTGGTGCTCAGTGCTCAACTGCCTTCCATTAAAAAAATTCCCCGCGGCTTCCTAAGAGGGGCTTCCCCTCCTCGGCCGGGGTGCTGTGAGGGGCCGCGGCACTCGTGTCTGCCTCGAAAGCAGACACTGTGCCGCTTGTGCTCAACTGACTTTCATTAAAAAAAATCCCCGCGGCTTCCTTAGAGGGGCTTCCCTCCTCGGCCGGGGTACTGAGAGGGGCCGCGGCTATGTGCCACTGGTGCTCAGTGCTCAACTGCCTTTCATGAAAAAAATTCCCCGCGGCTTCCTTGGAGGGGCTTCCCCTCCTCCGCCGGGGTGGTGTGAGGGGCCGCGGCACTGGTGTCTGCTCCGAAAGCAGACACCGTGCCGCTTGTGCTCAACTGACTTTCATTAAAAAAAATCCTCGCGGCTTCCTTGGAGGGGCTTCCCTCCTCGGCCGGGGTAATGAGAGGGGCCGCGGCTATGTGCCACTAGTGCTCAGTGCTCAACTGCCTTTCATTAAAAAAATTCCCCGCGGCTTCCTAAGAGGGGCTTCCCCTCCTCGGCCAGGGTGCTGTGAGGGGCCGCGGCACTCGTGTCTGCTCCGAAAGCAGACACCGTGCCGCTTGTGCTCAACTGACTTTCATTAAAAAAAAACCCCGCGGCTTCCTTAGAGGGGCTTCCCTCCTCGGCCGGGGTACTGAGAGGGGCCGCGGCTATGTGCCACTAGTGCTCAGTGCTCAACTGACTTTCATTAAAAAAATTCCCCGCGGCTTCCTTGGAGGGGCTTCCCCTCCTTGGCCGGGGTGGTGTGAGGGGCCGCGGCACTGGTGTCTGCTTTGAAAGCAGACATCGTGCCGCTTGTGCTCAACTGACTTTCATGAAAAAAATTCCCCGCGGCTTCCTTGGAGGGGCTTCCCTCCTCGGTCGGGGTACTGAGAGGGGCCGCGGCTATGTGCCACTGGTGCTCAGTGCTCAACTGACTTTCATTAAAAAAATTCCCCGCGGCTTCCTTGGAGGGGCTTCTCTCCTCGGCCGGGGTGGTTTGAGAGAATCCAAGTCCTCAATATAAACTAATCAACACCGACAGCACTCCCCGAGCTTCCAATGCGACATTCGAATAAACATCACTCGAATCACCAACTTTCCGAAACTCCCGAGCACTCGACAGCACCAAATCCGCATAAGTCACAAGTATCCCAGCAACCAGCAAATCCCCACGACCCCAGCAACCCCATCAAACAGAACCCATCAAATTCCGAATCACCTAACACGCTTCGAAGCTTCCAATAGCTGCTTACCTCGTCGTCGTCGGTCTGGTCTTCGTCATTCTCCAGCTCGTCCTCTACCTGGTCGTCCCCAACCTGGTCCGAGAGTTGCTCTCCGAGGTCAACCCCTCCATCGCCGGCACCGACCTGCGCTCCAGGAGCAACCTCCTCCTCGAATCCTTGTCCGCGGCCCCCCACATTCTCTTCATTCTGCGCTGCCATAGCTCGACCACCTTCTACTCCGTCCAGGATTCCTTGCCTCGCTCTTCTCGCTTCGAGACGCAGGTGCTCCAACTCGATGCAATCTCCAACTGCGGAGCCACCATTGTGATCCGCGACCCCTCTCATCCACTTGCAGTTCTATGCAAAAATAGCATATTTTTGAATCCTTAAGTCAAGTGCCGCAGCTCGTCTTATGAAGTCACAAAGCGAACCTCACACTCTTGACTCAAAACTAATAAATGAATAATGTTTCACAAATATGGTTTATAGTATATCGCTTCTTTTTTAGTAGTTACTACCGAATATTATATGGTTCACAATAGCTTGGTTCTAGACGGTTAAGAAATACCTACCTTATCGGAGTTACAATCCAGATCTGCTTGAGAATCAGGCTCCCCTGTCGAAAACTCATTGAATTGAATAGAAGGTTGCGGTGAGTCTACTTTTTGACTACAATTAAAGACTAATTCTTCCATCATGGCCTCACCTGCGACTCCACTTAAGAATACCTCCTGTTCCTGGTCGTGATTCTGGACGACGGTGTTATCTAAAAACTCTACCTTCTCCTCTACTATGGAGTCCAGAATGAGTTTACGAAGGCTAGAGAACTTCAAAGCTATAGGCAGACCATCTCCTCTCCCTTTCACAGGAGCACTCAAATGGTCACTCTTAAATACTACCTTCTTACGTGACTCTCTCCTCTTTCTAGCTCTTCTATTTGTAAAATCAGTGCGGCCAGGTTTTCTTCTCTGTTTAGGAGTAACATAAGTGGAGGGAGATGGCCCTCCACCCTCCTTCATGAGTCTACCCACAGGAAGGACTCTCTCTCAAAAAGACTTTCATGAGAAATTCTTGCCAGCTTAAATACCTCTCACGTACAACTATTTTCCTAGAACCCTAAGTTGATATACAATCTCAACCACTGACACATTGTCTGCCCACTTTATAATAACAATTCTATAATTGAAGCTAGGTTTAAAATATGAACCTTTGAAAAAAAGGAATATATCTAAGTGCACTATAAATTGAAAGATTTGAATCAACCACTTCAATCATGCTCCTTTTTATATTCATTGTTTTGAATGTAGTTTTGAATTGACGGCTTACTCTTATCTTATAATACATCATGAAAAATAGAATCCCCTCTACGATTCAAATATTAAAGTAGAGTTAAATATACCTTACCTCATATACTTAGACCTGCAAAAAGTGGCACTGTAATTAGTTAGCGCCGTCTCTCTTAAATCATACATTTGTTACGTAACAGACAGAATCATTCCCCAACTGTTGACATGGACATTCCACCTTGAATAAAAAGATCAACAGCGATGCATCATTCCTCTCACTTTGCTCTCACGATACTGCTTCGCTAGTACACTCCCTCTTCTCCCTTCTTCCTGTAGTATCTCTGAGTTGCCTGCGAATATGGGGATGGTCTGTCTGTACGCCCAAGGCATGGGCATCCCCCTTAGGTTTCGCGTAGATGACGATGGTCTAGCTACAGTTTCCTCTCTTCGCCTGAGTCTCAGATTCCATTTCCATGAGGATTCCATTAGTATAGAGGAGGAGATCTTTGATGACGTTACTGCGGAGGTTACCCACACCCTCGGGCAACCTTCACTGAGAGATGAGAACAATATGTTGCAGTGGAGACTCTTCCCTGGATCCTATAGAGTCTATGGTCTTACTGATTCTCTTATGGCTGCATCCACTGAGATCCTCACCCCCTGTCGCTCTTCTACTTGCACAATTCAGACTCCCTTACCTCGTGATGTCAAGGTCAAAGTCGAGCCTGGTACTGAAACTTCAGACGTAGAGAAACCTCCTTCCCCGACAGTCATTTCTCTCTCCTTTGATGACAAAGTCAGTCCCGTCAAGTTGGTGCCTAAGGCCCACGCTGATCCTCCTCCTTCCAATGTGTCTCCTCCATTGTTCCAAGTCACAGTTAGCATTGTCCCCCTCCATCAACAGCTTGCAAAGGCGCGTGGGTCAAAAAACATTCTGAAGAAGATAGACTATTCCACTATTAGACACGAGAGAGTAGAGTAACTGCCTGCGAAGTTTGATGGTCCGGTTCTTTTTGAGTTGCCCCCAGCTGCTGCAGGATCCTCTAAGCTCGCCGCCAAGTCAATGCAGGGAATGGACAAACGATACGACGGACACTTCTGGACCAAGACCATCACAACAAACATCAAAAACGACTTCGGACTCTCTTTTCGAAGTTCTACCTGCATCGGATGGCTGCGCTGCAGCAACAAGGAGTGTGACTTCTTGAAGCGTGTTCCCAAGATCTTCGAGGTTAACGAGACTGAGTTCGAAGGCTGTACCCTGCAAGCTTTTGTCATGGACCAGCCTCCTCCATCTGACTCCACGCTAGTGTGCAAGGTATGTAAAGAACCTCCATCATGTGTAGCTACATGCGAGGCTAAGATTTATTACGTTGTGGGCAAACCGAATCAGACTAGAGCTTGTATTCACATAGAAACACATGATCATCCAGTGAAAGTTGGAGACTACAGAGACTCTAAAGCAGAGATTAGTAGCTTAATAGAAGAGCAGGTAGAGATGAACACCAAAGCAACAAAGAGCGCCGTTGTCCTGGAGGCGAGCAAACTCCTCATCGGGAGCTATCTGCTACAGCCCGAGGATGCACCACCGAGGAAGCTGACGATGGAGGAGCTGGTTCCTGTTCTGGATCGATGCAAAGACATGGCGTCACCAAACATCCGCAACAAAGTCGCGACATTCAAAAAATACAGAAGGTACGGAATCATGAACGGTATCACCAAGCTCCGTGGTAACAGTCTCTGGGCGTATGTCCAGGAGAATAGGTTTCCTGGTCAGGGAGCTATGCGTGACAAAGTCTTAGTCTTCAAGATGTCGGAGGTCGGGTCGGGAAGTGGTGTCGACTTGGTCAGCCGTATGCAAGCTGGTGGCGACTTGGAGAACGCATGGATCATGTTCGACCATGTCAAACGCGTCAAAGACTGGTCGACGATGGCGTGCCATGTGTACGACGCCACCTACTGCCGCGTGATGACAATCGCCACTTGCGACATGCAGTCCGAGGACACGGACGCCCAGCTCGTCTTCTGGAAAAACCTGAACCTGGTCATGGAGATGAATGGCGTTGCAGCGCCGAACTTCAAAGGGTTCATGGCGGATAACGCACAGGCAAATTGGAATGCAGTGCGAATCCTTTACGGCAATGGCAACAAAGAGGACCCAATGGAGGACCGGGAGAGGTCGTGCTTGTTCCACTAGACACAGAACATGGTGGCGTATACGCTGAAGCACTTCCCCAAAGAACTCTGGGAACAGCATAAGAAGATGTGCACTCAGTACAAGAATGCGACCAGCATGGCAGAGGCGGAAACTCTGTACCACGCGTTGCGAGCATGGTGGGCATCCACCGGGGTCGTTAACGAGAGCGGACTCATCAAACTCGATCAGTGGCTGTCATTCTTGCACCACCGCTTCCACCAGTGGGGGGGATTCATGACCGAGGTATGATCTCTGCACTCTGTTTTGATGTTTATGATATTGGTTTCCTAGCTCTGACCTACAAAACTCTAATCGTTGAATCTAACGGCACCTACTGTCTAAACTGCAGAAATTCACGAAAGAAGAACTCACAGAGATGCCCACCTGTAACCTCGCCGAAACTGTTCATAACAAGTGGCTCCAAGCTTCAGGAAACAACGGGAACGACCTCTACATTGCTACCGTGGACGATTTCGTTTGAGCTTTTCTACAGATTGTTAACTACTACGAGTTCCTCAAAGGTGACGTCGGCGGAACAGGACCATCGAAGAAGGAACTCAATCTGCGGATGGCTGAACGCAACGCGAAGAAATGGGGAAATCCTACACTGCTCAACAAGCCCGTGCTCGATATGCCAGGCGCGGATGAGTTCTGCACCCGTCAGTCTATCATGCCTGGAGCGGAAGTCTTCGGTTCACAGAAGCGAAAAGCCGACGTCCTTATCGGAGCTGACGAGGAGTCTCATCGCCCGGATAAGACAAACTTCTCACGCCCAAGAGGCCCAAGACGTGCCGTCAGGGCTCGCCCTATGCAGATGCCCGTCATTGTGGAAGACGACTCCGAACACGACCCCGAGGTACAATGTTCCCAATCTCCTGCCCAGGAAGTTGATTCCCCTTTACCTTCACCAGTGAACAAGGGCGGCATTCGCCATGTCAACGCGGTTGAAGAAACCAAGGTGGACGTGAAGGAGTGGCACATTTCGAGACTTCACAAACTTTCTGCGAAGTGCTGCTGGGCCCAAAGAGCTGAAACGAAAAAGAAGTGCACTGAGAGAATTGTCAGGGGGCCCCATTGCACAGCTGCACCGACCTACACTGGGCTCTGGACTAACTATCGCAGGAACCTAGTCGAGAAGACTGAGTTCTTCTTCTGCTCCGACGATATTGAGCGCTGCGTGAAAGGCTCTAAGCGCAAGTGGGTAGCACACTACTCAAAAGACGAGGAATTCCCCTCCATTCCAGAGGTCTGGCCAGTGAAACTAGGTACTAATCTAAAACTCACTGAGATTCTTGCCCTCGAAGCAGCGGGCTTTCAACTTCCGCCGAAAAAACCGGTCTCCCCAAGACGCCTCTTCTCTTCTGCCCTGCCCCCTGCAAATCTCAGCTCGGTGCCAGTCCCTGCAGACGCTGACCACTACCCAGGCAAGAGAGACGGCAAGATGGTCAAGCGCACTACCACTCGCCCCAATACGGCGCAGCGACTCTCCATGGGCTCCTCCAAATCCCTCAAAGGTCGTCTCCGTTCCGTCACCATGATACCTGAGCCGGGCCACGGTTGCATCATTGGGCTGGATTCGGGCGTCGCTCCACACATCACATGGTACCAGATTACCATCAGTTCTTACCCTGGTTGCACTTGCCCAGCATTCAAGAAGACGATGACTACGTTCCGTGGCAAGACTCAGTTCACGTATTGTAAGCACCTATACTACATACTCTTGAAGGTCTGCAACCGTGATCGCGAAACGGAGCTTTTCATCCATGCGCCTACCTTCATCTTCAACGAGGTCAAGCTACTCTTAGAGAGTGGAATCTTGCGTCACCCCTTGGCGAAGAAGTAGGTAGCCCTCCTACTTTAGAACTGCCATTTCCACAATGGCCATTTGTCACGTAGTGAATGATTTTAGAAATATACCATGTACTAAGTCAGCTATTCAGAAGCTGTATTGACTTTTTCATTATATTAAAGGCTTTGTCGTTCTCATTGATTGCACTCTATTTCAAAACATTCTATCTTGAACAAGTGCACTATATACTTCGTATCCCTTGACATGTATCTTTTATTACAGCAAATATATACTTGTTATTAGATGTCTCAATCTTCGAACCTAACACGTTTAGGGTTGCCCACTACACTATCAGCAGGACTGCCAGCCGCTGACTGTACTGCTGGACAAACTACATTCGCATTCAGTTTCGTTTCCACACTTGGAGCGTGTCCTTGGTATGAACGTTTCAGCAATGGCCCACCTCCCCGCCTCCGATTAACTGATTCCCTGGAATAGGTTCCCCTTGGGATCTTTCCAACCTTCCAGTATGCATGTGGTTGCAAAGGCACATCTGCGTCCTTCTCTAGCACTATGATTTCATGTGAATTTTCTGAACGTGGAGGGTCAGCTCTTACATCCGGTTGTACGTCAACATCCGTTGTCGAAGGACGCCCTTGGCTGTTGGCCATCACCTCTTCTTCGTCCTCCACCTCAACATATGGTTGAAATGGACAAACATCGTCAGCAAGTGAAACAACAATATCTCTGACGTCTTCCATAGCTGCTGTCCCGCACTACGGAAAAGAGCTTCACATAACACCAACACAAAAGAGGCAGAGACATTCCCTACTCTTATCTTAAATATCCCTGAAGAAGATGCTTGGCGCCCTTGAAAATCGGCTATTCATTCGTTTAAAAGTTGTCATCCTCCTAAACCGAATGGAAAAAAATGAAGGTACAGCAGAGGTCATTAAGCATCTAAATTTTTTTTAAAAAATTAAAGAATGAAAAAAAAAAAAAAAAAAAAAAAAAAATAACAAAAAATCACATTTATATAAATTGAAATTAAAAAAATTAAAGAAAATAATAGCAATATTTAAAATGAAGGTTGAAAATAATATGAAGGAGATCAACAAATTTAATGTGAAAATAAATTGATTGGGAAAATAAAATGAAGGAGAGAATTAAATGAAAAGAGGCTTTTGACCCCTCTAACAAGATAGATAGAATAAAGAAAATTTTATAAAAAATACAAGACAAATTTCAAAAAAGTTAAAAAAAAAATAAAAAAAAGGAGAGAGGCATGTAGACTATGGTGGATGAATTCTAGCAATGTTAAGAAAATGTTACGAAATTAGATGTTACTTGATCCCTGTTCAGAGGTTCAATACCAATACATTTTAAGTAGTAATTTGCATATAAATTTAAAGAGATAAGCCAAATTACTGTATGCCTGAACTAGTTGAAAGGAGCTGGAGCATAGTAATTGGTGCACGTTAAAAAATTAATCACCAAGAAAAGAGAATATGAACTACAAATTCAATGGAAATACTGTAATTAGTCCACGGTTATAGGGTCAATTAAATTACTAAAATTAGTAGCTTTCCAAAAATATACTAAGAATATTCGAATCTTCTAATTTTATTATTTATTTTTAGTTAAAAAATGCTATTTTAAGGTTCTGTCCCCCATTCTGTGCTCTCCGCTCTCCAAATCTACGCTCACCGCTCTCCGCTCTGCGCTCTCCGCTCACGTACAAGCTTCCCTCGGCCCAGCCGACTTACTCAGCCGACTTCCAAATGGAGAGCCACCCACAGGAGTGCCAGATCACCTTCCCGACGCAAGGCTATTTTATGTCAAACCGGAGTGGCTGCAAGACGTCATCGACTATTTGCGAACTGGCGAGCCGACTGCGACTATGACGAAGGATGAGAAGCAGAGGTTGCTGCTGCGGGCCCTATCGTATACCTGGGTTGAGGGAGTGTTGTACAAGAAGGGCCAGGACCTGGTCCTACGAAGAGTTTTAGATCTTGTACAAGCGGAGACAGTGATGAAGGAGTTGCATGACGGCTGTGCAGGTGGCCATTTTTCCCAGGATATTACATCCAGGAAGATTCTTGATGCTGGTTACTGGTGGCCGACCCTGCACAAGGACGTCTCAGAGTACTGCAGAGCCTGCGATAAGTGCCAGCGGGTCGGGGGATTAGCCAATACAGGGCTGGCCTAGTTGGTCACCAGCCTACCTGCGGAGCCATTCATGAAGTGGGGCCTCGACTTTGTTGGCCCGATCAAGCCGGCAGCAGCTCGGACAGGGAACAGGTACATTTTAGTCGCCACCGACTATGCGACGAAGTGGGTGGACGCTAAGGCTCTACGCACTAATACGGCGGCTGTGACCGCCAAGTTCCTTTACGAACAGATTCTGACACGTTATGGTTGCCCTCTGACCCTCGTGAGTGATCTAGGGACACATTTCATCAACGAGGCGATTGAGTATTTAGTGCAGCACTTCCTTCTGCAGCATCGGACATCCACCACATACTACGTCCAGGGGAACGGGCAGGCTGAGTCGACCAACAAAGTTCTGGGTCGGTTGTTGACAAAGTTGGTCAGTGACAATCGAACCGACTGGGATGAGCATCTGCCCACAGCCCTACTGTCCTATAGGACAGCATTCAAGGTCACCACCGGTTATATTCCTTTTCAATTGGTTTATGGCCTGCACCCTCTCATGCCCACAGAGTACACTGTTCCTACCCGTAGGACAGATGGCGACATCAACTATACTCCAACTCGAGTCTTACGGGCCTGCACAGCTGACTTGGAGCAGTAAGACAGTCATGGACTCGTGGCACAGGAACAGTCGGGAAGTCGACAGTGGATCCGATCATTGTGGAGTCAGCAACATTATTGACAGAAGGATTTTCAAGTGGGAGACCATGTACTCTGGTATCCTAAAGGTGAGAAGGAACATGCAGGGAAGTTCAAGTGTCGCTGGTTTGGGCCATATCGGGTGCAGTACCGACTCCCCAACAACACAGCGTTATTGGTGACCAAAGCCCATTTTGAGCCCAACCTGATTATTGTCAACATCAACAAGCTCAAACCGTATAGATTTTATTCTGAAGACCAGTTAGTCATTATCGGACCAAAGCAGCTGCCACGTGGCTTAGCCATGTATCCTGTTGACAACACACAGGATGCTGACCCCAATCACCCGAGTTCTATACTCTCCAACGCCACTACTTCTCCTGACTCTGCTTCAGCTGATCTAAGTTTTTTGCCAGTTTCAGCCGCTTGCTCCCGGTTAGGAGCTCCTGCACCAACCATCCCCTAGACTCACTCCCCGGCCAGCACTACAATTATGGGTAATCCAGCCGTCCTATCTGACATTCCTTCCGTATCTTGTTTGATGGTAGAAGTCCTACCGCGGACTACATCCCCCACCATGACACCCCTGGAGCGGCATTCCCGGGTACCCCGTGAAGGCCATTCATTTGCGCTACAGGGCCAGCCCACTTCAGTGCCGCCTCATAATTCTGCATTCCTAGGGTTAGGGTTTGGTCGACTGCCGAGGCCGTTGACTTATCTTCCCTTAGACCCCTCTTCGCAACCTCTTTCTCATCTTCCGCGAACTGCGACGTTCAGCGCTACTGTCCGCCCACCGACTCTTCTCCAACGACCGGAGACTTGTGGAGGCAGTGTTGTGTGCACAGCCATCCCCTAGTGCACTACCTGCTCAGACCCCCCTGCTCTTGCCGGCGCCGCGCCTCTGCACGTTGCTACGGACATTCGTCCCCGAATAGCAAGCCCTACTTCTGCAACTGTTCCCCCGTCTCTTCCGCGACCGCGAGCGCTCCGCTCTCCTGCATCAAGCGCACGCCCCTGCCTGCTTGGACACTCATCAGGTCCGGTTATCGCTCACCCCCCAGTTTTTTCTGTACCGCGTCCTCGTGCTCCGTCAAGAGGCTGTCACCCTTTCAGTGCCGAGACGTTCCCGGTTGCGATACTCATGACCTCGAGGGTTTCTACGGGCCATGCCGTTTTAGTCAAGACAGAGCCCATCTTTGGCAATTCGGGTGCTATTGAGCACCACCCGGGCGCTGCCTTCGACAACAGTTACACGCCTTCCCCCGTCGTCCGACGCCAGCCTGTTTTTTGATCCTTGCAGCATCCTGTCCACCGACCTACACCAGTCGCGGATTTTGTTGGCGCGCCCCCGTGCCACACCAACCTTCAAGCCGGTTGCAGTGCCCTCTCGACCTCAGACTCAGGTGACTCCTCCGACTGTTTGGATTATCCAATTCATTGCTCGCAGCTTTTCCCTGGCACTGTCTACATTCAGCCACAGGTTGCGAAGCTGTGTACCCGAGGTTCCTTCACATAACATCGCCGACGGGATACCCGAAGGACGTTGGAGCGATACTTCTTCCGTGGTGGGGTACCTCGCGCTGGTAGCGCTGAGTCAATGGAGCTCGAAGGCCCCAGCCCGCAGCCCGTTGCTACACCCGCTATGGGCGTTGTGGCAGCACCTACACCCGAGCCGACGTTGTCGACTGCACACCCGACTACACCTCTCCAGCCGCCTGCAGCCATCCTGCCGACCCCCACCGAACAGCGACGCGGCGTCAAGCGGAAGCTGACAGCCATTGATGCTCGAGTCTCGAAGACGGTGCGCATTCCGCGGAATCCTCATCGCCGACTCGACATCACCTTCAAACCACACACGCAGTAGGAGGCTTGGAGAGCTTTGGCAGACGACGACTAGACAACTGACACCAGCCTTTAGGTATTCTACAATTTTTGCTGAATTGGTCCTGGATTTTGTTGATGGTTTTGAGTATCTACCGCATCCTCGAGGTACACAACGTGCTTCAGGTGAGCGGAGCATCAGGTCCCTGGTCCGCAGAAAACCCGTGGAGATCACACGGGTGTGACCACGGACCAGGGTCCCCAACATTACCCGGAGGTATCTTCAGAGTCAGAGCTTCGGGATGATCCTCCGACTGTCGCTACTGCGCCACTCAACTCCGTCATCCACCTGGGCAGCTCCACTCCGACACCACCCGACCCACTACCAACGTTATCTGGCTCCCCATTACATCTGAGCAAATGGTAGCCCCGTATAAGTCGGTCGTCGTTTTCGTACGTTCATCAATCTTTGCCTTGATTTGCTTCTTTTATTCCTTGATGTGTGGTAAAGGGAGGATTTACCAACCAAACCCTAGCCTTCACAATCCCATCAAAACCCAACAAAACCCAACTAAGCTAAGTACTCTAAACACTCATAAATTGCTGGAAATGTACAATACAAGTGCAAAAAGAGGTCAAAACTGCATAAAATGGTTCAAAATAGCCCCAAAACCATAGTACAGTAATTACTAACAGCTCTCAGACCTCTCTGACTCTACCTGCTCTAGTGTAGAATGATTACAGGAAACCCTAACCTTGCCTTTTAAACCTCTTGAACTGGCAGAAGTCATTCAGTTGGCTCGTGACAAAGTTCATCCAGTCGGCTGGTGACAGAGTTCATCCAAGTCGACTGTGATAGAGTTCATCCTGTCGACTGGATGACTGTCTAAGGTAAGGATGTGCAGGGATAGCTCCGTCTTGAGCTGTTGATTCTCTAGCTGTCTAGTCGAACTCCTCAGTTTTTTGCATCAGTTGGGTGATAGGCTCTATGATGTGGGCATAGGACTTGATGTAGATGCAGTTGAAGTGAGCAAATCCATTGAAAATCTCGATGTCGGCTGTGCGTCGAGGGCGTGGCATCTCCTGAACGACCTGAATCTTCTTTGGGTCGGGCATCTTCCCTGCCTTGGAAACAACATGGCCGAGGAGGATACCTGAGGCCACCAGAAATATGCACATCTCTGGGTTTAAGCTGATGCCGTACTCTCGACACTTCTCAAAGCAGAGCCGCAGTTTGTGCAAGTGGTCGGGTATGTCACTGTAAACTGTGAAGTCGTCGAGGAACAGTTTCATGAAAATCCCCAAGTACTCCTTGAAGGCCTTGTTCACAGCTCGCTGGTAAGTCAGGGGTGCATTGGTCAACCCAAAAGGCATGACCAGCCAAACAAAAGCCCCCCATTTAGTGATGAAAACTGTCTTGTGTCGGTCCTCTAAGGCAATGCTACTCTGGTAGTAACCCGACCGACCGTCTAGGAAAGTATACAGCGCGTAACCTGCCACAGCATCCAACACTTTCTCAGTAAAGGGTAGAGGGTAAGGGTCCTTTTTAGTGGCAGCATTTAGTTTTCTATAGTCAATGCAAATGCGTAATTGACCATTCTTTTTAGGTACAACAACAATGGGTGAGAGCCAAGTCGCCTCCTTGACTGGAACGATGAACCCGGCTGCCAGGAGTTTATCAATGTCCTGTTTGACGATGCTGGCATAGTTAGGAGTCATCCTGTATCTGGCCTGATGGATCGGCGGAACATCCTTCTCCAGCACAATCCGATGTTGCGCCATTGATGGATGTATCCCCGTCAGGTCCTTGTATGTCCATGCAAACACGTCGGTGTACTCTTGCAGTAAGTCTTCAGCTGCCTGTGCTAATGCTAGCTCCAGTTGTGTACTGATCTTCAGAATCTTCGGTTCCTCCTCAGTACCGTCATTAATCTTCCTTAGATGCTCCTCTTCAGTCAGGTTCCATCCTGCCACCTTCATCTCTCCCAACTTCTCCCGTACTGGTGTCTCATCAATCGGCATCTCTCCTTCTGAAAAGGTGTAAAAGTGGTCGGGGTAAGTAGCAGTGTCGGGATCAGGAAGAGTCGGGGGCGCTAAGTCGGCTCGTAAGTCGGTTGCGGCAAAGTCGGCTTGGCGGTGGTCGGCTTGCTGTAAGTCGGCCTGGTCAGGCAAGGGCACTCTTAAATTCTCAGGCAGGGTGACATTCCCGACTGCAAATATGTCCTCCTCGGTCTGTAAAAAACGGTCCTCCTCTTCATCAGTGAGTCCCTCAGCTAAGTGATAGCACACAAGTACCTCTGGCAATTTTGGCAGGGGACCCGTCCTCTCATTGATAGAGATAGTCTTGACAGTACCATTGCCTCGAATAGTCACCAACTTGTTCCCCCAGTCGTGAGTGACCTTAACATCAATGAGCCAGGGTCGACCCAGCAACATGCTGTAAGCTTCGTTGACCTCCTTGTTGCGAATGACAGTCAAACTGATGTTGTACGGAATGCCGTGGATATGAATACGGACATTCCGGATCAAGCCGACTGGTTCCACCACTGCCTAGTCAGCCATACGCAATCGATAGGGCGCTGGAGATGGATCCTTGAGTCCTAGTCGGATCCTTTCCTCCTCTGTTATCAGGTTGACGCTAGAGCCTCCATCTAGCAGCACGTTCTCCAGCGTTGACTGCCCAACCTGCACAGAAATAACCAGAAGACCCCGATCAATATCCACAGCTCCAACAACAAGATTGGGATGTACCTATGAGTCGATGGAACACAGCTTCGGTTCTGAAGTCGACGTCGGGTGTGCAGTCGGCTGTGGCATCTTGAAGAGCACAGGGGACTGAGTTGAGTCGGCTGGTGTCTTGGGCGGACCCTGAAGTTGAGGAAAAACTTTGGCCCTGACATATTCCGTGAGGTTGGGGGCCACCTCTAGCAGTTCCCCTAAAGACACTGTGATTGGTGTCTGCAAGATTTGTCGACTGAATGTTTTGGCCAATGCTTGCAGCTGTGAACTGATCGGCTCCTCAGTGGCTACCTCCAATGGTTTCTTTGGTACCTCCTATAGATAATCGAGGTCGGTAATCTGACCCAGTCGTCGTCTAGAACTGGTCCGTCAGGAGCATTGGTCTCCAAGTCGGCTGTGTTGGCCTTCTGCAGCGCCTCTTCAGCCTGTCGGGCTAGCTGGTTTTCTCTGTAAATCTCCTCTATAAAAGCAATGAATTCCTTCCGAAGGCGCTCTTCCTTCTCCCAGTCAGCTTGTGTTTTTGGCTGTTGAGGCTTAGGCTCCTTCACCTCCTTGTCCTCCAGGGGCAGTCCAGCTTGTACTCGGGCTGCTCTGGTCAATATCGTGGCCACCTCCTGGTCATCGATCTCTTGCAATTCCACACTGTTGACACCGACAGTGTTAGTACCTTGTTTTTCAGCGGCTAGTTAGTGCTGAAACTTCAAGCGTAAATGAAAATTACGCATCTGATGGTCAGTTCCTGGGCAAAGGAAGCATCCATCGATCTTGCCCGATCCTCTATTTGGGTACCCTCCTGGTGACTCCTGCCGCACATCAGGATCTACATTCAAGTTATCTTCAACGTCGGTATGTCCCTCATCAGAAGAAGACTCCCCGTCACTGTCTGCAGCCGGCGGTTTAGTGGAATGTGGATTGAATTGTCTTGGCGGAGTCTCCACATGAGCTGGTTCTTCGTCCATGGCATCTTGAAAGACATCCACATCATCTGCTTCGTTTTCCGGGGGACGCTCATCTTCCTCGAACTGTTCTAAACAATGACAGTCATACGCTTGAAGAGAGTTGACAACGCACTGTGTGAGATCCAAGTCGTCTTCAGTCCTGTTTGGTAACTCTCTTCTGATATTTGCGGCTGCAGCCAAACCGTAGGTTTGAGTGATATGGTTGTCCCATTCATCATCAGATTCGTCAGGGTCGTATCCCTGTTCCGGTAGAAGATTGTGACAGATTCAACGACATTAGAGTACATGTTGTATGTTCAACAACAACAATAATGCGATATGTCCAAGAACCGTATTATAATGGAATAAGTATTGCACAGTTTGGTGTTACAGAGAATGAGCCCAGACGCCGTGTCTATCACGTTAACAATCAAGTGGAAATATTAAAGCACTACAGAAGATGAGGATAGCTCCATCAAGATCGTGAGAGGAAAACAAATCGGGAGTACGCGTGCAGAAATAAATGAGAAGTGTTCTCAGAGGAATGACTGATACAAATGCAGATAAACCTGACTTGACGATATCAGTAAATTTAATTCATAAACCCTTTGTTTAGAACAACCGGTAAGGACGAACAGTAAAAAATCCATATAACTGCGTGGAAATCTAACAGAATAAGAGATGTTGAACATATAAGTTTTTGTGAACATGATATTCGACAGGGATAGTGGCGTGGTGTACCTGAGAGCAACCGTAGTGTTTAGGATCCCTCCCATACATTCTTCGTTCGTCCAGATGCTGTAGAACCGTCTCTACATACAATTCCTTACGGTAACCTCTGTCGCACAATCTGCAGGAACATGACATATGAAGCTCTTTCTGTTGCGTACGTCGTTGTTCCTGAATTGCCTATGCAACCTCTCTCGCCCAAAGCTTCTTTTCTCGAGCCTTAATTTGGATGGGGTTTGTTACGGGTAATCTCCCGTTGCCGTCCATGGTAACTCTAGCAATACCGTAGAAGATCATTAAATATCAGTTACAAATACGTGATTACAGTAGGGGCACTTCATAATCATAAAGGAAAGAACATAATGTTCACAGAGCAAAAGAATAATCAAAAAGCAGATTAGAAGATTAGTAACGTACGGGCCCAGAGCGAACAAAATTCTGCTGAGCCTAGTCCCAAGCTGGAATATCCTCGTTTACTGGAATGTGTTGATTCAAATACAAAAAACACCTTGTAAACTGGAAGGTAACAAAAACTGAATAAATAAATTGTCGACAGCCAGTAACAACCATCAGCCGAGATACAAAGTACTTTTCAATCTACAAGACCATGTCCATATAGTGGTGAGGGAATTTTACTGAATGAATAAGGGAATCCAGAAATCTCAAGTAGGTGGAAAAGATAACGTATGTCTCTTGAAAAAACTCACCCGTTATCAATTAGAACAACGGACAAAAGGAAAGAGAAAACAGATACTCCTGGAAAGGTTCCCAATGGATCCGATGACAGCCCGTAGGAATGGATATATTGGAATCGCTGCAAGTCGAGAGCAATCCCCAGGATTACTAAAATCTCGTTGGCTCCTCACATCCGTGAACGAAATCAGAAGTAGGTAAGACCCAACTTTCCTCAAAGTTGTCACATTTCTTGCTAAACATTCTGCAAAAACCCGTCGACAGTATTCGATCCCTAATTTAGTTATTCAAGAGAACCAATAAAATTTCCTAAAAAAAAACTTTGCTCATAATAGAAATGAGGGTTACAGAAAACGGATCGGGAGAGAAAGCTACCATATTTTCAAAGGGAAATGCCCTACACTGAAACTGTGAAGTGGCTCAGCGGAATTCACAGGGAGAGAGGGTGAAAATCAATACAATCTAAACATTGAACGGTATGCAAAAACTCCAACAGCTGATACACCTATATGTAAAGAGCAAAACCCTTGAAATCTAAAACAGGCTGATGGAAAACATGGGGACAACATCGGCAGTGATATCATACCAGCATTCCAAATTATCGAAATCTTCTGAAGTCAATAGGGAACCATACCATTTTCCCTTGAAAAGTTCCCATATATTTAGAAGGATTTCATACTGGAGTAACACGAATTTCAAGATACATCACCTAGGGAGTCGCGTACTGCGTCTACGACCACATCAACTGCAGAGCCGCTTGATGATATTTCTCGCACATAGATTGGTATGATGGGTTTACTGTTATCCACCAATACCTATTATCTCCAAAAATGCTGCACACTCCTCATCGACACAAATTAGCGCTCAAGGCCGGAAGGAATGCAAGCGTACGGTTCAAGGATATTTTTCTATTCTACTGTGAAGAAATGAATGCAAAAAACCTACAGACAAGAGAGAGAAGATATAACAGGTTACGATTGCAGCTGAATTTAAGCTCGCACAAGAAAACCCACATTCAGATGACGATTGCTTCAATATGTATGAATACTCAAGGCACAAACTCCAAGACAAACCGATTTGGAGGCAGTATCTGCGCCACTGATGGAATGACAATGCAGCCCTAGAGTAGAGAAAGACATGAACTATCGCTGAAAATCCTAACTGGAATTCCGACGCTATAATTCCTTCTCTACTCTGTCCATCGACGACAAAATCTGAAGAATGACACTGCTTTGGGCCAACAAATTAATCTGATCCCAAAAACGAAGTTGGGATTTCTGGAGAGATGAGAGTATGAGGGATCTTCCCATAAACATCTGCAACGATTTCAATTGAATCCAAATTACCACATAATGCCTCCATACATTCTCCAATCGATGACTCCCTCGCTTCAATCGGTATTGTGCTGTCTATTAATGTGCCCTAGAGACCTAGAAGTTGGAATCAAAGTGGTACCTGAATGAAGTGACAAGTGTTGTCGACGGAACTCAGCCCATTCGCTTTGTGTTCCCGGATGCTCCGACGGTCCTCGTACTCGTTGGAATTGTGTCTAAATTCGTCGTAAACTATGCGCGAACACTCTTATGCATCTGCGCGGACATGGCATTGGAATGCAAAAGACAAATTACAGAGGCAGTGACCGCTGTCAACACCATGAAGGACTACCGTCGGACGTCCTCACCGAACCATGTCTGCTGGTATGTGACAATATCAAACTGTAAGTTTTGGCGCCACCAAAGATTTGAAGACGATGATCTTTATTTCTTGGATTTACTTATTAATCAAATGAAGACAAGGTAATTATCGGAAAACCTGCAGCAAGTTTTTTTTTTGGAAGGTTGGTGAGCGTCACAGCAGAAGGTATGTTATGTGTCAATTTAATTGTAAACATCTGTTTTCTCAACTAAGGTTTTTTCGGAGCCTCGCCTTCGTGGGCCGCGTTGAAAGTGTGCGTTACTCTCTACTCGGAACACCAGGTTCGTTAAATTTAGTAAATTTTTTTTCCGAGTCCAGATTGTTTAGTATTATTGTATCTAGAATGAGATAACTGTTATGTCGAGTCCCCTCTAACGCTGCATGTATCACTCTTGTCCTTAGCTAATCCATATTCTGTTTGTGCTTGTACATGTTGTAAATAGTTTTAATTAGTTCTGCGTCGTTTCTTCGTTGGTGCTCTTCAATAAGAGGATGGTACTTCTTTATCTCTATTGTTTTTGTCTGTAACATAAACCGGGCGCATACATTGTTCCTTTTTCCTGTATCAGATTTCGTTTGATATTAGAGGAAATGGAACGTTTTTCACATGTGCATGCTATCTGCTTCATTACTTGTAGATGCACATGCATTTCTCTATCTAAACGGAGCTATGTCTCCACAGTGTTGTAATATACTTACTTGCTATTGTTATACTGAACTGTGTAATACATGTGTTAGATCAGTTTCGATCGATCAAGAAAAGGAAGTGGCAATGTCGACCCAATCACAGAATGTAAGCAAAATTGCTCGTCCAATGCAACTTTCGCGTGATCATGAGACAAGGTCTCGCTCAGTTTCTCAAGAATACAACATGGATCCGACTGCTGGTGGACTACGAAGACATCCACAAGTACCCCAGTTCCAGCCAAATCCAAGGAGCTCGGAGCCCTTCCAACACACGGCATCATCCTCTCTCCACCATGGCAAGGGACATCTGCCGAATACATTACCAGGCATGGTTTTGCCCACCATTTCCCCGAGACGATCAACCTCGTCTGATTGCCCTCCATACAAGGCAGGGTACAAAGTGGCTCTGGAACACCTCCATGAGCTCATGCGAAGGGGGCATGTCCCTGAGGACAATTGGAAGCAGAGTGGGAAACCAGACTTAGAAGGCAAAGACGAGGATTCCACAAATTATTTTACTCCTGCGACGGAGAACATGGGCTGCGCGTCCGTTGGTCTGCCATCACCATGTGTTCCGTCCATTGACAATCCCTTTCTAACACCTCCTGAGTTGCCATTGTTCGCAGGTGTACATAACAGAGTCGATGTTCCTATGCGAGCAAGTTCTTCGATACCGAATTTTACATCGTCACCTCCAGCATCGAGATCTCTTTGCTTCTCTGAGAACCGGGATGCTTCCAGAAGAACAATGCAGCGAAGAGCAGATACCAAGTACGCTGAGCACAAGAAACAGAACTCGAGGGAGAAGTTCAAGATCCAGACAGATGCGGCTGGAAACATCATAGCGAATAAACTGCGTGTGACGTCGGCAGTGAATTCTCTGATGGAAAGGTATGTTGATGTTGTTCAAATCCACTATGACGACGACAATGAGAGATTTAAATTGGTTGAAGACGCTGTCCGTGACGTGTTTGAGTTCGAGCCACCACTCAAGGAAAATTGGTTCCCAATATACATGCGCAAAAAACTGGAGAAGAATAGGTCAGAATTTAGAAAGCACTGGGAAGATAAAGGTGAACGACATCCGAAGTGTACACCTGAAAAAGCATGCGGCTCTGGTAGCGTGGTGGAACAGTCATGCAGGAGCCAGCAGGTCCACGAGGATATCACAGATGAATACAGAGAAGGCCGCCAAATGTCGAGAACTGAGCTTGAGGGGAATCTAGAATCAGCAGAAGGAATTGCCTCAGATAGGGGCCGCATCCGAGGTCTGCAATGATACTTCACATTCTCCCCAATTTTTTTTGTTTTCAATTTTTTTCTGGGGAATGTGTTTAATATTATTGGAGCAAGAAGTGTGTTTGATGTTTTAGGTATACCGTGTTTTGTGAATGGTATGGATTATGCTTACCATGGATATGCCTTTGATGATACAGTGTAACATATGATTTGATTTATGTAGAGATATGAATTTTTATTGCTTAATGTGTATGAGTTGCGATGCATTTAAAGGACATTAATCTAAACATCTTGTAAAAACATATTCAGTCCACGGGGCTGATACATTACTGACATGTCTTTTAATATGTTCAAATGTTAATGGTTTTGAGTTTGCAGCTTATTAGTTTTATTATCGTATACAATGTATCTTTTCTGTATGATATATTACTGTGTCGATGTAGAGCATAGAAGTCTAATGACGTCCGCGTACTTTGGGCTTTCGATAGGGCCATCAAGGAATCCATACATTGGAAGACGTCCACATGTCCGACCTTCCGAACTCAGGTTCTGGACGCAGTAGTTCTGCGGGAGAGGTAAATGTTCCCAACTTCATGTCCGAACCAGACATTCCTGATGAGCTCATTGACGACCAACCACTAGAAGTACGCCCTCTTATCTCTAACTCTATCTGTACTAGTTTATGTCGTATTGTTTTGTTGTCACTATAGTCAATTTGCTTTGATTGCCTTTGTATCATTTTGACGTGGAATTTTCTGACCATCTTATTGATGATGCTACTGAATCTCTAACTGGAAGGCCACAAATTATAAAGAGAGACAACGACCTGTTATTGGCACACCTCCAAGACTTAATCAGGTAGAAAGCGATGTTGCAGATTTGAAGAGCAATGTTTCAGAGATTTTGCAACGGCTAGTTGTATACGAGGGATTTCCCAAGGTGATGGAAGAGCTTCTTCAAACAATAAAGGGTCAGGGAGGTAGGACCGCTGATGCGCCTTTCGGTGTAGCTGGTGAGGGAAGTCAGGTTAATTTCTCAGCAGGCAACGTCTCCCGACACATTATGAATGACAAGGCTGCGGTGAATTGTATGGCAGCTGATGGAAATAACAGCACTACTCGGGAGCTTAGTTCGAGGAAAAGGGGAGAGGAAGAGAAGTGCTTCGAAGATGAGGTAACTGTAAATGACGACAAAGGGGACGATGTTGAATGTAATGCTACAGATTCCCTGACTGTTGGAGAGGTGGGAGGGATTGTAGGTGCTGACGCTGAGGAAATTGAGACTATGTCTAGATCGCGTGGATCAGACCCTGGTTTGACATGCGGGAAATACAACCCAGATAACATAATAGACGAGACGATGGACACTGGTATCAACCCCGCTGAAGTGCAGACGCACTCTGATTCAGTCACGAATGGTGATACACTTTATTTCTGCATCTGGAAATCTAGTTTGTCTTCTCGTTGTTTATTTTTTATTTTTTCACCTTCTTGTTAATGTTATATTTTTTGAGTAAGGTTCTGATTGTATTCGGACACACTTTAAATCTTTGAGGTTTTTAATGTTATCATTTGCCTTTAATGCTTTTTCAATATTAATGTAAGTAGTCATTGACGTCGACATTATCTAACATCGGCACAATGCCTTCAACTGCAGCAGAATTATCTAAAGTGGACCAGTTACAGACACCGGAGACTTTAGAGAAACCACCGGTTGCAGTGATTCTGAAGGTAAGTTCGGAGAAGATGGTGACCAATGAGTGGGTCACAGTGGTTCACAATCCCGGCTCGATTGTTGAAGACATTCCACGAAAAGGAAAACGGAAGGCAGTGAAAGACGTGAAAGGACAGTCTTCCAAGAAGAGCAGTAAATTTGAAGAGACACAACCACCAAATAAGCTATCTCCAAACGGGCACCAGGTAAGTCTGGGATTATCAAAGCTTATACATTCGTACAGAATTGTATAATTTGGTCTGCCTTGGAACTAATTTACGTCTGTGATGTATGCTCAACAGAAAAAATATCCACTCCCCGCGAACAAGAACGTTTGGGTAATTCACCCAACGCGACCTAGTGGTCCTGTTGCATTGGGGAGAACCAATTACAGCTTCAAAACAACAAAATCAAAACTGCAGTCTTCTCCGTGGTCATCACTGAAATGGGAAATGGGAATGCAATTAGTAGAAATTATCAAGGTCTTCCAGCCTAGTGTGAAGGTTATGCATCCGACAAATCAACCTAACAAAAACGTCAAAACTCTTGACGACGTCAGGGAGGCCGAGTTCTCGGAGGAGTCCATTGTCATGTGGGGCTCTGAGTATCTAATTCAGGTGAAACCTACGAATGTCAAGGGAAAGCTCATGTGAATCGTGGGGAAGGGACCAATACACATCCTCTGTAACCAGGTGTCGTTTTAATATCTACAGCCTCCTCCCCTTTGAGAAAAGAAACTCCTCTTGTACATGATAGTCTGCCTATAATTGTCGATTACAATCTAAGTACAACGTGTAACTTAATTACATATATCCTGCTAAAATTTTGTTTTCTAGGTCGACAGAACGCTTTTTTTTCGAGCGTTTGGTGTAATCGTTGTTTTGGATGCACTGAACTGAGATAACAGTGTAATTGGTGTTTGATCTACTCTAATGGTCGGAGTTTGTAGCAGGTCCGTCTGCGCATGTTAAAGAGGAGGCGTACATGACTTTGCATTCAAGGATACGTCACAGTCGACTGTGATTCCGACGTTTGCAATTGTGAAACTGCAGAAGGACGCGAAATCGGTAGCTACGGTGAACGACAGTCTGAAGTTCGAGTACATTATTCTATTTTATCTTCGTATTGTACTGCGCAGGTTTTCGTTTGAAGTTTAATCTCGGTGTCGAATGGAAATGTTGATGAGGGCAAGATTTAGCAATTACGTTGTTTTTTTATGTGTGTGCGTCCCCCACCTAGGACTGCCGGAGTACACTGTTCTCACGTGTACATAGAAAGTCCTGTCCCTGCAGTCTTTCCGCGGTGGAACAGGGCGCAATGTTTGTTTTCAATAAAATTCATAAGTATGTTTTCAAAAAACGTATTTTGATTATGAGACATGCCTGTGATGTATTTGTTTTTTGGATTTTATTTTATTCAGCATTTTATATTGCTCCTCCGATACGTCTTCTTACCAGAAAAATTCCAATACTACCAGAAAACGGGCGGAGCTTCAGTCTCCGAGTACTTGGTAGACTTCTCATTAAGTGGCCAGTTGGCATGGCTGAGGAAGACAACAGAACTTTGGACTAGTGGAACCTGGTGAAAAGATCTGGTACCTTCTACAGTGCGAGCATTTGGAGCCTGGAATTGGTTCACCTCAGCCTCTTTGACATCATAGAAGTGGCGGTGTATTGATCTTTGAGCACTGTGGTAACCTGCATATTCGCGGTTCATCGCCTGACGCAGGAAAGTTACCACGTCGGATGAGTTGTGCAGTCGCACTCGATCAGGCTTCACTTGCTCCCTGCGTAGTGCTTCCTTCACGTGAATCCTTGCTCTATCCCATTGGCCCTTACCGTGACCGGTACCAAAATGATTCCATTGCATCATACAGCCAACCAGTAAGTCTTCCGATCTAGTTAGAGAAGGATACGTCGCAACGAAGAACAATGACTTTGCACATTTAAATTGCGAGGCGCAGCCAACAGAGCAGACTATGTGCTCTACCAAGAAAAGAAACCCCTGTTCCTTCAAAAAGTCTCTATGGAGCCCAAAACAGTACTGAACAGAATTGTTATCATGGGATTTGTCATCGCTAATATAAAAATGATACTCGGTAAGTATCTTATTTTCAGCATCCAACCCGTCCCATTCATGATGAATTCAAAATGTAATATGAACCAATATTGTCACCTGAAAACTAAACTAGCGCTGGGACTGAACCTCATTTTGCCACTTGAAAGCATAATTTTCAGCAAAATCTACGACAGACACAATTGTATCAGGACATAGGTTTCCCATGCATACCCTGAACTGTTGATCCTGCCACTTTGCCTTGAAATTGTGGACTAAGAACTCCTCTAAATGGGAGCGCAAATCAGCAACTAGTTCTGAAGGTGGCGTCATCTTGTGTTCTAAACGCAGTGCGTGGCGGTCATTGCCATCATCTCCTCTCCCGACAAATACCATCTCAAAGTGCTTCCAAGAAACTAGGGCACTGCTGGAATCAGAGACCTCCTGTGGACAAATCCGCAACTTTGATGTCCCACATGCCGTACAGTCTCCTCGAATGCATTCTAATGCATGAAACTCATGCTCTTCAGGCTTCGAGCATAGAACTAATTTGCACAGCGCTATAACTGATGGAACAGTTAGCTCCAACGCTCTACATACCCCGGATCCATCCTCTGTTTGACACACATCACAGTTGCAGGTGCAGTTTTTGTGAACTGTTCCACGCCGCATGTAGTTGAGGGCGTCCTTCAATTCGCCCATCTGAACGTGATATCTGCAACAGTAGGAATTAAATTCCTTCATCCTCCTGACATACCATGGTTTCAATGACTCAAATGACCGCACCCCGATCTCCACATCCAAATGCTCGGCTCTGAACCGCGTATACAAGGAAAGCTACGGAAACCATCATCGACAAAAATACTAGTTAGGAAAATATACTTGTAGCTAATTACTAGGAAACTAGGAAATCATTAGATGAAACGACGACTTTGTCAAACTTTGACTTGGATACATGCTCGAATCGAGATTTGAAGCAGTCCGAGAGGATTCGAATCCAGTTAACCTCCAGATAGACTAGTGAAAATATTAAAATCGAGACCATTTCGAGACATCTCCGTTGTCAGACTTCAACATGTCCAGAACCCGTAACACTCAATGCACTCAATGCAAACGCTACACCTAAACTGCACAAGGATTACTGTTCCTTGCATTACTGTTCCTTGAATTCCTAGACGGGACTGTTCCTAGAATTCATCGACATTACTCTTCGTTTTTTTTAGATAATGACCAAGTTGAAGTAACCGTGCCTGCACTCACTACATCATCTCGTGCTGAAGACAGTAAACATGATAGTACTTCAGCATTACATCTACTTCAAATTCTTTTAAAATATGATGTTAATCAACTAACGCAAGGAAAAATGAAAATGAACCGAGAAACTGAAATGTGTTGAAAAATGTGGAGATAATACTAGAAACCAACAGAATGAAAATATGTCTAAGCGAATTAGCCTAGAACAATACCAATATCATTTCAAGAGACTACTACTCCCAGATTATAGATCAAGGCCAACACTAAGTAACAAAGACTGCATCGACCAGTCACTGTGTTGACGTTATTTGCAGAGAAAATATACTACTACGCTGGACATTACCTCTAACACTAGACATTACCACTCTAATACACTGTGTCTAAAACAAGGTGATTCATCAACTGACCTGAGATTCGGTGAGGTCATGTGTGGAGTGGTAAATCCTCTCCTTTACACCGATGCGTTTTCTGGCGACGTCTTTTCTGTTGGGACTGATTCGGATGTTTCTAGTCCAATAGTCTACTACCAACTTCGTTGCATGACGAGGTAGACAATCAACTCGCCTTTGCCGTCCACAAACAGCCCACAGGCTTTTATCAGATTTTGACTCTAATGCTAACCACCTCACCAAACCTGACTTCAAGTTTCTTTTATGAATTCATGTCAAGAGACTGGTTTGTCTAGCGCTGATACCACCAGAGCTTAGAAGCATAGGAATGATCACATTCTTGGCTTGTTGTTGGTCTTTCGAATGTCCACCTTTAACATACTACCATCCTTGAGAAATATTTGCCACTGCAATGTGAGCTACCTCCATGTTAGAGTAATTAGGGAGTACACTACGCCAAATACTGTGCTTGAGAATCTTCGGTAGCAAGGCTTGTTGATACTCTATTCCCCTGCTACTTGTCTCATCAAACCATCTCAAAGCTGAATCCTCTGCTGCACAAGTAGAGGACCTTTGGATATTGATGGTCACACTAACATCACTCTCTAAACTATCTTGACACACCCTCTGTAATCTCTCCTTCCTCCTCTCTCGACACTTCTTCTGTCTAAGAGCGGCTTTCTCTCTCGACAAAGCTAAGTTCTCCTGAACATCTAATCGGGCTCAGGTACCTTCTCCAAGTCGTCTATCATCTCTATGGGGAGCCATCCTATTGACTGTTAGAAAATAATAGAAATACGTAACAATTGTACTTGCTAGAATATTGATCGCTACGATGACAACCACAAGGTCTGTTCCAAGTTCCTGGCTCCACAGGAAGTCGACAAACTCTACAGAATCATATCAGCAATTGGAATGCAGTAGCTAGTTTATTAAAGAGAGTCAGTGGTGGAGTATCTCCCCCCCGCTACTCAGTTTACTCCACATAAACGTTTTGACAACCAGTCGCAAATTATATGAGGCTGCTCTATCTATGTATCACTTAGCTGGCTTAAGAGCTCTAATCTACTTTGAACTTCTTCGTACCGAAACCAGCGCAAGCAGACTTCCTTCCTGATTAGGCACCGAATCTTATACCTGCAAAAAAGGAAGTCATGATTAGAGACTGCGAAATTCTTGAAAACGAAATTAAATGAAATATGAAAGAAACCCATAAGGCATTCCAAAAGAGACAGTCAACACTTACCTCACCAGAAGCATTTACGCATCTGTGACTGAACCTCTGTATCAAATTCAAAGTTGGGTCGTGCAACTCTAGTTTCAAGGGGTTTCGGAAACATGGGTGCAATCTGAGTATCTCAAACTTAATTGTGAGATTGGGGTTTGCGGCTCTATGTCCAGGAGGCTATGGAACTCTGAATCAGTGAAGCTATGCTCCGAAACTGATTGACCGACTTCTACTATTTCTTCACTCTCCCTATAAAAGTCAGTAATCAACGTTTGATAAAACACCCACTCATCAACCTCTGGATCAATCACTCAATCTTGGTAGAAAAAATCCGTAATCAATGCTTGTGAAGCTGATGAAGAGCTTCTTCGTGAACCCATACTTACAAAATCTCCTACAACTCAACTGCGCGCAGGGAGTCTCTAGGCCGCGGACCATGTCGACAAGAGAGACCCAGGTGAGAGAGACGACGGTATTTCAAACGTGGTGTCGTCACATGCAGTTGGATTACGATCTAACGGCGCAGATTTAAAGTGGCCAAGGAACTAAGGGTTATAGGAATGAACGACTTTACTGGAATTCAACGATTTCCTTTTCCTATTTCCAGATTCTATATGGTCGTTAAGTCCTAGAGAACATAGGTCGCAAGATATCAGCAAATACAAGCCGTTAAAGGAGTGAAAATCCTAGGTGCCAAAACTAGAATAATACAAATCAAAGTCAAATTTCCTTTCCTTACTCCAAGCGCCTTCAATAATTCCAGGATGCGGCCACTTCAATGATTCCCCAAAAAATCATTTTCTAGCCTATTGCAAAATAAAAAACAAAATCAAGTAGCATAACGTTGTACGCCCCAACACAATCAATGCATCTAAAAAACTAACACACTGTGTATTTATAACAAGTTCCTGACTATATGACTTCTTCTTGTGACATTCCTGAAATTTTTAGCAAATTCGACTCATAGGAATACAGAAGACCAATCATGTCTAATTATCTCTTCATATTATGCAAAAACAAGGAGTGCTGGAACGTGCTGGAATACAATAATCCAAAAAATTCGTTTTCCCTAAACCCAATCACAAGGTCAAATATCTCTAATTCAGAGGAAATGACACTATGACGTTCCTTCCTAGACATCCTAGGATGCTTCCCCCCACAACAAATTTCCAACATCAAGGAAAAGTACCATTAAAATCTATACCACCATCGGGGCCGTTTTTGCGCTGGAGCTAAGACTTTGTAGGCCCAATGAGACCAGCTACCAAGCAAGGTTTTAAATATATATTGGTGGCCACAGACTACACAACCAAATGGGTAGAAGCTAAGCCCTTAAGGACAAATATAGCCCTGGACACTGCGATGTTCATCTACAAAATCATAATAACTCGTTTCGGATGTCCCTTGGAAATCATGTCGGACCAGGGCATTGATTTTGTCAATACCGTCATAGAAGAGCTCTTGAACAATCATGTCATCAAACATCGTACTAACACTGTCTACTATCCACAAGGAAATGGTCAGGCCAAATCCACAAACAAGACACTCATTAACATGTTACGACATTTTGTCCACGCCAACAAAGTCGACTGGGATACTTGCATCCCTACAGCGTTATGGGCTTATAGGGTAGCTACAAAAACAGCCACTCCAGCCAGCCCGTTCGAGTTAGTTTATGGTACACAGACCCTGCTTCCTACTGAATATATAGCACCCACATTTCGGACCCTCTAGCCTAGAGATTACACACCACACCGCGTGCTAGTTGCTAGGATTCACGACACTCACGACCTTGAGGAGCTCCGTGACCAAGCCGTCTAAAAATATATTGCACAAGCAACAATTAAGTGCAAAACATTTTCACGCGTCCTAGCCCCCACGCACATTCCTAAAAGGTGATTTAGTTTTGTGGTGTTCCGAGGATCCAAAACTACACAAATCTAAATTTGACTCCATATGGCATGGTCCCTATAATGTTCAGCTGGTCCTTCCTAACAATACAGTGCTCCTAGTTAACAATTCACAATATGATAGTCAGGCTATGATTGTCAACGCCACAAAGTTAAAACAGTACCATACCACTAATCCTAGCCTACCCCCACCTTTAAGCCTAGGTGAAATCTATAAGACTTTGGCGACAGAGGCAAATCAAGGACATGAATTAGACGCCCCAGATGCTGATCATCATAACCATGATGACCAACCCCAACCATCATCACCTAGTCTACCTAAAATCAATGTCAATCTGATCCAGGTCATGCCCATCTACCATGCACACCATGAACACCATGGACAGCCTATGGACACGCCAGCACCAGCTACGATACGCAAGGCTAGGATGTCACCGCCACCATCCTCGCTTCCATCCCATCTTTGTCGGCTCCCGCCGCCACCAACATACACACCCAGTCACTTCCATCCACCATTCCAGCCGCCACCTTCTCCTGTTTCCTCTACGCCTTCTATAGTGGCCTCTCCCTCTCTTTTTTCCTCCTTCTCGCTGCCTCCTTCACGCTACCACACCCATGCCCAACTTCCCCACTACATCACTCAACCGGGACTCTTCAGCTGCTTGGGCGCCATAGCAGGTACTGCCACGAGGAAGAAGGATCCACCGTTCTACGTTCCATGCATGATCCTGGAGTGGAAGCGCAAGGTCAACACCATCTGGACAACCAACACATGATTGGTCAAATATTGGACGCTAATGAAGGGAGTGACAAGCTTCAGTCATTGCCACCAATCTGTTCACAGCATGAGGACGCACGGCGAAGACGAACCATACCCCTCCGACCTTGGCAACGGGGTCTTGGTGCAGTACTCGTCCCGCTATATCCACGCCTTCTTTGGCTAGGACAGCACAGGAGTTACGAAATGGACCAGCGACTGTGTGTATCCCCAACCCGATGTGCCGGCATTGGTCCACAACATACCACCGATGGACGACGGCCGCTACGTCGTCTTTGCATTGGGCACGGTCCTTGCCAAGCCATGGTTCTCCCGCACTTGAGGTATTCTGTGGCAAGTCCTTTTTAAAAATAAGTGCAACAGTGTTAGTGCTGAGCAGCTTACCTTGATGTTTATGGCAGACAATGGCGAGAAGATCCATTGGGGCCTTCTGATCGATGAGAATTTCTGGGTGCAGCTCCCTGCTCACCGTCAAAATCCGGAATTCTCCAGCCCAATTGGTCCCTTTCTCACTGTCTATATCAGCCACTACATCGCGTATCATCAGCGCACTAGTCGAGCGCCCGTCATTGGCACCTTCTTGGACCTGCAACGTGAATTGGCGCCCCTGGCAGACCCTACAACACCCGCCCCTAGAAGCAAACGCCAACGGCTGTTGGAGCTCACAACCGAGGGGGACATTGCCAAGGACGCCGCATACGAGCCCTAGACCAGCCAACTCCACAGTCAGGTGACAGCAATCAAGGAGAGCTTGGAGGCGTTGGTAAACATGGCACACACCACGGAGCAGATAAGGAAGGGCTGGCAACGACTCACCGGGAGTTGGAGGAGCGAGCTCGGCAAAAAAATTCCTAGGTTGTTTAGGTAGCGCAGTAGCAGGCAGAGAAGACGATCGCAGATGCCAAGGCGGAGCTTTAGCAGCAGATTGATGAAGGCCAGAGCACCCTGCACAACCTACGACAGAGATTGTCTCACGTAGAATTAGAACTGAGCAATAGCCACGACCAAGCAGACGTCCTCGCCAAGGAGAAACAGTTGCTGGAGGAGAGGACCACGAAATTAGAATCACAAAATTCAGAGTACCTGGTTAGATGCCAGGCCCTAGCTGAGACAGCCAAACCCATAGGACAACCCGCAACCTTGGACATTGCAAACATCCAGCAAGAAAAGTTAGCATTGGAACAAGCTCAGGAGAATTTTGAAGTGAACAAGAACGGGTGGATTCAAAATGCAACCTATACCATCGCCACCATAGCTTACCGTATCCTTGGAAATTCGGAGCAAAGTCCTGAGCCTCCTCAGGACTTTTTGGACAAATGCATGGATGAGGCCATAGCTGCATTAGACCTGGAGTAGTTAGATCACGACTAGGAGGCCATGGACAACGAGCTCCTCAGCTTCCTCAACTAGACTTCCGAAGATGCTCAAGGAAAAGGTAAGGCACCTTACCAGTCCCCTCTTCAATCCACTGAAGTTGCCTCCTTGGTGGCCATGGCGTCAAGATCGTCTCAGCCAGCTGCCTCATTCTCGCAACATGTAGACCCCGCGGAACATGTCAATATACCAGAGCACGTTACAGACATCGATCATACGCCGCCACACTCGCCTCCACTGCCTACGCCCCATCCCGACAAATTACGCCAGTCCACGGTAACCCCAAAATCCCGTTCCTTGAAATTCCACAAAGATGCTTTGAAGAAGTTAGAGGAAGAAAACAACCTGGAAGTGCAGGCCAGCGATGACAGCGATGCCAAAGAGGAGCTGGAAACCGCAATTAGCCTGGTTAAGAAGTATATCCTAGACAATCCAAACCTCGCTACACGATACACTGATCCGCAAGTTGACCAAGTCTTTTGCCCTGCATGTAATAAGACTCTGGGTAAAATTTTGTAGGATGTGTATGCTCATGCGACAACCTCTAGGTCTAATCACAATTTAATGCACCGAGGTGTGGGTGCAGCTATAGCAGCCTTCTACGGTGATCAAGCCCCGCCCAAGCGTCACGCACAAGTACCGCCCAAATCGCAGACCCGCCCAGATCGTCAACCCGCCGACTGACGCTTCAGGGCTCGGGGACGGCCAAGGAGCAGTCTCTCGTTTTTTGTTAGATTGTAGCACTATAGCTCGACTCTGGTCACGCACCACAAGACTTTCTCTTATTTGTAATACTGAGAAGACTCTCTCTCTCTAAGAACTCTTATTTTCCTCTTATGCTTGACTCGGCCCATTACTCGTATGCATGTTTGTTTGCTACTACTTTGCCCAACGTTATTCTCTTCCTTGCCTCCTAAGAAGACTAAATACTAAGACATCCAAGACAACTCTGTTTCCCTCTCGGCCAAAGCTCATGCCTCCCTTGCCTCGGCCGTTGACGTCCAGACCCTAGGACATCCTTGTCTCGGTCTTACCCCACGACTGCGCTAATCTTCCCCACTACCATGGACCTCTTCAAAACTGCCTTCTCTACTCTTTCTTCCCCGCCTCTCTTCGGTGACCAAGTCCTGACTTTCCCAGACCGTGGTTTTCACTCACTCCATCCCAAATTCGAGCTAACAGCTTACAACTCACAGGGTAGGAGAACACGTATAAGATACAAAATCTAGAGGCAGACTGTGAAAGTTGCCAAAAGATGCGCACAATAGGAGGATTCATATAGAGCGCGGATTAATTCGGACAAGAGGCGCGCGGTGGTGGAATTGCAGCGAAGAATAAGCAACGGCAAACACCGGGCGCACAGTGGTGTAATAACAGCGGGGTACAAGAAAGGGAGAAGAGTAGGCGCTTAGTGAGAGAATGGAAGAGGGCTACGTACCAAGGCGGATAAGAGGTGGACGCTAAAGTGATAGCAACAGAGTGCCGGGGGGGAGCTATATGGGCTAGGTGCCAGACACTGGGCGGGGGAGTGGCGGATATGGGGAAGTGAAAGCAACGAACGACGAGCACATGTCAGACATACAGGTGCAAACGGTCCGGAGGGGGGTGGGGAGGGGGGGGGGACGGGAGGAAGTTGGGGCGGAGGATGCCTAAAGTTTGACTAGGCGGACATTGGACATTCCATAGCGGACAAGGTTTGAGCTTCAACAGACGGGGGTAGAGTCGTGGGCGGACAGGGATCGCGCATGTGTCGTTGGACAAACTAATTAATGTACGGTAGGGATTGCTCATGTGTCGGCGGATAGATAGACTAATGTACGGACATGGATCGCACAACTGTCGGATAAGTTCGGAAAAGAGGGATGTGGAAGACATGGTATGCAATTGAAATCCCAGGTGGATATTGGGCGTTCCCTCTCGTATTCGCATAGCGGATGACTACCATTGGTGTGGGCAGGTTCTGTAGTCCGTTGCGTGCATCCCCGACAGGAAATTTGGCGTGGAAGGATGTCACTAACATTAGGGGTGGAGAGATGGGCAAGGTATAGTTGTTCTCCGATTAATGTTCTACGTACAGATGTACTAACAATGCTCCAAGTTATGGGACATCGTATCCCCTATAATTGTGTCTGAAGCTCCTGATTGGCCAAGCAACTCTATGCATCATTCTCAATTATTGCATCTTCCCGGAGGTTGGTAGGGGTAAATCCTCTTCAAGCGGAATCCGGAACTCTTTAACTGCGTTCACGACATCTTCATCGCAATCTCGTTGACCAAATGACAAAGAATCACTCCAAGGCTGTGAGATGTCCGGGTCTACACTAATGGTCTTAGACCTAGTCTATCATTGCTTCTGTTCGATTGTAATATCGCTGCGTTGATCAGACTCTCAGCTCAATTTTTGCCTCTAGTCTCTGCCCGCTATCCGCCATCTGCACGAAAGTGTCCATCTTTAGCCATTAATCGACGGTATCCTTCATTGCGCAAACTATAGTACCTGGCAATTTTGACATCGCCACCGTTGTCAGTGTGAGATCCATCATTGCTTGATCCGGACTCTCAAAAGCCACTCGCAAGTAGATCGTTGTCCTCCTGTCCTTCTCCATCCATATCTAATCCGCCTCGTCCGACGCTGTCCAAGTGGGCTGCGTCAGGCACATGGTCCCCTTCCTCTCAGATATCTTCCTCCTTGTCGCCTTTCTCAAGATCTTTGCAATCTAGACCATATCAGAATTAACCTCCTCCAAACCATACCATTGCGCCGGACATAGGGCCCGGCGACGACAAACGAGTCTATTGTTGGTGTAAATGTACACTAAGTCCTCAGCTGTGCACGTAGGAGTACATGCTCCAGTTGTACTCGCATGCAGAGATAGAGCGTGTCTGTCCATGGATTTGCCTTGCTATTGATTGGAATGCTATTGGGCTCTACCCCCCTTTACATCCCACCATTTGTGGATAGCTGCGTTGTGTGCCACTCGAACAGTTGAATCAGCAAAGGTCAATGATTTTTGAGGAGATCTAGATACTGAAGAGGGATAAGGACGTAGTTCTCCTCATTGGGGGCTGGTTTACGAAGAACCCGGTTTAAAGGATCATTGATTCCTCGTGGTTGTGAAGCGGCGCTCATCCATGTACGGCAAGGTTTATCATTCCCTCTACCTAGTGAAGATCTGTCAACATCATATCTCACATGTGCCTGAACGTGAGCATGGCATGCGCTCTCAAGTCCGCGTTCAATCTAAATAGAGGGGAGCAGAAACTGCAAACGTGGTTTTTTAAATCGTACATCACTCTCCATGCTAGACCCATTGCAGGTGCCTCTTTATCAAAAAGGCTTAGGCCCTTTACTATCGGGATGACCATGTATAAGAATTTGTGGCATGTGTTCGAGAAATTGTTCACACGCACATACTGCCGCATCAGACGCACCTTCTTGTTTGTAGCGCTGTCCATATCTCAATAACTTAGCAAAATGGCAGCAAACGCTTGGTCGATGACCATTTTTGCGAGTGCATTCCAAAGCAATACAAGTCGCTCAATCATAATGAAATTGGTTGCGAATCGTGTCTCAACAAACAAACAAATAGACAGGTTAGGTCACATCCTTTGGAACAAAGCCATTGACGATTGATGATTTTTAATCCACAGGCAAATAAGTCTTGCCTTTCTCACTACATGCCTCATCCAGTCCTCCTTTCCCCAATCTTTGAGTAACAGATCCAAGGATTGTGCGTCACATCTTTGAACATAAATGTGGGGATATTGTTGCTCGAG
Organism: Ceratodon purpureus; assembly: GCA_014871385.1. Taxonomy (NCBI): domain Eukaryota; kingdom Viridiplantae; phylum Streptophyta; class Bryopsida; order Pseudoditrichales; family Ditrichaceae; genus Ceratodon; species Ceratodon purpureus. The sequence continues at coordinate 12,099,859 of CM026426.1, forward strand.
CACTCCGACGGGATATTGTGCAAACTTGAACAACATGTTGTGGTTTAACGCGTTCCACAAACGGTTGGATTTGGGAAGCGAGGTAGTTGTGATCTTTATAATGACCCGTTGTGTCTATGGTACCAAGGAAAAAATTGCCCTTGGTCCCACTCTCAACAACATTCAAATGATTTCTAGGTTTCTAGTAGTTTTCTAACTAGAATCAATGAATCCAAATTGTCATTCCTCTCCTATCCCTTATCCTCTGAACATAGTTTTTTGGTAGTAATTGATTGTCTTGTATATATTCCATTATGTGTTAATTGATGGATTATATTTATATTTGAGTTCTTAAATTTACTTTGAAGGAGGCCATCATAGGTCTTGGAGTTTGTTGAAGGTTTTGCAATCAAAGAAATTACTATATGAGAGCAATTTCTTGCGACAGATTGCCTTTTAGACTTCTATTCGATGAGTTTTGATTATGACAATCCTTAAATACTATGTACTTGAATTGCAATCTTTCCCATATAATGCTATATTTGTTATTTTGGAGATTTTTCATCTTCCAAATTAATGTATCTTGTAGGATCGAGGTAAAAGAGGCAAAATAATCTGAAACATGAATAGAAAGGATTTGGAGAAGATAATTTCTATTCAATTGGGAGGTAATCAAGGAAAGAAAAATCACAAAATTTAATTAGGTAGTACATATGTAGAAAAAATTATAATTATCATTCTATTGTGTATAGGTTACGCATGCCTTATACGACTTTCTTTTAAGACCATTCTATTCTCTTTCTAACAAGATACAAAAGCATGACATGCCCAGTTTACCTTGATAAAGTACACACGAGGAAAAATTAGACAAATGAATAATCTTAGCCAACTTATATTAAATATGTGATTGTAAACACAACTTAGGTCGTACCAACGTAATAGTACAATGCATGGCTGTCACAGAGTTTAATGAAAAACAATGTAGGTTGCTGCAACCTAATTAGCCAACGGTAGCCAAGTCAAAGAATTAAAACAATTTGCAGAGAAAAGAAATTCATACAATTTACGCCCAAATTTCTTAATACACACCAAAAAACACAACCTTCTTGCATATCAAACCCCTAAACTAACAACGTCAATACTATGTGTCTATTATGGTTCCAAAGATACAAATCTCTCCGAGGAGGTCTTAAAGTTGTTAATTTGTTTTTGGGGGATCTTCATGGTAGGATCATATCCATGTCTTCAATTTTGCAACATCTTTCTTCACTCTATATTTCTAAGCGGTTACAACTGCATTAGTACTCTGCCATAAGAAGGACATATCCTTCTATCTTGTCCAACTAAGTTTCTCATCCACATCCCAGTCTGTATTATATTTTAAACCATCAATATCTTGTGAAATTAGACAGAAGAACTAAACATGGACTGTGTTTGATAGTTTTGGGTTTGAGATTGGATCAATAAGGGTCCTTGTCAAAATCCAGGACAACTTAAATCTTTAGGTTAAAAATTTTAAGCTTGCAAACCCACCTTTCTGGTTGATTCTAGTATCATTCTAGGGATTCAGTAGTGTAGTACAAGCATAATGTTGCTAAAGTGACGATGTGACTCATAGCCAACCAGATTCCGTTCTTCTCTTCCGGTTACTATATGTTTTGATCTTGAGTTTGTCCGTTGATGATATCCGGAATTAGCTTCCTAAGCCTAAATTAACCAGCATACCTACTTGGGTTCCTCTTAAGAACTCTTCTCACCTACATCTGAAACAACTATCTCCTACTCATCTTTTTTAAAAATAACAACTCGAACTTGACTAACTTGAAACTATCTCACAACTGAGCTAGAACGTATCTGGTTAGGTGGTCACATAAAAAGTTCCCATCCTCTTCATCAAGGACTACAACAATACACCAATCTAGGTCCGAGAGAGGTTCCGTTTTTAAGATAACTAAATGACCCTATCTACCTCTTGGCCTATTCTTTTCATAAAGGGCAAAACATCATCAAGAGGTTGGATGGGCTAGAACTAAATACCCCTTAGAATCTACCACAATCCTAGCAAAGGCTATCCCGCACGGAAACTTCTAAATGACATAGATAGTGAGGATTTGCTCCCGCTACAACCGGCTTTGGAACTCATTGATCTTAGGGTCTGAACAGATCCGGGCCTAGTCCTACAACTTCTTGCAGCTACACATCCGTAATTTAATGGACTCTCCAAACTCGCAAGCAAGGAATCCAATGAATAAATAAGTTAGAAAGATTGCAAAACTCAAGACAACTTTACTGATAAGGAATATGGGAACAATATATGTAGAAAAAGTATCTCCATTCAGATTGTCCTACTGTGCTTAAATAAGTCACAGGATCTCAAAAAAATGGTGGCACCAAAAGGTCTACAACCAGGTTGCTATCAAAATTCCAAGATTCTTATCCTTATGGATTTCTTGACTCACCGATCCTACTTTTACGCTACTTCCTCTAACTTTGAATATCCAAACAGATCCTATTGACTTGTCCTATGCTTCTTCTTCTTGTCTCCAGTCTTCTTCCTCTTCGTCGCGTACTTTTTGAGTCTTGATGCACTACATGTTAGAGTGAACTTTTGCTGCTCCTAAGCCCGCATCAAAATCTTCGGCCCAACTTTGGGAGTCACGGCCTCGCCTTCCATTCCAGACCTCATTGTTGATCCAATGACTTCAAACTTCACCTCTAAATCAAAAAGCAGTTTCGGGTTGGCCTCCTTCTTTCGTCTACTCCTCCTAGGTTATGACTACGGCTTGTTCAAAATGGAAACAAGGTTTGGACTCCTTGAAGTTGGCAACAACGAGAAGTGCTTTGTCCCTCTAGATGAAGACTGACCTGCCTCTCAGCATACATCAATTCCCATTGATGGTGTGCGCTGGGTTCTTGACGGCTTCAGCAGCTTCTCCTAAGGTCTAAAACAACACCCGTTCCGGAGACCTAACCAAAGTAGGCGAACCCGGCTACGTTAGATTGATATGGATCTCCGCAATCTCCTCAAATATCATAGTGGGGGATTTGGTATCACTTGGATCAAAATTGCCTTCGCGGCTAACAGATGTCCAGAAGTCTTGATGATGTTGTTGAATAGCCGAGCCTAGTTGACAATGTCACCCAGTTGCCGTGCCAAGATCTTAACAATGTCTTTTGTTTTAAGTGAATGTATAGGATTTCTTCGCCTTTCGAGGCCAACTTTTTCTTCAGATTTGCTAATTGACTGGCAAGCCAATCCCGCTCCTCATTTGTTTTGGCTTGGGTAGTGGGGTGCTCTAATTTCTAGATCAAGTTTCCGGGCTTGCACTTGTTCAACAATTGGCAAGAGCTTCGAGAGTATGTGCTCCAACATCTCACACTAAATCTGCAACTCTCGAACCTCTTCCTTGATAACCGAGAACGGATCATTCAAATACATAATTAAAAATGTCAATGTCTCACATTGTTGGAAAGCTCGGATTGAAATTGATCCGGTTGGCATGTGATAGTAGTCTTCATCCGAGCTCGAGGTGTGGTCTGCTGCAGTTTCTGGACGACCGCATCACTCCGCAACCTTTGTTCTGTTTTGCTTGTGGAATAGCTCCTAGAGTCTTATCATATGGATCTACCCCAAATTTAAGCATGCTCTTTGCGATCAACAATTCCTTTTGCTCCTAGCAAGTCATATACTCGTTCTGGTCGTAGAGATAGAACATGCAGTAGGAGATAGGGGAAGGCTTCTTTCTGATTCATAAAATGAGCTTTTCAACTATAGCCTGTAGGATCACTTTCGAGTTCACCTCTTGCTTTGTGGAAAGTTCCGTTAAACTCGTGTTTGATATGGTAACAATAATCCAGCTAGGCTTCTCCGCGTTAAGGATCAGAACTAGGAACTCTAACGGTCCTTTTTCTTGGATTGCTATAGTTCGCTACTAGGAATACGTCCTTTGGATTGATCTGCTTTACAAACTTGTTGAAGAGAATCATATCCGTCTTTGAGACCTAGTTGAGACATTGCCTTAAGAACTGATAAAATTTTGCCCACCATTCCGTTGACCATGATCTAGGGTCTTTCATAATTGTTCCCTCCCACTCATTTCCTCTCGGTAGTACAAACTCTTGGACCATCTCTTTGTTCTTAAGGCTCAAAGGGTGAGCGAGCAACCCCTAACAACCCATCTGAGTCAAGTCCTCTACCAGCTGTTGCTTCTCAAGTACCATCTTGGATATAGATGGATCTATCAAACAAAGGCAATTGGAGGGTGCGCCATGACGGATCAATCTCTAACCGCTCTGACCACTACTCAATTAGTTTACTAGAATCCTCAGCAATCCAACTGCTTACAGAATAAAATGACTACAACTCCTCACCAAGCTCACTCGCTCTCTCATCCAAATTACGATCCCAAAAGAAACCACATAAAGACCTCTTAGTCCTTAAATACTATCTTGCTATATCTTGTACCTGTTGCTCATAACCGTCTTTATGTTGTTACATTCATTGTAATGGCCGTTCATATAGATCAAATCCAAAACAATCATTGTAAAGATCACATGACTAAATCTAATCTAGTCATTGGTTCCGCAAGTGTAATTATTTTATCTACTTTAGAGTTTACATCTTTCTGGTTCTACTCGGATCTTTAATCAGATTAATAGTGGCTTATTTTAATGTAGTTAACCAAATATAGAAAATCTTAGCTAAATCTAGGTCCAGTTGTACACTAATCTAGAATCCCCTAATTCACGAGGTTTCCACAGCCTGTGCAAGCTAGAAAAGACGTTCATCTTAGTTGCTAGGCCGTAATGCAAGAAAGTACCTAAAAAAGGTTTCAAGCAGCTTAGAATGAAGGTCTTGGCCGATTTTGTTAGTGCCCAACAAAATGATCATCTTCTCCGAACTCTTCACGCATAGTTTTGTCCTCTATAAACTCATCCTCAAGAGAATGGGTAATCCAAGTGGATGGTCAGGAGTCATGCTGCAAAGAGGAAGGAGAATCCAATGGAATGGCTAAAGCATTTATAACATTATTCTAGTAGTACGACATGGGCTCATTGATTGTTTTGGTATGGATTGAATCAGTTGATAATCTGCCCCTTTGATCAAGAAAGCCCAACAACCCTTTAATCACTTCCAATATGTGCTGCATCTCGTGACGTGCCATAGCTGTGGGGACACCACAAGGGCATAATGACCTACCTTTAGAATCCTCTTGTATGCCACATCCATCCCTTTCAGGCATTCAACTGTTGTTGTGGCAAATACCTTGTACTTCATTATAAGGCATCCAATAGAATCGACATAAAATGTGAATTGATGAGCTTTTATATGTCCCATCAAAGTACCGTGGCCATCCAACACTCAATTCCCGATGAAATTTCTTGAAACTAAAAACCTTTTGAAGGAGGTGTGATACGGTTGGAACCCTTTCATTCTTAATGAAGGACTTCATAAGAAGAGGAACAGTAGGAAAGTCTTTCCTCAGCAAAGCCATGCTCCAGAGGCCAAAGAGGGCATCTATGTTGTCAATGGTATGTCTGACAAGCATAAAGTTTACATACACTTTGTGGAATACATGTTTTGCTACTAGAAGAGAAGAGAATGAAAAAAAAGAACCTCTGCTTGTAATCACTCATGAAATTATCCATTTATACATTTAGAATAGGAGGCAAAGGCTTGACAATGATAGCAACCTTTGGAGGTAGGCCTAGAGGATCAAGGCACATCTCAACACCCCATAGAATGCAACATACAGAGGATGAGAAGGTTCCTTTGGAATGTATTTCAGAAAGGTCGATTTTGAGGGTACTTTGAGATTGCTGAGGAGCTTTGCAAAGAAACCAAGTGTCTAATTGGTATCGTGAGATTAAATATCAAGACCATAATGTGCATAACGATGGTCTACATAGCCATAGGCTAGCTTTCAAGTAATCGCAAGAGGCAGCTTGATGAGGCCGTCTACGTGTTTCACTTTGTGGGATGACGCTGGTAAATCCCTCTTTGAATGGTCCATTTTATCATATATAATAGTCAAAACCTCATGCAGCAATGCCTTTGACCCAAATCAGATAAGGTAGTAAAGTCTCTATGGGCATAGGCCGACTCAATGAGGATCCTCATCTTCTTGGACCACAAAAAGGAAGCTTGAGTGCTAGTTGGGATCAACCTCTTCTAGGACTCAAATTCATCACACTTTGAGCAATGAGCAAAGTTGACCCCTGTTCTTTTAGCATAGTTAAGCCTTTCTATCTTGCTCAAATCTAAAATAGACCTCGGTGCTAGCGTACAGGCAACAAGATGCTTATGAAGAAGAAGAATCTCTTCCTTCCATTAGAAACCATATGGTAGAACCTTTGCAACAACCCTCTCTCCTATAGGACGCACGCAAATCTTGTGAAGCATATGGTCAATATGCCTGTCAAGGATTGCGCCAAGGACCGCCGTTGGTACAACAGTGTGAATTCTTGGCTTCCAAAGTCCAATATTGTCGTGGATTTGGATCTCAAAGTTAACTGCAGCGTACTTTGCATTGCAATAAAATGTACTTGAACTAACGTCTATGATCTTCATTTACACAAAGGGGAAAACATCAACAACTTCTAGAGTCACAACATTCCACTTGGCAGCGTTCTTGTTGAGTTGTCTATGAAAGTCCTGTTTGATGTGGTTTTTTGACTTAAACCATGGTCTTTGCATAGACACAATTAATAGGTTGGTCTTGAACGAGTATCTCTATTCATCTGATGCCTTATCTTCATCCAACAATCGCAAGATGTGCATTACAACAACAGAATCTTTCATGTAACTATCTTAATCAACAATTGCACTAGATTGTGGGTTTTAGATCAACCCCTCTGCTATAGGGATATAAATCGAATTGTAAATGGTAACAATCATGATTTGCCAAAACCTTGAAGGGATGACCCAAAAGTCAAAAAGACCTATGATCACTAGTGCTTTAAGGAGAGCCTTTTCATATGAAGAGTATTGCATCTTGCGTGACACAAAGAAAATAGAGTGCAAGTTAGTTTTAATGACTTCACTAAACACATTCTAGAACAAAGGTGATAGAATAGCAGTTGGGTATACGGAAACAGTCATCTAGTACTTCAGAAGTAGTTTGGTTTAATTTGAGCTGAATTCACATTATTTTGTACTGAAGACATGAAGGATGGCTGTCTCCAAAGGATAGTTGGAAGTTTAGCTCAAGTCGAGCTATATAGTCAATTATTAGTTACACAAATAGTTTAGCTTATATCGAGCTAAACTGTTCTATCCTGTTAAATATCAATTAAGCTGATGGTTTAATTTAGCTTAGCTATCATTCTCCACGGGATCATAGACTGCCATTTATCATAAATTGTCATCTGTCATTTTCTTGGAAAAGCATTTTAGCTTGAGAAGAGCTAAGATATACCCAATTTTGTAGAGAGAGTTTAACTTGACTCAAGCTTAACTGCATCCAGAGAAATATCGGCGCAATTATAGAAGCTCACATCTGCGCTACCCTTCTTGGTTAGGGAGAAAGGCAACGGCCGCTACTAAGTGATGTGCGCGGAGAGTCTACAAGCACTGGAGGGGACATCAAATTATTCACCGAGATTTCACAACTATGAAAATAGAAGACTACCACATACACGCAGCACTTATGAATTTGGTCTTAGCTATAGAAAAGACATAGCCAAAAATTGGCGCAAGCTATCTTCCGCACTAAATATTGCAAACTCTCTGGAGAACGGTAGTCGCTCTTGGTTGGGCAAGGAGCAAAAGAGAAGAGAAATGACTTTGAGGAACGGTAAGTTTCTAGAGGTTATTTTGATTCATGATTTATTTTAGGCAAGGCATTTGGTTTCAAAATAAGGTGGAAATACAATTAGACTGAAATCCCGTCAACATTCAATGGTGTAGGAATTTGCGGAAACTTCAACATTTCTTGAAATTCTACAATTCCTACGCGATACTTGGTCGGATTCTTAGGTAAAGGTGTGCCATTGTCCTTCTAGTGGGCAGGGACATGTAATCCAAGCAGTGTTACAATAGACCTTATAGGTCCAAGTAGAAGCTTGAGGATACATTGACCTATGGTTACCGCCCAGAGTTCAGGGTTCATGGTTAGGGTTCATAGTTTAGGATTAAAAATTTAGGATTTTTATAGGATAAATTTAAAATATTATTTGAAGTGCTCAATTTTCATATTCATATAATATGTTGAATTATAGTATTTATTATTATTTTTTTGCTAAAATGTGAAATGTAATTTTGTCAACACAATTTTTATATGAAGAAGTAATATTATTGAAAGATAATCTTTTCTTATGTATTCCTTATTGTTTATATTATTTTGTTCTTGTATTGCTAACATAATCTTATATTATGTACGACTTAATATTATATTAGATCTTTTATTGTTTCCAAATTTCCTATCTTTCTTAGTAAATGGTATTTGTTTCAAGGCTTCAATTTGTTTTTGCAATTATATTCTTTTTATGCTAATGTCCATTTTTTGGCCTTTGTCCATTATTTTTTGATGTCATGTTTTGCAAATGTCCATTCATGTGAAATTATAATTATATATATATATATATATATATATATATATATATATATATATATATATATATATATATATATATATATATATATATATATATATATATATATATATATATATATATATATTTCTTAATTTTTGAAAATTTTATTCTCTTTAAGAAGGATCATCTTCTAAGAGTTCTATAACAATTGGATAAAATAGTTGTCTCATAGAGATTTGATTATGGGCATTTTCTCTTTTAAGTTATATATTTTAGGATTTACTAGTAAAACACATGGTATTTTATAACAATGTGTTTTTTTCTAGCATTCCATTTTTATGTCTTTATTAGTTTTCCACTCCACAATCATCCTTCATAAAACAGCCCTCTAGAAGTAGGGATTCTACCATGCGATGATAAGGCAAAATCCATAGGCTTTGGAAATTTTACTGTAGGTACCTTTAAAGGATTTACTTTCGCCTCACCTTGTACCCATATAGTCCTTAAAAAACAACTTACTCAGTGGTATGTAGAGTGTGAAAGATGTTAGTGGTTTTTTGGATTCACATGGGCAGCAATGAAAACTAAATTAGATGATCTATGTTGTTTTTATGGTATTTTACGGCTTTGTATTTTTGTCTTCTATTCCATCTTATGTGCATATTATTTTTTCAAGTACTGCTCCCAACCTTCTCAAGGCAGTACTCTAGGAGTAGGAATTCTACAGTGCATACACATGGTAAATTCCATAAGTTTAGGAAATGCTCCTCTAATGTAATTTTGAAGGATTTACCTTTATATAGCCATGTACACATTTGATCCTTGTTTAACCACTCACCCCGTGGTATATAGAGAGTGAATAGGGTAGGTAATTTATTGGCTTTAGATGTGTCTCAATGAAAACTAAACACGACGATTGACGATATTTTATTTTTTTTAATTTTTATTTTTTGTGATTTTTTGGATTTTAATGTATATTATATATGAAAAGTAATCAAAGAGAAATGCTTAGATTTTGGTGATTAAACATATTTTTTTCACCTTTATATATAGATTTTAATATACATACACTTCATTTTAAAAGATCTTGGGAATGCGGTATTGTTATTATTAGAGGACTATTATCTTGCATAGAGGAGGTAAAAACCCATATTATTTGGAAAAGCTACTATCAAGTAAATTTTAACGGTTGATTGTTGGCCACACTTCAATCTATATGATCCGTGAATAACAACTTATCTAGAGTTATGTTTAGTGTAAAACACGTCAAGTGTTCTACATGGTTTATATATGCGCAGTAATTTCTATACTCGATTAGATAGTAATTTTCAATATATGTTTTTGGTCAAAATTTAAACTATTCTACATAGAAGAATATATTGTCCAAAAAAGTCGAATTATGTATATTGTAAATGTTATTTTTCAGCACCATAAAGAGATGGAGTCAAATTTAATATTTTTGTTTATACTCCATTAATATTATATATATATATATATATATATATATATATATATATATATATATATATATATATATATATATATATATATATATATATATATATATATCTAATAGGAAATTTCATATATAGCCAATATTTTTAATTAATTTTATTTTCAACATTAATATTAAATTTTAGTTGAAACCAATAGTATAGATGAAATTATTCTTTGAAGACTATAATTGCTATATTTATAGGGCATTTTCATATTAAAATCATATCAAAAAGACTTAAAATAATATTCTCTACTATTAATAATAAAAATATATTTTGAATTGCTATTTGGTATATAACATTTTAAAAAAATACATATATATATACAATATCTACATTGTAAAATTAGACTTGTAACCTTTGGGATGAATATTATTATTTTATTTTGATTTGCACATGTATACAAGTTCATTGTTGTGAGAAATAATTCTAATGGCTTTGCTTTGGTCTTTGCAAACTATTGTTATTCTTAGATTGTATATTGAAACAACTATGTGTACATTGTCATAAAAATTTGTACTAAATGAATTCGTACAAAAAATATTATAAGTTGACACATTGGTTTAAGTAGATTAGCTTTGATTATCACACTAAAGGATATTTGCAATCTAAATAACATATATGAAAGTCTAATATTACTTGTTAATTTTGAATCTTTTAAGATTTGATCAATCTTAATCATAGTAGAACATTTTTGAATTATTTTAAAGGTATTTGCATTTCAGAATATTTTTTATTGAAAATTTTAAATTTTAAACAAACTAATAAAGTAGCTTGAAGAAACAAATTATAGACAAAAAACGTGACTTATTGCTAGAATGTACATTTCAAAATCTATGTACTTTTTGTTCATTTGAGTTCAATTCCTTTATTTTGGTGACTATGTGACTAATTTGAACGTATATAACGTATCAATTTCAATTCTAATTGTCATTTTTGAAATAGCTTTCGCAATCTTTTTGGAAATTAGATGAGAGTGTGTGTGAATTACGTGTATCTGTGATTCTATTTTGGGTTTAATTGAATCATCATCATCTGGATGTCAGTTCAATGGAATGTCTTGAAAATGTGTAGCGCAATTAGAGTTGGGTGCTTTTGCAGATTCTAACTCAATTCTTTTATTTCCATTCTTTGCTTATTGTTTACACCAATGCAGGAGTTTTTTTGATTGTCATTGTATTCATTTTTATTATTCTTATTCTAAGAAAGGAAATTTGGAATTGAATCTCATCATATATTGATTGCATTCCTTCAATTTTGCAACGTCTATAGTCAAGAAAAACAGAGTTACAGTTTTTAATTTTTGAACTACTGTTTTGATCCTGTGAATGCAATCTTATTTGCACAGACTACACACTTGAAGAGCTTAACATTGGAGGAAATTTGTAAATGCTTGTGAAATGGCTGCGACATAATGAAATTGCCGCACTCCAATGCCTTCACCTATTCCCGTCACCTAATGCCTCTACAACAATAATAGTTTAGCTCGAGTTGAGCAAAATCGCTAGCAAAAGTCATCTACCTCAACACAGTTAAACTCAACTTGAGCTCAACCGTAATAATATAAAAGAAATAAAATCAAAAAGAGCAAATAATTTAAAAAATCAATTGCAAGCAAATCACAATTTAGCTAGACTTGAGCTAATCTATAGAGCATAATGGAAGAATAAAAATCATATTAGTACAAAATTTAGCTCAAGTGAAGCCAAACTTGCAAGAAGATTTAGCATGCTACTATACAATTTGCCTCCACTTGAGCTAATTTGTGCACTAATTTGCTATATTTGCTTGCAATGTAGCTCGATTTGAGCTAATTTGCATACCATTGCAACAATTTTTTGATAAAACATGTTAAGTTTTGAAACTAACAACGATCTTTGTCCCTACGCAATGTGGTAAAAACTTGTGTTCAAGCGGCCCCGAGCCACTTCTTCAGACTAGTGCCATAAACATAAACAGAGACGATTATGGAGATGTTACAAAGTCACTTGGCTGCTGAACACTTATGGATCCAACAAAGCACAAGTCCTGAATACTTTTAACCCTTTAATGCCTAAGGCGGTCTCAGCACAATGGTTCAGCAAAAAACACATCAGTTGAGCTATATCCCTCTTAGTGGTCCACGTCATTTAAAAAAGAGAATCTGCCTTCTCCAACCGTACGGATGTGAAGGGGATGATGTCACGATGTCATCATCCTTAGATGAAATTCATACAACCGTGGATGAAGGGTCATTATAATAGAAATATGCCACCTTTCAGGTCATATCTGACACATAAAGTATGCAAATTCACTAGATTTTAGTGCATTGGACAGATTAACTACCTGCCCCTATTCGATGGGAAGAACTCATATCCAAATTCCACGTCATTCAGACACAGGCATCAATAAACATACTTTTGCAACCAAAATTGGTGCCGTAGGCATTAAAGGGTTAAAGCTACCACATATGTCGTACCTAACCTTCGAGACAACATCTGTATATATAGTTCATGAAGCTTTAGCTCTAGAATTTGAAATAAAAATTGCAGAGGTTGATCTAGAGAGAGCACGTGTCTTGAAACCGGTTTGTACTTTGATTGGAGAAAATACATATACTTATGTGATTTTGATAAACACTAGCATTGTCCAATTTTCAATAATGGACCTAGTTGAAAGTCTAGGACCATCACATTTTGATGATATAAGGAACAATATTCAAGCATAAGAGTTGGAGAATGGAAAAGGGAGGATTTACCAACTAAACCCTAGCCTTCACAATCCCATCATAACCCAACAAAACCCAACTAAACTAAGTGATCCAAACCCTCATAGAATGCTAGAAATGTATAATTTAAGTGCAAAAAGAGGTCCAAATTGCATAGAATGGGTCAAAACAGCTCCAAAACATGGTACAACAGCTCCTAACAGCTCTCAGACCTCTCTAACTCTACCTGCTCTAGTGTAGAATGATCTCCCAAAACCCTAAACCTGCCTCTTAAACCCCCTGAAAACTGACAGAAATGATCCAGTCGGCTGGTGACATAATTCATCTAGTCGGCTGTGACAGAGTTCATCCAAGTCGGCTGTGACAGAGTTCATCCAGCTGATTGGATGATTGTCGGGGACAAGGATGAAAACTAAAAGGGAGCTAAGGGAAACAAAAGGAAAAGGGAGATTTGGGAATCTCCGGTTAACATTATCCCCTTTTTCCGGTAGTTCTGTCTTCAGAACCCAAGGGACAGTGGAAAGAAGGGACAATGCCAAAGACCTAGAGTTCAAAAAACTGCCTACAACTAAAAAATGTTTGGCAAGAAAAGTTATGTTAGCAAAAACTTGCAAGCAACTAGTGGTTACTACTAATGCTAACCCTTGATATGATGTTCCGCCTTGATGAAGTTGGTGCCGCTCGAGCCTCACGATGGTGCTGAAATTGGAGACAGTAAGCTGTGTAAAAGTCGGCTATGTAAAAGTCAGGTTAGGCCTCTATAACTCATCATCCGCCAACCTTGGTGAACCTGCGGAATCAAATGTAGTGCAGCTCTGATGATTACCTTGAGAGCCTCCTGAAGAAGGCTCTAGCAGTTGGCTATGCAAGGAAGTAGGCTCGCAAAAGGAGCTGAGGGAACTACTTTCCTCAAATGAGACTCGACTTTCTAGAACAGCGTGGACATGCTCTAGTGGCTGGATGTTGTGGCTCTTCAACTCCTCATCTCCAGTTGGCCTCGTAAGTCGCTTTCTGGTTGTAGCTGAGAGAAACTCTGGTGGACGGATCTGTCGGCCATGCTAAACCAACCGTCGACAGTGTCGACCAATGTTAGGAGCGCCCTCTGGTGAGTGTGAAGTCGTCCTTGCAGCAAAGATGTGCTCCTGAAATCCAATGGCATCATCTAACGCCTATATCGGTACCTGGTACTCTATGGAATGGGTCTGTAGAGCTTGTCGAGAACTGACTTGCCCAGAGTTGGCTGGTCCAGAGTTGACTCCCCTCAATTCTGTGCTTCGAGAGTTGGCTCTGTCAAAGTCGGCTCTGTCAAAGTCGGCTTTGTTGAAGTTGGTTTTGACGACGTCAGCTCTAGCAAAGTGGGCTCTGTCAAAGTCGGCTCCGTGAAAGTCGGCGCTACCAAAGTCGGCTTGTACAAGGTTCTTGAATTGTAAAGTATGGTAATCTTTGTCTTTGTCCGTCAGTTCTTCGACAAGGTTGTAACAAACCAGCACTTCAAGCAGCTTTGGGGATGGCCGCATTTCCTACTTAATGGAAATGGTCCTGACTGCACCAAGCCCTTGAATGGTCACCAACTGGTTACCCCAGTCATGAGTCACTTTAGCATCTATCAGCCAAGGTCGGCCTAGCAGCATACTGTAAGCCTCATTTACCTCCTAGTTGCAAATAACAGTGAGACTGATGTTGTAAGGAATACCATGAATATGGATTCTTACATTCCAAATTAATCCAACTGGCTCGACTACTCCCTAATCAGCCATGCGAAGCTGATAAGGGGATGGAGATGGGGCCTTCAGACCAAGGCGTATCCGCTCCCCTTCTGTAATCAAGTTGACTCCAGAGCCGCCATTGAGCAGTACGTTGTTTAAGGTCAAATTCTCCACCTGTATAGAAATCATGGGAAGACATCGATCAATATCCACAGCTCCCACAACTACTGTATCATTGGAGAAATCTGGTGAAATATGATTGGCAGTCGGCTCTACAAGGTCAGCTGGTGGAGACGGCTTGATCGAGTCGACATACGCAGTCGACTTTGCAAGGTCAGCTGGTCAAGGCGGCTCGACCAAGTCTACAGGCTCAGTCGGCTTGCTTGCACGGTCCGGGAACACTTGAGCCTTCAGGTACCGTGAAAGGTTAGGATCCATTGCCAGCAGTTTTGCAAACGACACTGTAATTGGTGTTTCTAGAATCTAGCGGCTGACGGTCTGGACCAGAGTTTGAGGCTGAGGTTGGGCACGATCCTCCGTGGTTGCTGCAAGCACCCCCTTTGCGATGTCCTGTAAGCAGTCAGCGTCGGGAAAACCAACCTAGTTACCATCCAAAATTGGTCCTCTAGGAGCATTGCCTGCCAAGTCGGCCCTGGCCGACTTCCAGTTTTCCTCGTCAACTTGACAAGCAAGCTCATTCTCCCTATTTATTTTTTCTGTGAATGCAACGCACTCCTTGCAAATACTCTCCTTCTTCTCCCAATCAGCCTTCGTTTTAGGCAGTCTTAGTTCCGGCCCGTTAACTTCCTTATCTTCCGAGGGTAGACCAGCCTTCACCCTGGCTGCTCTGGTTAGCGTGACTGCCACCTCCGGATCGTCTAGCTCCTGCAACTCCACACTATTGACAACCACAGTATGAGTAGAGTGTTTTTTAGAGGCGAGTAACTACTGAAACTTCAATCGTACTGGACAGTTACGCATTTGATGATCAATGCCCAAGCAGAGGTAGCAGACATTGTTTCTGCTAGAACCGCCATTCTAATATCCCCCAGATCGGCTATTGACAAGCTTCCCAGAGCTGCAGGCCTGTTCATGAGCGGAGACTGCATTGACTCCCATCGTCGGTTTGTCTTCTAATCGGGGAAGTCTGTTGTTGGGGTTGGCTGGATTGAAGAAGCAGTAGCCATCCTCATGTCTTAATTTCTTGCACACTGTGCAAAATCTTTGGTTGGCAGTGTCGACTTTGTCTGAAGGGACTGGTGTGGTAGTAGATTAGCTATGGTCGGCTCTGTCCTCTTATGCTGAAAGTACAGGTTCTTCCTTGAAGCATCTGTACAGTTAGTCTCGCAGTGTCGTGCTAACTCCTTCAATTCCGTCAAGGTGTTGGCTGTAGAACTGCTGGTCGTCACCTTCAAGTAATCCAATAGTCTTGCCCTGAAATACGTCAATTTAAATCCTTCACCCACCTCAGTTTGAAGACACTTGACCAGTTTCATGAAGCGCTCGTAATAGTCTTGGACTTTCTCCCCTTCACCCTGTGTGAAAGTCCACAGCGTCATGTACACTTGCTCATCTGAGTCTTGTTCCCTGTACCACAACTTAAATGCCTCCTTAGCCTTCTCCCAAGTGCCGTATGGATGATGGTCCAGCCAATCATCAAACCAGCAGTGGGCCTTGTCTACTAGGGTGGTCCCAAATAGTGTGATGATGACAGTTTCATCCGTCTCACCATTGAATGAGGCGCACATTTTAAAATACCTGAGATGTGCATCAGGATCACATCCCTCCTTGTAGGCTCTGTACGGTAATTGTTTTCGCTATGCGCTGATAGGTGGCTGTGGAGGAGCTGATCTGAAGTCAGCTGTGCGCACGACTAGGAAGACCGAGGGATGCACCAATGCTGTCACTCGATAATGCGCCCGGATGTGCGGAACAGATGGCGCAACGTGTGAACCTCTGGAAACTACGGTGGTACTATAGCAGACAAGTGCTGCAACCGTGGCGTGACTGTAGGCCGCCCCACGTGGGTAGTTCCAGGGACTCCACTTCCAAAGGTCGGCTCTGCTGATTCCCAGGGATATCCTGCTAACTGAGTCGGCAGCGTAGAGTTGTACACCTTGCCTGTAAGATGATCCACGTAACTCGGTAGCCGATGTGCGGTCAAGGAAGTCGCTGCAGGAAGTGGTCCAGATGCGCTCCTGTCCACCGATATCTCTGGTGCGGCAGTAAATAGATACGGGGGCCTTGTAGTGATCCCCTCAGTCTGGCCCTGCTCTTGCTTCCTTTGTTGTTCCTTCCACAGGTCGTGCAGTTGTGCAAGTTCCTGCTTCTCCTGTTCAAGCTGTTCTTGTTCCCTCTGTTGTGCAGCCAACTGCTGCGCTGCCGACTGCTATGTTGCCAACTACTGCGCTGCCAACTGCTGTGCTGCCTCCCGAACACGACGGTTGAAATTAGTCTCCAGTAGTGTCGGGTGCTGCTCCACCGGCCACTGCGGTGACGATGCTACTCCCGACGGTGCAGTTTGCTGCTGTCTGGCCCGCTCTCGCTTACCTAACAGGTTGGCTTTGAATGCTTCAACTGCCCTTTAGTCCTCTACTTCTTGCTCCCACTCAGCCTGAAGTCTGAACTTGTCCAAGAAGTAAACATTCTTACTAGGGCCACCCTTGGTGTGGTTAGCAAGGCCATGTTCCTGAACTGATCGACTCTTTGTTTCCTCCAACTTCTACCTCAAGTTCGGAAATGCAACTGGCAATGTCTCTGGAGTTGTCGGAACGCGCACCAAAGATTTTGGTCGGTTATGTAACCGAGTCGGCTCCGTTTCCAAGTTGGCTCTGCCAATATCCCAACTTGGCCACTAGGTCGGCTCTCCCTCAAAGTCAGCTCTGCCAATATCCCAACTTGGCCACTGGGTCGGCTCTGCCTCAATGTCGGCTCTGCCAATATCCCGACTTGGCCACTAGGTCGGTTGTGCTCCTGAGTCAGCTCTGCCAGTAGCTTGACTTGGACACAACGTCGGCTCTGCAAAGGTTTGCTGCGTCTGGCGTCCTTCTTTGTTGAAGGTACTGTAGTCATCCACTGCAGTGGAGAAATCCCCTTTGAATGACGCAGTCCTTTCCTTGTCCTGATATCTCCAAGGAATGTTGGCTTGATCAGGATGACTGTTCAGTCTATCCCCTTTTTCAAACTGCCTTACCTCTTCAAATCGGCTCTCCTTTGTCCTCCCATCTGATGATGAAATGGCATTTTTGACCTCCATGTCAAGAAGTTCTCCCTCCTGCTGAGCTGCACTGCCATGTGAGCTAAGTCGGGTGCGTACCTCAGGTGAAGTCGGCTCTGTTGTCTGCTCCTCAAGCTGCAGCCAGCGTTTGTACCTCTCCATAGCTTGTCTCTCAGCTTGCAGATCGTTTGAGTCACCTTCCTCCATGGGTGTGAAAGGCTGATACTGACGATGTTGTAGTATTCAGTCGGCTGCGTTCAGTTGGTTGTGTGTTCTTCCTAGTCTTGGCGGTTGTTACTCTCTGTCTGCTGTGGTCAGCTCGCCTTTGCCTCCTCTAATCAGTCAGCTACCAATACTTGGCTCCTTCCCTTACGTTCTTGTAGTCCCTTCCACTTTAGCATTCATCGACCTGGCAGTCGGCTGTGTGGTCTAATTAGTGTTTACAGACATTTTTTTTATTTTTATTTTTTGAACAACTAGGAACAGATTAAGGGAGTTCTACAAAATTGCCCCTAATTAGTTCCTATTCCTTTTTCAAAGTGTACTGACTCTTAAGAAATCTAGTCTGTCGGAACACGGAAACACAATTAACACCCGGATAGTACCCTGATTGGGCGTAAACTTCCGTATTGTCACTTAGTTCCGAGTATCGTCTAGAGATTCAATAGTGTTTCACCAAGTAGTTACTTCTAATCGTTCCGAGCCTTGCCACTGCTCGGATAGTGTCTTCGGAACGTAACTCCTTAACTATCTCTTTCTCTCTTCCTCTCTCTCATCAGGTGTTTCGTCCACAAACCCCAACGTCTCGGATCAGTTACCGTCTCACAACTGTCCTAGAATACTCTGGCCAGCAGGTCACACAGACGATCCTCTCCAATCGGTGAGACTACAACGACAAACTAATCCGGATGTGGGAGAACCAGGATCCGATTATCCCTAGGCGACCCGTACCACGTTCCGACTCCCCCTCTCACTGTGCACGGAACCTCTTCAGAAGTTCGGGGAGCCCGACCAAGTAATCCTTGATCCGCTTCGACCCTAGCGACGGCTATTCCGTATGAGGTTGGTTTGGGGACGGAACAGTGAGGCTTCACTCCTACAACAATCCACTAAATCTTTCCGCTCAATCCCATTACCTTTCCGGTTCGGGCCTCGTCACAACTCCCATCACCTTCCTATCCGAGCTACAGCGGAACTCTCATATCCTTCCCGGATCATTCACACTTAGCGGGAAACCACGCACAGTACTTGCAAAACATGAATATTTTACTGATAAGGAATATAGGGAGAAAACATGCAAAACGAAGACCTGGACCACATTGCCTTCCCCGTTTAAGTAAGCAGGGGCTTTCACAAAAGCGGCGGCGCCGGTAGTTCAATCAAAACCCTAATCCCTAATTATCTACCTGGAATTCTACTTTACGACTAAATCGGATCTCCCGATCCGGAATCTACTCCTATAAATCCGGAAAGTTACGGCCAGTGGCAGCGAGAGGAATCTACCCCTTCTTTGTCTTCTTGTGGCTCTCCTGCTCGCGATCCTTCGACCTAGTCACCTGCGGCTCGGATCCGCCCACCCCTGCTGCTCGCTCCGCCTTACGCCTAGCACTCCGTTCCGCCTTTGACTCCTTCGCCTGAGCCTCCAAGGACAACCGGGTAACGATCCGGTTCTTGGGAGACTTGGGAGACTTTGGGATCATATGTGCGGGAGGGGTTCCGGTCGTAGGGGTCCGAGTCCCAGTTCCAGCTGTCCCAACCGGAGAGCTCGCATAAGTCTCCGAGTCGGACTCTGAAATCGTAATGGTGGCCTTCTCTGCCGGCTCCTTCCTCTTTCTCAAAGTTCTCCGAGCACCGACACTGTCAGAAGGGGAATCCGCTGCTGGCGTTCCGGTCGGGGTAGGCGTCACCGTTCCGGTCTTGGCTGTGGGTGAAGGGGTAAGTCCCCCTTCCTGAGTTACCCGGGTCCGTCCGGGCGGTGAAATGGCTCGTCCCTATTCCGTTCCCGCTATCTCCCCTCGGTAATTTGCAATGATCACCTCCTCTCTAAGTCGTGGAAGAATATCCGGCGGCTCGGACCGGGTCACCTGCTCCGTAACCGTCCTCTTTTCGATCCGCCTCTTGGTGACTGTAGTTCCGGTAACTTCCGCCTGACCGGTGGGGATCGCGCAGCTCTGCTTGACCGTACTGGTTCCGGGTGACGCCACCTAAGCTTGGTGCTCCCGGATCACCTCCGCGATCGTCCGGTTCGTCATGAAGATGTCCGCTTCGGCTGCCATCCGCTCCTCGAGCTGGAGGTTACGTTCTATTGGAGTTCGGAACCCTACTCCTCGAGATTCTCCTACAACGGCCCGAGAGGGAGCTCCGGGGAGCGGAAGGTTCCGACCAGCGACTACAGTACTAGGACTTCCGGTACTCGGATTGAGTAGCTGCTGAACCTTCTTCAGGATCTGGTTCATCGAGTGCTCGCATTTGGAGAGGATCAGGATGATCCTCTGCTTGTTCTCGAAATCGGCCGGCTGCAACACATCCTCATCGAACAGCCAAGCCTTGTTGATTACCGCACCCGAACTCCCTACCAACGTCCGAAGCTCCCCCAAGGTCTCCTCCTGCTCGGCATGGAACTTCCGGATCTCCTCACTCTTCGCCGCCAGTTCCTTCGTCAGCTCCTGCAACTGAAGCTCCAGCTGCTTCTTCTCACTCCGAAGTTTCGGGGCGTCCTTCAACAATTCCACCTCTCGGATCACCTCCTCCGGTAAACAACCTCCCAGAGAGGTGCAGACTCTCCGGAACAGTGTCTCGATCCGATCGTAAGAAGCCTGCGCCCGGTGAGTCTCCTCCCGAATCCCCCGGAATAGCTCCACCGGAAACCCCCGCTCGGAACTGACCTCCCTCCGTTCCGTATCTCCCCGAACCGTAGAATGCTCCGCGTGTTGTGACGCAGCACGCTCCGATCGTAACCTGGACTGAGCCCTAGTAGTGCCGGGGTTCGGAACCTCCTTCGTATCGTCCTCCTGTTCCGTGGATGGTGTATCCAAAGTTTCGCCCCTAGGATCGGCTTCCATTCCGGGCGGAATCTCCGAAAATTTGAGGAAGTTCTTCGCCGCCGTATAAGTCTCTTCCTCCTTATCGCTCAGCAACTCATACGCCTTGTAAAGGTGGAAGAGGAAAGGGGAGATCGGGGTCGGCTTCTTTCCGATCCCCTGCACCATCTTTTGCACAACTTCCGCCATGAGTGCGGCCCAATTTACCGGACGTTCTCCTGAGTAAGCTCCGAGGATGGTGTTCCCGACCGTAATGGTGACCTGTTCCGGTTTCAGCGGATACAGGATCGGAACGAGGAAGGCTAAGACCTGCCTCTGCCTCCTATCCTTGCAGGCGTCTATCTCGTATCCATTATTCCTATGGATCTTTCTGTGAAACTTATCCTGCACGTATCTATCCGTCCGGGTCGCCCAAAGGAGCCCGGTCTGCTCGAAATCATAAACTGCCGCCCACTGTTCCCCATTCCACAGCGTGGGCTTGCCTCGGATCGTATTATCCCACCTATTGTCCGGTCCTTCCAGGACCTCCCTCACCATCACCTCACTTTTCAGTAACCACGGTCGTGATAACAACCCCTCGCACCTCATCCGGGTGAGGTCGACGATCAGCTCTTCCATCTCCGATTCCCTCACCGGAGTACCAGGACTAAGGACTCTACACTGCACGTGCGCCATTTCTACGCCTTGCTTCTCTCCCTCTACGATCCGACACCAAAAAACCCGGCAATCCAATTGCCGGTGAATCAGAAAAGACAAAAACACCTCACCGCTCTTTCACTCTCTACTCCCAGTTCGCAAAAAGGAACTCCAAACCCTAACACCCTCGCTTATATACCCCAGGCATCATAGACGCTGTGGCGGCCCGTAATTGCAGCCGCCACCGTACCGGGCTAGACGCCTATCTGGGTCATGATGACTTCCGCGTCGTTTCAGATCCTAGACGCGGTTACAGTAACGGTCAGTACTCGAATCGTCCACCCGTTCCGTACTTTCTCTTCCGTGTTTCGGAATCCAAGTTCCGAGAATACTTCCTGCGTTAACTGTTTTAAGGTTTCTGGAGTATCCGGTTTGTGTTAACTCCTAATACGGCTAGTATCTAGCTAGTTTTCACCTAATTAACCAAAAAAATTGAAAAATTATTGGAATACTAACTCCGGATGCGGCTTTTCCGTTTTATTCTGAGTTTCTCGGATCCCACATAGTCCAGTAATTATAGACTTACAGTGTTGGTAACAGTGCTGACAGTACTTGAAACAGAGTTTTCCTTCTACCCAAATGCACTCAGCAACTCAAATTACCAGTCTATTCTGACATGGGCCAACCTCAAGTCCACGTCCCAAGTGTCAACTGACGTCCCCAACACAACGTCCCACAGCCGACCGAGATCCTCAAATTGAAGTTTGTAGAGTGGACCAAGGTCCCAAATCGAGGTTCCAAATTGAAGTCCCCAAATTCAAAACTCAAATTTCTAAGATCCTAAATTTGCGGATCTGAGATTTGAAATTTGAAATCCTAGAATTTCGGGTTACTTACCTTTCACCTATTTTCATAATAGAAGTTCAGATATGACTTGTAGCCGCCATATTTCCTTTTTCGAGTTGTGACAGCCCTCTGTTTACACAAGTCGACTGCATGCAAATCTGGTCCTTCAATCTTCAGAGCACCTCCGCCCACCAGCCTGCAACAGAGCTGATCTGCTGCTAGTGCTCCCTGGACACGTGCTGGACTGCATTCATCGTTGCACGAGTGTTTCCACCCCTGAAAACACTTGAAACTTCTTTGCCTTCACTGTCCCCCTCTACTGCAACAGATCATCTCCCGATTGGTTGCGGTAACCCAGCCAGTGGCTTGGACAGCACGTGCCGACTTCGATCAACCACTACACCAGGGACTGGATTGTACCTCGAAACTTCAGTGTCAGCAGTTCAGCACTCCTAAAGACTCCCGACAGTTACTGTGGCACCTCTGTAGACCCGATTTCAGTACTTTAGGAACTCTAAAGTGTGTGGAACAGCCTACAACAAGCACGAGATCACATGGTATGAACTAAATCATGGTCGCCAATGGTAAAGGGAGGATTTACCAACTAAACCCTAGCCTTCACAATCCCATCAAAACCCAACAAAACCCAAGAGAACTAAGTGCTCCAAACCCTCATGGAATGCTGGAAATGTACAATACAAGTGGGAAAAGAGGTCAAAACTGCATAGAATGGGTCAAAACAGCCCCAAAACATTGTATAGCAGCTCCTAACAGCTCTTAGACCTCTCTGACTCTACCTGCTCTAGTGTAGAATGATCTCCCAAAACCTTAAATGTGCTCTTAAACCCCCTAAAAACTGACTGAAATCATCCAGTCAGCTGGTGACATAATTCATCCAGTCGGCTGTGACAAAGTTCATCCAAGTCGGCTGTGACAGAGTTCATCCAGCTGACTAGATGATTGTCGGGGACAAGGATGAAAACTAAAAGGGAGCTAAGGGAAACAAAAGGAAAAGGGAGATTGGGGAATCTCTGGTCAACAAAGAAGAAATGGCTTAGTAAGCAAGGGCACTCTCTGAAGTCAAAGAGCTTATCCTTCAAGCTCCTCAACATTCTAATGACAATGTCCCTCGCAACAAAAATGGCGATGGGCAAGTCGGCATTGGCACAAGTATCCATTGACGGATCATGGGTCACTGCAACACAGAGTTTGGTCTAGAGTCAGGCGTCAGCTCGTGCTTGAGCCAAGGCTGTTATAACATGCCCAATGCCTCCAAGCAAGGCAGCATCTGGGTCTCCAACACCCCTCTCACCTGCTAAGAAGAAAACATTTACCATGAAGACAACTCAACCCAGAAATAAGAGCAAGCTAATATTAAAGGAGGACCTTGCAATTAGCTTCAACTCCGTCGCAATCGTGCTGCCTAGGGCACATCAACCTTGAGAGGCATATGACTTCAACAACGCCAACATGATCTATCTGAAGTTCTTCTAAGATTGTCAGAACACATTTGTCTTTCCCAATCAACAACAAAATTTGGAGCTTGGCGTTATGAAGTTGTATAATGCTTTGGTTGAGTGGACCATTTGGGCACATAAGCAACAAAGTATGGAAGAACTCAAAAATTACTTCATGCATATCCCCGGCCAATCGAAGAAGCAGACACTGTGATTGATGCCTGAATTAAAAGAGAAAGCAACAAACGAGTTGCTGATGCAGAACTACAAGTTTTGGAACATGAACAGCCATCATAGTGTTGCTGCTTCAAAGCATAATTGTTGAGAAGGTTCTAGAAGCTATTTGCAAGGACTTCATAATGTGGAACTCTTTTGAAGTCTAGACGAAGGACACAGACAAAATCTGTAAGATCTCGGCATTGTACAACAAAATTAACCATTATGCTACATTCAAACTAACTTGGGCTACAAATATTCTTTCATCCAGAATAGTTTCAAAGAAGAATGATAGGCCTCAGCCAAAACATGCAGCTGCTAGTGTGACGGACATGAGGTTGGTAGGAAGGAGATCCAACATCAACACTGCCAACTTCAATGTAAGATTACATCATCCTTGCAATCACAGTTTCACTCGACCAAGCTAAACTAAAACGTCTAGAGAGTCTTAGGGATTACTTCATTTTCTACTACACTTCTTTTACTCCATGCACTTTAGATTGATTCAAGCTAAAGTGCAACTAATGATCCTCTTAATAACGCTCTACTTGTTACTTGTAGAAATCCTTTGATAAGATACAAGGGTGCTTCTACAATCAATGTAGCAAAGCATCAGCTTGAGGTGTCCAAGAAGGGTGCCAAGAACAAGCCAATCCCACTCATTAACAAAGTAAAAATTGTAACCTTTGGTGACCATTCATGGGATTTGTGAAAGGAAGTCATTTCATGTGCGGCTCGAAGGGATCTTATTGACGTAGACTACAAGGATCTCCAACTATTTAATAAGCACAAGAACTTTGTCCCGATCAAGACGCTATCTTTTAAAGAGAGTTCTTCGATTTCTTTGGGAACTTGTTAGAGGCAGACCATCCAAAGCTCTATTGCCACATGCGCAACTATTCAGGTCTACAAGAAGCCCTTGAAGGTAGTCATCTAGCACCATGTAAATCTCATTGAAGAGTGTTACATTGTGAAGAAGAAGATAGAGCGCACAAAGCGTAAGACTGTAGCCCAATTGGAGCTTCACAAGATCATGCCGTCTCTTAGGCTATTCTAGGGCGGCTCTTTAGATATTACTGCATGGAAGAAATTTAAGCATGATTACCATGTCGGCAGAGAGTCCAAGCACGTACTCTTAGATTGGGCAATACGTGACTTGTATTAGATCAACGCAAGAGCAACAATGCACAAAAACACTTCATGCAAGGATCTTTTGACATTTGCAAAATAATTCTTCAAGGCCTTCCTTGATGTGGGTTTGAATTTTGTCAAGCCGGAAGCTCACTTGTATTTCCAAGCTTTCAACAGAGAGCGGTCAGTGTCTATCAGGACGTGGCCTTGGACATTTAGACTACGCGAGGAGGTGACACAAAGTTTAGAGTCATTGATTTCTCATTTCTTCATAACAACAAAGGGAAGGACATGTCCACAATTGGCATGCCCTACTTTAGAGTGTTCATGAAGATCTTCACCACAAAGGATCAACCTAACTAGGACAATTATTCCTACTAGCTGTTTATCAGCAGTGATGACAACGACTTTACTTAAGTAGAAGCCGTTGCAAAGAAAGGTATCTTATTAGAAAATATCCTAATCACATCAGAGTGCATTCATGCCTCGAGCGAGTGTCTCGGCGGACAATCTGCAAAGAACAAGCTTGCATCTTGGAGTATGCCGCTACTCTTTCTAATTGATTCAGATGTCAAGAATCCTTCTACGCCCAAGGTTCTGTATGACACCTCAAATCATCCATTGTACGAGAAGCCAAGGAAGTACCACGGGTCCCAATACTCTTTATATCCAGGTGAGCTGAGGATGAAGTTCTACCTGACGATCTTCAAGTAGTTTTTCCGATTGGAGATGTAGTATTCAAGCACTTCGATGTGTCAAAGCCGGCGGTAGCTAGCGTGGTAAGAATCTCCCACACTTTACCTTGAGTCAAGCTAAATTGCTTCACCATTCACATTTAAAAAGTCATAAGTGATTGTATCTTTATCTTGTACTACCTTCACACTTTAGCTCAACTCAAGCTAAATTGCGTGTTTATTTGAGGACTTGACTTACTTCTTTTTTTTTGGATGCTATCTCTCGACGCCGTTGTCCAAGCAGACCCGGATGACGCAGATGATATAGACGATGCAACAATTTGACGAATAGATCTAATTCAACTCAATTTCTTTGTTGACGGCTATCTAGTCAACGAGACACGATTCCCCTTATTAGGCAAAGCCCTTTTGAAAAGGAAGGCCAGTTCTGAGCAAGAGGGCAAGGAATTGATGGACAATAAAAAATCTCCAACGCATGGGGATAACGCTTCCTCTAGCATCTTCAACATCAGATTTGACGATGAGAGTTATCTTGTTGAACCTAAGAGTCAGAGGGGTTTTGAAGCTCATATGGACTTCGGCGGTGTGCAATAGCAGCTCAAGTTTCTCGAGGTGCAATTGCGAGCTATCACTAACAGTAAGCCCCGATTAGCATCTATGCTAGATGGCACCTTTGGGTGTGCAAGACTATCAACAAAGAAGAGAAAAATGAATTTCACAACAGAGCCCGCGTCTTTGTTAGGTAAGGTCAGCATTGTCCTTGACAACTCAAGCATTTTGGAGAGGCTTCACTAGGTAAATTAGAGTAGAAGCAGTTGTTGGAGGATATGGCGGCACACAAGGGGAGGATGATAGCACAGCAACAAGAGTCCAAGAAGCAAAAGCAGTTGCAAATGTAGGCCCAAAAGCAGGCCTTCATGGAGGTCATGACCAAGGGAATCACCGTTGTCACATTTGTACTTAAACAAAACATTCAACTAGGGGCGGAGGAGAGTCTTGTTTTGCCTTCACTAGCCAAAGCCTCTACTTCTGCTATGCTTGTTCAAAAGCCTATTGATATTGATGTAGCTTCTTTGATGCCAAAGTCGAGCCATTGTTCTTCCAATGTCCCCATGTGTGATTCTACTCTGAATCTCCATCAAGCCTTGTATGATTACATTCAAAAGCAAGGAGATGGTCCCAAGACATCTTTACGTTCCTATTAAACTTAGAATTTTTCTATTTGG
Organism: Ceratodon purpureus; assembly: GCA_014871385.1. Classification (NCBI taxonomy): domain Eukaryota; kingdom Viridiplantae; phylum Streptophyta; class Bryopsida; order Pseudoditrichales; family Ditrichaceae; genus Ceratodon; species Ceratodon purpureus. Next base: position 12,126,747 of record CM026426.1, read on the forward strand.
CGTGTGATAGTTAAGGTGTAAATACTAGTGTAACTCCAATAAATGTGCATTTTTGTACCAAACATTCGTAATTAATACAAATTAACTTTATAACTTGGCTAAAGCTAAATTGTACAATATTTTTTTCATTCCTACTCCCCTTAAAGAACTTGATTATTGTCTGATGCTTCCATAGTTGCCTTGCATTGCACAAGTCAAAAATTGAATGACGAAGGGGACAATCTTCTGTCCATTAATGATGTCGTCCATAGTCCTTTATTTGATGATCATATTTGCAATGATTCGGATTTAGTTGTCCAAGACCAAAGTGCTCCGGTCAAAAGCCCAAACGTAGATGTCATTCTCAAGGACCAACCCCAACAGTCATAAGGATCAATAGGACCTCTCACGTATAGGGAAGTTATAGAAGTATTTGGCGACAAAGCCAAGGTAATTTGTCCTTCCCAACCTGCATTATTATATGGGATCTTCACACTTTTTGGGAATTTGCTGTTTCTAATATTCATAAACTTCAGTCTTAGTATAATATAGTTATTTCCTATCATCTCTAGTTTCAGTCTAGGTGGGCAAGGCATCTATATATGACGTAAGTTCTAGTCAAGGAATAAGTCCTTTTCCTAACACGTTCTTACAGAAGTTGGTTGAACATTATCGTTGACTTCAATGGAATATTTTGCACCTCTATTCTTGCATTGAATGCGAAGATTTTTAGAAATCGTGACCATACTGTGCATTGGGTGTCTAAGCCAATTGAGGTAGGCAAGAAGCTTGTCTTAGTGAAGCTCAGTTGTGCAGACTTTCTTTGTCAGCTGCTACTATCATCGTCTGGAGTTCGATGATGACATCATCAATAGAGGAGATATGTGATTACCTATTTTGACCTATAAAACCTATTATGGTGCTGCAGATCCTAGGTCATGAAAACCGTCAAAGAGTTCCTATAGGCATAGATCGAGGTCGTACAATATTCATGAAGGAACTTGGAACTAAAAAGGTCGTGTTCCTTGAATCATTGTGAGAATGTCTCTTTAATATTGTTGACAATGTCCTATAACTCCCTACTTGGTCTTCTATTGACGTTACTACAATACGCGATTCCATTTTACTGTCACAGCTTTTGCCATATTTCTTAGGCCTTCACCACTTCTCTGAGGAGGTAATGTTCAACACACCGTAATGGACGGATAATGTATCATGATGACCATGCCATGTGTAGTCACTATGTCAAGTTCTATAAGGCTATCTTGAATAGAAATCAATTAAGCCAGCCTACGTCTTCCTATCGACTCCAGGCCAAAACGTGACACTCTGTAATGAACATCAAAGAACACTAGTTACATGCATATGGTTAAACGTAGAAAATGTATGATACATTTTTAATATAATCTAGGCATCTATTTTTTGATTCAATTGTATTCAAAATGCTTTTGATGTCATAAATGTGCATTTTAGAGACATTGAAGATTCCTATTTTAAATTTTGCTATCATCTTTGCATCAATATGCTTGTCGGGCTTCCTTGGACTCATTGATGGAATACTTATGATTGTGGGCTTTTGCTTCAAAGCAGAGGGCTCTTACTCTTATGTATTGCAATTACGCGGTCTACAATGGACTATTTAACAATGGTTATTGATGAAGGAATTGTAGACATCCCCGTTACCCTTTCTTTAATTCCTAAGAGTTCAAAATCACCTTTGCCTATATCGCCTCGTACTTTGATTCAATCTCTATCTCCAAGATGGAAGGATTGTACACCTATAAAGCATTCCCTTTATAACAAAGGGGAGGACATTCCGTCACTTCCTACAAAAAAGGTTAGTTTTCTTGTCCTTGATATAGAGCACAGTTTTCAATTTGTTTTGCTTCATCTACTCTTAGAGTTGCATGGCGATGAAGGCATTAATACTTGCCTTACATAATGCCCCAATCTTAGCTCGTGCCGACCCAAAATGTTTGCTCTATATTTGGAAGTTTACTATTTGTGTTGTTTGACGTTAGCACAATCCAACCTAAACTCATATACTCTACTACCTTACCTTCTCCCTTTAAAATGCCTTCCACGTGCCAACGTTAAGAAGTCTCAAAGGAAGATCCAAGTCTAAGTACTTTTAGGTTGAATTGAGCTAAAAGAAATGTCATTATTCTTTTTTCACCATGTTCTAAAGGCATCAATCATGTTTTTAGATTAAATTCAGCTAAATCAAAAAACAATATTTGAGATGTATATTGCCATGGTTATTTGCCAAGTATGTCCCAAATTGGCCAAATCTGCCAGATAATGAATATGGTGTTATCTAGTTGTAGGATATTTGTCGTTCAACTATGCGTTCAATATCCATATTGTTTTGACAAGAATCATTTGTATATGGTACGCTGTGTGTTATAGATTTGTGTCATTTGATGAAGGTTCTTTTAAATTATACATCATGATGCTTTTTAAATGAAGGTTTGATAAATTAGAAAAAAAGATTTTAGAATTGATTACTTGAATGTATATTTTCAATAAATGAATCAAAAAATGCAGTAGGTTGCCAAATATATTACTTGAAAGAAAAATTAAGCTAAGAGACAAGAAAATATCAAGAAGATTCTTAACTATCACAGCGGTACAAGCTTCCAATTAAATGAGAAAATTAAAACAAATAGAATTTATAATAAAAGTAAGCAAAAAATCTAAAACAATTGATTCAATTTTTCAAACATACTTATACAAAAACTTAGTAGAATTTCGTGGCTGAATGAAAAAAATAATTCAAACTACGAGACTCAGAGATATTATAACACAAGTAATGAAGTTTAAAGGTAACAAGATCTAGTATAAGCTCTATAAGATATAGTTACAAGTAATAGAAATACATCATAAAATAAGATAGTATAAAAAGTGGTCATGTAGTGGCATGAAAGATGAGATAGAATGCTATTTGCAGTGAAATATAAACCATCATTAACTCACATAATTAATATGGGGCACAAATTATTTTTTCAAAATGCTATTTATTAAATGAAAATGAGGGTCATGAATACTTACAGTTTCTAATTTTCTAAAAATAGTATACATATTTTGGAAAAATTCCACACCTATAAGAAATTTTCTTGTTTAAAATGATTGTACCAAAGTCCATTTTGTGCTCTTCAATTTTTTCTTTTTGCTCTCCACTCCCTCCTTGCATAAAATCTTTCTTTGCAATGTTACAAAGTTTACTGCTTGTTGTTTGTTTCTGCAAACAATCCATTCGGGTGATTTTGTCACGTATATTCAAATGCAATTATGTCTTAGAAAAATGATTATTAAGCTAGATGTTTTGCTTCTATACCTGTAAACTTTGTTTTATAGAATTGCCTGATGAACATGGAAATTTTACCCTATCTGGTCCACATGTTGTATCATTTAAAATCATTACATTACCACACTTATGTCAAATTATTATTTTAAAAATATATCTAAACTTTGAAAAAATAAGAGTTCAATATGAGTATATGAATGAATTTTGTAAGCCAATAGAGAGTCTTCTTTGAAGATATGTGCAAATTGTGTTTTTATCTTAATATTATCAATCAATTATTGAAGCTTACATATATAAACGTTAGACCAAAAAATACGTGCAAATAAGAAGTTGATTGATTGAAGTAGATATGCTGAATGGATTGGATGAAGAAAGGATGGCACTTCAATACAGAATCGACAAATTAAAAAATCTATAGAAGTCTTAAAATATCCATTCATTTTAACCCCTAAAAGGATATGCATATGTAGTTGCTGCACTGGTTTATTGAATTTTTTTGTGGAAGACAATGCTAGTACTATAAATGGTATATATTTTTTCCAAAATTTTTGGAGTAATTTAGAGCAAATCTACCACGGCCTATATATGCTTCAAATACATATAAATGGGTACAAAAGATTCCATAGAATACACATAGTGATTCCAATTTTACTTTTTAAGGTTTCACAATTTTGCTTAACTTTGGGCCCATCTTTTGCTATTTGGTTGTTTCAAGTAATATGCATTGCAAGGTGCCTCAATTCATGTTACAATCCCAGCTAAGGCCATATTCCAGCCTTAGGGCCCTTTAGGGGTTAAACAAGAAACTCTTAGTAAATCAAAAGTATAAATTGAATTCATAAAATTAATGTAACATTATTAAATCTTGATTTCTAATTTCTAATTTCTTTTTATATTATTGCTTTAATTACAAAATGATCCATTTTAACAATACTCATTTATGCACTCATCTATGGTGCATGTACAAAACCTCTAAACTTGTGATAAAAATAAAAATCATACATTATCGGAGTAAAATTCTTAAAACTTATATTTTTTTAAATTATAGTCAAGAAAACATGCAAAGATGCAGACTCCACTAGTTTACCATATTAATCTTAAAACCAATCTAATTTAGTTATTGGTTATTTTCTATGACAAAAGTAATTTTTACAATAACAAGATGTACAAAGAGTGTTTAGACTCAATTTCAATTGTCAAATTATTATTTTCTTAAGTACCAATTTTACTACAAATGAAGAAAATACACTTTGAATTTTCATCAATCATTCAAAGACATTAGCATTACATTTAAAGACAACAATTATAGACTAGATATACTTCTATTTATTCACTATAATAGCTATTGAATAGTGAAGTTCCTATTAATTTTACATTTCAAGATCAAAATATTTTAAGTCATCTTAACTAAATCAATTTGTATGATTTACTATGAATTGTAGCTATTTGTTTTTTCTTTTGAGCTGATCTTGGATATTTGGAACTGTTTTGAATGAAAAGAGAAGTTTATGATAATGGCATATGGGTGAGAGTACACTACACCGGGTACACTTTGGGCAGATTTTAGAAGTACTTGTATTGTACTTTTATGCTAGTAAGTATCTGTAGTACTTCTCTGGATAACCGTAGCCGTCGATATCACCACCGCGATCCACCTGCGCCCATGCTCAGATCGACCAATAACGTTGGACTTGACCGGTGGTCTCAGGTAAGCGGATTGGGTCTCACCTGTTGTAGCCGGTAGTCATCGTCTTGCACCTCCAGATTTCTCCAGTCTCGTTGGTGTTGGTGGTGTTGGTCTAGTCTCAGTTGTGTTTTGTGGTTTCGTAATTTGCTTAAAAGTTTTGAGTTTTGAAGAGGAGGGTCTTTTGTTATGATGTTAGTTGTTGTGTTGTTAGTTCAGATGGAGGGTTAGGGGGTTTTGTGAGGGATAGAGGGATTGAGTGTTAGAGGTTTCTGTGAGGGATAGAGGGATTGAGAGTTAGAGTTCTTGTGAGTTGCGTGTGTTTTGCTTAGGTTTGGTTTTGCAATCTGCTTAGAAGTTGTGAGTTTTGGAGAGGAGGGTTATCTCTTGTGTTGTTTACTGCTGTGTTGTTAGTTCAGATGGAGGGTCAGAGGTTTTGTGAGAGATAGAGGGATCGAGGGTTAAATGGTTTGAGAATTAGAGGTTTCTGTGAGGACTGAGGGATTGAGAGTTAGAGTTTTTGGGGGTTGCGTGTGTTTTGCTTAGAGTTTGGTTTAGGTTGGGATTTCACTTGTTTGTGCGTCATTGTTTAAGGTCTTCGTTTGTTGGAGATGTGGTTTGTTATTGGGTGCGATAGCTCAAATGGATATTCAGGGTTTGACGATATAGAGTTAGAGTCTTTTGTCGCAGTTTTATTGTTTTCCTGTAAGTGTTTGCGATAAGGTTTAGCTGCTCCTCTAATGTAAGAGCTGGAATATTTGTTTAGGGTTTAGGGTTCGCATAAGTCTGGGGCAGGGATCTTGTCGTATCAAGTGTTTAGCAATGTCGAGGTAGTCCGGGGGTTTAGAAGGGGTGATATCAACTTCGAGGGATGGAAAGAATAGGTCTAGAGGGAGTGCTGGATCTGGGATGGGAGTGAAGGTCGTTAGACAAAGTCGGGGGGCAGTGAAGCACCAGGGATGTCTGTGAAGGAGGAGGAGCGCTTTCTCGACATCGACGACTTGCAGGAGTTGATAGATGGCTTGAAATTTCCTCCGGATGTGCTAACTTGGGAGGACTTTTGCGATAGGTACAATCTGGAGTGCGGGCCGAACTCAATCAACCTCCATCGTTGTCAGAAGGATAAGGACATCAGCGACAAGACAATGCCGGAGTTTGAGTTGAAGCCGGAGGGGGTGAAGGGGCGTGGTGGATATTCGTGGTTAGAATGGAAGGTGCGGGAGATAGTTAACCGTATCAAGTATATGCATCCAATCGTGTATCAACACGGTCCTGAAGAGATACCTAGATGTGTTATCAAGCAGTTTGCTGTTGGCGTGGTCTTGGATATCAAAATAACTTGGTTGATTGGGCGTTGTATGGCCAAGAGACCAATCACGGCCACCGGAGGCAGTACGAGCAGGATCTTTCCAAGCTCCAATTCGCTATCAATACGGGTGCGAAGGTTACAAAGCGGACTTGGAGGAGTTTGAAGGTTGATGCTGCGGTGAAGTTGGAGCCGAATGTCGGAATGGAGGCTGCGACGCCCACCAAGGTACGTAAACTAAATTGCTTGAAATTCTTTCCTGTTAGGTATGTTATTTGTTTATTTTCTGCTCTACATTAGTGTGTATGATTACAATTTATGTTATGGAAGACATTGCAATGACAATGGAATGATTTCAATTTCTAGATTGCTAGGGAATTGAATAGAAAACATTGGATTTAATGGGTGAGTGTTATAGGAGTCTAAGTTGGTCTATACTTTGCATTGCATTAGCCCGTTCAATAGAAATGAATTGCATTGTAATATACGTCTGTTGTGATTAAGGTTAATTTCTTTGGTTTATGTTTATGTCTGGATGTAATGTATATTCTAAAAGCATTGTTTCTAACTATCTATTTGTTTCTTCTGAATGTATGTGTTCTTGTAGAGGAGGGCTATCCCGGCACCTAGCAATTTCCCGAGCACTAGAAAAATGGGGACGAAAGGAGAATTTGCTAAGTCGATGGTAAAGGTAGAGGATCGGGGAATAGCATCGATGTCAAAGCTGGAGTATTTCCAGACAATGCACACTGTGTTACTAATGGAGATAGAGGGGTTGAAGTTGGACGAGGAGTTGGCGAAGAAGGCTAAGCAAGGAGCTGCTCAGGACCAGCAACTTGCACTCTTGATGGTGGAGTCCTATGAGGCTAATTTGGCCTCTCTTCAGAATGCGGACGTGGCACATCCGGGAAACGAAGCAAAACAGAGTTTATTAGCCGGCTAGTGGATGAACAGAAGCAAGTTCTAGGAAAAAAGGAGGCGGAGGCGCTACAAAGGGATTTAGCCGCAGGAGAGTGTCGTAGGTTGCGGGAGCAGAAGTCGCGGATGTGTGAAGGGGTAAAGGTGGAGATCGATCGCATCAAATATAGGAGGCAATGTGCGAGCCTCAACCCTGTACCACTTGTGTACCCTGATTCCGCGTTTGGCGAAGACGAGTCTCCCGAGCGCAGGTTCTTGAAAATCACCAAGTGTGGCCTTTGCGGTTTCAACTTCCTGAAGAGTGATATAGTCATAGCGAGCTGTAAGCACATGTATCACCCTTTCTGCGCAAAGGGTGACCTACGAGAGTGGATACAAGTGTGCCGCAGCTAACTGTAGTGATAAACTGGTAGACCCAGATTGGCACCGTAGTTTCGGGTGGGGAGGTCCAGGTACTCTTGCTGTCAAAGATGTTGCTGCGCAGATGACCTTGTGTGATGAGGAGGTGGGCTTGCTGAACGAGCACGTCTGCGATGTCCTAACACACGTCAGTACTTACGGTGGTTTTTATTTCAAATGCCATCCTACCAACCTGTTTTGAGGTAGTGCCTAAATGCTTCGAGTTTCTACGGGACGTAGAGCTTATAGTACTTATATTCCTTTTAGTATTAGGGATAGTACTAAAGATGTACTCTTTAGCGTTTTTTTGTTTTCCCTTACAACAGAGAGTTACTAATCACAAATACTTGTCTTGCAGAGGCTCAAGGAAGATTACATTTTATTGCTTTTGTACTTTTTTTGTTTTTTTGTTTTCTTTACTTATTGTATTCTTTTTGTACTTTCATGTACATTTTGCCTTCTACGTAGAGTTTGTGTACATTGAATACTTTTGGTAAATTCAAATGTAGACGCAGTATTTGTATATGTTGTACATTATGTATTCATTTTCAATTTTTAGATTAGTACAGCGTAGTATTCTTTGATAGTTTATCTGAAATACAAAGCGTACTTACTAGTTCTTCTTTCAGTTATACTAGTACTTAGGTGGCATAAAAGTACTACGCTGCTCTAGAATAGTACATTATTTGTATGATGTACTAGCAAAATACCGAGGTTTACTTGGTACTAAAGTACTAATAGTAGTTTTTGCTATAGTAGACGTACTAATAGTACATTGTTGTACTTTCGAACTACTTGTTAATTCAGATTGTTTGGGTTGATGACAGATTCGTCATCGAAACCGGTGTCTTGCCTTTCTCACGGGCTAGCTAGTGGTGGAGAACAAAGTCAAGCGGTATCTACACGTTTTAGAGACTCAGACGGTGGAGAAACGTTTACAAGCAGTCTATAGGTGGTTCGAGAGGAGGATGGAGGTAAAATGGTGGTGGACACTCCCGTGAAGATTAATCAGACAACCACAAGGTCTGGACCGTGGATCGGGAGATCTAAGGGAGGGAAATCTGGAGCACGAGCTCGACTACCTCCGGAGATGGTTTACGAGTGCCTTGAGAAGGATTCACGCGGGAAATCAAAGGTGAATGAGCCCGAGTTCATTGAAGATTCAGAAGAGGAAGACTCTGAACCCGAAGGTATGCAATTCTAACTCCATTGATGAGGTATTATATTATATATCTCACATTGTATTTCAGTTGTATTTCAAATTCCGAATGAATGTACAATGCACACTTTGTCTACAAGGTATTAAGTTCTAACTGTTCACGTGAGATTGCCTCAGAGAAATGTCCTGATCTATCGTCAAACTCGGATACTATAGTAAGTGGCAACAATAGTGAGAGTGAAGAGAGCGACAATGAAGATGATGAGGAAGAAAGTGGCCACAGTCCTCAGGTTTTGCAGGTTCAAGAAGACGTACCAAGAGAGAATAATGGACCGAGGATGGACATTGAGAAGAAGTTCCGGGATGAGGGTCTGATTCAGACTCCACCTATTCAGATGGTGGCAGCCCAAGACAGAGAAACCGTGGAACGCCCACGTGGAGTAGAACCAAGGATTGACCCATGTGAAGAAGGCGAGCCAAGACGGGACATAGTACAAGGGGCCAGGGAGGTTAAGAGAGATAGTGACATGGAGCTGGATAGTGAGATAGAAGGACGAGGGGAGACTAAGGGTAAGGTAGGGGGTGCTGTTCAGGTAGTCAAGGTTGTAGGAGACAAGTGGTTAGGCGAGGGGCAAGAGGAGGTGCTGGAAAAAGATAGTCAGGAAATATGGGGCAAGCCTTGGAGCTCCTTGGTCGAGTTGAACATGGCAGTGGAAGTGCCCACCAACCAAGACAAGGCTTGTCCTGTAGGAGAGAATCCGGGCGTCATAAAGGAAATGGCGGAGGAAGAGGAGGGGGCCAGAGGTGTTGGGAACCACGCCAAGGAGAAACATGTAAAGGGGACGAGAAAGTCCTTAGAAGGGAGGAGGCTGTAGGAGGAGGTGGAGGGACAAGGTCTGATTGGAAGAGTAGGTGGCGAAGAGCAGGTGGCGAAGAGCTGGGGCCAGATCAGAGGACTCGGGCCAATAAAAGATCCACCGACGCTGGAGATGAGGTCCACGGAGGTGAAGGTGATGAGAAGGCAATCAAGCGGAAGTCCAAGGGAAGAAAACAGAAGAAGGACCATGCGGTGGAAGTGGGTAGGCAGAAGAAATCAAGCAAAGAAAGTCAAAGGAGACCCCTACTCTTCGTAGCTGCCTCGATTTGCAAGTCCCGAAGGCAACCCAAGTGGAAAAAAACTCAAGCCGGTGAACATTGTAGTGGCGTCCTCAAACTAACTGTTGTAGTAGTTTTGTGTAGGATTGTGTAGAGTTGTGTAGGCAGTTGAGTATGGGTGCGAAAAAATTTTGTACACTATGCTTCGTATCTTCAGTTATACGTACCTGGGCTCCTTTGGGTCTATGGTTTTTTCCTCTATACTCTAATATGTTTTTTATTCATTGTGATAATTGGTTTTTTACTCTATACTCTGACTGTTTTGTATGTATTCCATCACGTGCCAAAACAAGTCACCCCATCCACTAATTCTGAGGGAATAAAATCTGCATTGTCAAAACAGGGTAATGTATTGGTTGCGGACCTATCACATGGCTTGGAGCGAAATCCCGTGCAAGTGGTCGGTCCAATTGGTAATCCAATCCCCCTTCCTCAGTTTTACTACACTAAAGAGAGCATGGTGTTAGTCGAGGAGCTTGGTGGCGACTTGTGGAAACTCGTGGGAGACACATTCAAACCCAGAGCAGGATGTTTAGGTTGTGGTTCGGACTGTCTGGCTTCCGGAAAGTCTGGTTGTACGTGCGCCCTACAGTCGGGGGATTTTGCATATGACACGCCTGGCCTCCTTTGGGCCAACGTCATGAAAAAGTTGGATGACAAACCAGGTTTGGAATATTGTGACAAAGGTTCCGGGTGTTATTGTTCCAGTCTTCAGAATGACGACAAAGAAACTACTAGTTAGGAGTAGACAGTTTGTCATGGTCACCAAGGGAGGACTTTTATTACGGAATGCAACTCCATATACGCTTGCCATTCAAAGTGTGGGAACCGGGTCATACAACATGGCATGATGACGAAAGTCCAGGTAAGGATGAATGAAATAGGTTACAGAGTTATTGATTTCATTATGAAATTTGCGATATTAAATAATTTGTTTCTAACAATTGCTTTGTCGTTGGCAGGTTTTCAATACTTCTACTTGAGGTTGGGGTCTCCGAACAGTGGAGCACATCCAGGCAGGTAAGTTTTTTTTTGAGCTCGTGGGGGAGATTATGATTAATGGTGAACTGATCGAACGGAACCACCTAGTGCACAAGCTTCTTGGGTTTAGGCAAACCTACACTCTTCAGCTGGATGCTTGTTGGCGATCAGAAATAATGGCCACGGACAACTCCCTATGTATCGATGCAACTCACTATGGCAATGTTGCTAGATTTCTAAACCACAAGCATAGACCGTCCTGGCTCACAATGCTCAATTTAGGGTGGAATTCTGTGCTTAGTGCTTAGCACTCCAAATTACTCCTAATATTTGTTACTTTGGTTGTTTTGAGGTGCGAGGGAGCCAATGTTAGTGACATGCCTGCTCGACTCCACTCAGTAGAAGACCGTATCTACCACGTTGCATTCTTCGCCAAATGTGACATCTACCCAGGAGAAGAGTTGGATGGGTAAGTAGCACTACCGAATATGAGGCCCTACCTCTACATCGTCTAGCATGGATTCTATAATTATATAAATTCTAAACTTAATTCTAGGAGCTGTTACTAATCTAGGGGTGACATGTGTGGCAGGACTACGGCGAGGACTTTAAGTCTGATGACCGGGATATACCCAGCTTCAGATGCCGATGCGGGAGTAGCAACTGTTGGGACAAGCAACGGAAGATAAAACTGAAGTCAAAACGGGAGAAGCGAGTGCAAGAGAAAGAAGAGAAGCCGACCATGTCGATAAGAAGAACCAATATGAAAAAGAAGGATCGTGTCACCTCCAAGTCGACAGTCAAGATCCGCAAGGAAAGACTTGAATAAATTTGAGCAACCTTTGCTAAGTTCATGGTCAGGACATTGGAGAGATCGGTGCATTGTAGAACTTAAATAAAATTAACAGAAAATTGTAAATCAATTGTGCACAGTTCTGCAAAATCTACTACCTCCATTGATGCACCCTACAGTCGTTTTGGTAGACTCGTTTTGAGGAGAACTGGTTCATGGAAATACAACCTACATTCACTTTAGTCTAACAAATAAATCAGTACAATGTAGATGAACAACTGCAGACAAACTGTGAAGAAGAGTTAACGTTAGAAAACCACTATGCAAGAAATACACAATCATGAAAGCAATGGACTGATAATAAGAGAAAGCAAACACGCAGTAGATGGGAAGGAGAGTTGAGGAAGTACAAGAGGGTGCGTACAAGAGGTTCTGACGATGGGGCGGTTCATGGACAAACCAAGACTAGAAACACCAAGCAAGGGAAAGGTGTAGCTTCGACTTAGCTTGGTACAATAGCTATGTTTTCTATATTTGTTTCCAAACGGTCACATTGAGGCAGCAATCTGATTACTTTGGATTCCGTCCCGCTCGGACTATTCTCCTGGAAAGGAATCGATTCCCTCCACTCAAAAGCCTTCCCGCTCTATCTTCTCCCGCCACATATAGTCGTTAACACCCACATTAGCGTTTGTCCCACCAACCACCGAAATCCTAAAGAAGATCTATCCATCTATTCAATCCATAAAAACTATGACATATCGAGAAAGAAGAATGGGTGAGGAAAAAAATATAAAAATAAAAGAGTACGTGAACAAGAATAAAAAATAAGATAGGAAAAAAAAACAAAAATTTAAAGAAGAAAAAGTAAAAAAATAAAAAAGTAATTTGGATAACATGTAATCAAATAAAAGATGAATAAGGATAAGCAGAAATATGAAGGAAAAGAAAAAGAAAGATTAAAGAAAAAGAAAGAAAAAGAAAGATATGAGAAAAGGACAAGAATAAACAGAGAAAGGATGAAAAAATATTTACCAAAGAAAGAAGAAGCTTCAAAAAATAAATGAAGAGTAAGAAGGATGAAAGAAAGGGGATGCAATAGAAAAGTAAAAGTAAATGAAGTATGAAATAGGCAACAAGACCAAAGAAGGTTGAAAAAAATAATAAATAATAAATAGAACAAAAACAATGAATAAGATGGACAAAATTAAATCAAAATAAAAGAAAGTCAAGGACAAGAAGAAAGAAGAAGCTTCAAAAAATAAATGAAGAGTAAGAAGGATGAAATAAAGGGGATTCAATAGAAAAGTAAAAGTAAATGAAGTATGAAATAAAAGAAAAAATAAAATAAAATAATAAGAGTAAGAAACAAGAGGTGCTTCTAGAAAAAAATAAAAGTAAATGGAAGAGGATCATCAATAAAAAGAATGGACATTGGTAGAATTATTATTTGATGACCTCTTAGAGCTAATTTGAAATATTACCACGTATCCACTAATACTCGAGTACTAACTAAGCATTTATACTTATCTCATATCTTTTGTATGTATTCGTAGATTATTTAAATTTAAGATCTTTCGAATATCTTAGATACATATGAATAACACTTAAGCCTATATTTGCTCTCCATGATTTTTTTGTATAATTGACAACTAATCTTTGAGCTCTAAATTAACTAAATCAAATCTTGCACTACAAATTCTAAATTAAACATTACCGTACATTCCATTTGTGTTTTCATAGTTATTTATGACTATTTATAGTCCTACAAAATAATCTTCAAAGAAGGTATTATTTAAGGCCACATACATGCACATCCATATATAGTTAAGTATAAAATTAATGATAGGATTCGTTAATCTAATGGAGGTAATATTATAGCTTCGACATTTTGCGTCTTGTTCTCAATGTTTCATTTTAACATTTGTTATTTTAAAAAAAAATCTTTTCAGTTTTTTTATTGGATTTTTGTTATTTCCTTTTGAATTGCCCTTTTTTCAATTAAATAAATTATAAACGTGCATTTATCCAATCATTGAAGGCACTTAAGAGAATATCATGATGTGTCTACTAGTTTAATCCTTTCTTATTTTTGGTTTGTGCTTTAAATTCAGTGTCGCGTTTCTCCAGTTGCAGTATCTGCCGAGACACTAGGTAAGCTGCGTAGTTATAGCTGACAAACATTTGTCACATAATGCAGTGGTCCCTTCACAAAAGATAAAGCGTTTCCATTATTGCCCTAGATCCCTGTTTACAGTGAGACTCGTCCGCGGCAGTAGACAGTATGTCTTAAATTTTAGAAGGGAATGTCTATGAGATAAAATTAGATGGATCATAACAATGCTAGATGCCAGTCTTGCGATTTGGAGAGTTCTTTCTGAGGATATTCCTTCCGAGGAACAACTTAACCAACTGTTTCTGATTATTATTAAATGTGAACATCTTTACAGTCCCACCTAGGTTATCCATCCATATTGCTTCATTACTTTCTTATGCATCATACTTGTCTGATTACTATTGCCATGTTCATGCTCAACTAACACTGCGACTGGTGGAAGAAACTAATTTGCTTAGTAACATCGAAGGAAACGGTATGCATGTAACTCCTTGCATATTGAACCAATCAATCAACGTCATGCATGAGAGATAGTTAACAACCAGGTACGTTCACACACATCACATACACAGTACAGTTGGATCATAGAAGGTTTGTAGATTCCAGTGAAATAGTATGGAAGTGACAAAGTTATAAAACAACAGGTTTAATTGCAAGAAATATTACTCATCGTCATTTTCCCACATTTGTGCTAAAGCATGTCTCACAACATCGACTACTTCTGATGAGATCTTATAAACTGGATCCCCACCTTTCAGGCACTATGGGTAAAGTTTCATTTGGAACTTGCAGGCTAGAACCAGGTGCGATGAAACATGAGCTACAACTGATTTTTGAGCTTGCTATCGTGTGACACGCCATCGATGACTCCCTACTGATCTCGTTCTCACCTACGTGCCAAAAGGTACGGTGAATATCTCTGCTCCTGGTCCCTGCATACGAAGAAGGCGCTCTATTAGAGAAGCCCTGCTGTAAGTACTCAACACATTGGAGTGCGTTTTGCAGCTGCCTCTTAGGATTTTGAATCTGTTTGATACGTAAAGCACGCTTCACTACGGCCCCTGCACCATCCCATTCACCTACAATTGCATCCAAAAATGTTCAGTAAATCCATATTGACTGCATAGCACATCATCTCCATCCCGTAATAAAGATTCTGCTTTACTCATACAAGTACATAAGTACACTATCTCCACTCAAGAATAAATAAGTACATACGCTCTAGTAATAAAAGTACAAAAGTACGGGAGCTTCACTCAAAGAAGTACAGATTAACAAGTACCTTTCCCATGTCCAGTTGCGAAAAAGTTCCAGACCATAGAGCAGCCTCCTGTGAGACTGGGATATCTAGCAACAAAATTCATTGCAGTAGACCCCTTAAACTGACCTGCACAGCCATCAGAGAATACCCAATGCTCCCTTGGTTTTTCCCAATTAGCAATCAACCACCTCCAGTGTAGCATAAGACAATGCTGAACAAACAAACTGTCATGTTTCTTGTCATCCAAAATATAGTAGTGTGTATGTTTTCTAGTGATCAAATCACCACTCACTTCACGGACTCTCTGCAAAGTGATGTGGACCAACAAGGACACATACTCAGACATATAATACATGCTCTGAACTTCGTTTAGAATCTGGAATTCATAGTTCTCTGCAAAATCGATGTAGGAAAGTATAACTCCCTTAGGCAAACCTTCCATCATTCTCTTGCACTGCCAATCCTGCCAATTGGCAATAAAATTATGCTTGATGAAGGCTTGAACTTTGGGTTTTAGATAAGTAACAAACTCCAAAGGACTAGTCTCTTCATATACCTCCTGCAGCCTTTTCTTTGCCTTCCCTGTCTCACGGTCACTACCAATACTAACATACAAGAAGTGTTCCCACCTTAGTTTAGGTTCCTCTAGTGAAGACATCTCCTATGGGCAAAATCCAAGAGTATCTATGCCACATTCTTCACAATCACCCATTAGACAAGAGAGCTTGTGTTATTCATTGAACTCTGGCTTCTTGAAAAGACAAGCTTCCCACAAATTAGTGATTCTGTTAAATATTCTGTGATGAGCATCACAGCCTATACCCTCACCCGTTGCAGTCTCCACAGAAGCAGAACAAATGTCACATTCACAAGAGCAATCTTTTTGTGCATGCAGACCCCTCTTCTCCTCCCGTAGGGTGTTCAGTCCTACCCTCATGAGATCCATTTCTACATGGTAGATGCAGCAGCACACATTACGGTCCCTAAGAGGTTTCACATACCATGGTTTCAGATTCTCAAATTGCCGTTGCTCGATTTTACACTCTGGATGAGCCTCTTTGAACTGCAAAAAGAATGTCGTCTACACCCCACATAGATAAGAAAGTATTATTAGTACTAGAAAACTGAACAATCTAAACCTACAGGTACATTGAAAACCGAAAGTACGTTCACAGAGTACCAACGAATACATCTTTTGCATTAACATGAATACCACTAGTACCTTGCCTTTTAAAAAGTACTAGTTAAACGTACATACTCAAAACATAAAGTAGTTCAGTATACAACAGTGCCCCCATCGAGTACTACCTAGATTATGAAAACTAGATGCGGAATGTACCCTAAATCATAATAATACAAATTACATAAATCCATTTGTATACAAAGTAATTTCGCAAGTACACTTCATATAAGAACTAGTACATGTGATACTGATAGTAGTCTACTGTTTTCAGTAAGGAACATACTTTTTGCACCTTGAAATAAAAAGAGTAACATAGGGGAGAATTTTTGACACTGTTAGTACTTCTTTGCTAGTACGTGAAATACTAACGGTGTTAAAGTACATCAAGTAACAACAACATTGTACAGTGGGAGTGCTGTCTCCATTCAGTACAAGATGGTTTTCATGCAAAGTATTAAAGACATACCTGCGTGACTGTCAAATAGTGCTTTGGATGTGTCTCTTCTCCTCTTTTCAGCCCACCGCCCTGGTTCACGACGTCCTTTCTGTTTGGACTTACTCTGGTTTGACTGTGCCACCAAGCTTGAACTGTAGCAAGACAGTACTCTGTTGATCCATCTGTGCGTTTTTGCCTGCCAAGGGGTGCAAATCGAGCAACCCCCTCTTCATACTCTTCTCTCCTTTCCAAGGCAGCTTGTGTATTATCTGTCTTGGTTCCTAAGACACGTGCAAGCGCCCTAACACCCTCAACATTCCTACTAACAGCAGCATCCAAAAGAGCACCTTTTCTAGACAACATGTTGTTTGAGAACGGCATAGACACGGACTGTAACTCTGCTCTATAACTTCGAATAAAATAATGAATACTCTTAGCTTCTAAATCTCGAGGATAATAGTAAGGTAACAAAGGCCAAACAAGACTGTGGCGAAGAACCTTCTCAAACACAGTTTGATGACAGTGGGGACCAGGAAGAAGGTTTAGCTCATCACACATGCTGTGCACAATTTTCTGAGCAACCCTAGATGCATCTCTCGTAGAAATGGCATCTGATATCTCATGCACTATGTTTGTTGTACACGTCTCTCCTCCTTCCGAATCCATGGAAATTCTCTTGCGATGGCGTTCCTAGTACAACCGATTGCACTCTGCCTTCTCTAACCCTGCAGCCTCTGCAGTTTCCATTGATGAGGCCCTCTCCGCAAGACCAGCACGTCGCGGCCTCAACCTCTGTCTCCGGGCTTGGTCGCCCATGCTACAAGTGATGAGACCTGTGAACCCACAGAAGAGACTACACGGCTAGGGAAGGCAGATCACATTCTGGAAAAATAGTGGTTGCAAGAGCGTTGTCCTGGGCCTACGTGCAAATACAGTGGGGAACAAGTACAACATGTTGCCATCAAAGAACATAAATTTGACAGCAAAACAAGTTCATAATTGGAACTTAGAAGTTGTGCATAAACTTAAAGAGAAACTCACCGAATGCACAGGGGAAGGACTCCGACAGTCGGGGTAGCACCTGAGTTCCTGCCGAGGGAGACCGCCCTAAACAGTGAAGGATCCAAACAAGGTTTTGGGCGACTGGACCAGGCGCTCACAGGACTGCAACGCTTCGTTTGAATGATGCAGGTACCAGCTAATATCTCCAACCTTTGAAGTTGGAGTTTTGGATACGTGGGTATTACTAGACACATCATCTGAGGAACTATCACATGAATAGGTGGTGAAATGCTGACCTACACTTTCAATCTCTTTGTTGACAACGTTGCAGACAGGGTAGTAATGTGTAATTCTTTGCTGCACAAGCTGCGGGGGATCTCACACTACGTAATAGGATGTTATGAGGGATTGAACTAGTGTGGAGTTCGGAAGATGGCCTTCCTCAGACATTTGTGTAGCAAACCCTAGTGATGGCTACAGCGCAGCTTAGAGACCTTGCAACTCCGAAAAACAAATTTCAGTTAACGTTCAGAACCCTTGCATGCACTATAGGTGCATGCAAGAGAAACCAATTGTAGATGGACAGATTCTAGTGAAATCCATCCATCCATTAAACTAACAGAAGATCCACCTGCATTCGAAACCGGCTAGATCCACTTATATCGGACCTTATCAACAACGTGTATGGCTGAGATGTGAGCCCATTGTAATCCGATGGTTCCAAATTCTGCAGTAAAGTACTCTAAGTACTTCTCATTTTGGAAGTACATTTTCAACTACTTTTGGTGGCGGCCGCATCAATTCTTAATGTCTAATAAAACAACTGATAAGTATGAAATGGCGGTTAGCCAACATAGGGCACACGTCCAGAAAGCCTTCTACATAGGAAAATCACAAAAGATCCTTATATTTTAGGAATTCTAGGCTGCGAAAAAAAAGACAAAAGGCAGCAAAGATTTCCATGGATCTTCAGCTTCTCCTAGCCAAGTGGGGTCCGTAGCCATTTATGAGTCCTATTCCCTGTTATAATATTATAGCAAAAAAGAACATCTAACTAAGCACAAATTTGTACTTTGTAGAATTTTTGACAATCTCACATACTTTTAAATTTGGGAAAAGTACTACTTTTATTACTCCATGCGACTTTTTTTGTGATCTTGGGAATACAATAACAATGCTAAGCAATGTTCCAATCATATTCTGTGATAGGAAATGCGTTCGCATAGTTTTTACTCGGGAAAACAGAGTACTTTCTACTGGGTATTTCCAGAAAAGTACTTTTTTGGTATACTTTTTAGGGGGGCGTAGTGTGCTCACACCCATATCAAAAAAAAACCTAAAGCATAGACGTAGATTATTTTTGCTTTGGAGTTGTTTTATAGCTAGACAAATATGTTCTTTGCACAAAATCATAACTCTATCAATGCTCATAATTATCTTGCAATCTTTGAGAAAGAATTGTATACTACCTTGTAGAAATATGACTTAGATTTTAAAGAAGTTATATTTCAACATGACTATAGAAGCATGGATACAATAATGTTCATTCAAACATGGTATTAAGACTACTAATTTACCATTCTAGTCGGACTTTGTTATTCCACAATCTAAATTCCATTGAGCATGTATAGGCAAGCATAAAACAATAATTAAACTTTCATTCTATTCCCAATGTTATCTTTGGATTATAACATTATATACATGAGATTTTTCATTCCATCACTCTAGAGAAATTTCAGAGACTATATACTAGTGAGTCTACGCATCTTGAAGTTGTTTTGGTAGCAAAAGGCCATTGGGCACAATTTTCAGCCACTTAAATAGCAATATCATGAAGGAACACAAGTCAAGCGCTTTTTCTATTCAATTGAATATAAGATGAAATTGTTATATACAAAGGTTGAGCAAACATAGAGAACATGAAGAAAAAATAATTCAATTTTTTTGGAATTGCATTGAATTTTTTGTGACTATTCAAAAGTTCAAAAGCTAAAGAATTATAGATTGATAGTAGATGTTTATGGAAACCACCACTTATAGGCCACAAAAATGATGAGTATCCACCTACTAGTTGGCCAATGAAGAGCCACAAACACTAATAATAAGAGTTAAAAATTATATTTATGCCTCCACCCTCAATGTTTTTTTTGTCCATAAGTATCATAACCATTGCATAAATATAATTTTGTTTCCGAGGGGAGCCCCACCGGAGCGAGCAAGGTGGACGGGGGCCGCGGTGGGGAGACGAGCAGGTTTAATCAAGAATTCATCCTGCTTCAAAACCTTGGAGAAGGCCAGTTGCAGGGAGCGTGGGGAACACGGGGAGGCCATGGTTCCTTGAGTCTAGCTCTCGTGGAACCCATGGATCTTGGGGGCGACACGGCGCGATAAAGAGCCACCCTGCCGGGGAAACCAACGACAGCCAAGACACTAGAGCTGGGGGGGCCAGCTTGGGAAGTTCTAGCGGAGTATAAGCACCCGCGATGGAAAACCCCCCCCCCAACCTAAACCACTACCTAGGGTATTGTGGACATCGGCACCGTCCGACCCGTGTCGGCCGTCTACTGAAGAACGTAGGGGAACTAAGCGGACACGGGGATCGCAGGGAACGGAGTCTAGATCGACGGCGTCCGATTCTGAGGTTAGGAAGCACAAGCATGGGAAGAAGGTAGCCAAGGACGACGAGCATTCCACGGAGGCTAGGCTTTGCTGTCGAAAGCTAATCCTGGAATGGTTTGCAAGCCAGGACATGCCATACTTGGAGAGTACATTCTTGAATGATGGTCCGGCGGGACTCGAGAAAGCTTCAAATGCTCTGAGGCTACTACAGCAGGAGGGCATGGCGGGGGACGAGTTCCAGGAGGATAGAGGGAAGAGCAATTGGGGGCACTAGATCGAAGAACAGGTGCAAGAGGCGTTGTTCAATTCAACAGTGCCCTTTAAGATGTTGTGTGGACATGGTTCGGGATGTAGTGGGGGAAACTCCGAGCTCCTACAGAAGCTAGAGAATTGGAAAAGAGGCGCTATCCTCGCGAAGGGGAAGGGGAGAACTACACTGCCAAAGTTTGTCGAGAGAGCACTGGCCGACGACATTGCTTCTCAAGACAGCAAGGATCTCAAGTGGCTACCAAAGGGTTCTTACACCATCCCCGTAGATGGAAACGTTTTCTAGATATCATTTGGAGTCGTGCGAAGGGTGCAAATTGCGGAGGCGTCTTTCATCCCAGAGTGGCTTCATTTTGCAAAGAAGATCATAAAGGTGACTGACTTCAAGCAAAGTCGCGATCAACGCTCCATCGAGGCAATATCGTGCCTTGTTGATCATCCGTGGGTAATTAAGCTGCAATACCTAAACCGGAAGATGCTAGAGTCGTATTTGCTATGGTGGAACGGGGGCTCTTTGAAGAACATGCGTGCATTCGATTTGAAATTTGAAGAAATCTATGAAATGGAACTTCTCAAAGACGCAGGTCCAGACTTCAAGGCTCGGAAGAAGCTGGTATCGTACCAAAAAAACCGAACTCACTTGGCCTGGGCTCTCATGTGCATTGTGGATGTGGTACACAACGAGGAAGTGCTACACTGCAACCTCCACCCTAACAATGTCATGCTCCACTTTCCAACAAACTGTGACGGAGCTATTTTCATAAATATATGTGATTGGGGGATGACTTCTTTCATGCATGAATTGGCCCCTTCGAACTACAGAGTACATAGCAACGACGCGATAAAGAAGCACTTGGAACTGTATAGTTGTGTTGTTCATGAGTTGTTCCATGTGCATGGCTCCAGTGGCACATCCCAATCCCTGCGTCGAATGGCAAGAAAGCACCCTCACACATACAAATCAGAGTCGTATAACGTTGGAATATTCGCAAAGAATTCCATATTTGCCGAATCCATATTAGACTGCTAATCACTCCATAATTTTCACATCATAACCCTAAATATCCACCGTCGCTAGTGAGTTCCACCGTATATGCTGAGCCGGACGGATTAACAATTGTCCGGCAATGCGGACCACCTCCTCCCCCTCTATCCGCCTGACGCTGTTTGTTCACGTCCCGTCCACACAATCCGTCAACCTCTCGTCCGCAATATGATTGGCAAAAGTCCGCCCACCCCGCGTACGCATTATGCCCACTTTCTAGTCCGCCCACCCCACGTCCGCGTCATGCCCGCCTACCAATCCACCCCACTCGCGTCCGCATCTTCGCCGCCATCCAACCCTGAACCTCAATCTGCAACCGCGCCCTTCCTCAATCGCCCCCAACATTTAACCACGTCCGGCCCTCAACCCTAAATCGCTTGACTCCTTATGTCCGCCGTTGAAACTCATCCGCACATCCACGTCATCTCATACATACATGTGCGGAACATACAAATCAAAGGGAGAGATGAAAGAGTCTAATTGCAAACATAAATTAGAGGACCTGACTAGTAGTTCCACCAGACTCAGCCATGTTGCACTTTGCTTTAGCCCCACACCACCATACACCAATACTTCACAAGCTCTATATATCTCTCACACACATGTAGCAAACTAGAATTACTTTCAAAGCAAACAAGTAAACAAATGCACATGGCAAAGAAAATCCCATGGTTTTATATCCTCAAAGAAGTCTGTAGAGATTCACTGGTTTGTTATATGGATAGGGACAACCTGACTAGTCCAATCATCTTTGATCCTTAGATGAAGGTTAACCTAGATCAAATGGTCATAAATTAGTGACTTGCTAGAGTAAAGTTCAAGCTTGTAGTAAGCCCCAAGTAAAGTAAGCTTCAAGTTTGGAGTAACTACTAGTAAGCCATGTGTAAGGGAGGTGGGTGGGTTTCACTAATTTACACTTAGTCAGCATATCATGCCATAATAAAGTGACTATGTATTTGCTTGCAAACTTTTACAAGTAATGTGCAAATTTATTTTGCAAGCCTACATAACTGAAGAGTCCAACTTCTCTGTGAATCATTGTAATAAAAACCTTATTTAGAAAATAAATTCTAAATTAAATACGGGTATCAGATCTTTCCAATATTTAAAAATAAAATAAAATAAAATAAATCCACGTTGTTTGAAGCATGACGTGGGTTTGGGGGGAAAAAAAGGAAATAAAGAACAAAGAAATAGTTGAACACAACCATAAGAACTAAGAAAATTGGAAAGAATGATAATCGTAGTTCTTGAAAGGATTTTATAGAAAAGCCTAGTACTTTTTAGAGTTGGAGTATTCTTCATAGAAGCTTGAATTATACGTAGTTGGATTTGAACCCAAAAATTAAATTCTGCTTACTGTACGAATATATAGAATAATTTTATGAACTCAATTGGATTAGTAAATAATCAGAATCCATACTACTGAACTGTTCAAAAGCATGTCTGTTATCCGATTATGAGATCATGACTTGAAAATGCTCTCAGATGACATGATTGGAAAACAAAACAATTTACAACAAGAAGGCTTATTGACAGATTCCATAGATCCCATGCCACAGACTTCTATCTATTACACTCTACATTCTTGAAAACTTGGATCATCAGTTGGGTATTGTAGTCTTTAAACTTGAATTATTTCTAATATACAAGCCGGATGAAGGTAAATTTGGTCTTATTAGAAAGATATGACAATTTCCCATGCTGTACCAAAGTTACAGCCCCATCCGGTAAAAATTGAATCATAGGAAGCCAGACCCTAAATCATACCAAAACTGTTGAGTTGATGCTTTAGGGGTTAAATGTGTAAAGATATTGCACAACTTGAATGTGTTGAGACCCATAATTAGTGCAATTTTTACGGGGAATTTTCACATGAATTTTTAACAAGTTCCATATAATTGGGGAGAAGTACAATAAAGTGAACTTACAAAGTGCTTAAGTTTTTGTCAGTTTCAGCCCTTTTGCAAAAATTGCACAAAAGTGATGGAAAGATGCAATTGAAGTCAATTTTTCTTCCTAATATACATTTTCAAGTTGTTTTTCTACAACTTGAAAAAGTTTCGTGCAAAGTAGACACTTTAAAGTTATTGTATGAGGGCTTTAAATTCAAGGAAAGTGAATGCAGTCATTTGAAAAAGTGGCTAGAAAAGAATCAAAAACTATCTAAAAATTACTTTTGATGAAGTAGGGCCCTCTGTATGTTTAAGAGGTATTCTAAAACAGTCAATTCATAAACTCATTAATTGATTTAGGGTTCCAAAAGTATTGCAAGAATGTTTTTTAGGAGGATCATTTCCGCAGTACTATTTGTGAGGTTTTTTTTTACCAAACATTGCTTTTTTAAATTGGAAAAAACATCCTCTAAAGACAATAGAAGGCCCCAAATGAAGAAATTAAAACTTTGGAAACGTTTATTTTCATGATTTAAAATTAGTAGTCAAATTAAGTTTCAATTGAAGATGTTTTTTTTTATGGAGATGCCTGTAAGATACCTTATGACACCTTAAAAAGTGACTAAAATGCTCAAAAACTACACAAAATGCTCAAAATCAGATTTAAGCTATAAAAAACAGCACACTTCATATTCACTTCTTAGTGATCACATGTTGCACTTTGTGGTCCACTTTCCTGTGCTCTCCCCTAATCACGTTGTAGTGGAATTCTTGTGTGTCTGTAGAAGCACAGATCCACAATACACTAAGTCCTTTGACTCCAACTCGTTGATTAGAAACATTATGGATCACACAACACACCTCACTGTGAAGTGGAATCTCATCCCGCGAGGTGGAATTATCCCCAAGTGGCTATGACTAGTGTTCTCTCTCTCTTTTAGTTCTAGTTCTTTTGCCGTGGATGAAAATCCAATGAGGGTTGTACTTTTCTCTCTAAAAATTATCTAATTAATTTTGTAGTTTTGAGCTTCAAATTGCTACCACATTTGTTTTATTTAAATCATAATACTAACCGGAAGATAGGCTTAGAAAGGAAGTCAAATAAAGATGTATCACATTATAACCCAACATGACAAAATGCTTCTAAGAACCCTCACTTTCATAAAAGATTTAATAAGTTTTAAAAATGAAATGCCATAGCGGCCTATTATCAACATTAGCGCACATACATCCAACCAATGTGCACACAGGCAAAGACAACAAACTTGATGATGTAGAATTGGAATAGACAACCAAGAGAAAGTAATGGTTAATTGGTTTTATGTCACTATGCACCTAAAAATGCAAACCACCGCATGTGACATTCATTAATTAATGCTGGCCTCACGAGGGGGTGTGACGTGGAGAGGGTGTGATGTGGCATGGTGATGGTATGGCATGGTAATGGTATGTGATGGCATGGTGATGGTATGTGATGGTATGGTGATTTGGGGATTTGTCCTGATAGAGGGAGGATTTACCAACTAAACCCTAACCTCTACAAACCCATCAAAACCCTACAAAACCCAACACATTCAAGTACTCCAACCACTCATAACAAGCTATAAACATACAATACAAGTGGAGAAAATAGTCAAAACTGCAATTAATGAGTCAAAACAGCCCATAACCATGGTACAGCAGCCTCTAACGGCTCTCAGACTCCTCCAACTCTAACTGCTCTAGTCTAGAATGATCACACGAAACCCTAAACTTTCCTCTTAAACCCCCTAGAAACGTGGCGGCTATCATCCAGTCGACTGGACAGAGTTCATCCAGTCGGCTGGACAGAATTCATCCAGTCGGCTGGACAGAGTTCATCCAAATGACTGGATGACTGTTTGGAAACTGCCAAGGTAAAAATTGAGAGAACAAAGAGGGAGAGAGAGGAATCTCCGGTTAACATTATCCCCTTTTTCTGGTAGTTCTGTCCTCAGAACGCAAGGGCAGTGGAGAAAAGGGAATGCAACCAAGGCCCCAAATGGCACAAAATCTCAAAAAAGTTTGAAAAAAATAGTCTGAACGAAAAGAACTAATCTACAGCCTAAACCTGGTAAAAAGTATCCTATAGGCGGACGGCGACTCTGTAAAAGTCGGCTATGTCGCTGGCGAAGCGTCGTCATCCATCAGCCAAGGCTGGAAGTCGGGGTTACGCTCCTCGAACCGCATGAGCCATCTTTGTTGTCGCTGAAAGTCAGCATGGTGAATTTCAGCGGCAGCTTCAAGGTTGCGGTGCTTGGTGGTGACATAGTCTCTCACAGCACGACAAAGGTCGCGATGTGGGGAGGTCCGGGTAGCAAGCTCCAACGACAGTCGCCGGTTCTCTAAGAGCAACCGGTCGGCTTGCTGCAAGCGCGTGCTCAGGGTGTGCTCAAACTCTAAACGGCGAAGTGATGGATCGGTTCGGCTGGATGGGGCTGTGGCGGCTGCCAATTGGTCCGTCAGGGTGGTGACAGCCGACTGAAGGGCGGCCTTGTCCTTGACAAACTGATCTCGTGCGATGGCGGTCGTTTTCAAAGTGGTTGCTAACAGGGCAACCTCGGCGCTCAGGTCTTGGACCGTGGTGGTAAGGGCTTCGGCAGAGGAGGCTGTCTGCTGGCGATTGGCCTCCAGCTGTTTGGCTGCAGCGTTTGTCCTCACAAGGATAGTGGCTAAAGCCTGAAGGTTGTTCATCAACACGCCAAAGTCACATGACGGGTCAAGGGAACCGTGGGAAGGTTTAGGTTGGCGGTCCTCCTGAAGAACCGTTGGGGTGAAGTCTCGTCGGTCGGTGGGTGAGTGGTGTGGTAGCGTTGCTGGCGCCCTGGAGGTTGCTGACAGGTGCTGTGGTAGCCCGGCGTGTGTGGTGCCGCCGTCCTGAAGCTATATGCGCAGCTGTTGGGGTTGGGGGATCGGCTGCGATAGCTGATGGTGGCGGCAAGTCGGCTGCAATAGCCATGTCTTCAGGGCGAATGGTTATGGACGCGATTACCCCACGAAAAATGGGAAGTGGCTCCTACCAGGGGAGAATGGCCCAACCTGAGGAAGGTGGACCAACTTCGGCTGCTAAGGGGGAATCAGCCCTGGAGGAGGTGCTCTGGCGAGTTGGTGACGAAGCAGCCTGAGTCGGCACCAGGGTTGGAGTACAAGGTAGGTCTTGTGCAGGTTCGGGCTCGGTGATGCAGGGTTGACTAGGGGGGGATGGACCTGCAGTCGCCTCGTCATCAGGGGACAAAATCAAGTCCTGTCCAGACGCTGTGGCAGAAGATTCGTCAGACATACTACAAAGACAAAGAATGGGTACAGTAGGTCTTGTACCTGGGAGTTCCGGGTCTGAGGGTGGAGTCGGCTGACCCTGAAGTTGTAGGCGGGACCGTAAGGGATACTGGCAATTGGGCGAGGCCGTCACTGGGGGAATAGTTGTTGTAGGGGGTAGACGACTGGCTGGTGTCGCTTCCTCTGTAAAGTCCGGTTGGCGCACCCTCTTGCCGTTCTTCACCAGCCGGCGGCGTCGTCGGCGGACATCAGAAGATCCTTCTTGAGAGTTCGCAGTCGTTTGTGTCTTGGTGGTTGGGACAGATGCACTAACCGGACTAGGAAACCTATCTTCGCTAGCTCGATCGCGGAGCTTTGAGCCAGCTAAAGACTGAGGGGGTGGATCAGTGGCAGGTGAGCCCTCGTGGCTGCCATCCATGGTATCTACACTAGAAGATACATGGGTCGGGCCGACAACTTCTTCACGGTCAAGAAACCAGTACGACAACACTGCATCCATGACGGGGGCACCCCGAAGTCGGCGCTTGCTGAGAGCCTCTGAATGGATGTAAATAAGGTGACGGCAAAGGTTGGCTAGTACATAGTGTGACCAATCAAACCTCTCGTTCCGCTCACCAGCCTCCTCAGCATCGAAAATATGCTCCAAAAAGTTGTTGCTAACAAACAAGAACCGCTGTTTGAAGCCAATAGCATCCCATAAGGCCTGTGCCCGAGTCTGATACGCAGGAGTAAGGGCAGAGGCACGATTACCATCGTGAATGTGCTTGTCTTCAGTCAGTCCGTACTTCGCGAATTTGGGATGGAAGCCGTCAAGCCTGCGCTGGTCCACCAAGTCGGCACCTGTGTCGAAATCAAGAGCCTCCCGGATGACAAAAGCCGTGATCTCCATTGGTTTCCTCCAAAACATGGAGCGGATTGTATCCCTGCTGTCGGCTGAGGAGCGGCGGGTACCGTTAGCTGGTGGAGAGTACTCGAACCCCTCCATGAAATCCACAATAAGCTCGTGGCGGGGCTCAGGCCAGCGAAAGTGATAGAATACGTCTAGGCTAGTCAGCCCAG
This sequence comes from Ceratodon purpureus, assembly GCA_014871385.1. Classification (NCBI taxonomy): domain Eukaryota; kingdom Viridiplantae; phylum Streptophyta; class Bryopsida; order Pseudoditrichales; family Ditrichaceae; genus Ceratodon; species Ceratodon purpureus. The sequence goes on from CM026426.1 coordinate 12,154,605, forward strand.
CCCAATCGTCATCCTGCATCCCTGTGCGGAAGTCCGAGTGGGTGTAGGGTTCGAAAACAACCTCCTAGCAACGGTGGATATTGCGGGGTACACAAACCTGTTTGAGGAGGCGACCATCCACGGGGTGGTGTTTGCGCTTGATACCGCGCCTCTGAGTAGGAGGGGTTGGCAGTGACTCGCAGGGTGGAGGAAGTACGGCCGCAGGAGGAACTGGAGGAGCATCTGCATGATCCAGCTGCGGTGCTCGGTCGACAGCTTTGAGAGGCGGTCTCGGCAGCTGACTGCTAGGGCCCGCCTCATCCATGGATTCCTGTCTGTTGAGGGTCTGCAGTACTCCCCTCAAAAAATAGCGCTCCAAGGTGCCGATCTGCCCTCTGCGACGTCGATGACCGCGCTTAGCAGGTCGGTTGTGATGCTCAGGGCCTTGTCCGCGCTCTAAAAAAGAGGGAGGACTGAAGACAGGGGCATAGTAGGCAGGAAATTCTCCGCGGTCGAAATCGCTGCTAGTACTGGAAAGCTGCGGTGGATCGTCTCCGTGAGCTTGAAAGTTTGTGGGACAGAACTGGCCTGAGAAAACCCGACCTAATTGTGGCTGTACAAATGCTTCGGTAAGACCTGCTTGTATAGAACTAGGGTTGCGAAGATAGTGACAGAAAGAGGGGGAAGAAGAGAATGGGGGGGAATTGATCTGTGACGAAGGAAGGCTCGCAATAAGAGGATCACTCGGCTCAACCTTAACCCGACAAGCCGGCTGAGGCAACTGACGCGAAACGGGAAAAACAGCAGCGGAAATTGGGAGCAAGGGAGACTGAACTTCAAGACAGCAATGAGGGGGAATAGAGTGAGGGCGATGGAAGGATCGCTGACCTGAACCGCTGCTTGGAGGGAGGTAACTGGGAGGCGCATCAAGGTGGGAACAATCCCGACAAGCGCATGCTGCTGTGACTTCCGGATCTGCCCCGGAGGTCGCCTCCAATGTGCGGGGTTGTGAGTGCGAGGATGCTCCGCCCGATGTTAGGTTACAACGGATCCGCGAAGATATGTCACCGACAGTGCGCTCCCCGCTAGCTGGACGTAGCTTGTACGTGAGCGGAGATTGGGAGAGCGGAGAGCACAGAATGGGGGACAGAACCTAAAAATAGCACTTTTTTAACTAAAAATAAAATATAAAATTAGAAGATTCGAATATTCTCTGTATATATTTAGAAAGTTACTAATTTTAGTAATTTAATTGATCCTATAACCGTGGACTAATTACAATATTTTAATTAAATTTGTAGCTCGTTTTCTCTTTTCTTAGTGATTAATTTTTCTACGTGCACCAATTACTATGCTCCAGCTACTTCTAACTAGTTCAGGCATACATTAATTCCTCTTATCTCCTCTTTTTTATATGCAAATTACTGCTTTAAATGTATACGTATTGAACCTCTTAAGAAGGATTAAGTAACATTTAATATCGTAACATTTTCTTAACATTGCTAGAAATCTTCCGCCATGGTCTACATGCCTTTCAACTTTTTTATTTTTTTTATTTTTATAATTGTCTTGTATTTTTTATTAACTTCCTTTATTCTATCTATCTTGTTAAAGGGGTCAAAAGAGTCCTTTCATTGAATTTTCTCTTTCATTTTCTTAATCTCCTTCATATTATTTTCAACCTTAATATTTATTTTTGCTTTTATTAACTTCTACTTTTTCAATTTCATTTTTTATAAATGTTTTTTTTTTTTTTTTTTTTTTTTCTTTTATAATTTCATTTTTTTTAATTTTTTTTTTTTAAATTTTAAATGCTAAATGACTTCTACTCAACCCTCATCCTTTTCCATTTAGTTTAAGAGGATGACAACTTTTAAACGAATGAAAAGCCGATTTTCAAGGGCGCGAAGCATCTTCTTCAGGGATATTTAAGATAAGATTATGAAATGTCTCTTCCTCTTTTGTGTTGGGGTTTTGTGAAGCTCTTTTCTATAGTGCGGGACAGCAGTTATGGAAGACGTCAGAGATATTGTTGTTTCACTTGCTGACGATGATTGTCCATTTCAACCATATATTGAGGTGGAGGACGAAGAAGAGGTGATGGCCAACAGCCAAGGGCGTCTTCTGACAACGGATGTTGACGTACAATCGGATGTAAAAGCTGACCCTCCACGTTCAGAAAATCGGATGATATCAGAGTGCTGGAAGAGGACGCAGATGTGCCTTTGCAACCTCATGCATACTTCAAGGTTGGAAAGATCCCAAGGGGAACCTATTCCAGGGAATCAGTGAATCGGAGGCGGGGAGGTGGGCCATTGCTGAAACGTTCATACCAAGGACACTTGCCAAGTGTGGGACCGAAAGTGAACGAGAATGTAATTTGTCCTATAGTACAGTCAGAGGTTCGCAGCCCTGCTGATAGTGTAGTGGGCAACCCTAAACGTGTTAGGTTCAAAGATTAGGACATCTAATAACAAATATATGTTTGCTGTAATAAAGGGCACATGTCAGCTGATACGAGGTATATAGTGCACTTGTTCAAGATAGAATGTATTGAAATAGAATGCAATCAATGTGAACGACAAAGCCTTTATAATGAAAAAGCCAATACAGCTTCTGTATTGCTGACTTAGTACATGGGATATTACTAAAATCATTTAGTATGTGATCAATGGCCAATGTGGAAATGGCAATTCTAAAGGAGTGCTACCTACTTCTTCGCCAAGGGGTGACGCAAGATTCCACTCTCTAGGAGTAGTTTGACCTCGTTAAAGGTGAAGGTAGGCGCATGGATGAAAAGCTCGGCTTCGGGATCACGGTTGCAAACCTTCAAGAGTATGTAGTAAAGGTGCTTACAATACGTGAACTGAGTCGTACCTCGGAACGTAGTCATCGTCTTCTGGAATGCAGGACAAGTGCAACCAGGGTAAGAACTGATGGTAATCTGGTACCGTGTGATGTGTGGAGCGACGCCTGAATCCAGCCCAATGATGCAACCGTGGCCCGGCTCAGGTATCATGGTGACGGAACGGAGGCGCGCTTTGAGTGACTCGGAGGAGCCCATGGACAGTCGCTGCGCCGGATTGGGACGAGTAGTAGTGCGCTTCACCATCTTGCCGTCTCTCTTGCCTGGGTAGCGGTCAGCGTCTGCAGGGACTGGCACTGAGCTGAGATTTGCAGGAGGTGGGGAAGAGGAGAAGAGGCGTCTTGGGGAGACGGGCTTTTTCGGCGGAAGTTGAAAGCCCGCTGCTTCGAAGGCAAGAATCTCAGTGAGTTTTAGATTAGTACCTAGTTTCACTGGCCAACCTCTGGAATGGAGGGGAATTCCTGGTCCTTTGAGTAGTGTGCTACCCACTTGCGCTTAGAGCCTTTCACGCAGCGCTCAATATCATTGGAGCAGAAGAAGAACTCTGTCTTCTCGACTGTGTTCTTGCGATAGTTAGTCCAAAGCCCAGTGTAAGTCGGGGCAGCTGTGCAATGGGGTCCCTTGACAATTCTCTCAGTGCACTTCTTTTTCGTTTCAGCTCTTTGGGCCCAGCAGCACTTCGCAGAAAGTTTGTGAAGTCTCGAAATGTGCCACTCCTTCACGTTGACCTTCGTTTCTTCAACGGCGTTGACATGGCGAATGCCGCCCTTGTTCACAGGTGAAGGTAAAGGGGAATCAACTTCCTGGGCAGGAGATTGGGTACCTTCTACCTCGGTGTCGTGTTCGGAGTCGTCTTCCACGATGACGGGCATCTGCATGGGGCGAGCCCTGACGGCACGTCTTGGGCCTCTTGGGCGTGAGAAGTTTGTCTTGTCCGGGAAATGAGACTCCTTGTCAGCTCCGATGGGAACGTCGGCTTTTCGCTTCTGTGAACCAAACACTTCCGCTCCACGCATGATAGGCTGACGGGTGCAGAACTCATCCGCTCCTGGCATATCGAGCATGGGGTCTTCGAGCAGTGTAGGATTTCCCCATTTCTTCGCGTTGCGTTCGGCCATCCGCAGATTGAGTTCCTTCTTCGATGGTCCTGTTCCGCCGACGTCACCTTTGAGGAACTGGTAGTAGTTAACAATCTGTAGAAAAGCTCAAACGAAATCGTCCACGGTAGCAATGTAGAGGTCGTTCCCGTTGTTTCCTGAAGCTTGGAGCCACTTGTTATGAACAGTTTCGGCGAGGTTACAGGTTGGCATCTATGTGAGTTCTTCTTTCGTGAATTTCTGCAGTTTAGACAGTAGGTGCCGTTAGATTCAACGATTAGAGTTTTGTAGGTCAGAGCTAGGAAACCAATATCATAAACATCAAAACAGAGTGCAGAGATCATACCTCGGTCATGAATCCCCCCCACTGGTGGAAGCGGTGGTGCAAGAATGACAGCCACTGATCGAGTTTGATGAGTCCGCTCTCGTTAACGACCCCGGTGGATGCCCACCATGCTCGCAACGCGTGGTACAGAGTTTCCGCCTCTGCCATGCTGGTCGCATTCTTGTACTGAGTGCACATCTTCTTATGCTGTTCCCAGAGTTCTTTGGGGAAGTGCTTCAGCGTATACGCCACCATGTTCTGTGTCTAGTGGAACAAGCACGACCTCTCCCGGTCCTCCATTGGGTCCTCTTTGTTGCCATTGCCGTAAAGGATTCGCACTGCATTCCAATTCGCCTGTGCGTTATCCGCCATGAACCCTTTGAAGTTCGGCGCTGCAACGCCATTCATCTCCATGACCAGGTTCAGGTTTTTCCAGAAGACGAGCTGGGCGTCCGTGTCCTCGGACTGCATGTCGCAAGTGGCGATTGTCATCACGCGGCAGTAGGTGGCGTCGTACACATGGCACGCCATCGTCGACCAGTCTTTGACGCGTTTGACATGGTCGAACATGATCCATGCGTTCTCCAAATTTCCACCAGCTTGCATTCGGCTGACCAAGTCGACACCATTTCCCGGCCCGACCTCCGACATCTTGAAGACTAAGACTTTGTCACGCATAGCTCCCTGACCACGAAACCTATTCTCCTGGACATACGCCCAGAGACTGTTACCACGGAGCTTGGTGATACCGTTCATGATTCCGTACCTTCTGTATTTTTTGAATGTCGCGACTTTGTTGCGGATGTTTGGTGACGCCATGTCTTTGCATCGATCTAGGACAGGAACCAGCTCCTCCATCGTCAGCTTCCTCGGTGGTGCATCCTCGGGCTGTAGTAGATAGCTCCCAATGAGGAGTTTGCTCGCCTCTAGGACAATGGCGCTCTTCTTTGCTTTGTTGTTGATCTCTACCTGCTCTTCTATTAAGCTACTGATCTCTGCTTTAGAGTCTCTGTAGTCTCCAACTTTCACTGGATGATCATGTGTTCCTATATGAATACAAGCTCTAGTCTGATTCGGTTTGCCCACAACGTAATAAATCTTAGCCTCGCATGTAGCTACACATGATGGAGGTTCTTTACATACCTTGCACACTAGCGTGGAGTCAGATGGAGGAGGCTGGTCCATGACAAAAGCTTGCAGGGTACAGCCTTCGAACTCAGTCTCGTTAACCTCGAAGATCTTGGGAACACGCTTCAAGAAGTCACACTCCTTGTTGCTGCAGCGCAGCCATCCAATGCAGGTAGAACTTCGAAAAGAGAGTCCGAAGTCGTTTTTGATGTTTGTTGTGATGGTCTTGGTCCAGAAGTGTCCGTCGTATCGTTTGTCCATTCCCTGCATTGACTTGGCGGCGAGCTTAGAGGATCCTGCAGCAGCTGGGGGCAACTCAAAAAGAACCGGACCATCAAACTTCGCAGGCAGTTACTCTACTCTCTCGTGTCTAATAGTGGAATAGTCTATCTTCTTCAGAATGTTTTTTGACCCACGCGCCTTTGCAAGCTGTTGATGGAGGGGGACAATGCTAACTGTGACTTGGAACAATGGAGGAGACACATTGGAAGGAGGAGGATCAGCGTGGGCCTTAGGCACCAACTTGACGGGACTGACTTTGTCATCAAAGGAGAGAGAAATGACTGTCGGGGAAGGAGGTTTCTCTACGTCTGAAGTTTCAGTACCAGGCTCGACTTTGACCTTGACATCACGAGGTAAGGGAGTCTGAATTGTGCAAGTAGAAGAGCGACAGGGGGTGAGGATCTCAGTGGATGCAGCCATAAGAGAATCAGTAAGACCATAGACTCTATAGGATCCAGGGAAGAGTCTCCACTGCAACATATTGTTCTCATCTCTCACTGAAGGTTGCCCGAGGGTGTGGGTAAGCTCCGCAATAACGTCATCAAAGATCTCCTCCTCTATACTGATGGAATCCTCACAGAAATGGAATCTGAGACTCAGGCGAAGAGAGGAAACTGTAGCTAAACCATCGTCATCAACGCGAAACCTAAGAGGGATGCCCATGCCTTGGGCGTACAAATAGACCATCCCCATATCCGCGGGCAACTCAGTGATACTAGTGGAAGAAGGGAGAAGAGTGAGTGTACTAGCGAAGCAGTATCGCGAGAGCAAAGTGAGAGGAATGATGCATCACTGTTGATCATTTTATTCTAGTTGGAATGTCCATGTGGACGACTAGGTAATCATTCATTCTGTTACGTAACGAATGTATAATTTAAGAGAGACGGCGCTAACTAATTAGAATGTTGCTTTTTGCAGGCCCAAGTGTATTGGGTAGGAGTTTTTAGAACTACGCATTTAATATTTGGATCAATGGACCGATTCTATTCGATGTGAAGTTTGGTGAGATTAGAGTAAGCCGTCAGTTGCATCCAGGGTTGTCTTATCGGACGGACATGGGCAAAATTTCCGGACATGGACGGACGGACGGACGGACGGACCGGTCGGTCCCCGGACATAATCGGACATTGAGGGGAGGAGGAAAATTACTAAGTTAGTTTTTTTTTTTTACAACTTACCTATAGGGGAAACATATTGATGACATGGACAACGAACGATGACGGGGAATTCCACATATGCAAAAGGGGTGCCAGCATGTGTACGGGGGGCGAGAGCGGGTACAAGGGGAGCGCGAGCGGGTTCAGGGGGGGCGCGAGCGGGTTCAGGGGGAATGGGCGCAAGCGGGTTCAGGGGGGGGCGCGAGCGGGTTTTTTGTGCGGCCCATTTTGTAGATATAGTAAATTTTTGACAATGCAAAAAAACCTAACATTTCCATCAGAATAATATATCGGGGCTAAGCGCAATGACAAATGTGTAAATTCAGCATAGAAAAAATGAGATACTCGTGAGCCAAAATACATGGACTTTGCAATGTTGTATACATTTATGAAAGTAAAAGCATATCTTTACCAATTCAAACCAAAACATTACAAAAACTGTAGTATATGAAAACTAGTTACTTAGTACTAAGTTGTAACTATTCCTATTCATCTGCATCTACTCCCGCTGTGCCACTTGGTCCCGCTCCATCGTACAGCGTCAAGGTGCGCCTGGCTCTCGTCCGTGTCCGCCGGAATGGGCCATCCCTTTCACTGAGAGAACGCAAAATTTGCGAGTTCCTCAATTCTCTAAATGTACGCAATGTCTGTGGAGAGTGTTCCTCCAGAAGAAAGTCAACAGCTTCATGTTTGAAAATTAACTTCCACTCCAAAAGAGACATTTGGACTGCATCTCGGGCGGTCAAAGTTATGAATTGACCTTCAAGGTCTGTAACCAATTCCCCCTCCTTGTTCCATATGAGGCCTTTTGGGTGATTACCAAGTTGGAACTTCTTATTCTTCGCATCCCAGTATCCATTCCAAGTCTGATAGGAGAAATTTCGTTTTCCTTGGTCCTCCTTCTTTGATCCAATTATCTTCTTTGCCACCCTCACAATCTGATTGGGGTCATTCTCCCACCCCAACTCGTCACTTACATTGCTCTTGAAGACCGAGTGAGTCTGGGCCCGCCAACTCCAAATCAAATCTTCCCCCCACATGTTGCGGTACTCTTCACCTGGTGTGTTTTTGGGATTTCTCTCATGACTTGGTGGCATGTATGGAGTGAGTCCAAAAACCTTGTACAAGCGTTCATGGAACGAGGATTTGCACATCGGGCAAAATCTCCTAACCAAAAAAATGTTAATTAAACACATTGGATGGAACATGTGGGTACATGATCCAACTGCCCATCCACCCTCAGGACCAAATGTGTTTAGACACACCATACATTGATTTGAACCATCCATCATCCACGGTTGAGGATTTGGCCAAAGCTTTCTACTATTAATTCCTTCCTTCATTTGAAGATCATGGCACGAAGTTGCGTTCTCCACATCGAAATCCAACTAGGCCCAATCTATGAGTTTAGGATTCGATTCTTGCATTGGCATGTCATCTGGATACATATCATCTGCGTTAATCCATGAAGTGAGGCCAAAATCCCTTCGTCTGTTGTGTTGCAAGTACGATTTGTCGATCTTCTTGAACTCTAATGCAATTTGGCGACCGCGATCAACGCTGAGAATGGTTGCCACTTTCCACTCGTAGTATGCTTTAGCAAACTTAGAAACAAGGAGCCGCAATTCATTATTAGCTCTCATCAATGTCTCCACTTCTCCCGTTAGAGCATTGGGTGGAAATGACAAGGAATCTTGACTTAATGGTCCATCAATGTCCACATAGGGTCGCGGGTATGGGGCTGGTGGAGGCAATATCACTCCAACTCGTCGTAGTTTTGCTGGAATGGAAATATTCTCCAACACACCGGCCGTTGCAACATCAACTGTGTTGTTGATGTAAGACTCATCCACCAACATTGGATCCTGAACTACAGGTATATCATTGGCTTGAGAAGACTGAGATCTTTCTTGTTCTTGCAATTGATTGCGCAAATCTGATATTACTGCACCTTTTGCTGCTGATTCCAATCGTAGTTTTTGGATGGTCTCTTGTAACTCTGCAATGAAGCCATCCTTTTCTATAACCTGTAATTGCAACTCCCCGACCTCCTCGGTTTGGTTAGACTGGTCATTTCTAACTACAACCGGCATGCCAAGAACCATCGTAGGTTCAGTTACGACCACCTCCAAATTAGCTGCCGTATTCGGATCGTTTTCCACGAAGATGATGTTCGCATCGTCGTGAGGTTCTATGACGTCCGCTGGATGGTTCATTGGAGGCTCTACAGCCATATTTGTTGGTGCTGCAATTCTACGTGGCACTCTTTCTCCACGACGACCATCGGAATCAGAATCTGGTTCTGACTCTGCTGTAGCAGGCTCCGGCACTTGTGTTTTTACCTTCATTCTTTTCTCCAAGCCACCATCTGCGTATTTCCTTTGTTTGGGAATGTCACGCTCTGTCGGCGCCCTAACACTCGTCGTGGATTTGATGGTGGACCAATCCATCACTTTGTGAAGCACCACCTCAGCATACACCATTCTCCAAATGAACAATGGTACTTCATTGCGTTCGACACAAGATTGCTTGTATAGATGCTGGTAAACTTGTATAGAACGTTCAACAAACTCCGCATTCAAGCAATAATAGAGGTTAGCCTTGTCTGAGATCCTGTGATTTCTGTGCCGATCGTGTGGAAATATTTTTGTGATGTGGCACCACTTAATGAATTCCTCGCATGTGGAATATTTCCACGGTTCCGGCTCATCTTGCCAACCTCTAAATGCCAACTTCGTCGGGTTGTTCAACACATGAAGCCGCTTCTTCATCTTCTTACCACCACGCTTCCGTTCACGATCTCTGATTTTTTTCTTTTCCGCCTTGGTGAGTGGCGTTTCCGCCGCCGGAGCTTGGTTTCCCTCCATCGTGGCGTACTGGTAAAGTTTTGTGTGTTAAAAAACACACCAACTCCTCAAAACTCCCCCAATTGATTTTACAAATTTCCTACGTGGTTGATTATGGTATTCTAACTATACTTTGTGGCCCACCCAAGTATTCAGCAATAAGCCACCGTGAGGTAGTTTAGGGCCCAAATTCCCGAATGAGCGTACAAAATACGGTTGAACAAGGTACGTGGCATTGTCAAAATGCTGTAGACCCCACCCAAGTACTCAGCAATAAGCCACCGCGAGGTAGTTCAAGGCCTGAGTGCCAAGGTGGAGCTTAAAAAGTGGGGGGGAGGGCGCCCCCTTCACTTATATAGTTGAGGGGGGGGGGGGGGGGGGGGAGCGGGTTAGGGGGGCGCGAGCGGGTTAGGGGGGGCGCGAGCGGGTTTGGGGGGGCGCGAGCGGGTTCAGGGGGGGTGCGCAAGCGGGTATCGGGGGGCGCGAGCGGGTCCAGGGGTGGGCGCGAGAGGGTCCAGGGGTGGGCGCGAGAGGGTCCGGACCTTAAAAAAATCTTTTGTAATCTTAGGAGTAGCATTGAAGAAGGTTGGAAGACAATAATACAAAAAAATAAGGAATAATGATTTGAATAATTTGGGGATGAGATATCAAATTATATAAAAACAATCATGACTATAATAAGAGACTCGGGATAAAAAGGGATGAATAACATGGGATGAAAGAAGTTATCAAGATGAATAAATCTCATGATGATTAGAAACTGAGTTATGCCATAACGGAATAATGATCTAATGCACGATGAATAGTATAATGTTGACCACAAAAAAAATAGTACATTAATATTAGAAGAGATGTGGAAAACTAAAAAAGATAAAACATTGAAAGAGATAAAGGGAACAAAATAAAATCAATAGCATGGAGTGCAAGACAGTTGGATTAGAGTTTAAAAAAACAATCTATATATTTCATTGCACATACGGATCCTACAATGCTCAAACATATAATTAAAAATATGAAGAACCGTTAGGAAGGGGCTCGATGCAATTGGTTTGGGAGATAAACGGAATAAAATTAAATCAATAGCATGGAGTGGAAGAGATAAAGGGAATAAAATAAAATCAATAGCATGGAGTGGAAGACATAAAGGGAATAAAATAAAATCAATAGCATGAAGTGCAAGACAGTTGGATTAGAGTTTAAAAAAACAATCTATATATTCATTGTACATACGGGTTCTACAACGCTCTAACATATAATTAAGAATATAAAGAACCGTTAGGAAGGGGCTCGATGCAATTGGTTTGGGAGATAAACGGAATAAAATTAAATCAATAGCATGGAGTGGAAGAGAGCTGAATGAGAGGTTGTGCATGTATAAAATCCCCAGAGTTTCTATTTTTTAATTTGTTTTTTTAAGTATTTATTTTATTTTTTTCTCTTAGAAAGTAGTGCAGAGATTTGACTATTTTCAGAAGAAAAAAAGAAAATAAAAAAAGAAGTTGTAAAACAAAAGGTGGGGGGGGGGGGGGGGGGCGCGAGCGGGTCCGTGGGGGGACTATATAAGGTGGAAAGAAGCTCTCGCCCCCCCCACTCCTTTCCACAGCGGCTCCTAGTCCTGACGTGTGAAAACACGCCTTGCTTGGAACTGCTTATGTAGGAAGTCTTCATTGGGGGGGGGGGGGGGGGGGGGGGGAGTTGTTGATTTTTTTTTTCAGGGATTTACTTTGCGATGTCTTCTAGACAAGGCTCCGGTAAGCGGCTTATCTATGAGGACTTGGATGCTCCAGATGCGATGGACCCTATGAGTTGTGTAAGACCTCATGGTTCTACTGGTTCTACTCCTTCATCTAGCTCGAAGGGAAAAAGAAGAAGAGTATTGCGGCGCACGAGAAGGATGACGGTTATCCACCATTGGAGTATACGCATTTCATCAGGAAGGTGACCGTCGAGTACTACAGGGCCCGTACCATACGAATGTTGAAGGCAATGTACCTTGATCAAGGAGAGAATGGTATCTACAACCTCCAACGTGATTTGGAAAGGGAATTTTGGAGCGCATTGGAAGGATCATAGTTCTACATGGATTGCAAGACGAAGTATTTTCACAGCCCTAAGTGGTTGACACAACAAGTGAGTAGTGCTATGACAAATGTCATTCATGTGTTTGAATCACATGTGAAGAAACCACAAGGCGAAGTATGGAGCAACCAAGACAAAGTGTTTATTCAGAAACTGATAGCGGTTCAGGAGGCATGTCAGAGATATTCTAAGGGGAAAACAAAGATTATGCCTTGGAATGAGCAAGCGTTGAACTTAGCATTGGAAGCACACATGTATGGTTCATTGATATGGATTCCGGTTACGGCCAAAGTTGTGCCATTATCTGGCTTCAATGCCGAGGGGGGTATGGCAAAGTGCGGAAAGTGCAAATAGCCAATATGAAGCGTATTCCAATTCACATCGAATTTGCGGGAAAAATTTCCAAGGCTAAAACTGAAGTGGAGCAGCGAGAGCAACGGGCGATTGAGGCCACGGTTTGCCCCGTAGAGCGTCCGGGTGTGATAAAATTTTGGGCCATTCACTCCAAGACCATGGAAGCTTATACCCTGTGGTGGAATGGACATTGCCTCCGCAACTTCCTCAAATTAAATGAGAACCAATCCGAGGCAACAAGTTACAAAGAAATTTTGTAGTCGAGGGAAATGCCCATGGAAGAGTGCCAAAGAATTGTTGCCTATCGAAAGAACCGAGGAATGTTGGCGTGGAGTCTCATCTACGTTATGGACATAGTCCATAAGGCTGAAATCTTCCACAACGACTTAACGCAATCCAACATTCTACTCCACTTTCCACCTCATGACAAGGATAAAGTATATATTGGTGTGTGCGATTGGGGTATGGCAAGCAGAGTCATTGAGAAGAAGGCCTCCCCTTATGGTGTGAGGGACCCCGATGATCTTGTACGAATAAAGGAGAGGAGGGTAGGAGTTGCACCGGAGTTGTTCTTTTTATATGGCGACAAAGATGATGAGGAACGCAATTTGGAGCGCATGAAGAGGATGCATCCATGTACGACACTATCTGATAAATTTTTGGTAGGCCATTTGGCAAAGAAGATATGGAGAGAAGAAGAATGCCCAGAACTCTTCAAGGATTCAATCTCAGAGATTGTATTCTCATCAAAGTTAGATGGCTTGGTTAACGAAGATCCTGCAAAGAGGCTTTCACTTGCAAAAGTTGTGAATGATTTGATGAGCCCCCCTTACAACTTCCAAGCTCCCAATGGTTGTTTTAGATACACATTGTAGTTCCATAGTGATTTACGTTTGGAACATTTTGATTGCCTATGTAGCCTTGTTTGCACATTTCAAATATTTTAATAAATCATTTTTTCGGCGTATACGTGCCTCGGTGGAACATGAAATGCTATTGTTGGTTTTGTAATGGAATGAAAAAATGTTTTTAAAAAAAAATTAAAAAATTGTATGGCCCATTCACCGGGACTGCCCCTCGTACAAGGGTGCCTCCCCCCCTTACAGATGCTCGCGCCCCCCCCCCCCCCTTGCAGTAGGTCGCGCCCCCCCTCTGAGAAGCTCGCGCCCCCCCCCCCCCCCCCCCCCCCCCTCCCCGGAGAAGCTCGCGCCCCCCCCCCCCTGGAGAAGCTCGCGCCCCCTCCTCACGAGTATAAATGCCACCAACTTAGGCCAAGCCTAATTTCATTTGAAGTCATGGCCTCTAGTCTCGGAACTCCTTGTGGGCTCCTTGCTTGAGACTATGTGCATCACATTGGCCTGTGGTTGATGTCTACACATACCATTTTTTTCTCACATATGTCATACTAACACTTGCAGAGAGGAGATCATTGTACTTTTTGAGAGACACGGAGAATGGCAGGTCAACAGCGTCAGTCGACGGCTGAATGGGCTCCGTGGTGGACGTTCATTGATAAGGACCATGTTAAATGTGTGTGGTGCAATTTCACTTTTCGTTATAAACAACAAAGAGCTATGAAGCACTATGGATGGGGTGAAGGTTCAAGCAAGAGTCATTGTACCAAGGCCCCTACCGCCGTATTTAGGCGCTTTGCCAATTGTGGTAATGTAATACCAAAAAGAATGACACATGCGGAGATCTACGGCACTGACGGTGGTGATGGCGAGGCACACTTGGCACCATGTTCTAGCCAGTCTATGCCTGCTGAGCAATCTACAGAAGTGCCTCAAAGAACGGAGGAGGTCCAAGAGGAGAGGATTTCTCAAGTTGAACCGTCTCAGTCAACTCCGCCTCTAAGCAGAGGCGATTCATGTACACCAAGATCTATGCGGCAACAAAGTTTTACCGAGGCCTATCAGATTGGAAAGCAATGAATTGGATGAGAAATGGGCGTCCTTTTTTTACGAAGCGAATGTGCCTTTCAATGTGGTTAGACATCAATCTTTCATTGCAGCTGTGGAGGCAACATCGAAAGCAGGTTTTGTCTACCGTCCACCAGCATACAACGCAATGCGAACCAAGCACATCCAGCCAACAAAGCAGCTTCTCAAGATGAAAATAGAGGAGAAAACGAAGCAGTGTATTAGCTTGTACGGGGCAACTATTTGCTCGGATGGATGGGACAACGTTGTTCATCGGCCGTTGATGAATGTCGTGCTTGTGTGTCCAGCAGGAGATATATTCCTGGGTTCCATTGATACAACGGGGTACAAGAAATCAAAAGCATACATAGCTGGGAAATTGAAAGAGTACATCAAAGAAGTTGGACCGTAGAAATGTGGTACAGATTTGCTTTGACAATGCTAGTGCGATGTTGGGAGCCATGGACCAGGTGGTAGAAGCTTCTCCACACATTTACAAGCAAGGTTGTGCAGCTCACATCATGGACCTCTTACTAGAAGATTGGGGGAAGGAAGCAACCTTCAAAGAGCTGATTGTCTTGGCAAAACGCATACCAAATTTTATACGTCGCCGTCATGTCACCATGGCTTTGTTTCGCCAATTCAGCCCAAAGTTGTCTTTGTTGTTACGAGCGGAGACAAGATTTGGATGCCAGTACTTGATAATTGTTCGATTGCTTGAACTGAGGGAGGCACTAATCCAGGTGGTAGCCAATCCGAAATGGGACGAATATGTGGGTACTTTATTCAATCGATCAAACGGGTATCGTGCTCACGCCTTAGCATGTCAAGTACGGAGTACCATTCTCGATGAGACATTTTGGTTACGTTGTGAGGATCTTGTGCATGTTATGAAGCCGGCTGTTGTGACCTTGAAGACCTTTGATGGACAAACACCGGCAATGGGGAGAACACCATATTCGTTATTTTGGGAGATATTCTTGATTTTGGGAAATCAGAGTGTAGAGAAATGGCGACATTCGTCATCTCCCATTTACTTCAATCTTGCGGAAATCAATATTGAATCGTTAAAAACACCTTAAAGGAACAATGAGGCCCATGTCATTTAGGTCGAGTGGACCTAAATGCACGAACATACAGGAGAAAACTTAGTAATGTTCATTGATTCATTAAAAACATGTTTAAATAGAGATGATGATTAAGTCATTTAGGTCGATCACACCTAAACGCAATATAAACAAGGAAAAAGAATATACCACGTCCTCTGTAATTTTAGTAGTAACTATCCGTTACCTTTTCTAAACCAAGGTTTCAATAAAAGGCAATGTCCACTCACATAAATTACATTCGGAAATTTGAATAACACAAAAAGTGTGCAAGACAATGAGGCAAAAATAGCAGACGAGAGAATTTGACAAACAGATCAATCGTTTTATTCAAAACATAATTACATTGAAATAACACAGAAGAGTCTTATAATCGTCTATATTGTCTGCGCCATTGCTATACAGTACATAGTATCCTCTATATGGTTATGGAGTCCCTCCGTAAGCCTCAATTCTTGACTTGACAAATTCCCGTTGGCGCTGACGTGTCCACGACATTCCCTCAACCTGCATCATTGGACTATCAAGAAGACGTTGCAACTTCTGCCTACGCCTGTCACCGATGCTTGACTCTGGCAGAGAGTGGCGACGGGTACTGGATGGTTTAGAGTGGGAGTCGGCGGACTTCCTTGCCCTGGATCCAGTAGTTGTTGATCGCAGCCTCGGCATCTGCAAAGGGGATAAATTAGCATTGGGAAGAGATTTCGGTTTAGGTCGAATCGACCTAAACTGCTGAGTGCAATTGTAAAGGTCGAACGGACCTTGAACGAGGAGGCCTACATAAGCTAGAACTAGACCTAGACGAGAGTATAAGAAGATCAATCATTTTAGGTGGCCTCGAGCTAAAATAAGGACATCAGAATGAAACATCATGAAAGAAACTTACAAGAATGAAACATCAGAAAGGAATGAAGAGCGAATACTGAGGAATGAAAACCAACCTTTGCCGGTGGTGGTGACGGCAGGTCCTCCACATTGTTATAAAGAGCACGCTTCGTAGGGGTAGAACTCTGTCGTTTCGGAGATAGAACATGCTGTACGGTCCGTGGCCACATAGGAGAAGGGGATTTCAAGGTCTTGGGAACGGACAGGTTAACCGGGCTGTCCACAACCCCTTCGTCGACAGCCATAGTTGAATAGTCCATCGTGGACTGCGCTGTTGCAACGGATTGCAACAGAAGCCCTCTGCTACGTAGAGAGGGCCCGCAGCCATAAGCATTATTCAAAGAATCTACTGAGGCTCGACATGCATTATCCTGCAATACACAAAGCGAATAGAAACATACATCCACCAATAATTCAGCAATGGATAAGGGTTCGTCGCAAGGGGCAGAGTAGATCAAGAAAGAAATATGATCTTCGTATTACAAAAGGAGTAGTCTGGATACAAAAATTACGGAAGTGGTTAAGATGTACAACATACTAATAGCTGCGCGGCAGTAATGAAATGTCTATTAACAAAGTAGAGAACCAGAACGATGCGAAATTATGGTCTACGACTAATTGCCTCATTAATCTTAGCGTATTGTTCACAGGTAGAACGGTCATCATAATACATTTTCTTCCCGATCGGACGCTCGGCCCTGAATCTAGCGATTGTCCCCACAAAGTGGTGTAGGTCTACAAGATATGGCAAAAGTTTCGACAACAAAAAACGATCATCTGCAGCATCGGGATTCTGGTTGTTCCAAGTGGAGAGTAAAAGGACATTGTAAGAATTATTCTGACAGTGCTTGATCGGGCTGTCGTCGATAAAAATGGTGTTGGCTTCGGAATATAGGCCACCAAATTTACGAAAGAGACCATCAGACATCGGCTTAAGGAAGATGTCCTTCTGAGTCCTGGGTTCCTTCATATATACCGGACGACCTCGAAAATCTACGCCCATAGGAACTCTCTGACAGTCCTATTGACCTAGAATTTTGAGCGGATAGACAAGACGAATCGGACCGAACAGATAGTCGCAGATCATTTTTGTCGTCGAGGTCTTCATCGAACTCCAGACGGTTATGGTTGCGAACGCTGACAACCGACGAAGGAAATCAGCGCAATTGGGCCTGACACAAACAAGCTTGGGGCCCACGGCTGCTGGCTTGGACGCTGAGTGGATGCTAAGGTCATGGCTAACGAATGATTTTCCAGGCCAATTAGGAGTACTGGAGCATAGTATTCCATTGAGGTCGAGGACAACGTTCAACCAACCACTCTGAGGTCTTGTCGGGACAGGACTCAATTCTTCACTAGAACTTACGTCACATCCAGATGCCTCGCGCACCTGGAGAGGAAATACCGATGACAGATGGACATTACTATATTATACACGGACGGGGTTATACGAATGATACAATGAGGACAGTCGCAAGGCAAGTCATTCTCCAAGGAAATAGTGCAACGAGATATAATGATAGATGAAATACCTGAGCATCCTCGGCTTGGCCTTCTACAACATCCCGATCCTCCACAGAACCCATCGACCCTAATGAATTCTGAGGTTGATCGCTAGGAAAGACCTCTACGCACGTTGGCAAGGTCAGAGCACACTGGGCCGTGACATCTAAATCCATATTTGTGCGTACAGGCTCATCCGCAGTTTGGGCCATGACAACATCATCCACGATCCGAAGATCTTCCACTTCCTCATTCACTTCGTGACCTGGGCATTGCAAGAGAACTATAGAATCATCAGAGAGTGATCAAAGAAGCTGACATAGAAGGGATTGGTAAAAAGTTGAACAGTTTAGCTCGGGTCGAGCTAAACAGCCCATTTGTATTAATTACAGTCGTTTTGGTACAAAATGCACATTTCAGTGAACTACTCCGGTATTAACACCTCATCTACAAAATTCCGAGTTCACATTCTGTAGTGCCGCTTGCACGGTCTTCTCTATATCAACTTGCTGCTGTGCCATCTGATCTTGTAATGCTTGATTCCTATCCTTGGTCGCCTGCAATTCTGCGAGAATAGCTTGAATATCCGGATCGGGAGCGGCTCTCCCCAACGGGGATGCTTGCCGCGCTGTAGGGTTGGGCTTCTTCTTCTTCTGTGCCGGCTTTCTAGTACTTCGCGCACCGCCAGTCTTTCTCCCACTTCCGGATCCCAGCTCCGGTGCAGAACTCGGTCTCTCATCGTCCGTACGTGTAATGTCGACGTCTGGAAACTCGAGTCTTCTCCCCACTCCACCCTCAGATGCTGTCTGACTTACCGGATCAGAAGGCGGAGCATCGCTCTCATTGCTAATGTCCGCAGCACTAGAGGAGGGGGTCTGTTCCTCGGTGGGGGCATCCTCCTCCAGATCAACATCGTCACCCTCCTCCGCAGCTTTGCCTTTCCCTTTCCGCACGGCTCTGCCGTATTCCGGAAACCGTTCCTTATCGACAAAATAAGCGTCGACAGTAAAATCGGTTGGGTCCAGAGTTAATCCAAGTGCCTGAGCTTCGACCATATGAGGAGAGTCACTATCATCCGCGACCACGAAAGACGAGATCGAGAGCATCTGAAGAAAACAAAGACAAGGTAAACACGGTTTAGCTCGACTCGAGCTAAAGTGTGGAAGTGTGTAAAAACATGGTGCATAAGATCAAAACAGTGGAACGATTTAACTCGACTCGAGCTAAAGTGTGGAAACTTACCGCGGCGGCTATGAGGGACTTCGTTCCCGCATAGAGCTGATAAACCGCAACCCCAGTACTGCAGAAAGTGTCGAGGACCTGCAGGTAGAACTCCATCCTTAACTCGGATGGATACATTGCGTACCTCCTTTCGTTAAACTTCCTATTGTCCATGTACAGTTTGTGCTTCGGAGTTGTGTACTTGCTCAGAGGTTCAGGCGTTGACCCCACGTTCTCAAGTACATTATCATCAATGAGAAACAGGAGTTTGACGGGTTCCATCGCGATTCCGCTCTTCGGGGGGTGTCCGCCAAGTCGCTCGTTAGGAGCGGGTAAATACTCAAAGGGGAATCTTCTACGACCACTCAAGGTGTTTCGCTCCACCCAAGTGAGCACCTGGGCGAAGTCCTCATCGTCTCCGCAAATGAGAAGCCAGTGCCGAACATCGTTAAACTGGGGCTGCCCATACTCTTCGATCATATTGAAAAACTCCATGAAGAAGGGGTTCTCCAAAGTGTAGTTATGCCTCGTCTTGTAGGTTGGGAGGAACCGGAAGTCGATGATCCCGAATGTGACAGCTTCGCCCGTCAACCTCCATATATCGGAGGGCCAAGATCCGAAGGAGAGTCGAGGCTCCCTGATAAATGGGAGGAACCACATCTCAGCTGAAGGACACTGAAATGCATGTCGGACCTTCAGGAAGGTTTTGAAGAACTCAACCGCATATGGGGAGAGATCCTTGGCCGACTTGTTGCGGAACTGTGTAGCTCTGGAGTTAGTCCAGTACGAGTCTGGAATACCCCAATCAAGCAGAACCTGCTTCGACTCCTTGGAGACAAAGTAAGTCTTCTTGAACTGCTTCCAAGCGGGTACATCAAGGCCGTCTCTCTTGAATAAATGGAGCGTTGGATTAATGTTGTTGAACTCCGCCTGAGCTACAGCCTTACGTTTTCTCCGCTCCGCCCACTCCTTGACCGAGTAGCAGTCCTCCAATACACTCGTATTCTGCTTGATGGTAACCTTCGGGTATGTGTACTTCCGATTTGGCCCAGACTTATGCAGGATGTGCTTACACATCTTCTGGTGATCTGCCTCTGTCAAGTTTCCGAGCCATTTGAAGAACTCCCTCGGAAGCGTCCCATCCTTGTCCGGAACGAACCCCTTCCTCTCATAGAATTTCTTATGCGGAGGTTCGGTGTCGGGATCAATGAGTCCACCACATGCCGCAGACGCGATCACCTTATTCCACAGGTCCCATGTTTCATCACTGGATGTGATGATAAAGAGCTCGTTTGTTAGGGAGATAGTGTTCTTCCCTCCCTTCTTCGCCACCATGGCTTGATGCTTCGCTACATCGATCATAGCGAAGCGCTCCCTGATAGCATTCAAAAAGTTCTGCATACGCACAGGAAGAAACCTTAGATGATGCTGTCTCGGAACTACTGTTTAGCTCGACTCGAGCTAAATTGATCGAGATATACCAGAATATTGAAAACGAAAAAGATTATCAATATTTAGCTCGACTCGAGCTAAACTGCAGGAAGTTTAGCTCGAGTCGAGCTAAACTACTAATGCTAATGAATCAGTGAACTTACGTCGTATGTCTTCGACGCTGGATTACTTTTTGGACCTGTACTCCTGCGGTCCGCAGCACCAGCGGCAGCATTTTTCTTCTGGGGCTTACCATACCTCTCCCACACTTTTCTAGCGGCAAGTATATTGCTCGCCCAAGTTGGCTTGAACGGTGCGAGATGGTTCACCCGATTATAGAATGCTGAGATCTTTCGCAGCTTATCATGATCCTTCGTCCAAACGATGTACGCATCCCACCTCCTGAAGTCCCTCAACAACTCCTCACTGGCGTTATCCTCGATGAGAGATTTGGACGCCGCCACGCTGTGTTGCCCGTTGATGATGTGGAATGTACAGCCTTCCAGATCCGATTCTTGTTGAGGTCGTGCCTTCGTGTCTGGCATCAGACACAGGGTTTGCTTCTGACCCCTATCAGGCATGTTGACCAAGTAATTCTTCATCTCCTCCATGCCCCGCTTCTCATATGCACGGATAGTCCATGCGGCCGGTGCGGGCTTGCACCGCGTCACGTCCACACTGAACTTCTTTGGTTGCCCATTCGTTTTGAAGACGAACTCGTCCTGGCAATCGGAAAAGAAATTCTGGTAAATGCGATTGGCGTTATCGAAGTCCAGGATCTCTCCAGCCTTGTTCACCTTGGGGAGTTCCCCGAGAACAGAGTTCAAACTTGTTGCCAAGTCCTCCGCAGATAAGAGCAAGTCCTTCTTGGGCTTTGGCTTGTCAGTTTTCTTCTCGAGTCCTTTCTTCTTCAATGGTGAGTGGGGCGTGGGAGTTGCAGAAGCGCCTCGGCTTTGGGATGGAACTATCGCTCTCCCCCTACTGCGTCCTGTCTGTTGGCTCCCCATCTGACTTCCGGTTGCTGTCACTCCAGAAACGTCAACTTGAGATTTTCCGAGGTTCTGCTTCACCTTTGCCTCCGTTGCGCGGAGAGCAAGGGTGCAGACAACATTCCTCAGTTTCCACGCTAGGGATTTCGCCGCGAGAGTTCGTCCATCCTTTGTTGCCCATTTCTTGTCCAGTATTTCTTGTCTCATCGTGGACACTATCTCCTCGAAAGGTGAATTGGACAAACTTTCCATTAAGGAAATGGGGTCGAAGAGGTTCTCCGCTACGTCTACTACTATGGAGAAGAGGTATGGATTAGCCCCGATAGATGAGCAGAGGATCTTAATTTGGTCTTTTCCCTTATTGTCGAACTCGGTGACCTTTGTATCCATATCGATGACCTCGGGATCATCGACTTCTCCCTTGAAAATGGTTGCGAAGGTAAGATATGGGGTGTGTGCAACCCATCGCAGAGTCCAATTTTTGACCTTCGTGGGGTCTTTGAAGGTCCACGGCTCGTATGTGCTTGAGTCATCCCCGTCATCGTCATCTGAATCAGAGATAGGAACAGGCTTGAAGAAATGTCGTAGCGCCTCAGTTACCCTTGCTTTCTCCTCACTGCAAGGAGGACACATTTACCATTAGACAAATTCAAAGCTATTTAGCTCGATTCGAGCTAAATGTTGATTCTATTAATCAAGTAACCGATGGCATCCCAGCAGTTTAGCTCGAGTCGAGCTAAACTGCTTGGGCTTTTATGATCGAATTATCGTCAGTTTTATGAATAATATATTGCATTATTCTTTGTTTTTGTTGAATTTCACATTTTAGCACTGCAGTCAAGCTTTGTTTCATGAGGAGTATATGATATTGGCATTTGGTTTTATACCTCTCGGCCATTTCCAAATGTATTAGCTCCTGTTTCTTTCGTGGAAATTATGTCAATCGTGTTTTGCCTGCAAAAAGAAATGGTTGCAGAGGATCAGAAGATGGAATAAATATTCGAGACGTTCAATATTCGCACCGAAAAATACGGGAGAAAAGTACAAATGTAATAGGATTCCTTTTCAGAAGATTCTAATATAAGCAAAGTCGATCAGATTACCAAAACACATAAACATATGGCTCAAAACAATGGCGCCAAAATCAATGCAACGTAGCAAAAACTGTTATCAACATAACTACAACCTCGACATCAATTAACCTAACGTTCAGTCCTCAAATCAGTAGAACCTATCAATTCCGACACAGAGCAATGATAATATTGCAGGAATAGTCGTATCAGTTTTCCAGAATTACTGAAATTCATGTTGTTTGACCTACAATTGAAAGAAAAGAAGAAATTCAAACTACACAATCGTAACAATTACAGTGAATTATAGAACATTCATAGCTTCAATTCAATTCCGCAAATTGAACTCCAACAGAACTTCTGTGCATATTCTTTGTAAAGACAAGTAGCTGAAATCAACGACACGAATCCATGACAAGAGTTTAAATCAAAAAATCCACATTTCCAACCACAAGTATCGAAAACAATACAGAGCTTTGGATATTGACAGAACTGTTCCAAAAAAAAACCGCACGCGAACTAATAAAAGTGAACAAAGGTGATGACTTACCTCGAAACCCTGTGAAGAAAACCCTGCTTCGTAAACCTCCGCAACCTCCACTTCACTCCGCGACTGTCAAAAGAACAACGCTCCGCACTTCGAGATTGATGTTGTTGAACCTCCGCACTACGAAATAAAAGTTGCAGAAATTCAGCACGAACCCAATCGCCCAAAACCTATATCAAACCCACAAATTCGCCACAGACTTGCAGGGGAAAACACCCGCGCAACTATTGTTATCAACCGAACCCACGAAATCCTCTTCGCCAGAAAGTATTGAAACCCTAATGAAGAACAAACACTGCGGATACGGTATCAAGAAACCCCAGAACCTAAAACCCTGCTTCTGATCCTCCCGAAACTACAAAACACTGCGAACAGTACAAAGGAAACACTACAAAGCAACAGGACCCTGACACCACTTCGACGCAGAAAGAACAAAGGAAAACCTGAACCGAAACTACACAACAAGAGCGCGCGAGAATCAAAACACACACACAGGAGAAAATGGAAAAACAGAGGGGACGAAGTCGGAGTCTGGTTCCTAACCCTCGCGGGTATCGAAAACCGCGCCGCCAAAACTCGACACCCTTCACCGTGGTTCTGTGGCCCGTCCCCGCGGGTGAAGAGTTATGACTTTCTAACTAATGACTACCAATTTAAATTATGGACTTAATGATTTTTAGAGTAGGCAAAATTAATATCCTTGAAAACACAACTTTCCTTCCTTGCATTTTATTAAAAGTAGTGATAGTAATAACAATACTGAGGGAATTACAATGTTTTTATTTATTCATGATATGCAAATATTAAAAACATTGTATGCCTTGTATGACTGGCATGTAAATTAAACAAATCAGAATCAATTTAATAAGGTTCTACCTTGACCAATATTCGTACAAATATATTATTTCCTTATGAGAAAGTAGATTCTTTGGTTCATTTATATAATAACAAAAAGAAAATTCAAGTTAAATCACACCTCATTATTTGAATATGAGACGTCTTCAAATTTAATTAACATCATAATCCTTTGAGATATACGAAGTGAAAATTTGTTTAAAGACAAATTTAATTTTAATTACACAAGATTAGAGTTTAAATAATAGTTTGTAATTATATTAGGGTTTACTCAAATATGAATACACTATTAGCAGTGAAAAATAATTTACTATACTGTAATTGGGAACATATTTACGCAAATGTTATCATCATATTATCATTAAAATACATGTTAGTATAATTATGAATTAGAATTCTATTCCAAATAAATTCCATGCAATTTTGAAGATTCTGGTAATTCAGAATTCATATACAAGCATGTACATAGATTCCGCAATTTAAAAATTTAATTTTCATTACGGAATAATAATTTTAGTTATATCAGAATCACTGAATGGTATTATTAATATTTGTAAGAATTGCGAGTTAAATATTATTGTCACTTTTTTTATTTTATTATTATGAACCTGATTCGGGTAGTGAGAAAGTGAAAATAACTTTTTATAGGAATTTACTTTAAAGATAGAAAGTGCGCTTCAGTCTCCAAATTGTTAACCCCATATGGTTTGGTAAACCTGCTCTTTCTTACCTTAAGAAGAATTCACCATGATGGCTCGAATAACTTACATGGGATTGGAGAACCATGACCCTTAATGTGTACTGTGAATGGGGTGGAGGTTACCAACCCAGTGTGAGTTTCAATGAAAACTAAACAGGATAGGGAACTCATTTTTTTTTATTCAGATGAAAAGGATTGGTAATTTTTTACAATGGTTCAAAACATGCTTGCATTATGTACAGTTGGTATTGCTTTTTGATTATATATGGATTCATATAAATTTGTGAATCTACATTAGATTTAGATTTCTGAATTTCTATGAATGAAAGATAGAGAAGTATGTTTTTTTATTGTCTTTATTAGCTTTTAGCCTCACCGTTACTAAATTTACAGTAAAATATGGAAATATTATAATACAGAATAAACAAATAGGGTTTATAAATTAAAATTCTATTCAAAAGAAATTGCACGCAATTTTGGATGTTTTGAAAAAATACACAATTTCGAGCTTCGAAGTGGACAAATTATGATCAATTGTAAAGGATGAAAATGTAATTTTTTTTTTATGTAATAATAATTTGTAATTATTTGACTAAAGCATCAAATATGGTTACACTATTAGCAATGAAAATGAATTTCATACACTCTAATTGGAAACATATTTACATAAATGTTGTCATCATATTCTTAAAGTACATGTTAATATCATAATTTATTTATAATATAATAATATAGTATAGTTTACTAAGATACTAATATATTCATTTACAATTTTATATTTAATTAATGATAATAATACTAGAATTATAATCTATATTCAAATCTATATACAAATCTAAAAATGATATATAAGTATATTCAAGTATATATATGAAGTACATTGTTAAAAATAATAGTATTGAATTCTAGAATTCAATTCATTTATTATGGCAAATTATTTATATTTTTTAGAAGGTTTAGGGTTTTTTATATTTATTCATGAGAAGCGAATATTTAAACCATGGTATGCCTTGTATGATTAGCATGTATATTACAATAGTTTTAATCAATTCTTTCACGTTCTACCTTGACTAATATTTTTACAATTTTATTACATTCTAATAAGAAAGTGGAATGCTTGCTTCATTTGCATAATTTTAAAATACAAAATTAATAATTCATAGATTCAAACGAAATTTACTACTACATTTACTAGTTAGCATGGACATATTAGAATACGAAATATACAAATATGAAAGCATCAGATGAAACACTGGTTTTCGTCTAGAAGAGCCCTGTTTTGAAGGCAATCCATTCCAGAAATTGTTTACAATCCACACGGGGAATACCATCAGCAAAAGTTACCAAAAGATGAAAGTCATCTCTTTTCACATCTATGGTTTCCAAATATTGTATAATCTAACGGTTGTGCTAACTACTCCTGGAGTCCCCATTCCATATCTGAGTTGAATAGCAGCAAAAAGTAAAATCGTAGAAGTATATCGAAGATGCCTGCGAGTTCTGGAGAAAAGATAAAAACAGGATCAGATGGTATGATGTTTAGGGTTCAAAACGGAAAAGTGCATGTCAAAAGCAAAGACTCATCCTCCTAACAATCAGAACGAACACAGCATGAGCCATTACAATGCTGCGCACCACATACAGCAAACGCAATCTATTATTATGAAAACATCAAACTGAGGACAAGGTTAAGGGTTCTGAGGAGATAACAATTCACCTACTCATTCATGTGGTGGGCTCCCCAAATCCACGCTCCCCTCCTCATTAGAATCAGGCATAGAGAAGCCCTCGCCGGAGGTGAGGGGAAACTTGATGTTGGAGGCGTTCATAATCTCCAGTTGCTCTAGACCATGTGCAATAGTCCAATCCCACTCCACACCGGGCTGCATTAGGCGTGCAATGAGGTTCCACGGGGGAATCTCCACGCCGCGACCACGGGCGCGTTCCACAGCCATAAACCGGGGACGAAGCTCCTCCACTCCTTGTGGAAAAACAACCACCTCCCACTCGTCTTGCGGGTAACTTGACACCCTAAAACCACCGCCCGACCTCCTCATCACAGCAAATGAACTACAAGTAAATGAAACAGAAGGGAAACTAAGAATGAAACAACTGTTTCGTCGCCCAAAGGAACTTATGCTTATGAAGCAGCATGAGCGGAAAGCCGAATGTTCCAGAGTAACGAAGGGGACTTTGACTAGACTCGGTAACGGGACTTTGACCGATGTGGGCTTTCGAAAGTCCGGATTTACTTAAATGTGTCATTTTAATTTATTATTAAAGAATTGATTTATGGGATTGTAAGCTTAGAGAAGCATCTAGAGCCTTTCCCGATATTATATATTAATACTACAACTATAATTATGATCATTGGTTTAAAACGTTTCATTTGAATCCATAATTTATGAGTTTTTTTAAAATAATGAATGAACCAAACATTCCACTTTCTTATTAGAATGTAATAAAATTGTACAAATAGAACTCAAGGTAGAACATTAATGAATTGATTAAGGTTTGTGTAATTTCCATGCCTACCATTCAAGGCATACCATGGTTTAAATATTCGCTTCTCATGAATAAATATAATTAACCATAAACCTTTTAAAAAATATAAAGAATTTGCCATAATAAATGAATTGATTTCTATAATTTAATACTTTTATTTTTAACAATGTACTTCGTATATATACTTGAATATATTTGTGTATCATTTTTAGATTTGTATATACTTGAATATTGTTTTATTATTCTCGTATTATAATCAATAATTAAATATAAAATTGCAAATAAAAATATTAGAGCCTTGGTATACTATACTATTTTATTATATTATAATTTGATTATGATACTATCATGTACTTTAAGAATATTAGGCTTACATTTAGGTCAACGTACTTTCACCCCATGCCTATCATACAAGGCATACCATGGTTCAAATATTTGCGTCTCATGATTAAATATTAAAAATTCAATCTTCTAAAAAAGGTATATAATTTGCCATGAGAAATGAATTAAATTCTATAATCTAATACTATTATTTTTAACAATGTATTTCGTATATACTTGAATATACTTGTATATCATTTTAAGATTTGTATACATTAGATTTTAGTTAATTATTCTCGTACTATTTTTAACTGGACATTAAATTGTTAATGAATATAGTAGTACCTACTTGTAAATGAATATATAATTATATTATACATATTATAATCCTAACATGTATATTAAAAATATACATCTTAAGATGTAGAGTTCCAGAATCGAAAGAACAAATCTACACCATTCACGGCGTAAAGAACACATTATGAAATAAATAGAGACATAAATAAAAGTACATGAATATATATACATAATATATGACAATTATATCTGACTAAATTTTTAGAATAAATAAATAATTCTAAATTTAAAAACATATCTACCTAGGTCTATCAAGAACTATTCATGAACTCACATATAATGATTTGATTTCATATATCATATATAATAATAAAATTGAGCAAAAATACATATTTAGTAAATGGAGGTATGAATATTTGCAACGATATACTTCCCTGTATCAACCAGACTCACGAATTGCAATTAGGTTCAAACAATTTTCGATTTAATTTTATTCCATGTACGACATATTTAATGTCCCTAAAAATGCCTTAACCCTATACCCTAAACCCTTGACCCTGGACCTAAGACCCTAAACCCTTAACCCTGAACCCTATACCCTAAACTTTGAACCCTGATAGAGGAAGAAAAGTTTGCGGCCAAAAGTCAACACTCTATTTGGCGCTATAGGGACTTCCAACCCATCCCATTTGATTTAATGCACCAAATATTTCGCATCTGCATCTATCTAAAGGGCCGAGAAGTGTGGAAAGTGGTAATTCTTGCGCTTTCTCACACCCCGAAATGTGGAGGGTCGAATGGTCATCCATGATTCCCGCCTATTTTCAAAACTGAAGCGGCATGAAAACGGTCACACGTTAGAGAATGACCTCTGGAATCGTCCCCGGTCGAAGTCTTTTCTCTACTCACTTGCTTCTCTCGCTTGTAGGAGCTCTCGGCGCTCACTTGGAGGTTGTTGTTTTCTGGGCGGAAGCTGTATTGCGCCGTTTCTCTTGTACGTCTTCTCTTTAGTTTTCTCCGATCATCAGTACACTTCATTGATATCTGCTTATTGTATGCTTTCCATTGATTCAAGTCATGGTGTATTTGCAGTGTCTCTCTTTCCTTCTTACAGACGTTTTAGAGCGGACACCGTAAGCGTTCTCTAAGTCTGCGACTCAAAATTCCGAAGATGGAAGCACCTATTAAAGCGCCGCTTTTTGCGGACGACAGTTTAGCTCGACTCGAGCTAAACTGCTGCATCCAAAGAGCATCATGAGTTTAGCTCGACTCGAGCTAAACTCAAGCACCCAAAGGGCAGCATAAGTTTAGCTCGAGTCGAGCTAAACTACCGCACCCAAAGGGCGGCAGAAGTTTAGCTCGACTCGAGCTAAACTCGTGTTGCCCTTTGAATGCAAAAGTTTAGCTCGACTCGAGCTAAACATCTGAATCCAAAGGGCAACACGAGTTTAGCTCGAGTCGAGCTAAACTGCTGCATCGAAAGGGCAGCAGCAGTTTAGCTCGACTCGAGCTAAACTCATGCTTCCCATTGTCCAGGATCAGTTTAGCTCGACTCGAGCTAAACTGCGCCTGGGATAAGCTCTCAAATTTAGAGATTAATTTACTTTAAGGAGTATAATATGTTCTAACAGAATTGGGTCTGTTGCATTTCAGATACAATGGACTATGTCTCATATGACAAGGTTCCCGTTGAAGTGCCCGTAAACCCAGACATTCCAGACTTCGTGGTTGTACCCTCAAGACAATGGCAGAACAAGACTGTAACAATATATAGTGACGACAATATCCCGTTAGCAGAAGGTTTGATCCGGAACCCACGGTCCAGCTTGGTATCTGACACGGTTGGTCCCCTTGGTGATTCCGTTGTCGTCGTCCAGGTATCAAGTTCTTTGGTCGAAGAAGAGTCAGAGGATGATTGGAGGTACTCCTTCAAAACGTGGCCTATCAGCCACGTCTCTCTGGATGGCGTTAGCCTAGAGCACCATAGTCAACGTGATGTGTATAACCGTTGGGTTGCGGAGCGTAACCGATCCCTGGGAGATCGTACCCGATCGTATGATAACTCCTCTAGGAATACCCCCCCTCCTATATCACGTCACGCTGAGTTTCTGATGACCCAGCCATCTATCAACTCTGTAGCGGCAAACACGTGCTGCGCTCACCTATGCGTCCAACACTATCCCAGAGATAAAATCTCTAGTCTACGGTCGCGTATGTACGACAAGACCACAGTGCAGTTCCGTAATCACATAAAACTCGACGTGCATAGACAGATCCACAAGAATTCAGCGGGGAAGAGTGTGGTGACTCTGGAGGGCATAGATGTTTGCCCCTTCGCCTGGATGAAGATTTTGGGAGTGAGCTCCAGTACATTCTATAGAAATGCCCAGTATGCTGCTGCTGGTTTCGAGGCTCAATTTCACGGTAATACTGGTTTACGTAAACCTCGAAATCACACAGTAGTAGCAACTGCCGTCCTAGGGGCCATCCTGGACAGGCATGCCGACCACATGCCCCACAAGAGTCGTGTTCTGCCTTCAGGGGAGACAGTTGTAGCTAAAGTTCTGCCTTCCAGTTTCAAATGGAAGGAACAGATTCCCATCCTCGATGAGCATTTAGCGGACTGCGGATTGCCTCCTATGTCCGCTTCTAACTTGAGCAAGATCAGGAGGCTTAGCTATCCAGAATATTACGCCAAACGAGCAGGAGACAACTTCGCTCGTTGCTCAAAATGTGATGAGTTCTAGTCCCAGAAGAAGTTGACGGTTACAGGATCTCAGGCGTCCCTGTTGTGGTCTAAGAAAATGAGGCTGCACAATGACTCTGCAATGGCGCATAGGGACTTGTACTACCTAAATCGATTCAGGTCGAAGGCTACTCCGCATGAAGTTCTTACAATTATGCATGACAAGATGGACCACTCGAAGAGGGCGTCGCCGGCCTTATCCCACAAGGTCAAACACTTAGACGGTCTCATGAAGCTTCCTCTCGCTGTCACGGGAATGCTTGCTCATGGGCATGTGGACCAACGTTACGCCCATTATGGCCTTGACATTTACTCACACGACGCTAATTACACGGTTGGATCGTTTGCGAAGCTCCTTCGGGACCTTGAGTCACCCCCTAAATCCACCTCTAGGGAACTCTTTCAAGAGAATCTTTCTCACCCATTGTATGCCACGCTTTTGCATGGTTCAGAGATGTGTTTGGATCCTCTTGGCCCTCCTCCTGAGTTTCCTGTTGCTGCTAAACCCTTGCCTCCCATTCTTAACGTCCAAATGGATAACGCTGTCAGTGATAACAAGAATAGGTTTGTATTTTCATTCTGGTCCCTATTAGTCGCGAAGCGGGTGTTTCGCGAAGTGTACGTGAATTTCATGCTGGTCGGCCATACTCATGACGATATCGATGCCCTTTTCGGGCGATGGAGCATGGCTTTGCGGAGGGAGGACTTCCCCACAGTACCTCTCCTCATGAAGTCCTTCATGAAACATGAAGCTGTACCAACAATTCCGCATCTTATTCAAGAGGTCCCAGATTTCAAGAAATTCATCGCGTAGTGGATGCTTGATGGCGACGATACATTAATGGGTCACACTAAAGCTCATCAGTTCAAATTCTATGTAGATTCTTCAGGATGCCCAGTCATGAAGTATAAAATCTTCTGTCACGACGACGACTGGTTGCCAAAAGGAGATGGTTGTGGCATCAAGTTGTGGAAGGAGGATTCAGAAGGTCGATCTTTATGGCCCCGTGGTGTTCCTGGTGCCGTGGCGCCTCGCGAGATGCGGCACCTGCCTGATGTGATTAAGGGCTTGTCGGGTTTTGTAGATCATTGGGAGAGGCTATCTTCGGATTCAGTCGAGTCCAGAAGAATCTATGAGCCACTCTCATACTATTGGAACGATGTTAAAGAGGCTCTTTCCATTCCCTTTGATGCTGTCCCCGCCTTGGAGCATGGTTTTTGGCCATCCACGCGGCTCGCTCACTCCGTCGAAGACGAGTTTCAGGAAGATGGAACTTTGCGCGAGGAGTTCGCAGAGGATGATCACTTTGTTGGTCACAAACGAGATCGCCTAGGACCGTCATTCCGTGTTGCGCGAGACCTTTTTGCAGGGTACTTCTTGGCGCTTCGACCCTGCGATGAAGACGATCGTCCTTTTTGGCTTGCGCGGGCCTTGACTGACCCTAATTCGAACCCTGACCTCCCGAACACGCTCCAAGTTGAGTTCTACCGCCCAATTTCCCGAGATGAAAATGTTTTGAAATTCTATACCGGCTGGGATGTGGATGGGAGACTTCGTTGGACAGTTGAGAAGGATGTACCGAAGTCGTAGCAGAGTACTGATGCAGTCATAACAGCTTGGAAATCCAAAGTTAAAAAAAATGTCAACGACCGGGGCGTTGGCAAGGATCCAACGCTGAAGATCCCACTGAAACAACTGGACATTATAAAGGCCTCCTTGGAGAGATTTGTGTCTCCGGATTCTGAATAAACATGTAGCTTTGAAGTTGGTGGTCTTGAAGTTTTGAATTTAGTCAGATCCCTTATATTCGTTTGAAGACGACTGAACTGAATACCGTTCGTCCCTTCTGTTTTCAAGACAAAGGTAGATCTATAGTTCACCTATAGTTCTTAGTGTAGATTTTTACTTAGTACCCTAAAGCGTTGATTCTATATCATATGTACTGCCACATAACAGCCATTTAGGTCGAGGCGACCTAAACGACATCTAGCGTTGAAGTTCCTAGTTTGGATCTCTGAAGTAGAGCCGATAACATACATTTGTTGGCATGGGACTATTATGAAGTCCGTATGTTCTTGGATTGCATATCATACTCCGGAAACTGTAGGCAGCTATGTTAGTCGAACAACTTGATTGTTTGTACAGGTCTCAAAAGAGCCTGTCACGGATTCAACATTTAAGGAGTGTCGACCTAATTTGTATTTCCACACATATATATAATATAAGATTTCCCAGCATATCCGTTGTGTCCATTTCTTGTTATTTGTTTGATGTTCATTTAGGGTGGTTCGACCTACCTTGTATTTTTTTCAAGTATTTCTAGTAAACCACTACCTTCTTTCATTTCCCATTAGTACTGTGTGATCATGTCCCAAATTTATGGAAATTGCTTATAAGCTTTTCCTTGTCAAGTATGGGACCATTGTGCCCATTTTAACTCGACCTGACCTAATGCATTATTTTGGGAGATGATAAATCTCCCAAAATAACGAATATGGTGTTGGAGGGCATGGTTGGCCATGAATAATTTGAAGAAGCATGTGTTCCGTCTACGGGGTGACCCTTTTTTCCTAGACCCCGCTATAGCAGGGCGCTTTGAGAAACATTTTACGAAGAGATGAAAGATGATGTTGACAGATCTCCATTACGCAGGCGCCATTTTGAATCCCTACATTTTCCCGGAGAGCCACGAGCTATTGACTAACAGTGCTGCGAAGCGTGCACTCCTGCAAGTGCTAATTCATTTGAAAGAGTCCCTTAAACTGGACCACGATACTGTGTTGTTCGAGCTAACACAGTTTGAGGAACGCACCGGTCCATTCAGCCCTTTGGAGGCCCCAAACATTCGACAGACTAAGATGCTACCTCATCAATGGTGGCAGCCGGTTGGGGGCGATGCGCTGCCCTTGATAGCAAAGTGCATCCTTTCGTTAACATGCTCGGCATCATCATGTGAGCGAAATTGGAGCATGTATTCCTTTGTTCACAGTAAGGTTTGCAACCGATTGGCCGTGAAGAAGGCAGAGGACTTGGTGTACATTTACACGAACAGTAAGCTCCTTCGAGAACGACGTGGAGCGGATCCTGTTCTTTGGTACGAGAACCAACCATTCTCCGAAGACTCGGATGAAGAAGTTCCAGCCATGTACGATGAAGACGTATGTGATGGTGATGGAGATGAAGGATTCCACGACGGAGTTGAAGATAATGAAGGCGATGGTGACGACGGTGGAGTTCATTATACTCCTGCTACTATGGATGATGAGTATCAGGAGTTACCCGTGGACAATGCTGATGGTGACATGCCACGCACTGAATCCGTTAACCAGCCGAATGGAGTTTTTGATTGGGCAGGATTTGATGAAGAGGCAGCTACTTCGCCTCACCACGTTGTCAATGAAATACAAACTAGAGGCGAGGTCGCATACGATCGGGCAGACGATGATATTGACGATGAATTTGAAGTCGAAATGACTCAGCATCAAAGCGACGATGGTGGCGATAATGATGACATTCACCCCGTTCGTAGCGTTTTGAACAATGACAATGAAGGAGGGGGTAACAACATGGGAGAGAAAATTCCAATTCCAGAAGACGTTGAGGGAGGAGAAGAAGTTGAGCAACTCCCAGGCACTCTGCCAGTAAATGTTGAGGAAACAATCAGGTCCGGAGGTTTAAATGAAAGCCCTCCAAGAAATGAACAATCAGAGACAGTCAGAAATGGACAAGAAGATGAAATTCCTATTGGCCGATTGTTTCAAACACCCCTGTCCCAGAGTACACCTTCAATCGGAGCAGTACTTGCAAGGCTGGGTAGACCTCCCCCACCTCGTTCAAGCACTTCTACTGGGCATGGTTCATTTACTCCAACACCAAATACAAGCATTCCACTCACTTCTTCTGGACGAAGTCTACCAGCTGGACCTTCTACGACGCGTCGTGGAGTGATACGGTCATGGAAAGGTCCAACAAACGTTCGCCCTTTTTTTTCAGGATATACTGTTGGGACTACCCCGTCTTTACCTGTGGCTCTGGGTAAACGTAGATTACCCGCAATGAATGTGGACGGAATCACCGATAAGACCAAAAGACGGAAGGTCAAAAGAATTGTGACCACGGTGGTGGATGGTACAATTGACCACGAATTGCGCAACATTCATTCCACGGTGGAGGAGTATGTGCCTAATCACGGGGGAAATGGAGATGACAAGGGCTCGAAATCCTCAGAAGGATATGACTCATCGGAAGATAGCCGTGAAGAAGCACCTGATGATGAAGACATTGTTGTAAGAGTACCATTGGGTATGCCCGGTACTCGAAGGAATCCAGAGCGGCGCACCGGCAAAAAAAAATAAAAATAAAATAATACATCTTTTAGCATATTACATGTAGAAGTTATATAGAGAAAGTATAATATATATGACTCCAAAATAATTTTAAAAAATCACAAAAAAATATAATATATATATATATATATATCTAAATTTTATACGTAGATACTTATATGTCAACCTTAGTCAATGTCCATAAAACATTAGCTAAGGCTATTGAATGTAATTTTGTTTCCACATGAATTGAAACTTCTCTCATTTATGTCACTATGAAAACTTCACTCATGTCTTAATTTACTTCAATGCTTGATTTTTGTTCCCTGCTCGCGCCCCCCCTTCGCAGGCGCTCGCGCCCCCACCCTAAACCCCTTGCTCGCGCCCCCCCCTGACATCGCAGGCGCTCGCGCCTCCCTCCTTCAAGGCGTTGGCGCCCTTCCTCTTAGCCACGTCATCCCCCGAGTCAACTGTATATGTGGAATATTTGGTGACATGTCAGACGCGTGGCATCCTAGGTGGCCAAGGTAACTCCCATTTCACCATTTGGGTGGTCAACCGTAAGTCCTGGTCAAACGGACCTCCCCTGTCCCCTAACGGACGGACGAGCGGACCGGACGGACGGACCGGTCCTTATGTCCCATGAACAACCCTGGTTGCTTCCATATTTAATACAAGTATTCTTGTGCTTAATTCAAATCTTTTATTATTTTGTGGGCTTCGATTTTTCTCTAATAAAATAGTTTGTTCTCATCAGCTTTAATTCAAAATTTAATTTATTTATAGTTTTAGTTAATTTAGGGAGGTTAAGCAGTAGGGAAGTATTTACGGCTGAGCCAGAGGGGTTGGAAATTTGGGATATATGAGATGGAGGGAAGTTAGAAAGAGAGCTGAATTGTGAGGAGAGTTCTCTCGTTAGTTAGACACATGAAAGAGAGTGGAGGGTCAGCTCCCTCCACTTCTGTCACTCCTAAACGTAGAAGAAAAGCATATGGTACAGATTTTACGAATAGGAGAGCGAGGAAGAGGAGAGAATCACGTAGAAAGAAGAAGTGGAAAGGCAACCTTTTGAGTGCACCTCTGAAGGATAGAAGAGCTGGCCTGCCTTTGGCAATTAAATTTTGTAGCATTCGTAAATTCATTCTAGAGTCCATAGTAGAGGTCAAAGAAGAGGTTTTAGAGGATAACGTCGTAGAGCATCAGGAGCATGAGGTAATAAGTAGCGGGGAAAAACACATAGAGATGACGGAAGAACTAGGGTTCAATTCCAGTCCGACTTGGAGACACCACAACCGTCATTCGGTTTGAAGGAGTGTTCAACAAGAGGGACGGATTCACAGTCGCGCGACCATTCGAACTCGGATGTGGTAAGTTTCTTAATCAATACATTAAAATATGCTAAATGTAAATTCTGTTTTTTTGTGGAGTTATATTAAGTTGTATGTAATGTCTTCGCTGCGGGTTTATTTTTCTAATGTTTAGAATAATGATTTTTTTAGAATAAAAGATCCGAAGTAGTAATACTCGGTATCGTCTCAAATATTTGCGCAGATTGTCGATTGGTTTAGGATTGAACAAGAGGTTGTAGAGGAGAAGACGCCAGAAGTGGATGCGGGCAAGGAGTCAGATCCTGAAACCTTGATAAAAGTAGCTCGGAGAGCGAGACGCGAAATTATGGAGGCGGGCGAAGGTGGGGAAGCAATAGCTGCAAGACAGGCGGGGCGAGGTGACCCGGACAGTCCATCGCAGTGGAGTGTAGACGGAGACCAATCAAACGGTAGAATGGCGGGGCTCGTAGACATTGAAGAGGGTGAGGTTGCGGATCGAGGGAGAAGAGAAGATGGTCTAGTGCGAGAAAGAGGTCAAGGTAGTCGACGGGAGGATAAGAGTGTGGGAACTTCTCAGCTGAAACTTGTGGAATCGGAAGTGGAGGCTACTGTTCGGAACATGGATGGGCGTGGAGAGGACCGCGCGGAGCAGGAGATGGAGAGCGCGGGCGGTGAGACTGACCAAGGTGTAGCCAGTGAGGAAGTGAGAGATCGGACATGGGCTTTTCTTGATGTGGGTTTGGTGAATGTTGTAAGATGTGAGGTCGCGGATTCAGACTTTGCAGTGTGAAGGGAAGAGATTTGTGTGTTTGGGATTGCGAATCCTTCTCCAACCATGGCAGCGAAGTGGGAGGTTGAGGATTCAAAAGATAGGGCCGCGAGGTGTGAGGTGCGGATCATGGATCTAACTACGGCCATGGCCGCAAGGTGCGAGGTAAAGAATGCGGAGCTTCTTGAAGGCAGGGCCGCGAAGTCGGAGGTAGGGTATACAGACGTCACTGCACCCATAGTCGCAAGGCGCAAGGTGGAGCATTGGGTGAGAGGCGCAGTGGAGCCTCTTGCAGCAAGCTCCGACACCATGGCTGCGAAAGAGAGGAGCCTCCCAATGTGGCATTCGGTGACAAATGCCACCATTATGGAGGGGAAGCATTCGAGGAGTGGCGCAGCAGAGCCTCCTGCAGCAAGCACGGACACCATGGCCGCGAAGGAGAGGAGCCTCCCCATGAGGCATTCGTCACCAAATGCCACCTACATGGAGGGGAAGCATTGGGTAAGAGGCGCAGCGGAGCCTCCTGCAGCAAGCTCCGACACCATGGCCGCGAATGAGAGGAGCCTCCTCATGAGGCATTTGGTGACGAATGCCACTTTTATGACGGGGAAGCATTAGGGGAGAGGCGCAGCAGAGCCTCCTGCAGCAAGCACGGACACCATGGCCGCGAAGGAGGGGTTGGGGTTTAAGGCTTTCACTGCGGCCATAGCCGCATGGCGCAAGGTGGAGCATTGGGTAAGAGGTGCAGTGGAGCCTCCTGCAGCAAGGTCCGAAACCATGGCCGCGAAGGAGAGGAGCCTTTCCATGTGGCATTCGGTGCCGAATGCCACCATTATAGAGGGGAAGCCTTGGGGGAGAGGCGTAGCGGAGCCTCCTGCAGCAAGCTCCGACACCATGGCCGCGAAGGAGAGGAGCCTCCCCATGAGGCATTCGGTGACGAATGCCACCCACAAGGAGGGGAAGCATTGGGTGAGAGGTGCAGTGGAGCCTCCTGCAGCAAGGTCCGACACCATGGCCGCAAAGTGGAGGAGCCTCCCCATGGGGCATTTGGTGACGAATGCCCCCCAGGAGGAGGGGGCATATTTGACTACAACTCTTGCTTTTTAATTGTTATATGATGTTTTTTCCTCAATTGTTATAATTTGTATATCGTATGTGTTGTAGGAGTTCACGGATCAACTCACTGCGACTGAAGCTATTGGGCCAACTCTTGCAGAAACTGAGGTAATTTAATTTTATGCGCTTTCTGTATTAAATTTCCTTAGGTTGTTATGTAAACTAAAATGATAATTTGACATTCTCTTCGTTTTTGTGATTCTAGGTATTCTCAGATGCACCATTGTCCATCAGTTCGCCTATCACAGTGATCGATGTTTCCGACCTCTCGGATTCATTTGATCAGCCCCCTTTATATAGGTGTGATTTAGGAAACCCTGTAGGTTTAGATAGTGGACTTCTCAAGGTCCACTCTCCTTAGTACATGCCTACATCTCCTGTCTATGAGCCTACATCCCCGGGCTACATGCCTACTTCTCCACGACTTGGTACCCCGCCGATGTCTCCACCTTCTCCTTCCTCGCCTATTAGAGTGAGGAGGCCAGTCCATGTTGTCTTTGCCCTCCCGGCGATACTACCATGCCCTGTCCAACAGACCAGGCGTTTTTGGAGAAGGCGCCGTCATTGGAACTGTGGACAGGCTAGGGAGTATTATAGCCGTGCTCCACGTACATAGTGGCCTATGTACTACTTTCTATGGTTTCGGTTTAGGCTTGGTTTTTAAGAAGAGATGTATCACTACAAAAAGCTATTGTTTTATTCTTCTTCATAATTGTTTTACTTCTTATGATCCTTGTCTTGGAATCAAATTTGAAAATGTATGACTTCTTGCAGGTAACTCAGACACAAGATATGTTGCCAGCGCCATCCTGTCCTCCTGATTTGACGAATGCAGTGGACAGTGAATTGGGACATTGTGTACAGCACAAAGTGGACTCCATAGGCGTCATCAACAATCTCCGAATACTTCCAAAGACGAAGTCGCGTATCCTAGTTCCCCTTTGCAGAATGCTCCCAATGGCAAAAGTGCGACTTGTAGGAGAAATGGGAGTTCAACATTTGGAGCAAGAGTTTGTCAAAGGCTATAGAGATGGAGACAGAGTCATGTACATTTCCATGTACAACCACGAAGAGAAGAAAGCCGATGTCACTGAGGAGACCAAGGTTGATTGGAGTACTTGTTGGAAATAGCTAATGATGCTTTCGAAGATGAGCTCTTGGCCGACCCGGATTGGAAGGAGTTCTCTGGGAAGATGTTCTATGTCTGGGAAGGTAACCATCGCCTTGCCGCATGGTTTAGATATATCAACAAGCATCACAGCGATGACCCAGCGTGGCACATCTCTGTGCATTGCATTGTTCTTGACCCACGCGGTCATGTGGGAAACCTTCTTCATGCCATGCACGACATCAACTGGTATTAATTAACTCCCTCCTCTTTGTCCACACCTATTGAACGTCAATTCAGCTCCTGCTTCATGCGTATTATAAACTACCGTTTATTTGTACAGGTCTACAGAGAATGATCACGTGAAAAGTAATATTCCGGGAAAACTATTTCATATTTGGTCCTTTGGTATCATGAAATTGGAGGAATTCAAGGACTTGCTTACGCCAGAGGAGTATCAATTGTCATTGAATCACAAACCATCTATTCCATCGTGGTTTACCTTGCCAACCAAAGTCTTCATCGCTTTTCTTTACCGTGTAAGCTCTTGTTCCTTCCTCCCTCAGTCTTCTATTCAACAATTGATTTATGTTCGTTTTTGAACTAAAAAGGGGGATAACTCTGTTTTCCAGAGAGAGATCGTGGCGGCTTCTCACGAAGCTGCCAGAATCTACAAGGAGAAAACAGCCACTGAAGACCAAACCGCGACTGGTGTTTGGGATGCCATGACTGCGGCTTCAAATAACATGGTCGAATCGATCAAGAAGAAGGACTTCACCAAGTACTTGGCAATTGCAAATCCCAAGAACGATGACGACTTCCTCAATGAAGTGAGACCCTTACCGTGGTTGAGTTAAGTATTTCGTTTGACTACTTTATATTTGTATTCATATTTCCTAAATCTTCTCTACTTGTTGCAGATTAATCGGCATTTCAGTGACTTCCCTAAACCTGAGATGTCAGTCGACAAGCTCCAGAAGATTGTTCCAGCGGCCGTTGAGGCCAAATACAAGGCTCGTTGGTTGAGGTCGTGGAACTCATCTCTGAGTTCCCGAATGTCTTACAGATTTCTACCACCTGAATTCAAGGATAACGATTTCGACCCATGGTTGAACAAGGTCTCATTCTGGGCTGGGGTACAGTTTCTTAAATAACCTTCCCAATTACATTATCCATTATTCTCTTCCTCGATTCTTTCTCATTGCTAATGAATTGAATTGTGAATTACAGTTGGAGGAAGCCGTCATCAACGAATTTGAGGACACATGCAAGGCGGAGAACCTCGTTATCAATTGGAAGGCATTTCCTGAAGTCCAAGAGCCGTGCGATTATGTGGAGAGTTCACGTATTCTGCTGTGGGACAAGGCCTCCCCTACGTTCATTGGAAAATCGGCTGACAAGCCCTTCGACAAGAAGTCCATTTTTGCTAAATTCCCTGGAACCGCTTAGGTTGTCAAGCGGGTTACTTACCGGTAT
The DNA here is from genome assembly GCA_014871385.1 of Ceratodon purpureus. Classification (NCBI taxonomy): domain Eukaryota; kingdom Viridiplantae; phylum Streptophyta; class Bryopsida; order Pseudoditrichales; family Ditrichaceae; genus Ceratodon; species Ceratodon purpureus. The sequence continues at coordinate 12,194,939 of CM026426.1, forward strand.
GTTGCTTTCTTTTGTCAGATTCAAATTCCATAATGAGCTCTATGTATCTTTCTCATTCTAACCTTCTCCATATTGGTTTCCTTAGGTACTTTAAGCAAGAGCTTCTTCTGAAGGGGGCCATCAAGGTTCAGCAGCTTTCTAAGTACTTTAGTGCCTGGACGTCGAGAACCTCGGATCAGTGTATTTATTCACCCAAACAGTTGAAAAGGTACAAAGCACCTCACTTGGATGTTAGATGCTGGTATCTTGACTGCTCTCGTGGTTTCACGATTGACTCAGAGGCGGACGTCAAGACTTTACATGATGGGGGTGAGGTTGTTGTCGACGACTCCGTGGATGATGCAGAAGGTTGGGAAGGAGAGCAGGATCAATCTTCTGCTCCTCCACCGAAGAGAGGGAGAGGAAGGCGACTAAAATCTCTGCGTTCTCAGTCAGAGGCATCACAGCAAACTGGTGCGGAGTCTTCTGCGCCAGTTGAGAAGGCAGTAGAGCCCTCTCCAGGTATTGTCGTTACGAAGCCTTCTCCAACTTCTTCGCCGGCTCCTTCCTCGATCAGTGCTTCCGAGGTCACTCGAGGTCTCCTTGAGCAAAGGAAGGCCAAGTAGTTTTCGCAGACTAATTCTTCCGCTGGAACTCCGCTATCCACACAGGTTTATGTCATCAACTCATCTGTAGATTCAGTTATGCTTCGACAAAAGGAGCTCTTAGACATGGGTGGCGATCACGAATGGAACAAGGCACTAGACATCGTTAGAAAGGTATGATCCGTTGCTTACTTCTTTCTGTACAATACGTACATTATTGTAAATCTTAAAGTGTCTAACTCTGTTTTCATGGTTCCTCTAGTTTGGAGCAGGCCGCCAAAACCGCGTCTCTGATCGTTGCAAACAGCAGAATCACTTGGGATTCAACTTGATCATTGCCGACATCCCTGAGAATCTTCCCGTCCCTTCGGTGTCGGATCCCCCCGACGCCATTCCATCTTGGAACACTCGTGATAAAGATTATGTGTGGAACATCTTCGAATTCGCAAGACATTACTTGCAATACGATGGTGCTCTTTGCATAATCCACAACAACGACCAAGACCTGGCTGCGCATATTTCTGTACAGACTAAGGACAATTCCTTCGTGCAGCACCGAGACTGGTGGGGCTTCAATGCATTAGGCTTGGCTCACCCTACGATCCCCGGCTCATTGGTATGTACATCATAATCATTCCTTGTCTTTGCATTGTGCTAAACTCTCTTAATATTTACACTCACATATTTTGGTGTGTCGCAGTCTCTTCGGTTCTGGGTGCGTGTCTTCATCCGTGGTGGCCATCCCCCATCGAAGTTTTCTTTTCAAACGAAGAAATCCGATGTCGTATACAACAACCTCCACATTACCGAGAGTGATGCCATTCTCAACTTCACCGATTTGGAATCGCAGCACATGAATGGGGACGTACCGTGGAGAGGGCCAAGGGAGAAAGCCCATGAGATGATGCACACCATAATTGAAGAGATGTCCAAGCCTAGAAACATAGTCTTTGAGTGGAAGGCTGCAACAGGTAATCTTATATAAACTGTTCCTGCATTTCCATTCCTATGAATTTCTCCACAGAGTCTTAGTTTTCTTTTCCTTGTGCTACATGTTTCAAGGGCCTCCATCAAGGCTTGCCAGAGTATGGGTCGTCATATTATAGCTTGTGAGGAGGACGCAGCCATATTCAACGCCCTTCTCAAACCGTATATGGCTACGTCATCCGCCATGGGCCCTCCTAAACATCCTAGACCGGCAGCAATTGAAGAAGCACCTCCAAAGAGACCACGACAAGATAAGTACTGTAAGTTCTACTTTACATTTTCTAACTTCAGGGCTAGTTCTCTTTGCTTCTTTATCGATTCCCTCTTCACCCACTCATTCTTACCACTATCGATTTTCTCTTGCAGAGTAGTTGCGACAACACCGCCACGTAGGCCAACACCCGTGTGTATTCCATCGTGGCGTCTTCATTCCAGCCCAATTCAGCCTTATGTACTTCCGGACTATGCACAGGGCTTAGCACAAGCGCTTGAATCTGGTGCACTTAGATATGTTCCTAGTCGGCCTACTAGTTTTGATCCCAAGGTCCTTCTATTTGTCGATGAAGAGGCTGTAGAAGGAGATTCAGAGTCATCGGGTTCTGAAAGTGGAAGTAGCGATTGTAGCATGTTCTCAGTTTGAAAAAGGCCTCGATCTATCATTGTTTTGATTTGATTTGATTTGATTTGGTTTCAGTGAAGTTGATTACATACTCCATCGTCTACTCTATTGCAAACCACTTAAAGTATTCATAATTCTCATTTCCAGTTTATATTCGTGTATGTAAAGGTCTACAATTGCAAGTCTTTTTATCTCTCAATTCTCATATGCTTGAAGGGAAAACCACTTCAGTGATGAAGTTATTTTAGTCTGCAAATTCTGTTTGGAACACTAGACAATACAAACATGAACAACTAAAATGCTCAAAATATATAGAGTACTCTACTTTTTTCCTTTATCAATGAACAAAATCTCACATTTCCATAGCCATGTTACCTATTCTTGGGAGAGATCCAGATACCATCTCTCGGAGAAATTTTCTCTCCTTCCGGCACATCCAAGACCTCATTCCCGTTGGCCCATAGCAATGTCCTCAACTGATCTAACTCAACGCAACTAAGTTCTCCAAGGGATGCTGTCTCAAACCTCTCGTTGTAAATTGGAGTTGCAAGTTTCCAAGAACTCCTAAAAACACTCTAGTTGATGTTGAACCGATTAACTTCGTATTTGTCCTTCGGACTCCAATGGCGACCCTCGTACGAAAAGTAATCCCACCTCGCTAGCCAAAGGCATGCGTATTCAGGACTGCTGTCAATCTCACGATTCCACCTCTTCGACACAGCACGAGCGTTCTCTACGTCTTCAAACGTGATTACCGTCGGAGGAGTCCAACCCTGCGTGGCACTACTACCTATATGATCCCAGGGGTTAGGCCCATCCGCCATCCGCTTAAGCAAATCCTGTAAAATCGTTTCACAGGCAACGACCTCAAATGATTCTCCCATACCTTCAAACAACTCCCTAGCAAGAAGAAGCTTAAGTTCTTAATAAATCATTGAGCTAATACAACTTCAAGGACGTCTGCTAAGGTTTATATAGATTGTTGCTTTACACTGAAGCTAGGAATGGTCTTATCTAAAGACGGAGAATTCTTCGACGACGACAAGCAGTCTGACTTGGTGTACATCTTGGTTTCAGCTACTCCATTATTGTACACGAACTCTGAAATATTCCACGAACTTTTAAGACCATTTCATATTGCTGGTTTTGAGTTTTCTTATTCCTTATAATTATTTACATTATCTATTCAATCTAAACCGCTGTGATTTAAAAACATCATGCAAGAATAGTCGTATCTACATCCAATAAGGGACCAAATCTAAAGGATTGTATGCATGACGTCATCATGACATCAGCCCTAATTTGTAACTCAGTAAACAAACTTAAGAAATTCTTATCAGAGAAAACCCTGAATTCCACGGTAATATACTCTTTTACTAAAATAAGTAACAAAATCATGCCTTATTTTAGTAACTTTCCACGGTTATAGGGTCTACTTTGCTTTTGAAAATTTCGCTAATTGTCAATTCTGTGCTCTCCATTTTGTGCTCTCCGCTCTCCGCTCTACGCTCTCCGCTCACATACGAACTTTCCCCCCCGCTAGCTGTGTGACCACGAACGGGCCGGCTGGAGATCGGTTGGAGAGGACCATAGGAAGAAATATGTGCTGAGGAACAATGTGAGCAAGACAATAGGTGCGGAGTCGGTGAAGGAGAACGCTAGTGAAACCCTAAGTCGTCACTAGTGGGGGCCCTCTCGGGATGGTGGCTAAGAACTCCCCCAGGGACTGTAATCCTGGGTCGGACGAGGGCGGCAGTTAGCAAGGCGTCTCCTATACTCAGCGTCTGCCTGCGAGGACAAAGAAGGGGCTTGGTTGGAGCTGCGTCCGGAGTGAAAGAGAAAGGTTTCTGGGGTACTGGGGTTGGGTTTTGGCCTAACCCTAACCCTAAAACTAACAAGTCAGCTTCAGCCCTGGTGCTAAGGGGCAGAATGCTAGGGCTCGCTAGGGAGTGATGAGAGTGGAGTGGGGGTCGGGTCTCGCAGGAGGTGCTGGCGGGGAGTAGGGGGGCCGCCTAGGGGGAAGAGTCAATAAAGCAACACGCCACATCAAAAATTGAAGTGGCCAAAGTGGCTGAAGCAATGGGTGAAGACTGAGTGTTGATGTCGGGAAGTTGCTGACTTAGATCTTGAGGGACCGTCGTCAAGTGAATTGAGTCCGCCATGGTTGAAGTGGACGAGCTTGGGATGAGAGAATGAGGAAGGGAGCTACCAGAGCTCGTCTCAGCTCTTATATGCACCGCTTGCTCGGGTGTCCCATCAGTTTGGTCTTCAGGTATTTCCGTGGATAGTCCTCGTGGCAGCTACTTAGAGCTAATGGTGACCAATTGATCCGCAGAGTAAAAACGGTATGGTTTTAGCTTATTAATGTTGACGATGATGGGGTCCGGCTCATAATGGGCCTCTGTTACCAACAGGGCAGTGTTGTTAGGTAACCTCTACTGAACCCGATATGGGCCAAACTAGCGGCACTTAAATTTTCTTGTATACTCCTTCTCACCCTTGGGATACCAAAGAACATGATCACCCACTTGGAAGTCCTTCTGTCTGTAATGTTGTTGACTCCACAAAGCTCTGTCCCACTGTTGGCTACCTGCCTCCTCCTGCGCAACAAGTCTGTGGCTGTCTAACTATTCCAAGTCGGCTGTGCGCGCCTGCAGCACTAGGGTAAGAGTATAATCGATGATGCCATTTGTCCTACGGGTAGGGACGGTATATTCTGTAGGCATTAGTGGATGGAGTCCGTAGACTAACTGGAAAGGTGTATACCCAGTAGAAACCTTAAAAGCTGTCCTGTAAGACAATAGGGTTGTGGGAAAATGTTCATCCCAGTCGGTTCTGTTGTCACTAACCAATTTAGTCAACAGCCAACCTAGCACCTTGTTGGTTGACTCGGCCAATCCGTTCCCCTGTGGATAATAAGTAGTAGAGGTGCAATGTTGCAGTAGAAAATGTTGCACCAAGTACTCAATAGCCTCATTGATAAAATGAGTTCCTTGATCACTAATTAAAGTCAGCGGACAGCCATAACAGGTCAAGATCTGTTCATACAGAAACTTGGTAGTCACTGCTGCCGTATTAGTGTGCAAGGCCTTTGCTTCTACCCATTTGGTGGCATAGTCAGATGCCACCAAAATGTACCCGTTGCCGGTCCAAGCTGCTGCTGGCTTGATGGGACCTACAAAGTCTAGACCCCACTTCATGAAGGGCTCCGCAGGTAGGCTGGTGAGCAACTGAGCCAAACCAGTGTTGGCTAAGCCACCGATCCGCTGGCACTTATCACATGCCCTGCTGTACTCAGACACATCCTTGTGCATTGTTGGCCACCAGTAACTTGCATCTAGAATATTCTTGGAGGTGATGTCTTGTGAAAAATGCCCCCCTGCACAGCCGTCATGCATTTCCCTTTTCACTGTCTCAACCTGTACGGGGTCAAGAACTCTGCGTAGCACCAGGTCCTGGCCCTTCTTGTACAGCACATCCTGAATCAGAGTATATGGCAATGCTCGCAGTGTTAATCTCCTCTTCTCATCCTTTGTCATCGTTGCAGTGGGTTCACCCGTGCGTAGGTAGTCCATGACATCCTGGAGCCATTCAGGCTTGACATAGAACAGTCCTACGTCTACAAGCTGGTCTGGAACTCCTGTAGGTGCCTCGCCATTCGGAAGTCGGCTGAGCAAGTCGGCTGCGCCATGTGTCTTACCGGGCTTATACACCACTGTGAAATCGTATTCCTGGAAAAGCAGTAGCCAACATGCAATCCGTCCTGACACTTGGGGCTTGTTAACCAAATATACAAGAGCCATGTAGTCCACATAAAAAACCAGCTTGTTTCCCAAAAGGTAATGGCGATATATATTCAAAGCATACACCATTGCTAGAGCCTCCTTTTCTGTTGTTGTATAATTCCTTTTAGCTGAATTCAATAAACGAGAAGCATAAGAGATGGGTGATCACACTTCCCATTTTGATTCTGAGCCAGCATGGCTCCAAGTGCAATGTCGGATGCATCTGTATGAACATGAAACTCCAGGTCCCACCTGGGGGCAACCAGAATTGGAGCATTGGTATACCTGTCCTTAATATCCGCCCACGCAGTTTCGCACTTCTCAACCCACTTGAACTCCTCGATCTTCCTCATCATCCTAGTGATGGGCTCCATGATGTGCGCATAGAATTTGATGTAGATCCGGTTGAACTGCGCAGAACCAATAAAGATGTAGACGTCGGTAGCAAACTGGGGTCGAGGCATCTCTTGGATGACTTGAATCTTCTTAGGGTCCGGCATCTTCCCTGCCTTAGAAACCACATGCCCTAGAATGATGCCATAAGCTACCAGAAAAGCACATTTTTTTGGGTTCAAGCTGATGCCATGCTCCCGGCACCTTTCAAAACACTGTCGCAGTTTGAGCAGGTGGTCGGCTATGTCACTATAGACGGTAAAGTTGTCCAAGAACAGCTTCATGAAGTGCCCCAAGTACTCCTTGAACGCCTTGTTCACAGCCCTCTGGTAAGTCGGCGGTGCATTAGTCAAGCCAAAAGGCATGACTACCCATACAAAAGCACCCCATTCCATGATGAAGGCTGTCTTGTGTCTGTCCTCTAGGGCAATGGAAATTTGGTAGTAGCCTGACCTACCATGTAGGAAGGTATACATTTCGTAACCTGCCACAGCATCTAGTACTTCTTCAGTAAACGGTAAGGGGTAAGGGTCCTTCCTGGTAGCAGCATTTAATTTCCGATAATCAATACAAATGCGTAATTGACCATTTTTTTTATGGACAACAACAATGGGTGAGAGCCAAGTCGCCTCCTCGACAAGTACAATGAACCCTGCCACCAAAAGCTTGTCAATGTCCTGTTTGACAATGTTGGCATAGTTGGGGTTCATCATGTATCCAGCTTGATGGCTTGGAGGAACATCCTTCTCCAGTACGATTCGATGCTGGGCTACTGAGGGAGGAATACCCTTCAGGTCTTGGTATGTCCAGGCAAACACATCCGTATACTCTCGTAAGAGATCCTCCGCTGCCTTGGCTAAAGTCGGCTCCAGATGGCTACCAATCTTTAAAATTTTGGGATCCTCCTCAGTACCTACATTAATTTTTCGCAGCTGCTCTTCCTCAGTCAGATTCCATGCTGCCACCTTCATCTCAGCTAGCTTTCTCCCGTACTGGGGTCTCATCAACCTGTACCTCTCCTTCTGTAAAGGTATAGAAATTCTCTGGGAACGTCGCAGAATCGATGGTAGGAGAAGGTGCCTTCACTGGGTCGGCGATGTCCAAGTCGGCTCATAAGTCGGCTGCGTCAAAGTCGGCCTTGCGAAGGTCCGGTCGAAACAGGTCGGCTTCGTCAAGTAGGGGGACCCGCAGGGGCTCTGGTAAAGTAATGGTTCCTACTGCAAATATATCTTCTTCTGACTGTAAGAATCGATCCTCCTCTTCATCGGTCAACCCTTCAGCCAGATTGTAACATACCAACACTTCAGGTAGCTTGGGTAAGGGTCCCCGCCTCTGGTTGATGGATATGGTCTGCACTGTACCATTCCCTCAAATTGTCACTAATTTGTTCCCCCAGTCGTGGGTTGCTTTAGCATCTATAAGCCAAGGTCGGCCCAGTAGCATGTTGTAGGCTTCGTTGACCTCCTTATTGCGAATGACTGTGAAACTGATATTATACGGGATGCCGTGAATGTGAATCCGGACATTCCTAATCAGACCCACTGGCTCCACCACTGCTTGGTCTGCCATGCGTAATCGATAGGGGGCAGGTGATGGCTCCTTGAGTCCTAATCTGATTCGTTCTTCCTCCGTGATGAGATTTACTCCTGAGCCTCCATCCAACAGGACATTCTCCAATGTTAAGTTGCCCACCTGTACAGAAATCACCGGTAGATTCCTATCAATGTCCACTACTCCAACGAGGCTCGGATTTGCTTGTGAGCCTCTTAAACTCCGTTTCTGGGTTGGCAGTGTAGTCGGCAGTGGATCCTTGTAACTCGAAGTGGATGAGAGAGAGTCCGTTACAGGCTTTGGAGATGCTCGGGTGTCAGGAAACACCTTAGCCCTCACATACTCCGTCAGGTTAGGAGCTACTTCCAACAGCTCTCCCAATGATACCGTGATAGGTGTCTGTAAAATCTGCCTATTGTCTGCTTTGGCGAGGGCCTGTAGTTGTTCGTTATCTGGATTCTGCACATCTTCTACCACACCTTTTTGGTGTGCCGCCTGCAAACAATCCGAGTCAGGGAACCCTGCCCAATCTCCACCCAACACCGGCCCCTCTTGAGTCTTGGCGTCTGGGTCGGCTGGGTTAGCTTTCTACTTTTCCTCCTCAGCCCGCCTAGCCTCTTCATTTTCCTTGTTGATTTCTTCTGTGAAAGCAATAAACTCCTTTCAAAGGAGCTCCTCCTTGTCCCAGTCTGCTTGAGTTTCGGGTTGCCTAGGTTCCGGTTCCTTGAGCTCCTTATCCTCTAGAGGGAGTCCAGCCCTCTCCCGAGCAGCTCTAGTCAGGATTGTAGCCACCTCTGGATCGTCCAACTCCTGTAACTCTACATTGTTGACACCCACAGTATTAGTTCCCTATTTCTTAGCAGCCATGAATTGCTGAAAATCCACTTTATGTGGGCAGTTGCGCATCTGGTGGTCAGTGCCTAAACAGAGAAAACAGGCATCACTTCGGCCCGAACCGCCTGCTTGATAGCCCCCTTGTCTGTTGTAAACTGGTCTCCCTGTAGTGTTAGTCGGCTACGTAGCCGACACCTCATGAACTCCCACGGTTGGCCGTCCTTCCGAATTTGAGAGTCTATTGTTCGGGTTGGCTGGGTTCACAAAGCACTTTGCGTCATCATGCCCGAATTTTTTACACACAGTACAGTATCTTCTGGGAATGGTGTCAACCCCCTCTGTCTGAGCAGTGACAGTGTTGGCACGACTACTGATCGGCTCTGTCTTCTTAGTCTGGAAATACAGCTTCTTTCCAGACGCATCGGTGCAGTTGGTCTCATAGCGTCTTGCCAACTCCTTAAGCTCAGTCAGGGTAGTAGCTGTAGATCCGCTGGTAGTTACCTTCAGGTAATCAAGTAATCCAGCTCTGAAGTATGTCAATTTAAATCCTTCTCCCACATCAGTTCATAGGCAATTTACCAGCTTCATGAGGCGTTCATAATAATCTTGAACCTTTTCTCCTTCTCCCTGTTTAAACGTCCACAATGTCATATAGACCTGCTCATCTGAATCTTGCTCCCTATATCGCAGTTTGAATGCCTCCTTGGCCTCCTCCCAAGTGCAGTAGAGATGGTGGTCTAGCCAGTCGTCGAACCATCGCTGAGCCTTATCCACCAGTGTTGTACGAAACAAGCTAATGATGACCTTCTCATCTGTTTCGCCATTAAACCAGACACACTTGTCAAAGTACCTGAGGTGAGCATCAGGGTCACTACCCTCCTTGTAGGCCCTGTAGGGTAACTGCTTTCGCTGGGTACTAGCTGGCGGCTGTGGCAGAGCTGAGTTGAGGTTCGTTGTTCGTACAGCTAGGGCTACCGGAGGAAATATTGTCGTCACTGGATAAGGTGCTGGGACATGTGGGGCGGTTGATGCGATGGACGGACCTTCTGTAAATGCGGTGGTACTGTAGCCAACTAGTGCGGGAACGAGTGGTATGATTGGAGGAACCCCCTCTGGAATAACTCCAGGGATTGCCCCCCCAAAAGTTGGTTCTACAGTTTTCCCGGAGTACACTGTTGGCTGAGTCGGCTGTGTGGAATGGTATACATCCCCAGTGAGATGATCCACGTATCCTGGCAGCTTATGGACAGTGGAAGAATTTGCTGCAGGCAATGGACTAGGTGCCGTCCTTCCTACTATTGCCTCGGGCGCTACTGTATATATGTAAGGGGGGTTTGGAGTAGTCCCCTCAGTGCGCCCTTGGTCTGGTTTCCTTCATTATACCTCCTACACGTCCTACACTTGAGGCAACTCCTGTCTCTCGCGTTTGAGACGTTTCTGCTCCTCCTGGTGGGCAACCGGCTGCTGGGCTGCTAGCTGTTGGGCCGCCAACTGTTGTGCTGCCAGTCGTTGCACAGCTTCTTCCACACGAGGGTCCAAGTCATCCCCCTGCGGTGTTGGGTTCTTCTCTGGCCACTGTGGTTCTGTGTGCCAATGGTGCAGTGAGGCCACTCCTGAAGGTGCACCTTGTTGTAGAGCCTCTAACTGCATGAGATATTTCCTTGGGTCCGGTCTACCTTGAGTTTGGCTGGCCTGGTGTTGCCTGACTCTCTCCCTTTTTGCCATTAATTCTGCTGCGAAGGCCTCTAGTGCCCTCCGATCTTCTCCTTCCGGCTCCCATCCTGACCGTAGTCGAAACTCATCCAGGAAATGGACATTTCTGTTGTGAAGATTGTCTGGGGGGTGAGCTGGCCCTTGCTCCTGAACTGATCGACTTCTAGTTTCATCCAGCTTCTGCCGTAGGTTCTGGAATGCAGCGGGTAGCGTCTCGGGGGTCTTTGGCAAGTGCCCCGGTGATACAGGTCGGCTACGTAGCCGCGTCGGCTCCGTCTCTAAGTCGGCTCTGCCGGTGACTGTACTTGGCCACTGAGTCGGCTTCGCGAAGACCTTTTGCGTTTGACGTCTTTCTTCCCGGAAGGTATTGTAGTCGTCTATTGTAGCAGAGAAATCTCTCCTGAATGACGCCGTCCTCTTCATGTCTTGATACTTCCAAGGAGTGTTGGTTGGATCAGGTTTGCGACTCAGCCTATCCCCTTTTTCAGACTACCTTTCCTCTCCAAATCTGCTCTCTCTTGTCCTCCCATCCAATAATGAGAGGTCATTCTCCACTTCCATGTCAATGAGCTCACCAACTTGCTTAGCTGCACTACCCTGCGAGCTAAGTCGGCTCTGCCCTTTTGCTTGCTTCTGCTCCATAGTTATATCCTCACGTTGTATGTATCTTCGGTATCGTTCCATTGCCTGTCTCTCGGCTTTGAAGTCGTTCATGTCACCCTCCTCCATGGATTTTCACTGGAAGCGGTACCCAGTCGACTGTCCTTGTACCAGCCTTCATACCTCCAGTCTGGTTTGACAGTCCCTTCTTGTCAAAGAGAATACTCCTAATCAGCCTTCTTTAGTCAGTGAGCAGTCACTCCTGGTCTGTCTCCTTGGCCGTCTGTATGCCTGTCACCCAGCACTTACTGACCCAACACTTGGTCTGTGGTCTGGTTAGTAATGACAAGGAGTGTGTACAGAATTCAGGGTTAGAATGAAGTAATTCAGAAATTGCTCTGTCTGCCCGTTCCTATCCCCTTTTTCGCACTGCACTATTGTCTAGAATTTTACAGCCTAGTGTTTATAGTGCTAAATTACAATTCTGATTTTTCTGGGTCAAAATCAACCTTTTGCCCAGGTGTTCACATCAACCAATTTTTCCAAATCTTTTTAGACTCACCTTCTCAAAAATGCTTCAACCAATCCAGGTTCTCAACTGAGGTCCGCAGCCGACCCAGGTCGCATTTTCAGGTACCCAAATTCAAATTTCACATTTCAACAATTTTTTAACATCTTGAATTTTCAAATCTAGTGATTTTGAATCTGTGAATACATAATTTTTTTTGTGGGTTACTTACCTTTCACCCCCTTTTGTCCCAGTGGATGTTTGAATGTGGCCTTGATCACCCTCTATCCCCTTTTTCGCTTCTGAACTGCCCTCAGTTCATAAGGTGGGTGTCAGCCGATTCGCTTCTCCTTCAACTGCTCACTGTACCTGTGCCCAACAGCCTGTAGCAAAGTTAATCTGCTGTTACTGTCTTCCTGAACACGTACTGGACTGCAACTGTGTCTGTGCCACTGTTTTCTTCCTAGAAAACACCTGAACCGAAACTGCCCCTGTCTCTCTCTACTACAGCAGTGTGGGGAAATCAGATATATGTAGCTTGGCTATGTGCTGGATAGCACTAAAACCTACCCTCTGCAATACTGCAACGGTTCTCAGCATCTACCAAGGACTGCTTAGCACCTCGAACTCACAAGGCAGTGATTCAGCACCCCTACAAAATGTCTAGCAGTCACTACTGCCTCTCCGCAGATCGGGTGACTGACTATCAGACCTCCCTAGTGTGTGGACAGCCTTCAGCAAGCAGAAGATCACATGGTACGAACTAAAGCATGGTCTCCAATGTTAGAGGGAGGATTTACTAACTAAACCATAATCTCTACAAACCCATCAAAACCCTACAAAACCCAACACATTCAAGTACTCCAACCACTCATATCAAGCTAGAAACATACAATACAAGTGGAGAAAATAGTCAAAACTGCAATTAATGAGTCAAAACAGCCCATAACCATGGTACAGCAGCCTCTAACGGCTCTTAGACTCCTCCAACTCTAATTGCTCTAGTCTAGAATGATCACAGGAAACCCTAAACTTCCCTCTTAAACCCCCTGGAAACCTGGCGGCTATCATCCAGTCGGCTGGACAGAGTTCATCCAGTCGGCTGGACAGAATTAATCCAGTCCGCTGGACAGAGTTCATCCAAATGACTGGATGACTGTTTGGGAACTGCCAAGGTAAAAACTGAGGAGGACTTAGAGAGAACAAAGAGGGAGAGAGGAATCTTCAATTAACATGTCCCATATTGTTTACAAATGCAGAGGTAGTAACGAAGTATATAGAATGGGAGTTGTATGTAGAGAAATACCAAATACATAATTCTTTTTTTTTAGTATATTCTGACTTAATTTACAAATGCCATGTGGCACCCCCTCAAGGGGGCCCACGTGGCACTTCTTAAGGTCCCATTAATTAATTAATTGAGCCAAAAGAGCACTGTGACACTATGTAGAGCATGTCACTGTGTCAAGTGGAGTGCAAGAAACGATAATGAATGATTACAATTCATTTTTTATAGATTACAATTCATTCTTGTTTTATTAATTTTACTATTTCTTTTGTACTTGGAATTTTCAACTCAAGCTCTTGGCAGTGTGGTTGAGGTTGTATGTTATAAGTTAATGTAGAAATACCACAAATTGTGAGGTCCACAAGTGTACAGTGGATTATCTTTGAAACAGCGAAGACTGTGATCATAAACCATTTTTAAGAAATTTGTATTGACTAATTGGCTTCTTTTATTTCTTTTAATATGGATAAATCGATGGATTAGCCCAAATATTTACTTTGAATTTGGGTCAACTATCCTAAAATCACCACTTTGAAGTACTTATGCCTTTAGAAATTTGTATCGATTTCAGTATTGGAAAGATTTTTTTTTCAAAAATGTGCATTTTGTTAGAAAACAACTTTCCTACATGGGAAATAATATACCCAAAAAATAACCCTGCAAAAAAAAACTCACAATCTTTAACCCCTAACTATTCTTAAAACCCAAAATGGGTTTTTGCATTTTTGGACAGCCTAGATGGGGAGGTTAAAAGTAAAAGAAAAATTCAAGATTTTTATTGGGTGCTCCCTTTACAATAAGGTCTATGAAGTAAAAATTTTGAAGCCAACTTCCAATTTTAAAACCTTCATCTAGAACTTTTAGGTTTCAAGTCCAAAACGGGCAATCTAATATTAGGTCTTTTTAAAAAAAAATTGAAATATGTTCATAACCAAATCACTACTCAAATTCCATAGAGACTCAAGTCAAAAAGTTTACCAATTTTACAAGGGCAGCCTCCAAAACTTACAAAGACAAGCTTCAAAGTTTTTAGTGATTTTTTAGTTTTTCCTTTAAAAATTTGTCAAAATTTAAGATTTTTGAATTTTGAATTTTTTTATTTTATTTTTAAAAATCACAAATTTATTAAGGTACCTACTCATCGTTTGCTTTTTCCTTAGCTCACAAATTGTTTTTGTAATGCATGTTTTACTATTTTGTCAATTTTATACCTTCTTATAGAAAATAATTTGCATGAAGGTCTAAAAAGCGTTTCGAGTCCCTAAAAGTTTGCATAATCATACCTAACCTAGTTAGCTACATGGAAAAAAATATTACCAAAATGTTTGAGGTAACAATCTTTAAGTCTCCTTTTGCACCGTGGAAGCAATGCCTCTCGAGCAATGCCCAAAAAATCTTTTGCACACACTTTGAATGTTACGATCTTAAAAACGATAATCATTGAACAATCAATTTTTGGAACTAGAACTACAAATAGGCTTAGATTCAAGATCTTACGGTTGAAACTCTTTAAAAAATATACCCTTGGAAGTGCATAGGGATAAAAAATCACAGTTTTGAGGTTTCAAGCTTCCAAAAACACAAGGAAAGTTAGGGGCTAAGTTGGTGGTTTTAGGACAGTTGGCTGTAGTCCAAGTATTGGTTGAAGATGAGCCTATGTAACCACTAGTGGATTTGATAAACTTCTCATTTTCAAAATTTTTAGAAAATGATCTATATGGGGTATTATCATGAATTCACTTTCCCTCAAAATGATTTCTTCTTTTTTACTATATAAGAATTATGTTCTTAAATGCAGTTTTTGACTAATATACAAAACTACTTGCTTTCGCAATTTATGGTATTTCTATGCTATGATTAGGAATCTTTGCCTTTGAGCAACATCCTACAGGAGATCGGTCATCCTACTACCTTATGTGACTGCTGATGTGGGAGGGAGTAAGGGGCTGATCACATGTGCAACTAGATCCGCTCTCAGAAATCAGAGGACCGGTGCAAAGAACTAGTCCCTGTTTACAAAATGATTTGGAAATGCACCATCTATCTCCAGAAAAGATGAACAGAATAAAATGTTCAAAGTTTTGGTGAAACCATGTGGAGCCAGCTATAAAGGAAGGAGTGTCGTTGTGTATGCTTTTATGTATATAAATATATGGTATGTTGATGTTTCTAAGCACTTTGTATACAAATGTTTAAGGAGGTTCCAACATTATTGGAAGTCGTTGATAATTTTCCAATTTTTATTGGTGAATGATAATAGGATTACAATAATGACGTATGAATGTGTTAATCTCATTGAATTTTTTAGAATATTGACTTCATTGATTCCACATAGAATTTATTTTGCGTTAGTGTTGGAATGTTGCAGTTAGGAACACGAGCTCATGAAAAGCTCAAGGTTATCATATTTGAGTATAAATATTGTTTTAATTATAAGAGTGTGACTTTGCCTAACTTTGGCGTTGTTGTTGTAGTCGAGGACTCGTGCTTAGCATGCTCTCATAATTTACTAATGCTAGAAGAAGAGAATTGCTTGTCTACATACACTGATATAAGCTAGCAGAACCTTAATGTGACAATGACCCAAACCTGCTACTTTTGACCCAGGAACAGGCTGGAAGTGAACCAGTAGTTGCCTGGAACTTGGAACGGCCATCTCTTGTCATCTACAGTGGCAGTTTGGGAAATAGACAGTGGCGGTCTTCATTTTCTACAGTGGCCGCATGAGGTTCCTTTGACTACACGTTCTCCACCCTGCTCAGTTAACTCATGCAACCCACTAAGCCTCCATCTGATAATGGTTCATTTCATTTTGTAAACAACGTGAGCTGGATTTGCAAACGATGGCAGCTGGATTTGCAAAATCTCACGATCAAGAATGAGGAAAAATCATGGCAGTTTAGGTGACGGTAGTCGGCGTGATTAAAAATAGAGAAGGTTGGTAAGCTGTGATCACATCGATCACTTCGTGATCACAACTAATTGCTGAAGGGTTTACATCTTGTCTATTTTCGGTTTTGGCATGAATGTATATGAATGGCCAAGCACTTGCAGTTTCAGCATCTCTCTCATGTGACTTGGTGAGTTCGGAATTTGTGAGCGACAGCTTGAGCGACGTGAGGTTCTGCTACCTTAGACTTCGGTAGTGTAGATTAACAAGGGAATAGACTAAATGAGCATGGCTAGCATGCAACGTTTTGAGAGTCATGAGTCAGAAGAGGACGGTACAGGGGAGTGGCCTGATCGAAGGAACCGTGAGCTGCAGTGCGATGAGGAAGACAGTGACTATGAATCCGAGGGTAGCGAGGATGAAGGCGACTTGGTCAGAGGGGGTGCTTGGAACCGTGGAGAGGTTGGGACGTGGACCATGCATGGTCGCCGAAGTGCCGGTGCAGGCGTTGACGGCGATGGAGCGGAGCACCTGTTTCCGCAGGTTCCAGTCCCACAGTGGTCCAATGCGAGGAGAGGTGCAAGCAGAGTCGACGTGAGGCCTGCGCGTGCACCGACAAGGACTCTCGGGCCAAGGATAGGGGATGGTGCTCATGGGCGAAGCGGAGGTGGTCACGGGCCAAGCGGCGAAGCGCATGCTGAAGAAGAGAATCTGCATGGCAGAGGTCGACGGTGGGTCCAGCTTCCCCCGAACGGGAACTGGACCAATGCATAGCTCCATGCAATGTTGACTACGCACAAGCGGGGCATGTCGGTGAATGGCGCTGCCACTGCGTACAATATTCCGAGATCCTCCCTTTGTGCCCATTTGACAGGAACAGTGCTGTCGAGGAAGCGAGGCGTTGCACCTGTTCTAACACCAAACGAAGAGCAGCAGTTGGTGGACTATGTGATCAGCATGCAAGACCTTGGCTTTCCAGTAACTATTTTGCAATTAAAACTGAAGTTGGCTCTTATCACACAGAGCAGGTACACGCCGTTCAGGGATGGCATACCAGGACCAGGTTGGTTGCGTTGGTTTCGGAGGAGACACCCGAAGCTCTCATTGCGCCTTGCTCAAGGCCTGGACAGCAATGGAGCGAGAAGTTTATGCGCAGCCAACTTAAGCACTTTCTATGAGAATTTGGAAGCTCTATATGACCAGCATCATTACGCACCATTGCATATATGGAACTGCGACAAATTTGGAGTACAGGCCGATTGGAATGGTGGCGCGTATGTGTTAGCTAAAACTGGATCTCGCAGCGTGCACCAAGTCATTCCAGATGAACGTGAGTGGCTGACCATATTAACCTGCATCAATGCCGTAGGTCAAAGTATTCCAAGTTTTTACATTTTCCGTAGCAAGCGTTTCAGTAGAAATTATATTCAGCATTGCGAAGAAGGTTCAACAATGGCAATGTCGAACAAGGCATGGATGACTGCATTTCTTTTCTCTGCATGGATTGACCATTTCAAACTAGCATTATAGAACAATAGTGAGATATCCATGTCGTCACCTCACCTTCTCATAATGGACGGACATAGCTCGCACATTACTCTTGATGTTGTTCGCAGGGCATGAACAGTTGGTCTGCATCTCTTGACCTTGCCATCTCACTACAGCCACGCAATGCAACCACTTGATGTCTCAGTATTTAAACCGTTCAAAACACCCTTTCGCGTGTACAGGGACGTTTAGATACAACATAACAAAGGACGGGGTGTACGAAAAGAAATCTTGGCATCATGGGTGTCCAAGGCGCTGCGCAGGGCTCTAACGAGTGAGAACATCATGGCTGGCTTCCAGACAACGGGCATACACCCACTAAATCGCAACGCAATGGCATTGAGAATGGGACCTGTAGGTCCGTACAGTGAAGGTGGCAGCAACAGGCAGGGATCGAAGATACCTGATGAGGACGTGCTGGCCTCCGATGTGGCCGGAATCTCAGTTGACGAGGTCATGCAAGAGCCTCCAGACGTCTCTACTGAGGGGAATCATTACTTTGTGGAGGTAGTAGAGTCCGATTCGGAGGAAGGGGCCGGTCAAGGGCGCTGCACAGAGGCAGGCCAAGAGAGTGTGAGCAACAGTCAATCAAGCCAGGAGACTAACGTATGTGCCGGTGATGGAGACGAACCTGGCATTGGCCGGTTCTTGGTGCTGCCGACAGTTCCAATCCGCAGCTTTAGTCGTGCAGCAGCAGCGCCTCTCATCGACTACTCAAAGTCGATTATGCTGACTTTAGACAACTACTTGCTGTCCATGGAGCAAATGGCGGCTAAACGCGACGAAGCTGCAAAAGCAAAAGAGGCACGCAAAGTAAATGCCGAGGCAAGGAAGAGAAAGAATGACGAAGCGAAGCTCGAATGTGATGCTAAGAAGAAGCAAAAAGATGAGGAGAGGGCGGCGAAAGCGAGGGAGGCAACAATATTGGAAGGAAGTGGCAGCTCGCAATTGGGGCGACGACCTGCAGGCGAGGCTAAAGTCCGGCTTGCCTCCTCCGCCAGGCTCCTACGTTGGTGTTTACTGCGGCAACGTGCCATCTTGGTGTGTAAACAACCAGAGGCGTCGGAAATTCTTGCTCAAGCAAAAGAAGGCGGCAGCAGCAGCTTCTCGACTTGCTACGACATCGACAGGGGTGCTCACGCAGGGGGCGACGGTCGGAGGCTCCACATGAGGTAGCCGTTGGGTCTACTCTCGCTGTGTGAGGTTACGTGAGGCCCTGCGAAGTTTGAATTGCGGTGACTTGCTGATCTGGATCGGGTGGGTGATAGAAGTGGTCGGGTGGTGGCGAGAAGGTGCACATGGGCTTGGCAATGGTGGACCATGCACAGCTCATGTTCCCTACTTTAGGTGTTAGGTTTCGAAAATTCCATGGATTCATTTGGGGTGTGTCGTGGTTGGTCTTGGTCCACTTCATGGCCGGTTTGACTTATCTACACAATCAGTTTTTGGGGAACTTCTTGGCTACTTTACTGAACATAGTTTACAGTTTGTTTTTAGTACACATGCACTCAACTCAGAAGAATATAAACACCAATTATTAATGCATTTGGTAACTATTCAATCCATGACTTTGGTTGTTACACAGTTGACGTATTGTCTCTTTTGGATAAATCTAGGGCCACTTGAAGGTGTCTACAGCACCTTCACTTCGAAAATTTATAGAAAATTGAACTTACATCAAAAAAATCTCATTCTAGTGCCATACACTTCCTCCCTGATTTGCTAACAGGCTTGCCATTTCACTCAGCACATTCAGCACACCGAAGAGGCTGCATCCCTTATTCTGGCAGGTTAAGGTTCTGCTACCTTAGTAGCCAACTGAATCCAGAGCATGCATCTTGCTTTGGCATGGTCTCTTGTGGTCTCATGGCCTAAGAAAGGTTTACTGCGTATACCTTTGTGGTATCCAAGGAACTTGCATATCATGTGTGCAACTTGCTTAGAGTGGTGTTTCATGTTTATCAAATTTCAATTGATGTAGGCCATCTTAAAAGCCCATTCAATTTCTTCTTTCAGTCATTTACTATACACAAAATGATGTGGAAAATATGTGGTAATGAAGCATCCATACATTAAAATTAGTGACCCTGATGAAACTTACAGTACCCTGATTTGTGCCACAACATTGTAATAATTATTCAAAATGCCAGCCTGCATGTGCTAGTGCTCGTGCAATGGAAAACTATATTATCCATGAAGTCTATTGAGGATCCTCTCTGCAGACCTTTTGCAGAATAGAGAAGAGAGGACTCTCTTCACAAATTCACAACTTGACATTACAAGGATTAAGGTACCAACCTGATACGAACCCCATCACTAATGTCGGATGATACACTGATGTATGGTGTATTTGTGATTCTTGTTGGAGTTGCAGAACACTCTAAGATAAGAAAGATACGTAACTTCAAAATTACACATTGAAGACTCGAGTTAGTTGGTCTTAATTTATACTTCCTCAGTTGTTTTATACTGCATACATCATCATCAACTTGGAGTTTTATACAACCGCCTTCCAAACCTGCCAATTTCATTTTAGTTTCCTGAGGAGTTTCTAAATATCATGTCATTCTCAGGTTTCCAACAAACTTTAGATGCAGATGTCTCTGTTTTGTGCATTTGTAGCCTGTATTCAATCAGACTAGAGTGTAGCACAAATTTATGCTTTGTGAAGCGATCAAGTTTACAATGGTTGCATGGACTACGGCACTTGGGAGGACGCTGGGCTACACCTGCTGATCCGTGTCAGCACGTTGCGAACAGCGGTAACAAACCCATCTGGTCCTGGACCAAAAGAAAAGAGGAGCAATAAGTAACGACTTCCGGAAGAATTCGGCTTGTAAGCTCATCGAATCTCCCATTACTAAACCAGCAACAGCCAGAAAGCAAGTCATTCACAATAGCATCAAATTATGAATAACAGGTATACAAAACGAAGGAGTCAAGAACCCAACCCATCTTGGAAAGAGCGAAACCGCCTCGAGAGTCTTGTTTAATTCACGAGATCTCTAAAAAGATGCAAACATATATGGTGTTAGAAAATTGTCGACAATCATGTTAAAAATTTGTATCCTTCGACAATTTGTGACGTTGTGGATTCCGTCAAGAATGAGATGGACCCAGTGTGATGTAGTTGAACACCGACATGGTGGATCCAGTTCAACACTTTCGATTTTACCAATTATCTGACATTTCAACTTCACTTAAAGAAACTTACATATATTTGGAAAAGGAATACAAGTGATACACATTAACAATCCACAACTTAAAAGCCTATCGCCACGATCCAAGGCCTTTGGTTCACGTGCTACACTGAAAACTAGGAGCAACCTTCAGGAAAGGCATATAGTTTGACGACTAAGTTAAAACTAAAAGCATAATAAAACTGCTATTTAGCTAGAGGTATCCCATGAATATAATACATGCATCAATACGAAGAGCTTTGAGAGAGTTCCATTTGCTGCCACCAAACCAAACGAGGAGCTGAAAAACTTCTTCAAATCGAAACCTTGGACACACTTGAGCCTGACGCTAGAGTGCATCTGCATCGACGAGAAACAAAGACGGAGACAAGGAGCTAGAGCCCATACACCCGACTTTCCAAAGGCCTTGTGTCTTCTGGGGTGGCTTCCCGATCAACAAGTAACGTTTTAAATCCTCACACTTGGTGATGTGTTTGCATGGAGTCTATTCTGAATGTGACAGTGCGGATGATCCCACCTCATGGCAGATTCACCTGCACAACCTGTAGGAAGGAATAACACTAATTGTGCGCAAGAAAGTAAATTTTATCAAAATATTTGCAGACATAACCGACTTTATGATTGATACATAGATGTAATTACTTAGAAAATACAAAAATTAATATTCTGGAAACTGCCGAAAGATGCGATAAATAACGGTAATTGAGGAAGAATTAATGCAAGTACAGACATAATTGACAAGATCGTTTTCAGACGATTTTACCTTCGGGCCCAATAGGAATCTGTTGCTCAGATGGCCATCTGCTAGAACTTGGGAGGTATGACTCAAATGAGAACATGCTGCTCAAAATCCAACCAAAATTCAAACATGAATCAGGCTGTATTTCTTACGAAGTGAAAACTTACAATTAATTTAATGTACTTCAATATAACTCTCCTTAACCATCATGATGTAAACATTAGAGGTAAAAAGATGTATAGAACGACGTTCAAGAGTGCATACCCCAATTGTAGCGAAGTCTCTGATCTGTGCGCATCTCGGAGATTGGGATGAGGATACACAGCGGCTGTCGGCTGCAAGCTACCACCAATATCTCGAGTGAGAGCGCTTCCTAAGCATCTAGGGCTGTCTTGCACTTTAGCTCGAACTGCTGCGTCTGCAATTCCTTCCGCGTCTACAAGCTACATCACCAGATAAGAAGCAAGCGGAGAAATGCCTGTTTGTAAGTAATTTCAGATACTGTTTGACACTATTCCTCACTAGCCCCCACATCACACCCACAGTTGCAAGCTGATTCTTCCTAAGCTCAAATAATCAATCATCCCACATTTCCCACCCAAAATCACCGTTGACCATCTATGGTCGCATCAAGGTCCATGAAGGACGGCGAATGCCAGCGCCACTACTTGTCCCCAGCACTGTGAGGGTGTTGCCACCAAGGACACCCCATTACCAAGGACATCCAATACTCCAAAATCGAGGTACAACCCCACTCCCAACCAAGGACACTCGATTATAGCCTTACTGTACAAGCATTATCCGGGACCACCATTTGCAATTGGCTCCCACCCATTGAAAATCTGTTGACACCGCCTTATACTCCACCATGGCATAGTGCATGGTGGAATTTTGTAGCAATTTTTATTTTAACAAAATCCGGATATTCCAATTTCACATTTGGGCATTCTAGGACCTCAAATTTTCTCTAATGAATAGAACTTGAAGGGCATGTAGGGCATTCATGACTCTTACCTCTACGGTCGGCTCCTCCCTCTCTCGAATGTTGCTGTAGATTAGTCCGATGCAAATGCTGCTGCAGACCCCTTTGTTGTTGACGCTCCGTAGTTGAAAGGGCATATTCATTAAAATGGCCACTCACGATTATATTGGCCGCCACACTATTCAAATAAGGAGAGAAAATGAACTGAATTCACACTATTTGCACGGCCAATATAATCAGGATTGGCCATTTTAATGAATATGACCTTTTGAGTAAAGTGCGGCCCATCGCTATTCAACTTCGCCGATGCAGCCCCCAACACCTGATGCAGTGCCTCCCTCATGCAGCGGCCGTCCTGCAGCACCAACAACAGCGTATGCATCATTGTGGTCTTTGTTGCGGGTCTCCATTTCCTGCCCCAACTGCCTCAAATCGCCTCAGCCCCTCTCTTATCACTGCATGTCTCCCCAAACCCGGAGTCAAACTCCCCCCACCCGACTATGTACTACAATAACAATATCCCCCCCCCCACCCTTCCTCTCTCTCTCGTAGTCACACTTCCGGCCCTGACACCCTCCTTCCCGGCAGTCCTCCGCACTGCTCTACCTGATTCCCTCCCATCCCATCTCTCTTTCCCCGCTCCCTCCTCGCATTGCTAGTCCCGCCATTCCCCCTTTTCCATTGTCCTTGCAAGCGCCCCCCTCTCCTGCCCCTTCCGAGGTCAGTTTTGGCGCCCCCTATACTCCTTATCCCCCGGTTGTCCTTCACCTTGTCTTTCATTCTTGTGAGTGGGGTTTGTAGATCTTAGAACTTGGTGTAAGGGTTTTTTTTTGGATTCAAGTTTAGCATGGGGTGTTATTGATTTATTACTAAGCCTCTACGTAAATCCATAGAAGATCTTGTAATGAAATGCAATTTGATTCATAGCCTCCATTTTCTATAAATGCAGCCTTGTACCCATCGTGCATTCAATTCCCTTCTAGTTTTTATGAACTTCAGCTCTCAATCTAGATTACTAAGAGGTTATTTGTGCTTGTATGATGGTGATTATGCTTGTCTCATTCAATTAGTGATGCTTTGAAAGTCGCAGCATTTAGTCATAGTTGCCATAGTCTTGTAATGGAACTTATCAATGGACTTTGAATTCTAATTTTGCAACCAAATCATGAACCAATGAGAAGCTGCAAATGACATCACCTATTATTAGCAATGAAAAACCCTTGTTTTGTAGTCCTACATCTTGTCCAACCCCTTTCTCCATTCTTCCCTGGTCACCTAAAATTTAATACAGGGCAACAGTGGAGTGGTCATCCCATTGGCCCTCATTTGCCCGAGTTGAGATTTTTGCACTGTTTCATATCATAACTTTTATTTCACAAATCACCTTGTTGAAAAATTGCATTACCATGTTTGATCTTCTAAAAGGAATTTGGACAAAAAATACCAAGATTTAAGGGTAAAATCTGAGCTGGAATTCACCCGCCCAAATTAGCCTACAACCACATTTAAGGGTTAGTCATTCAATTTTGCAACATTGCTATTCATCTGTACTTAGCGTACCCAGTTATTGAGGTCACATCATATCAACTCAATCCATCCAAGAATGGAACTCCCTACAATACAATGAATATAGTGAAATCTGAACCATTTCCTCCTTATCACTATTACTCATATTGAATGATGTCAATTATACCAATGATCTACACCTTAATCTAACATGGCACCCGCCATATCTACAAAAAACCCAAAGCCGAAAAAGATGGATCACTAAATTCACTCAACAGGAGACTGTACTGATGCAAACAGGAACCAAATGCGCCACACGAACGTACTTTGGCGCAGCATGAGAACAAAATGCTCCCTCGGGTATTTAAAGTTATAGCTGCTTTGGCATTGACCCTTCTGCAACACCACAAAATCAATTTTCTTCAGAGACTTCTCAATTTACAGTTACTGACCTCAACATTACGATACAGTTAATGCGCTTCGTCTCACCCCTCGATAACCCTTATGACGAACCACAATCTCACTTCATTTTTGCCTCTTCGTCTAAGGAGTGACCGTCCTATCAATCATTCTGTCGAGGTTACCAAAACATAAAACGAAAACTTTGGCAAAGAAATTTTTTCAAATTACTACTCTATTCCATCAAAGACCTATTTGCATGTACCTTTGAGCCAGTAAAAATATCCATGTAAAACCTGAAGACAACTACAAAATCCTGTACGGCACGCGGCTGATGGTCTGCCTTCGACATTCCAAACAAGCCTTCCTAAGCCTGCAACATTTCGCTGATGTAAGGCTACCCTACAAGGAAAATAGAATGTACCTTGCCATCGTCGGTGATGTTAAGGCAGATGATACAGAGGCTTCATCCATGAGAGGGTTACATGAGATGCATGTAAATCAGCCCCATATGGAAGCAATCCTCTTACGCAAAATGCACACTGATCTACAGACCGACAAGCAACTCCCAAATAAAAAGAGGAACAACCTCTCTTCAAGTAAAGACTAAAGCATCAAAACTTTCTACAACACGACTGAGCGCCACTGAGTGCTCCCAAAATCGTCAATTCCAGCTATACATAAAGAGGTGCCTTGACCCGCGATGCCACAACCATGAACGGTACACAACGCTAATATCGTCCAAAACGAGACAGTCTCTTCAAAATCTATAAGAAACTCAAAAAGGTTCGACAAATTGCTCTACTCCCGGAAAAACATTTCAGAAAAAATCCTCACATGATGGCTTCTCGGTCGTAAATCTAAGTTCCAAACTTAAGATTGGGTCCAGATCAACTCCCAGTCGCCCGCTGCCGTCTCGGCCGAAAATACCGTGTCAGTTATCTCTAACGATCTCTCATACCCTACAGTAATGATATACCACCATTTGAAGACCTTTGCTCCATCAGAATTATAGCAGAGTGAGGCTCCCCACCGCTCTCAAATCATCTCTCCCACTCTCACAAATGTGCCCAGCGCATCTCACAACTCGCTCATATTTGATACATCAAAATTTTCTCGCATCGAATTACTGCTGCTGCTGAATGACGAGAGCCATGTTATTCTTCTTCTCTTTCACAGCCTCGATGGCTTGTTTAATCCTTTCGGCCGGTCCCAGCTTGATGTGCAGCCTGTGCTTACTCCGCAGCTGGTCAAGCAACACAGTGAGGTCCCGAGAGTTTATCAGAGTGTACTCGTCCATGTCTTCCTGTAACATCGCATCAATGACATTGGGTGGAACATTGTAGCCTTCGAACAGCGCCATTAGAGCTGGGGCATTCACGTGCTCCCGTTCCAAGTCTTCCAACGCTCTTTTCCTTTTCCTACGTCCCTGCATAGGTGAAACCTTCGGGATCGTTTCTGACGTTTGATCGCCTCCACCACCTGTACCTTCCAGATAATACATCCTGTCCCCTTCTTCCCCAGACGATCGAATACCAAGAGGTGCGCCGTTTTCCAAACCCAACGGGGAATCTTCCCCTCCCACACCACCACTACGCATGTGCCTTGGGTTTGCTCCAATCAGCTCATCCATCATTTCGTAGAATATCCACTTCGACGTACCGGTCCCTGAGACCCGTTTTTTCTCCCTCTCTACTTTGTACCGTTTCTTCAGGTTATCAACTTTAATCCGGCATTGTTCTTGGGTCTTTGGTATGCCGTCCGCTAGATTACCCTACATTCATCGAAAGACAAACACCATGTACAATTTGGGTAACCGTGACAATTTGAGATCGTTCGTAATCCCAGAGCAAAGCCGGCAATCTACAGTCTGAAAAACGTCACTCATTTCGGTATGTTCGTAGAAAGCCACGTTCCGAACTGAAATAGAAATTTACAGTGATTCTCACAGGACTTCATGAAATTTGGAGCCTACTCCATACATTCTATATCATGAACGAACTAGGCGAAGGAATCCACGGCCTAAGAATTCAACGGGCGCTAGAACTTCTCAAGAACTAATTCGAAGGACGATCACCTAAAAGCTACAACCACGATCGGATGAGTCTAACAACAAAAAAGTAGTAAAACCGGGTTTTTGGTGGAGCAGAATATCTAAGCATAGACAAAATTATGATTTTCCTTACAACCAAATCCTCAGAAATGTTAAGGCAAGATCTCAGGCCAACGGCAACAGAAGGTAGCAAATATGTATTATATTTTCTATCTCAACAGACTCTTTTTGAAAGTTCACAGAATGTCAGAACCACTTCAACTTTAATAACAGAGATATTTCATCTCGTAAACACTATGACTATTTAAAGCTGCCCTAAACAATTGCCAATAAGACAAATGCACAATGCAAGTATAACATAGATCTTCCTTTCTTTTCCCTAGACTTGTCGTAAAATACAAATGGAATAAGAGCATCTCACGCAAGATATGACGAATGGAATCCACCATGAAAAAAGAGACGCACGCTGCTATTTCATGTGCCGTTAGTATGACGCAGCAAGCTTCCAATCCTAATCTAATTACAGTACTCTATATATGATGCCTCCAGGAATATTCCAACACTAAGCATCCTTAACAACGGTCACGAAATGTTGGCATCTCTACAAATAATTAAAGCCTTCTTGACTGGCACAAACTACAGCTGTAGCTATCATAGCTGTAGTATCTATTTCCGAGCGAGTGATTCCGAAGGCAGGCGACTCCATTGACAACAGGGCTCTAATTCGTCACTCAAGGCCTGGTTCGATTCCTAAAAACTCAAACACCTGCCACATAACGCGTCTTCAGGTTCGCACAAATACTTCGCTCACGTAGTCGCACACTCGCAGAACTATAATCTCTCGCCGATTATTTCGGAAGACAAAAAACGCAATGCATGCCCACCTCCCTCCGCGTACCTCACACCTCTAGAATTGCTCACATTTCCATGAGCGCTGTTTTGGACTAACTGTTGTACACTTTCCAACTCTATTTATCTCAAGTACCACCCCATCGCCTTCCTATTTCCATTCCTAGCCCTAACTCTACCGAGAAGAACAAAGACAAATACGGAGGAAACATCAGAACCAAAGAAAAAAAAAAAAAAAAAAAAAAAAAAAAACTTTGTAAATAAGAACAATACCACATTCATAACAAGAAACAACCCTCCGAACAACAGAATTGTCAGCCTCCCTTACCGTCTGCAACCCGCGGTTGTTCACCCTGGCTGCAATGTCAGCCCATATTTTGCTCGTGAAATTCCCGCGATCCAGCGCCCGGTATTTCTCTCCGAAGGCCTGCAGCAGCACTGTCGTCGCGCTCTCACTCCACTCAATAGCCGGGTCCCTCGAACTCCGCCCACGCAGCTTGCCAATCTGAGGACTATTGGCGGTACCCACATCCCCTTCACTAATCTGACGCTCTCGCGGTTCCATCTTCTGCTCCACCCCCAGCATCGCCGCGCTCATCACCCCGAGCTTTCCATCTATGTCATCCACGCCGTGGCCGTGCTTCCCATTGCCCGTGTCCCGTGCTTGCCCATTGCCCAAGATCACGGTACGGCCGTGAAACTGCGCGTGGCCATTGCCCAGGGTTTGGTTATCGTCGCCCATGGGTTTCTCGCTGTACAAAATTCGCTGCTGCTCGCCCTCGTCACCCAGCATCCTCAACCTGCCCACGGGCGCCATGTCCAGGCGTCCAACCACCACATGGTGGTCTTCACAATGGACCAACGTCTCCAGGACGCCATGACCAACGCTATCACCCTGCGCCTGGTGTTGGTGCTGATGCTGATGCTGCTGCATCATCATCTCACCGTTGCCGCGGTGCCTCTTGTCCTTCTTTCGGTCCTCTGTCGAACAGTGATGAAGACCGACGCCGACACCGCCGCGCAAACTTGGATGGATGCGTTGCGAGCCTCCCTCGTCTCTCGTCCTCGCACCTTCTCACAGACCGGCGAGAAGATAACTGTTTCTCACTGTCACCCTTCTCAACGTGCAGCCTTCAGCCTAAGCCTGGAGCATACTTTCTCGCAGAAAACATTTTGTTCCTTCCTTCCAAAATTGTTTTTCCCCCTAATTGGGTAAATTTCCGTTCTCAAAATTTTCCATTTGGACCAATGACAGGGCTTGAAGCTCTCTTTGAAAGCAAAATTTTATTTGGGCTTACTTTTAAGAAGGATAGATCATTTCTAGTCAACAATAAAAATTGAGCTTTTCTTATCCAAAATAAATCATTTCACTAGAATCAAGTGAGTGTTATCATCGTTATGTAAATGAATGTAGTCAAATATGTTTATCATTGTGAAAGTCTTCCATTGATTTTTGTAATTCCTCTCCTTCACTTGCAATACTCTCTAAGTCTTTGTGATGTTTTCTCAGAAACATCCTAAGTCCGAGAAGCAATTTAATGTTTCTAAAAAAAGAGCACAAGAAAATCTCAAGCATTAGATAGACACATGAATGATCACATGCATGGAAAAGTGTTGATAGATAAATAACTAAATATTAAAAGAGGTACTGCATAGGTTATGGGCTCTATATATGGGAAAGACTAGGCTCCATTTTTGCTAACATCCTTTAGAAATTAAAAAATTGTTGATAATTCACAATAATTCAAGTCTAGGAACATTTTTTACAAATTTGCAAATTCACCTTTCTTTTTGGTGAGTCCGAAAGATACGAGTCCTACATACGAGTGCTTAAATAATTTAATATTTTGAAGAATTAGTATAGAGTAACCTAAATATTGTAAAGGATGAAGAAAAAGAAATTCAAGTTTAATATGAGAGAATTAGTTATTGTTATCTTAATCAAGTCATGTCACATTAAACTTCATGCTCTACAAGGGCACAAGTAAATGTTCACTTTAATCTCACTAATTCGTGAACATGACTTCATGTGCACATCTTGCATCTTACTTCTAAGCTAATGAACACGATCTTATTATGCAGATGCTCTAGGTGACTTTGTGCATAGTAGATATATTTTATTCAAATAACAAACTATCTATACTATTTATAGTCCAACCATTAATAAGGTGAAGGATTTCATAATTTAGAATTTATTTTTCATGAAGAATGCAAATTTCTGCATGATTTATATTCCAAAAATTGGAATGTATAAAGAAATTTGAAAGTAAAAAAAACTTTTGAGTTCATGTTGATTAAAACTTAGCTTCATGTTCATGCAAAAGTTTGCATTCTCCATGAAAACTAAATTCCACTTATGATAGTATCATAATATGATCACCAATTTTAATTTATTAATAAAACATCCAATTTTTTATTTAAACACCATGAATTTTGATTTAACATAATCTTAATTGTTGAGTCTAAACATCTAATAGGAATAATAAAATAATAACAAAACTATTTTAATTTTTTGAATTTAAAAGCCACCAAGCTCTTACACTTTGCATATATAAGATCACCAAGTTCTTCCATGCCTCCCAACTATTTGGGGCTTAAAACGATTATGCTATAAAAAAGAATTCATAGTATAATTCAAATATTCAAGATGACTTTAAAGATAACTCTATTTTCTCAAGAATTTCAATACTTGAATGGTGTTGGTAGTTTGATACCATATGAATAGTGTGAATTGAAGAGTCAAATCAATCGTAAGCCAAGTAATGGTCCGTTGCCAGGAAATTCTAACAGATGGTTTTATGTTCTTAGTTGACTACTAGAACAAGCGTTGCTTGTCACTACTGTATGAGGTATAAAGGGGTGGACTGGCGCTAGTTTCACAATATAGACATAAGCGGGGACAAAGCCACGAGCAATGAGTGACACTCGTTATATAAAACAAAGTTGTAGGTCCTCTAAACTAATGCATTGGGGTCTCTATGGGTCGTAGTTTTGTCGCACTGGAGATCGGAGGCGCCGTGACGCTAATGACATGGAATTTGGTTTGCGTGATTAATTCTTGGGCATTGTAGGATTTATTGATCTCCGGAGGTGCCCGTGAGTCAAAGTCCTAGGTCCCCGGTTTGCATCCTGGACTTTGACGTGCGCTGCGAAAGGATGGTTTTAGAATCTTCGGCATGTGATTCAGTGGTAACGAGGTGCTGTCTCAAGCAAGTGCCAGTGCATGGTGCCCCGACTTGTAGGCCACTAGACTTAGAGTGTTTTAACTTTTATTGATTTAAAAGTTGATGGAATTAGGGCAAATTGAGTGGGCATATGGTATAGATGAGATTTGAATTGATAACACACATGGTGGCGACTATATCTATGCTCTATAGGATATATAGAGTAAGTGTACTATAGGAAATTAGCCGCCTACTTCCATATTTGGACAATTGCATGTCACTATTAGCTTCAATAGACGGCTTCAATTTTAGTGCATTTTTGTTGTGTAATT
Organism: Ceratodon purpureus; assembly: GCA_014871385.1. Classification (NCBI taxonomy): domain Eukaryota; kingdom Viridiplantae; phylum Streptophyta; class Bryopsida; order Pseudoditrichales; family Ditrichaceae; genus Ceratodon; species Ceratodon purpureus. Next base: position 12,225,463 of record CM026426.1, read on the forward strand.
CATCTTCATTTCTAGATATTTGTCATAAGAACACATACTATTCAAAGGATCAATAGAACATTACATAGATGCCAATCTCTTGAGCCTAATGCCCTATGACAATACCTAGGTTACGCATGGATTGATGCAAACATCATAGTTCAAACACGGAATACAACAAAGCTTTTAACGCGTGCATACCATGATATTTGGTTAGACTAATTTACATTGCCCAAGATTTGGACATGTTGGCTATGTTGTGTGTTGTGCAAGCAGATTCCAAGAATTTCGATTACAATTAGACTTGCATCCAATTTGAAGGAGCATGCCGGTCTGTCTTCAGAAAACAAAGTTCAAAGGGACGGCGCTTCTCCTCCTTTGTCCTTGCAGCTTGCTATGACACTTAGTTTGAGGACTAGAACGTCCATGCAAATCAACGTCTTAACTTTTATTGAACAATGTGAACATACCCCTAAGTCTCAATGTTCAAGAAGAAAGCCTGTGCTCCAAGTTACTAAAGCGTCTTCTTTAAATCCCCCATGGACTGCGCCCATCAAGACCTTGATTCAGCCACATTGTTGATTTTAAAAGAGAAGCCTAACTTCGGCCCATTATCTATTATGACTTCTTGCATTCTTGCTCCAAAGACACACCTTCTTCGTTAAGAATTAAGGACTTCTTCTGGCTTTGTCAATGCGCATCAATGCCGCCAATTGCTACGGTCTCTCTTTGGTTGCACTTCAGAGGCGCTCCCTGCGGTTTTAGAGAAACAACGCATATTAGACACACATAAGAATACATATTGAATGACAGGGTTCTTTGAATACCACAATAAACTAGATCTAGGGATTGAGAGAAAGTAGTGTTTATCTTTTTGTCTTGAGCCTTTAGGTATAGGGTGAGCCCTGCCAGAGGGGCTTACGCGATGTGGGTTACCTACCGGTTTGGATAAGGGCAAAGCTCGGCTCATCCTGAAAAGGGGTACCTCACATTGTGTGAGCCCCTCCGGCCAAGGGCTCACCCGACGTAACACACGTGTGCACTCCCTGTCACACAAGTTTATTATTAATACTGCCTAAATTCTCAACATGGCTTCGGGGTTGAAGTTGCGTGCTCGTTCCATGAGCAACCGCAAGGTCACATCTTTGAATCCCACTGCTAATTTCCATGTCGCGGAGTACATACAAATAGTCTTGGCTATTTTTTATTGGGTGCCGCGAGGATTCAAACCCGGAACCCTAACCATGGCGTAGTACGTGCCTAGAATTCCCTAGCTGCCATTTTGCAGAAAACCTTTCAAGGCTGCTTGGGTTGTTGGGCCTAGCGCGTTTTTTGACGGGGTTGGAAATTCTGCCCAAAAACTCGGGAGGCTAAGAGAGGCGGGTGTTCGACCGCATGAGGTATTTTCAATTTCTAAGTTAATCTTTCACAAAGTCGGTTACGTCGACTAGAGGCACTCGACTCAGTAACTTTGCGAGTGTTTATTTCGGGAGTGTTGCATGTCTGTACTTCTTGTCTCTTTTGCACATGTTTGTTGTATCTGAGGCCTAGTGGTCAATACCTTGCCTTCATGTCGTTTTGTCATTTTCCTAATGGGCAAGGATGCTCGCTTTTTTTTTGGTACCAAGCCTCCTCATATATACCAAAAGAGTTAAACCCAATGCCAACGTGGTGCCTACTACCATAGTCCACCCAACTATGGTGGGGGGTCTTGAGACCTCGTCGTATGGGTACTCAAAAAGACCTTTGGGGATGACATGTCAGTTGTCTTCAAGGCACTTAGTATAGAAGCACTTAATGTAGAAAAGTGTTTACTTTTGAAAGGGGGGAGTAGCTCTAGATTCATTATTCTTTGTCCAGTGGCTATCAGATTAGTGAATAGAATGAACAAACACTATATTCACGTCGGCCCCTTCGGAGCCAAAGTTCTTCTTCTTCTTAAAAAGAGTCCAAAAGAAAGAAAACATGCTCTTTCAAAAGGCCTTCTAAGGCCAGGTTATCGTAGGGAATACACTCGGAAGCATCCACGGGGGTCCTCAAAAACTTAAAGCCGTCATTGTTAACCCTTTATTGACACTGCGGACCAAATTGGTCCGCGAGGCAGCTTCGCGCGGCTTTGGGGGGCGGAGCAGGCACAGGGTGTGGAACATGCAGTCGCAGGCCCCTGCTCATTTTCTGCCCTCCTCCGCCTGGAAAACTCCGATCGACAATACAATCCTTGCACTGTTCAGGCCAGATTCACAAGATGATGAGAGAGGGTGCTTGAGGTAGCTTGAGTGCAGCACGGGCAAGGAGCTGCAAAGAGGCTTTGAGAAAATTTCGAGAAGCGGGCTGCAAAGAGAATAATGGGTCTGACTCGTCAATTGTGGAAGAGAACACTTTGCAGCCACGGCACAGTGGGGTGGGAGAGTACCGTTGGGTGCTTCCTTCAACGGTGTTTTTTTATTTTTAGTTTCTCCTTTCACTTTGGCAGTTGGTGAATTCGACCTTTGGTGAATTTGACCTTCGCTTTTGGTGGGTGTCCACAGAAGCAAGTTTTGCTTGAAGCTATCAGAAGGTGGTGAATTTGGCATTTCCTGAATTTGGGGTTTGGTGAAGATGGGTGTCCATAGAAGCAATTCTTGTATGAAGCTAGAAAGAGAGATCAGGAGGTGGTTGCAAGAGGATTTAGGGTGTTTTCAGGATATTGTTGCAAATGAAATTTGTTTGATGCTTGATGAGAGTCACCTGGCTTCCAAGCCGAGACCCAAGAGTGTTGTGTGGCCTTCTAAACCTCTTGGTAGGAATTGGAGGTTTCTGTTTAGACACCTGGTAGCAAGGCAATTGGGGTGGATTGAGAGAAAACCGTTTCCTGATTTCTTGAACACCTTGTTGAAAGAAGAGTGGTGGCCTGATCAAGAGAGATTGGAATCTCTTGAGACATGCCAAGTTATGGACGGCACTGCAAGCTCTGGGTCACGTTTGGTGAGGGTGGAGACGATGGTAGACTCGGATGCTGCGTCTGTGAGGGTAGAGGTTGCTGTTGAAGTTGGTGGTGAGCGTCGTGTGAGACAACGCCTGTCTACTTCGACGGAGGATTTCAATCGAGGAGGCGCTGCCAGGGTTGGAGGGGCCTCCAACGCCGCAGCAGCAGTGCGAGGTGCAAGAGCGACGGGAGGCCGAGGGACAAGAGCTCCAGGTGAGTGCCAGTCGACAATAAATTCCCCCCCACCCTTGACTGACTGTGAGAGTATGGAAAATTCTCATACTGTCAATTTGTTTGATCAGGAGGACCTACACGCGACATCGCATGAATTGGATGCTTTGTTGGCTTTGGTGAACAGCGGTGTGGGGGGGGGGGGGGGGGAATTAGATTCACAAGGTCTGACTGATTTTGAGAATGTGTTGAAGATGCGTGATAGGAATGTTAGATTGAGGTCTGATGGGGTATTGACTGCACCATCTTCGCATTATGATCTTGGATTTAGAGGAAAGACTGTGATTGTCCCTATAAGTGAAATACCATTGCTGCATATTGATCCTGATTCCCCATGTTCTGGTCTAATTGAATTTTGGGGTATTGTGGTCCATGATAGTTTTGATGTGGTTTATGGTATTCAAATGCTCACAGTGACTTTATATGGACCTTGGGGGACTTTTGAAGTGCCTGAACCTGTCTCTCTAATTGTTGAGGATGGTCAACCACATAGTGTGCCACTTCTGCAAATTTGGGGTGGTGTTGTCCCTGATTCTGTTGATGGTGAAGGAAGTCATAGTGATGTCAGCACAAGTGATGATGAATATTTCCCACATGGTGGTGAAGATGAAGATGACATGGGAGACAAATTAGACTCCATGCTCTTGAGTCCAAAAACCAGGAAGTGGTTGCTTAGCTCAGGTGAGATGCAGAATGAAATTGGTTTAGGCTATGATGATTATGAGCAAATCTGCAATATGTCTGATACTGACAGGTTTAGTGAGACTATGTGGAATTCTACATTGACAGAGTTACCAGCTGTGGATTTCCTTGGTGAGCATGAGGGATTTAGCCATGCCACTCTAGGTTGCACTGAACCTTTACAATTCTTTTCACTGTATTGGCCTCATTCAACTTTGATAAAGATTTGTATGCAAACTAATCTGTATGCAACAAGTGTGGATGAGAATGGGAGAAGCAAGGGTGGCCAGCGATGGACTCCATTGGTAGTGTCTGAATTACGAGCGTGGTTTGGAGTGCTCATCGTCATGGCATTGAAGAAAGTACCACAAACGCGATTCCATTGGTCCAGGGACAATGAGGTATGGAGAACTCTAGCCATTGCAAATTGCATGAGTCGTAACCGCTTTGAGTCAATTGGAAAATGTGTGCACTTGGTTGATAATGAAACTGTAGTGACTGATAAATCAGATCCTGCATATAGTAAAATTGCTAAGACACAATGGCTTGTGGATGACTTCAATGTTTTGTGCTCTGAAATGTGGGATGCTGAGAAGAACTTGACTGTAGATGAAATGATGGTACCATATACTGGTAAGTATTCGCCTATAAGGCAATACATGAAGGCAAAGCCTACCCAATATGGTATCTGTTACGCCCTGAAGATACTCGGAGTGCAGACGGCAAAGAAGTAAACAGCGGTGCAGACTGGGAGTTCGAAGAGAGAATTTAGGACAGTCAGGCTATAAGAGCGTAGGCAGCGAAAGGGGCGACAGTCGTAGTTTTGGTTAGGTTACTCGCACTGTAGCAACTAGACGCTGGTTCCATGGCTCTCTTGTACTTCCCCTCCAGGACTTAAACTGGACACTAAGCATTTCTCTTCCTCTCCGATGCATGTCGTACCTCTCCTTTATATCTCTGCCCTTCTATTCTGTGTTGCTTGTTCACTCCTGGTTCTGCTTTGGAAACTCAGTCGTCCGGGGACAACCCTAGCTGGCTTGGCCTGGTCTTTCCCTCTTCCATACGCTCCTTCCTAAGTCGGACAGGCAGCGTTGGGGTCTTGGTAGTTAACGTCCGGGCACTGGGACATCCTGATCTCCACGGTATTACCTATAACCAAGCTTCGACCTCCCCTATACCCAAGACTCTCCCCCCTTTTTCCCTTATAAGCCCCGCTAAACCACGACTCCCTGGTGACCGAGCCAGCCTCTCTTACCACGTAGCCTTCCACCAACTCCATTCAGAATCCCAGCTAACATTTTGGCGACCATGCTGGGGATGGATTGGTGAAAGGAAACGTGCTTCACTTACCCTCCTCTAGGACACCATGCCTCCACGAAAAATAGCTGCAGAGACAGCCAGAAACAATGAGGCCGAGGACGCCATTGTTGTCCAAGACGATCCTGATGCTACGAAAGAGTTTCTCCAATGGATGAAACAACAAATGGCAGATCTTGCTGCCCGGGCCGAGGCCACCAACGCCAAACTAGAATTTCTGAGTGAACAATACCAGAACATGCAAAACAGTCGAAACCAGGAAACCATGGACGGCATGCCACCAGATCTTGCTGGCCAAGCGTCACAAATAGCCGCCGAAGCAATAAGGTCGGCCACAATCCCACGACAGAATCCCACAGCCGGGATCTCACACAGCTCAGGTAGCCAGGATAGTCACGCAAAGTTGCCTAAAATCCCATATCCAGTTTTCGATGAGAAAAGCGACCCAGACTGGCACCTACGAAGATTCAAAGTAATAGCGAGAACCAACGGTGTCAACAATCCCTCTGACTTACAGAACATTTTTGGCACCACATTACAAGGCCAGCACATCAACTGGTATATTGATTTCGAGACCGATCACCCCCTGGCGACCTGGGAGGCCATGGAGATTAGTTTCTTACACAAATTTCGTAAGCTAAAAACAAGCTCGGAAATTCTAAGAGCTCTAGGGACCATTGTCCAAGAACGAGACGAATCAGTGGATAGATTCTATGATAGGTTCCGACAACTCGCTGACAAACTAAATCAGAAACCAGAAGAGGACTACCTCTGCGAATGGTTCAAAAAAGGGTTGCTACCCTGGATTCAGCAAGGCATAGTTATCAGGGGGGTAAAGACTTTACAAGACATCCTAGACGCCGCAAACGACATTAGTCGGGAGCTAGGTGCCCTTCAAAAAACCCAAGCCCCGCTGTTACCCCTCCCCACCTATCGTACCGAGGCTCGGGGACAACCGACACCATGTATCAACTGTGGAAAAATGCATGGAGGGCGTTGTTGGTTTGCTAATACGCTGTCACGTCCCGACGAACCACGACGACCTCGTCCGGCGGCGGCTGCTGTTCAAACTGAGGAAATTGGAGTCGACGCTTTCCAACCCAACAGGAATGATGCCTGCTGGGAGTGTGGGTCCCTTAATCACCGGCGAGGGCAGTGTCCACAGCTGCGCCAAAGATGGGCCAATACTAACGCTCCACCTGCTGAGCCACCAAGGACGTCCACATTACCAAGGCGCGGCGGGGTAACCATCACAGAAGTCCCCGGAGCCGAAGCCAAGATAGCCACCATATCTGCCGCAGCTGTCTCCACTAGGTCTAAACCTGCCCCACCGCCTGAACAAGTAGAACGCGCAGTCGAGCCTAGAAAGCTATTCCCACCCAACCATTGGGAACGATTGCATCAAATTCGCCAGAATTTCCAGGACGACTTAGAAGCCCCGACAACTATACCAAAATTTCAGGATATCATGGATACTACAAACATCACCATTACGCTATCCAAATTGTTGGAACTAAGCCCCGAATTCCAAAAGTATTTGCAACAAGTCGCTCTGCCAAATTTGCCCTCACACCACGCTGCCATTGAGGTCAACACCACCATATTGGACCCAGACGCTGCAGTCATTCACATGCAGATAGGACAATTTGAGCTCACCAATGTGCTAGTAGATGGAGGGTCTGGCGTAAATGTCATGAGCAACACCCTACGAGAAACCTTAGGACTACCCAGACCAAAGGCTGCCCAGTTCATCTTACGTATGGCCAATGATGCTCCAGTCACACCCATGGGGATATTGTCCTCAGTGGCGATTACCACTCATGGAGTAACTACGCCCGCCACCTTCGTCATCATCGACATGCCCGAACGTAGTAATTTTCCCGTAATACTGGGCCGGCCCTGGCTAAGAGACATGCACGCCATTCATGATTGGTCTCGCAATCAAATCCGCATCCACCGCCGAGGACAAACCATGATCATTCCAGTAGATGGCTGTGTCACCAAAGCCAAAGCCAACCAAATTAGAGACCACGCCGGCACAAATTGGCTCCATGGACTATCCCATGAACAGGAGGCTTTGGTGTTTCAAGCAGACCCAGACCTTGTACCCCTAGCAGAAATACATTTAGCAAGTCTTGTACCCGAACCAGAGAAAATGGATATTCCTCTATATTTTACAACAGAGATACAAGAAAAAATACAGGTCCAAGCTATCCCCGCCAAAGAAGCATTAAAAAACCAAACGGTAAATGGTTGGTCCCATGGCGCAAAGGACAAGGTAGAATTGGTCAACTTAGGCTCTGAAGCTCACCCCAAATTTGTCAAAATCAACGCTGAAGCACCGAAGGAAATCAAACAGGCAGCCATTGCATTGTTCCACGAATATCAGGATATCTTCGCATGGAACCATGAAGACCTCAAAGGCATTCCCAGCAGCTTGGCAGAACACACCATCGATTTAGTTCCCAATGCTCACCCAGTACAACAGAGACGTTATAGGATGAACCCGAACTATGCCACAAAGGTCAAATCCGAACTGGACAAACTGCTACAAGCAAAGTTTATATCACCAGTAGATTCGGCACCCTGGTTGTCCCCAATGGTTATCATCCCCAAAAAGAATGGTACCCTGCGAATATGCGTGGATTTCAGGAAATTAAACGCAGCAACCAAAAAAGATCACTACCCGTTACCTTACATGGAAGAGATAATTGACGAAGTCGCCGGCCACGAAATGTATTCGTTCATCGACTGCTTCTCTGGATATTATCAGGTAGCCATGGCCGACCAAGACAAAAATAAGACGGCATTTTCGACAGAATGGGGTCCTTTCCAATTCGAACGAATGCCCTTTGGAGCCAAGAATGCACCAATGACATTCCAAAGAGTCATGGAGGTTATTTTTCGACCGTACTTGAAACGGTTTTTTCCGAATCTACTTAGATGACGGCACCGTCTATGGCTCTATGATCGACCATGTCACCCATTTACGCCACATCTTCAATGCCTGCAGAGCGAATGGCGTCAGCCTCAACGCCGATAAATGCATGTTCCTCTTCTTCGCCGGAATCATACTCGGCTATATTGTCTGCAAGTACGGAAAACTCCCAGACCCCGAAAAAATCAAGGACATCCTGGACATGACACCACCTACCGATCAAAAGGGCGTCCAACGCCTCTTGGGATTGGCTCAGTTTAACAGAATTTACATTGAGAAGCTCGCCCATATTACAGCGCCCATCACGGCGTTAAATCACTCGCAGTACAAATACCCCCAGGATTGGTCCCCGGCAGCCCAGGACGCCTTAGAGAAAATTAAAACAGCCTATTCAAATGCTCCAATCCTGATTGCACCAAATTGGTCTCAACCTTTCCATGTACATACAGACGCCTCAAATTTAGCCGTAGGAGTCATGTTGGCTCAAAACCCCACAGGGAAACACGATCAACCTGTTGCCTATGCAAGCCGGCTCTTGAACACCGCCGAAAGAAATTACTCCACAACAGAGCGCGAAGCATTGGCAATGATCTACGCAGTCAAAAAATTCCGACACTATCTTCTAGGCAATAAGTTCAGATTCATCGTAGATCACCACAGTCTAGCTTACCTGGTAAATCAACCTTTAGTTAGTGGCAGGGTCGCCAGATGGATCATGATATTGTTGGAATATGATTTCGAAGTCGTTTATGTTCCGGGGAAACGTCACATCATTGCTGATTACTTATCCCGTGACACCAATGCTACCTCTCATGGCGTCGATGACTCCTTTAACGACCCCTATATCCAAGCTGCAACCATGGCTGTTGAATCCCCATCAGACTGGAGAACACCAATCATACAGTATTTAAACACTGGCTGTACACCCACCGCCCTCACAGGCACACGCCGAATAAGTTTTGTACGCAGTACTCTGCCCTACACAGTCATCCAAGGACAGCTTTATCGGCGAGGGATAGACAGAGAGACCAGGGTTTGTGTACCCTCGGACAAACAGCAGGAAATCATCTCCCTCCTCCATGATGGTCCAGCAGGGGGCCACCAAGGGGCTGACACCACCATTAAGAAAATTCTCACCGCCAAGTACTGGTGGCCCACGCTTCAACGAGACGTCCATACTTACGTCAAACGATGCCACGCTTGCCAAATCTCAACGACCAATTTTCAACACCAAGGCAAAGTACCGCTGAAGTCGATACCACCGTTAGGCCCCTTTTTGCGCTGGGGTCTCGATTTCGTCGGCCCCATCCGCCCTGCGACCAAACAAGGATTTAAATACATACTCGTGGCCACCGACTATACTACAAAATGGGTAGAAGCTAAGCCCCTACGCACTAATACAGCCATGGTTACTGCCACGTTCATTTATGAAAACATTATAACTCGCTTTGGCTGTCCATTGGAGATCATGTCCGACCAAGGCTCTCATTTTATCAATGCCGTCATCGAGGAGCTGCTGGATCACCATATAATTAAACACCGTACTAGTACTGTTTATTATCCTCAGGGAAACGGTCAGGCAGAATCCACGAACAAAACCTTGATTAATATGCTCCGGCGATTTATTCATGCTAACAAGGTCGACTGGGATATCTGTCTTCCAGCAGCACTCTGGGCGTATCGGGTGGCAACCAAAACAGCAACCCAAGCCAGTCCCTTCGAGTTGGTATATGGCACGCAGCCCCTGCTGCCCACTGAATACATCGCCCCCACGTTCCAGTCTCTCCAGCCCCGGGACTATACACCTCATCGTGTATTAGCCGCCAGAATTCACGACATCCACCACCTTGAGGAACTTCGGGATCAAGCGCATCAGAACATCCTTCATAAGCAGCAATTGAGTGCACGACATTTCCAGGCGTCCCAACCACCACGCAAGTTTACTAAAGGCGACTTGGTATTGTGGTGCCCCCGGGATCCAAAGCTGAGAAAAACCAAATTCGAAACCATTTGGCATGGTCCATACAGGGTACAGCTGGTCCTCCCCAACAACACGGTTCTTCTGGTTAATAACACTAATTACGACAACCACGCTACAATTGTAAATGCCACTAAGCTAAAACAATATCACACTAATAATCCCAGCCTATCCCCGCCCACTAGCCTAGGAGAACTCTATACTACCTTGGCCAACGAGGCAAACCAACAGCATGACTGGGACGTCCACGATAATGATGATCAGCAACATGATGACCAGTCCCAAACTACTAATCAGCAGCAGTCTACTGATCAGGCCCAAATAGCTAATCAGCAACATCATGATCCCCAGTCTCAGCCGTCTCATCCTGGCCCCCCTGAGATCAGCATCAGTCTGATTCAGGTCATGGCCATCCACCAAGACCACCACGGACATCATGGCGAAGAGACAGCAGCCCCTCCGGTCACATCCCGCAAGAATAGGCAGTCACCGCCACCATCCTCGCGAAGGCTCTTCTGTCACCATTGTCAACCTCAGCCGCCTTCCTCATGCCCACGCCGTCTCATCAGTCGCCTCACAGGGCCGCCACTCTCTCTTCCTCCCCAACCTCTGCCCCCTCTTCCTATCCTCTCCTGGCAGGACCTGATTCCACTCTTCCTCTCCTCTGGTCCATCTCCTCCGCTCCGCCTCCCCTATCCAGCGCCTCTCGCACTTCCCGCCCCTTCAGGACGCTTGCTCTGCGCGGACGCCATGGCTGCCCCCGGCCCCAGGAAGAAGGAGCCACCATTTTACGTGCCGCGCATGGTGTTGGAATGGAAACGCAGGGCCGACACCATATGGACCACGAACACCGGGCTCATCAAATATTGGACATTACTGAAGGGAGAAGTCAGCCTCAGCCGCTGTCAGCAGTTCGTCGACAGCATGAGGACGCGCAGTGAAGACGAGCCTCACCCCACCGGAATTGTCAATGGCATCGAAGTCACATATTCTTCCCGATACCTCCACGCGTATTTCGGCTGGGACGGCACAGGAGTGACAAAGTGGGGGCCGAACTGCGCATTGCCCCAACCAGACATTCCGGCATTGGTACATCACACGCCTCCGCTGGACGACGGTCGCTACGACGTTTTCGCCCTCGGCAAAGTCTTGCCTGAGCCGTGGTTCTCCAGAATCCGAGGTATTTTGAGTCAAGTTTATTTCAAAAATAATTGCAATAGTGTTACAGTAGACCAGCTTACCTTGATGTTCATGGCGGATCAAGGCGAGAAGGTAAACTGGGGTCTGTTGGTCGACGAAAATATTCGGGTACAGCTCAGAGCTTACCGACGCGACCCCACCTACTCCAGTCCGCTCGGGCCTTTTCTCTCCGCCTACATTAGCCATTTCATCGCTTACCACCAGCGCCATGGCCGCCCTCCAGCAATCGGGACGTTCCTGGACATCCAGCGCGACTTGGGCATCCCCGCCAACACTGCACCACCCGCACCCAGCAACAAACGCCAACGGGTGTTGGAGCTCGCAACCGGGGGAGCGATCACCACGGCCACAACGTATGGCCCACACACAAGCCAACTCCGGAGTCAGGTGGAAACGATCAAGGAAGGATTGGAGGTACTGATACAAATGTCACACACAGCAGAGCAGGAGAAGGAAGGGATAGCAACAGCTCACCGGGAATTGGAGGAGCGAGCTCGGCGTAGAATCTCCCAAGCAACCCTGACAGCACAGCAGCAAGCCAACAAAGCCATCACTGACGCCAAGGCAGAGCTCCTGCAGCAGATCGAGGAAGGCCAAGTAACCCTGAACAATTTACGACAGAGGCTGACCAACGTGGAATTAGAACTCAGTAACACCCAGGAGCAGGTAGATCTCTTGAGCAAAGAGAAACAGGGGTTGGAAGAAAAGACCAAAAAATTAGAATTGCAGAATGCGGAGTATTTGGCAAGGTGCAAATCACTTACCGAGGCAGCAACCTCCCTGGGACATCCTACAACCATGGACATCACCAAACTGCAGCAGGAGAAGATGGCATTGGAGCAAGCACGGGCAGATTTTGATATAAACAAGAGTGGTTGGATTCAGAGCGCAGCGTACACAATTGCAACCATAGCCTACCGCATCCTCGGAGATCACCAGCAAGCAACGGAGCCCCCGCAAGAATTCTTGGACAAATGCTTGGACGAGGCCATAGCTGCACTGGATCGTGAGCAATCAGACCACGACTGGGAAGACATGGACAGTGAGCTAATGAGCTTCCTGGACCAAACAGCTGAAGAAGCTCAGGATAAGGGCAAGATGACGTACCAGTCCCCACCTAGAGGAGCCAGCGGTACCCCCTTGACGGCCATGGCGTCTACGTCGTCCCCGGCAGCGGCTTTTTTCCCACAACACCTGGATCCTGCCGAACACGTCGATATTCCGGAGCATATCACCGACACTGATCACACGCCTCCGCAGTCACCGCCACACCCTGCCCGCCATCACGAGACGCCCAGCCAACCCACGGTAATCCCTAAATCCAGACCTTTAAAGTTTCACAAAGATGCTTTGAAGAAATTGGAAGAAGAGAACAACCTTGAAGTGCAGGCCAGCGATGACAGCGATGCAGAAGACGAATTGGAAACCGCGATTGACTTGGTGAAACAGTATTTTTGGGATAACCCTGATCTCGCTGCTCGGTATTCGGATCCAGAGGCTGACCAAGTATTTTGCCCCGCGTGCAATAAAACCTTGGGAAAGACTGTTTTTGATGTGTATGCTCATGCCACCACATCAAGGTCTAACCATAATCTAATACACCGAGGTGTGGGTGCAGCTATAGCCGCCCTCTATGGCGATCAGGCTCCTCCCCGCCGACGTACTCAGGTGCCAAGAGAGGAGACACGCCCCGACCGCAGGCCCGCTCACCGACGCTCCCGCGCTTAAACAACCCCAGCCAATCTGCGGACAGATTGCAATCTTCGAAGGATGGCAAAATGTTACGCCCTGAAGATACTCGGAGTGCAGACGGCAAAGAAGTAAACAGCGGTGCAGACTGGGAGTTCGAAGAGAGAATTTAGGACAGTCAGGCTATAAGAGCGTAGGCAGCGAAAGGGGCGACAGTCGTAGTTTTGGTTAGGTTACTCGCACTGTAGCAACTAGACGCTGGTTCCATGGCTCTCTTGTACTTCCCCTCCAGGACTTAAACTGGACACTAAGCATTTCTCTTCCTCTCCGATGCATGTCGTACCTCTCCTTTATATCTCTGCCCTTCTATTCTGTGTTGCTTGTTCACTCCTGGTTCTGCTTTGGAAACTCAGTCGTCCGGGGACAACCCTAGCTGGCTTGGCCTGGTCTTTCCCTCTTCCATACGCTCCTTCCTAAGTCGGACAGGCAGCGTTGGGGTCTTGGTAGTTAACGTCCGGGCACTGGGACATCCTGATCTCCACGGTATTACCTATAACCAAGCTTCGACCTCCCCTATACCCAAGACTCTCCCCCCTTTTTCCCTTATAAGCCCCGCTAAACCACGACTCCCTGGTGACCGAGCCAGCCTCTCTTACCACGTAGCCTTCCACCAACTCCATTCAGAATCCCAGCTAACAGTATCAAAATTTGGTGTTTAGCAAATAGTAAATCAAAATATGTTCAACACATGGAGGTATATTGTGGGGCATCGACGTCCAAAGATGATAACCATGCAACGGGGTTCAAAATAGTGAACCAATTAATGCGGGGCCATGAAGGTAAGGGTCATATTGTGACTTGTGATAATTTTTTTACTAGTCCTAAATTGTTTTGGTGTCTACTACAGAAAGGAATTTATGCAACCGGTACATGTAGGTCTAATCGTATAGGTTGGCCTAATGCACTCACCATAAATCCACGAACAGGGAGTAGAGGTCAATTGTGGTTTAGAATGCATGCTAGTGGTAGAATGGCTGCCATTTGTTGGTTTGATAACAAACCGGTCAACTTATTGTCCACGGCATTTTCTCCCTTGGATGGTAATGGTCAAGTCTATGTGTCTAGGTGGCATAGTGGAGAGTTTGTTTCAGTCCCTTATAGTCCCATACTAATCCACTACCAGGAAACCATGAGAGGAGTAGATGTACAAGATCAATTACGAGGATACTACAGCGTGCAACGAAAAGACCACAAATGGTGGCACCGTATCCTATTTCACATCTTAGACACTTCTTTTGTGAATTCATACATCATTTACAAATCTCATATGGCTCATTTTGGTAAGAAATGTCTAAGCCATGTGAAGTTCAATTTGGTTGTTGCTAATGCATTGATGGCAGGATATACCAAGCGTGAGCTTCCAAGGACCACAGTTGTTGATGCAGTGGTTCCACGACCCACAAAATTGCATTACACTGATAAGTGGGTTGCAGATAAACGCAAGAAGCAACAATGTGTTTTATGTGGCAAGAAAATGAATTTTTATTGTCCAACTTGCAATAAATCAATGTGTATGGGGAAATGTTTTGTGGATTACCATTCAAGACGCTTATGATGTAGTCATATCAGTTGAAATTGGCTTGGTTTATGTTTTATACAAACTTCTTGGTTTATTGACACAGTTCATGTTTAGTATGGGGGCATAGGGGTCCAATGCCAAATTTTAGGTGGTTCCTCAGGTTCAAATCCTGGGATTGGAAATTTATGAAGTTTGATTTAGTGAGCAATTGCATTTTTGAAAGCATATATTGCTGCCGCAGGCTAGAAAGTAAAATGGCCATAATATCATAGAATTATTTAGAAATGGGAATAGGGATGAGGGAGCATTGAAGCACCTGTTTGGTACAACTAGGAGTCTGATTGGGAGGGTAGAAGTATAGAACCAGCAGTTTACCAATGAAATTCCACAGCTTCCTTGTCCTTCAAGGGCCCCAACCTTGATGTGGCCGATGGAGTGCCCTGGGAGGGGTCACCAGGCTCTGGCCGGCAAGCAGCCGCTTACCTCCCTCAGCCCCGACCCTCTCCCTCCGCCTCTGCCCCACTCCAGCTTCCCTCTGCCCCACTCCAGCTTCCCTCTGCCCCACTCCACCGACCCTCTGCCCGACTCCCCTCTGCAAGGAATATTCTC
The DNA here is from genome assembly GCA_014871385.1 of Ceratodon purpureus. NCBI lineage: Eukaryota > Viridiplantae > Streptophyta > Bryopsida > Pseudoditrichales > Ditrichaceae > Ceratodon > Ceratodon purpureus. The sequence continues at coordinate 12,240,629 of CM026426.1, forward strand.
TGGGCAGGGTTTTTATTTTTTCAGAGAATCTGAACAGAAACTTACATGTTCTCAACGGTGGCAAATTTCGAGATTTTACCCGATGTGGTCGTTTTTTTTTTTAATATTTCCATAACCAAGTTAGCTCCACACTCACCATTTCGGATTTTCAAATTTATTTGATTATCTATGCTAAAATATGGTCCAACCACAGTGAGGTCACATTTTTCTCAAATCTGTGGAAAACAGTGATGTCAAGTAAGGGTTAACAGTCTCTTCTTCTGCAGAGTTGCGTGCACCGCCATGATTCGCAAACGTCTAACAGCCCTCGAGCCTTGCGGACCCCTTTGAGCGGCATTATCTGCTCCAGTTTGGCACACTGCTTGGCAGTGGCTTGTGGACTTTGTTGCCTACAAGTTCCGGGTAGGTGCCTGAAAGTACAGTCGCCGTCATGAAACACAACCTTTTGTTTGATTTCCAAAACAAAATCACTAGGAATTTGATTATGTTCACCGATATTGTCCTCGTGCTTAGCCCACAAATCATACCATACAAAAAGTTGCTTTCACGTTTGGGTGGGGCAATTCTTTTGCACGGCGTCAACTCCAAGGACGATTCGCTATCAAACCAGTTCATGTACTCTGTAACCTCCATACTTTCTAATCCCTGCCACATCTCTCAAACACTGCACAATTTAGGACCGGATTTCTCGAAAGTGCTCTACTTCTGAGTCAATGAACACCAACATCTGGTGGCAGGACCTAACCATGCACTCCAATTCTAATTACGCTAAGATTGATATTGCATCAATGCGCCAACTTTGTGGTGGGAAAAGTGACCCACGTCCCAGGTGTTTTCGCTGTCGCAATCTCGATCCGCGCCTGTGTTCGCCAAATCAAGTTGTTCCTTTGCCTGAGCAGCTGCCCTGCACTCCTTCATTCTTGCGCTTTCTTCCTCCGTCTCTTTTGGGCCCCTCTACTCATGTAGAACTGGGAAGATCTCGGTTGGGCAACTATCATGCTTCTGTCCACGTCCAATCTTTGACCGGAACTTCCTCCATTGGTAACACAAAGTCACCTATGACCTATGAAAGAAAAAAAAACTGCCAACGGTCCAACATAGACAGCCACAACACGTCTACCTCTTGGCCTGCTGCAAGTGCCTTCACAGTGGGTAGTGCTTATCCTCCACGACGAAAGGGAAGTTACAACTCGAGCCCCCGCATCTGCAGAGCAACCCCGCTATCTGCATCGCCGCCGCCATTGGAAGATCTTCGTGCTTGGACTCTCGCCACAGCCTCTCCACGTGGTCGTCAAAATGGGCCTCCCATGTCCGAATATGCCTCATCAATGTCTGCTACGCTCTGTACACACGCTGAATACCAGACTCCACCTCCCTCAACTTCGTCGAGGCCATGTAACAAGTCCGTAATGCCTCCTCCTTTTTCATCTGTGCTTTTGATTCGGCGATCACCAGGATGTCGGGGTCCACGGAGCTGCGTGTCTTCTTCTTGTAGTGTTTTAAACTTGCCACGCATGATTCCGTTTACTTGCTCCCTATTCTCCTCCTCCTTCTGATGAGCTGCCTTCAGTGGTATCCGTTTCTCGAATTCATCCTTTATAATGTCCTCCATGTTGTCCACAATCAATCGTGCGCACCGAATTTCTCTTCGCACAATGGCCACGCATGCCTCCCGCAAAAAGATGTCCCCCCATTGATCGAGGCCGGCTGCACGGAGTAGGCGGGGGACACATGTAGCAGAAGGCCTTCGCACATGTAAGCGCACCCTGGGGTGTACCCCGGCTGCGATGGATGAGAAAGCTTCCTGGGGCTCCAGAAGCCAGGGCTCCAGGGCTCCAATGCAAAAGGGTCCAACACGTAGAATCCTCTCACCCCAAAACTGCACCCTACGACACACCCTGGAAATAAAACCCAAGTTAGGCCTTTTCTTAGTTACCAAACGTAGGGGTGAGCCGGAGCCCTATGTGCTAAGCCCAAGAGGTGACCTCCGGCTATGGCCCCGGGGAATTGAAGGATGGGGGCAGGGGACCGGACGCTCACTGGGCGGATAGCTCCATAGAATTTTAATTTAATTTATTTTTTATTTTTTTTATTTTTTAAAAAAATAAATAAAAAAAATTTACTTCGGAAAAAAACAGAGGCAATAAAAACCAAAATTCAATGAGATCAACCCTAGCTACCCCGTGATCGTTGTTTTGAGTGAACCCTAAAATTACCTAACGGGCAAAGCGTCCTACCGGACCCGTCGCCCTTATTCAAACCCTTCGCGCTCCGCTCGATGGGTTTGAAAAACCTGATATTATTCATGTAAATTTCTGAGACAATTAGTCTTCAAAAAAAAGTTTAAAAAATAAATAAAAAATAAAAAATAAAAATTATGAAAGTTAGGGCTGCCCGGTGAGAGCTGCCCCTTGCTGTACTAGTGGAAAACGCAGTCTAATACACCAGACTTCACACCGAAAAGGGGGCTAATTGGGGAGTGGTCGCTCTGGTGTAGAGAGGATTCTTTCTGGTGTAGTTGGTCCACTGTCAGAGCTATTCTGGAAGGGGAAAGGCCGCGGCTTGGTTGTCGGGACCCACTAATTATTGGATCAATAAATTTCAGCCCACGTGGGTCTCACTTGGTTTACTCTGCTGGTTCTCTTCGCAGTAAAATTGAGAATTGAATGTTTTATTTTTGGTATCAAGGAAGGGTGGATGATTTGATGAGATGAGCATGAGATTGGATGTTGGTCGTAGGTAAGTTTGACCATGAGTTTACCACTTGGATACCCGCTGTGACTTGATTGATAACATAGTTTCACCCTTGGGACATGGTTCGAGTGAGTACTATTGATACCGGGTCCTAGAGTTCCATATCCGTGTATGGGGAACCGTTTGGGATGGATTTTAGTGTTCATATTCATACCTAGGTGACATTCTTATACCATGCTCAGTATCTGGTTCTCTACGCAGAGGGAGGATATATACCAGGTGTATGCGGTTGATATTCTCTTTTATATACCCGACGGGTATATAAAATGGGCGCAAGAATCCGCCGACAATGACACCTGGCACGACCTAATCTGTATGAACAGTTTCAATTAAATATTGGAATGTCGTGGATTAGGGTCGGTGATTAAGCTTTAGGGTTAGGGCAGTGCATGGGGGTGGGAATATTCTTGTCTGGAACATATACCATGCTGGAGCGACATTCAAGGGGGTTTGTGCATGGATACAACATGCTCATACACTCATTCATATCAACAGATTAGCCATGCATGTGGAAAAGATGTGGATTTCAAATATGCTGGATTTGACATTACATAAAATGATACAGGCATGGGTCGAGCAATGTTATAACTAATGGTAAGCAATTATCAGGGCTGATTTGGTAGTTCAGTTCCTACATAGAATCCCGGTTGATGAAACTGATAACTAAAGGTCTTAGCGTCGAGAGCTCTGTTCGCTGGCTGCGATCATGACTTTAGTCTTCTTCGTAAGCAATTTCGATATCCACTTCACATACACACTTGATCCGCTAGGCTTGACAACTGCATTGTCCAGTAGTTTAAAAGGTTGTCGATCTTCTACAAAAATGAGTGGGATGTTCGGTACCAAAATCTTGTGCACTTGCACCATTTGCTGGCCTTCGCTGCATAAGTGGCCAAACTTGCTGGACGGTGATTTCCAACTTCCTCTTGATCTCCCTTCAGCTACGATCGTGTTTCTGTAATCTGGGTGCAAAATGAAGCATAAGGAGTTCGCAGCTATGGCCCCATCTGTGATCCTGGGAAGCAGGGTTAGATCGAATTTCTCCCTTGGTCGACGGATTGCAGGAGTCTGGTCGCTTGCAACTGCCATCCTCCTTGTCGCTACACCGTCTTGTGTGGATTCGGGAAGGCAAAATACTTGTGAAGGAAGACTGCCATCGCTTTCGTCAGTGGAGCGACGTGAAGCATTTGGTCGGGACGTGTTCTCTGGAGTAGGCTGCGGTGATACTTCTCGAGATATGGTACCAATGGAAGCTGATACTTCGGTTGAAACGGCTGCTCCTATGGGCATCCTATTGCAAAAATTCTGCAGTAGGGTGTTAGGTGTGACCGGTAATGTATCCCCGCTGGCGCATGAGTGTCCACCAGTATGATGCAAAACCGGCGAGACGTTCTTGGTGCCCACGCGAGTCTCCAGGTATTACTGTGGGAGAGTAGCAGCTTGAGCCTCCTTCTGAGCGTTCGGTGACACCGCCGGTACGGAAGTGTTCCTTGTTGGACCACTGGACATGATTACATCATGAGCAGCTGTACATGGTACATCTACCTCTCGGTAGGGATCGATTCCGGAGTCGCGGTTGACACAGGTTCCGCATGAGATGCCCTGGGATTTATCAGCTGTAAAAGTAATTCCTTCACCTCACGAATGTGCTCCTTGCTGCTATTGAGGTCGCAAGCCATTTTCTTGACAGTGCTATCAAGATCATTGATCTGACTTGCGTCCCTTAACGCATAAGGTGGAGTGTTCGGTCGCAGGGATGTCACCGAGAACAAAATCAGGAATCATCAGAACTGTAGCGGTTCTGTAGCAAGGACTCACGTGAACACATGATATAACGATATTTCAAGACACCATGCTCACGATGTGAAAAAAGCAACGCAGTGCACATGTCCAAATAGAGGATCACGGTGTGAGAAAGATGCACTGACCCGAGGGAAGTTCGGTGTGTTATCCTCGTGACGTGATCCCATCATGGAGACAGAGGTCGTTACGTGATTGTATCCAGCTATGGGCGTACTGTACTGGAAGTCGTTACTCAAACTAGCACTTGAGTCACTCAGAAATGTCGAAGGAGTGAATTCTCGACTTGGCGGATCTTGAAATGCGAGTCCATCCGATAGCTACATGGTCTCATGATCACGTTAGGTTGGGTACTTAGTAAAAAAATCGAACAAACAATGAACTTTGACTGGGTATACTTACCGCGAGCATATAGTCAGATTATCGACTGCAGCATGCTAGCATATGTTAAGCAAAACAAAGGGCTTCGGTTCTCAAAATACCGGATGTGGTGTTGCTGTTGCTGTTCAGTCCTCCATTGGAGTTGGGTTGCTACTCGTTCATTGGGATTTGTTTTTGCCCTTCCTCATCTCCGCCATGTTAATGGACTCTTCGCGGCCTGCTGCACTCACCCAGTGTTTCTTCCATTCCGTGAAGGCCTCTAACCGACACGAATTGTGTCTTAAACCATTGTGTTCAATAAAGTATGCTTTCCAACACCTTCTATCGTTCTTTAAACAATTCTTCAAAAACTTTGCGAAAATACTTTATGTCTAATGGCTTGGTGTATGTGAATTTGTGAGCCAATTTTTCTGCAATGCATTCTACTTGTGACATCCAATACTCATGTCTACCCTTACATGAGCGGATCTTGAAATTTAATGTTTGACGTGCACAGAGCCTTGCAGCTCTGTGCCACGGACTTTTTAAGCCTAAAACAGTACCTTCATTGCAGACTGGGATTTCAATATTTGGTTCTTGATTCTGGGCGTGGGCTGCCGCCATTTCTTTAAGGTATGGCTTCTGAAAATCCCTCGACGCCGAACGTTTTCGATTCAGCTCACATCTTTGATCGTAATCTGCTGCAGACATAGAAGCAGCCTGCCACTCTTGCGCACCCTCTTCATTGAATGCCATTGGAGCTGATGGACGTGATGGTGGATGTCCCACGCGAGAGGAGAGGCGCACGTCTGCAACAAGTTGTTAAGAGGACGCAGGGACATCTCCTGTCCATGGGACTTGAGTGGGCAAAGAACCGAATTGAGAGAGTTCTTGCGGTGGCATATAAGTCGTGTGACCATACGAACTGGAGGGGCCACGTTCGCGCCCATATAGGTTATACGGAGACGATAATTGAGATACTCTGACGTTTTGCATACCGCCAGAACATTCACTTCCAGAGTTATGTGATTAATTTGAGATCTACTGACGTGGATCTTGACAATTTGATCAGTAGCCACTGGTGTGATACTGATCCACCAAAAAAAAATGAACTGCAAACGGCACATGTTGCCTAATACCTCTAACGTAAGACTAGAAATATGCACATGTGACTTGAATTCTTACTAATGCTGTCGATGAGTACATGACGCTAAGTTCTATATACTTAGTTTTGACAGTGGAACCATTTGACACTTGGAGAAGTTCAATTGTCGCGACAGAATCAAACTTACCGATTCAGTAAACGGAGATGGCTCGAGGTGGCCGTCAACTACCGGTGCTTGGGACATTCTTGCCGGGAATGCCATATCGTCCTCTTCGAAACTAGTCTGCTTGAATAAGGCTAACTGAAATCGATAATCTCTCGGAGAGCAGCTGCCTTGAGATGAACATGGCAAGTCGAAAGGCTCATTGTATTCCCCAATGCGGCACACCATGACGGTCGCTACTAGGGTTTGAGGGCGTCTCTCTCGATTAAGGTTGAACTGAGAAAACATGATAATTTAGACAAAGTTAAAAGTGGCTCATCTCGCTAGATTTGCAAAAGTTCGAACAATGCTAAACTTGAGGTTTGCTGTGACTTCCTCACGTTGGTTCCTCTGAATCTAAGCTATTTCGGATCTAATTCTGTGTGGAACGCTGAGTCCTGAAGCAGCTACGGTAGAGTAGAAGTGATCGTGAGCTGCAATCTAGTCATTAGGCTTGACACGGACCTCAGCTAAAGTGCTGAATAGGAGGTGGTGATTAGGGCTTATGCCCTGGGATAAGATCAGGGAACGCATTTTTTATAAATAAAGGATTCATTGGAGAGTCTTCGTGAACGTCGGTTATAAAGGAGTGGTATTGAAGTGGTAATCCAAATCAAGAAGCACTAGAGAGTGATTGTCGATCAGTGAAGGTCTAGCATAGAGCACCTAACTTTTGAATCACTGAGTGTTGAGTAATCGCAGGAAGTGTTGTAACAGTTATGGAAAATTTGTCTCCGCGGTCTTCTGTGCGGTATGCCCACCTTCGGGTGGATTCTAGAGGCAATATCGTCGACGTATGGAATTGGGGGGATCTAGAGGAAGTCCTCAATAGCATCAACTCCGGTGAGTTTGCAGATCGGAATGGAGACAAGCAGGATGCGCCGAACTGGGGATTGTTGCAGGGAATTGGAAATCAGGGTATTGTTCCGCGTGCACTTGCAGATGATTTGGTATTTGCTGGATCATTTTCGGGCTCATTCGAGGAAAATTTAGTGTTTATCAGCGCCTGCCATGTCGACGTAGAAGATGTTCCTCACTCTGCACGGGACTATGACAAACTGGAAGCTTGGATTATAGTCGACGACTACTATGACGACCTACCGCCGCTCGAACCCCTCGAGATTTGGCAGCTTCAACATGACGGAGTTTCTTACCTCCCTCTAATTCCGCGGTTGCAGCGACTGTTTAGTACTCCGGAATCAGCATCATTTATGACCTTGCATGATCGGCACGTAGTTCAAGATGAGTACAATTCGATGTCGGGGTTGAAAAAGTGTGACGACGGTTGCCAGATTCATCATGACGGAATATCTTGTGACCGCGGAGATCCAGTGGACTGGCTTCGTGGACCAATGAAGAAGCGTATCTTCGACTTGTGCAGTAATGTTCTTCTCTTGCATTTGGTAGTCTACAAGTTTGGTATCTCGGAGACAGACCACTGGCACATGTTTTGACTATTGTTCGAAGTTTATGTACATGCGGTGTGACTCTTTAGACCAGTGCAGATTACATCCTAGGTTAGGATCTGTAATGATGATAGCCGCTCTGCTGAGGAAGTGTCCTAGCATTCCTCCGCCTTTTCAGACCTGAAACTGCTGCCTTAAATTTTAGCAAATGTAGTTTAGGAAAAGTTCCCTAAGAGAGTAGCTGACTTGACACCGGATGTTCACGCGATCGTGTGCGAGAACAACCCTCATTGAAACTATGTTTTATAATAATAAACGACATGTGCAATTTCTGCACAATTTATGCACAACTATGTTCGATGTAGAGTCCAAGTATGCACAGTATCATCCATTTTGGTGTTGAGTCTGTTAAACAGTGGTAGATGAAATCCCGAGCTGTCATGGTGTGGCTGATGACTATATATTGGTCATTGTCTTCTTAGTGGAGTTTTATCGCAATCACTCGGCTGTGTCTGTTTCTTGGACCACCGATTGCCATGGGGGACAATGAGAGGTTGTCGATTGATGATAAGCAACGCCGTGATGCACGTGATCAAAAACTATTGTTCAGAGAAGAGCTGGTGGCGGACAGAACTCGTGCTGCGAAGCGTTCATGCCCGTGTAACGTGTGTCTTGGCGAAGTCCGCTTTGTGAGATACCGAGCGATTGTTCGGCAGCATCTGAGGACTTACGGGCGGCATCCATGTCGACGAGGCACAACACAGGTACTGTTGTGGCTTCACACAATTCTCTTCATTGCAATTGTCACATTCAGTACCCTGTCTTTGTGTGTTAAGTCTGTGACTCAATTGTGAATATTACGCATGGTCTGATATTGCAATGTGGGGTTAGAGTTTGCCTCAAGACGAATCGGATAGTGAATGGGACTCGGCAATTTTAGAGGAATTTGGTGCTAAGGGGGGAGTAATTCACAGGAACAATGCTGACTCCCTAGATCCCGGCATGGACATGGAAGGTCTGGTGAATCATACGTTCCATATGTATGATGGCCTCGTTGGCCGTTTGGGAAACATTCAAGACATTACTGGAGATGGGTCTGAGAAAGAAGGCGACGCTGAACCTGTGGAGAATATAAATGGAGAACCGGAGTTAATGGAGACTATGCCTAGAGCATAAATGGACGCATCTGCATCAGAGGAATACCAACAGGAAGAAGAGATGGCGGATGATGATATACCGGCCATGGAGCATCGGGCCCCAACTCGGCAGCAGCTGCTAGAAGAGTCTGCAAGAACACCGTTGTTCGCAGGGTCCTCAGTTACTCAGTTGGGTTCTACACTCCTTCTCCTTAACTGCTTATGCACACACGGAGCATCGAACATGCTTGTAAATGACGTATTCTCCATTTTGAGCAAGAGTGTGTTACCTAAGCCAAATTCGCTCCCTGTGAATGAATACCAAGTGTCCAAGGTACTGAAGGACTTGAGTCTCGCTTATGACCTGATCCATTGCTACCCCGGCCCCTCCACTTGTGTACTCTTCAGAAGCGATGACTATAAGGATTTGGAGCAATGTCCGAAGTGTCAAGCCGCAAGATACAAGCGAGTGGGAAAATCGAAGGTGCCCATCAAGGTACTTAGACATTTCCCTTTAATTCCCAGATTGCACCAAATGTATAGTTTTCTTGTTCAAGCATCATTTACGACTTGGCATGCTCGTCACGGAAGTGAAGACGGTGTGATGAGAGGAGCTGTTGATTCTTATCAATGGAAATTCATCAATTGGAGATGGAATGCTGAATTTGCGCATAAGCCTAGGAATTTGAGACTTAGACTTGCCACAGACGGGGTTAATCCTTTCTCCATCACGAGGTCAACTTGGAGTACTTGGCCGGTTCTAATCCTTAACTATAATTTGCCTCCATGGATGACAACAAAGAAACATTTTATCATGCTGACTGTCATAATCCTTGGGAAGAAATCAGTTACCGGAGAGAATTTCGACAAATATTTGCAGCCCTTGGTAGAGGAACTTCATATTCTATGGCATACAAGTGTTCCTACAGATGATGCTTCCATGTATCAAGGTAGCCCTAGGTTCAACATGAAAGCAATTTTAATGTGGACCATGCCATGACTTCCCTGCTTATGGGATAGTTGCAGGGTGTGTGACAAAAGGCTATCGCGGCTGTCCCGTTTGTGGGGAGATCACTGGCCCTTCACAAAAACTGCTATGATAACCAGCACCGACGGTTTTTACCCGCCGATCACCCTTGGCGGTTATCACGGTCTGAATTTGGTGGAACGTCGGAGTTCAGACCCCCTCCACAGAAGTCTACTGCCGGAGATGTGCTCAGATGGGGCCAACTACGAGAATCATGGGTTGCGATGGGTGCAAGTCCAGCTTCGTCGGACCCTGCCCAACTGTTTGGCATCAAGAGAATATCTTCCCTCTTCTCTCTCCCGTATTGGCAGGTTGGTTTTGTAAATCTTGATGCAGTATAGCTTCTAATATGGCATTGCATGTACTATGGTGGCATTGCAGTCATGGAATCGTGTTCTGTCTGATTTCTGCTATGATAGTTGCCTTGCTTGTTCGGGTGAGGTCGGGTGCTTGTTGTGGTAATCTCAGACGCTGGCCTCTATTCTTAAAGGTTTGTTTTTGGACGATGTGTATCTGTGAGAGATGAGTACAAGCATGTGGTCCATGGATATTGGGCCCCATTCAAGAATTATATAGATTTGTCTTTGGACAAGCACTGTGTCAACTCCTTGATGTATGTACCACCGTTTTGATCACTGGTTATTTTCTGTCTGTAAGTTAGTAGCGTTATTAGCACTACTGGTTGCTGGAATGCATTGGAATGGGCAGGGATTTGCTTAGACTAATAGTTGGGTGTCTGGTTGAGTTGTACTTAGATAACATAATATTTTGGAAGCCATTCAGACATGTAGAAGATCTAGAAGTTACGAATACAGAGTCTGATTGATCTTCATATATTCAGTTTGTACAAGACACTGTTATTGTTAGTTTGCAGAGAGGTGTGGGTAATAAGTATCCCTGATAAAATTCTTGTAGAGCTGAAACATCCGGCCAGCGCTTGCAATTTAGTGTGAAATTGGGGGAATAGTAGGGTCATGCGAAGACAATCAGCTAGTTGTTCTCTGTTATCGACCCATGGCCATGTCTTAAAATGTTAACCAGTACTCGCTCGCTGGCTATCGGTTGGGAGTTCCGGTTCTGATTCTGGCTTCCAACCTAAGTCATGTATACTCTTTCTAACCCCAGGGTATATGTGAAATCTGTCCTTGGCGATTTATTGTGTCATTATTCATTGGCCATGGTTTCTGTCATGAATTACACATAGACTTTTCAGCTTGTTTTTTAAAAGTACAAAATTCAGTGTTTATTAGCTTGAAAAATATTTTAGGTATCTAATGCCATGGTTCTGTGAACGCAGGAACTACCGATATGAAATACATTGGATGTCATGCACATCGAACGAAACGTGTCAGACAACATCCTCAAACACCTATTTGGTGATAAGGATACATTGGAGTCACAGCGTGACATGGAGCAGGTTGGTACAAAGTTGGAGCTTCACTTGGTACAGTCTCGAACAGGTAACTACATAAAACCAAAAGCTCCGTACGTGTTCAGTGAGAGAGAAAAACAAGACTTAATCACCTTAGTCTCATCTACTAAGGTGCCAAGTGGATTTAGTAGCACTCTAACCAAGCATGTTGGGGAACAACGGCTAAATGGCCTCAAAAGCCATGACCAGCACGTGATGATCCAGCAGATACTACCAACGGCCATCAGAAACTCACTTACGAGAAGTGTACGAGAAACAATAATCAAGTTAGGGAATCTCTCTCAACGAATCTGTGCTAAGGTTATACGCACCTCTGAAATTGATACTTTGAGGACATTGGCTGCAGAAGTTTTATGTCTACTAGAGGTTAATTTTCCTCCTGGGTTTTTTGACATCATGCTCCACCTACTTGTTCATTTGGTAGATGAATTGGAATTTTGTGGGCCGGTCCATGCAAGATGGTCCTATTCTATAGAGCGCTACTTAGGTGTTTTGACGAAGTATGTTAGAGATAAATCAAAGCCAGAAGCAGGCATGGCATCAGGCTATATGATAGATGAAAGCTTGGGATTTTGCACGGAATATTTTGAATTATATGAACACAGCCGCAGTAGAGTTTGGGATCCAGAATAAGAGCTTAAAGACTCTGGTGAGTGCCTATTAGGAAAACCACGATTGAAACGTCTAACTGACAAGGAACTTGACTTCATACACGACTATGTTTTGAAACATTCTATCCACACGGAGGAGCTATTGAGGTAAACTCCACTCAACTCATTCATTATTCATGCTGTTTACATACTCACTGCCGAACAGAAGAGGTTTATTCTCCAGCTGTGTTTAATGTATGATTCAATTTTTTATTTTACCAGCATTCAGCCTAATGCGCATTCAATCAGCTAATGTTGTCAATGGCCATGGCCAGTGAGTGGACATAACAGAAGACTGAGTTCAAGCAACGGAGGACTGCTTTCGCAAATTCTTCTTGCAGGGTCCTTGGCGGTCCAATCCGATACCCTCTTGAACTGTCTACATTGTTCCCAACATTTGCACACTGGATCAATGACCATGTACGCGAATTAAAGGAAGCTGTTTCACATGAGTTCGATTCGTTACACTGCCAACCTTCTCGTACCGCTCTAAGTTTTGCATCGATGTGGGCCTATAGGTGCCACTATACATGTAACAGCGAGACTGTTCCGACAACCGTGGCGTTTGACTGTGGGATCGCAACCATCCCTCCTTCTCAAAATTGTACAGAGATAGATGTGGGAATAGTGAAGCGAATATTACTTATTCACTACCTTGATCTCAGTTGCGTCGTGATGGAAGGGAGTTGGATAAGGTCTATAGATCAGGGCCGACGGGTAGTTAGGAAGGATCCATACGGTTTCTGGACCGTACAGTATTCATCAAGGGAGTTCAGGGACAAAGACAATCCTTTTGTTTACCCCGCTACTGTCTCTCTGGTTTTCTTCATCAGAGACTCCCAAGATCCTGCATGGCGTGTAATGTTACGACACGATCCCGCAGTGAAAGAACTCAGGGCGAGCAAGAGACTCATGTATTCGGCGCACCTGGTTTTGCTCGACTAGTGCTGAGCACTCGGTCACAGACCCGGGCTGGAGCGTCAAGTATTCAAATTCCTACTCCAGATGACCAAGCAGAAGTTGTACCAGCGGAGCAATTTAACGCCTTCGTCATGGACGAAGAGCTCGCAGATGATGAACGACACTTGGACGAAGACCAGTACGTAGACGCCGTTGATATTCAGTACTTTGAGTAGTGTCCGAGCGTCACTTATTCCAGTGCAGACTACATTACGAGGTAAGTAACTTCTCCAATTTCCCTCACATAAATGTCATGGGGTGATCACCGCTCATTTACTTCATAGAGCTAAACTTGCCTCTAGAATAGGGACTACATTTTTTCATGGCATATATGTTCTGAAATGTCTAGGAATCTGAGACTCTCTTTGTGCGTTGAGGCGCTGGTAACCTCGGACCAATTTTTGAATTTATCATATGCTGCTATCTATTACGAATAATGGTAATGGTGTTCTGTAGCGGATATTTCTTGAGCGAGAAAAGACAAATTGGATATAAAGTCATGGCGCTGAAGAATCTGAACGGGTGAACTTCAATTGCAACAGTGGCGCAAAGAATTAGTTAATCGCATAGCGCAACAAGGTAAGACTTCCACTACACTTTTCCTTGATATGTGTACCAAAATTTATTAGAAAGCAACAGTCGTATAATAGAGATTATTTCAGAAGGTTTTACGGTGGATATATCTCATGCTGGAGGATGGACGTATTGTCTTGATCGTTTGTTTATTTGACTGCTATAATCTCTTTATGCTGCGGCCCTCTCATTCTTTGAACTCCCCCTGTCGCCTACTTCAACTTGAAATTGATTAGGTGTTATGGCTTTCAGGATGTTGCAGGAGTTTGTAGCACAAACTAAGGGTAGTGATGCAGCCAAAGGTTCCTCAGAGCAGCAGTTAGTGGAACTCATGATGATCAGGTACACATCCACTGCTGTGAATCCCTTTTTAACTTTTGCCTTTTGGGATTCCAGTTTAGATTTTTTGTTACTAAGCTTCTAGGTTTGTTATATACTTTCAAGTGCTTTCTATTCATTCCCTCGAGTAATTGATTGCAGATTAATCCTGTATGTAATATTCAATTTGCAGAGACGAGACAGAATTAACTCATCCCTTGAGGAACCTGTTTATTGGACAACTTGCTAGAGCTCTGCTTATTCATGTCAAATTTTACACTATATTTCCAGTTGCTTCTAGGACTTCATGTATAATTTAAGAGTGAAATTGAATTCAACACCTTTTCTTTAGGATGACCATAATCACCATAACAAGTACGTTAACTACTAAATTTTGAGTTTCACTGACCAGTCCACTAACACGTGAATTCTACCATGCACAGACGAGGTATGTACAAACAGAAGGTGTAAATCAACCCTTAGATAAGATGGTCGGCATGTCATAGCCCACTGTCATGGACTAAGTCTACACTCGCTAGTCTAAGATAACTTCAGTTCAAAGATAGAACTTAAAGTTAAAGAACTTTTACTTTTAGTTAGTTAAAGTAAAAGCTGGACAAAGATTAATATATAAGTAACCACTTATTCATTGTAAACTTAATTTCTGGAGTAATAGTATACTTTACTCAGTAGTATATGTTTGTTTTAACAGCTATACTCTTATATGATCCATAAATTCTCTCTCTTTGAAGGGGTTTAATCTACCCTTGCTTTTCAAACGCCAAAACTTGGACAAGTTGATTGAGGACTTTATCCACCCTTGTAGTAACGTTAGGAGACGACTACAAAACTGAGATGCAAAGGAAAGCTTTGCAAAGCTTGAAGACATTGGTTGAGGCGTGTCTACTTTTTAGAGATGGATGACGTCGCACTTTTCAACAAGGAGATCTTGCAGCAGCAGTAGCAAGAAGAATATACGGAGGAAGACTATCGACGGGAGATTATGATGTTGCGTTCAGAACTTGCTGCTTCACAATAAGTTGAAAAGCAATTGGGAGGTCCATCTTTGTCACAAATGATGCGGCAATCTTTGCAACAATAGCAATATAGAGTTACTGCTCCTGCATTGCTTAAACGATTGCTGGACATCTCGAAATTTGATGGTAGTCGGAAGAGCTACCCAATGTAGAAGGTTGAAGCTGATAACAAGCTTTGAATTGATGGAGCAGTACTTGGGACACCCCAAGACCAAGCCGCATATTTGTTCACTAGGATGGAGGCAAAAGCGCAGTTGATGGTAGTATCATTCTACCAAAATCAACCAGATTGTAATGCAAAACCTTTTGTTCAACTTCTTGATAGCGTTTTTATCAAACCAAATGCAGCGGTGCGGGCGTTGAATAGGCTTCAGGTGATGAAGCAAGGCAAAGAATCGTTGACAATGTTTTTGCCCAAGTTTGAGAAAAAGCTTGGTGAAAGTCAACTTACTATGGTTCCCAACATGGTGAAAATTGGATATCTTCGAGGTGCTCTCAACGTGGAGATGCAATGTGCAATGATCGGGCCCATCACGTATGTTCACTACGGCACTTTTGTACAGGCTTTGTTGATAGTTGGTTCTCAACTCAATTGGCTTCAATATTAGAAAGGTTGTGCATCTCTGATGGCAACAACAAATTGCGTGTGGCCCGATAGAGATGAGATGGATTGGACGTCTACCGTTCAAGTAGGAAAGCTTCGATAACACCTAACGCCAGATGAATAAAAGAAGTGCCGACAGGAAGGTTGATGTTTTTTATGTTTGAAGGGTGGCCACTGCACGAATGATTGTTCGTCACAGAAGGGTGATGTCCAAGAAAAGATAAAAAAGAAGACGTGGAGAAGACCACAAAGGTGCGCGCAGCCAAAAAAAAAAAGTAATGTTGTCATTGAGGAGGTCAAAGAGGTGGAGACTTCTAACACTCAAATGGAGTCAGAAAACGAGTAGCTATCGGCAAAAGACTCAATCGGAAGCGTGTAGGCAAGTTGTTGAAGTGAAAAAGTTGGCGTTCACATAAGAATCTTGACACAGATGGTATATACATTGATATTCTGATCAATTCAATTTTATCCACTCGTGTCCTATGCAACTCTAGATGCCAATGCTTTGCAACTGAGTCTGTGCCATTTGTTAAGAAGAACGGATTAGATTCTTCACTAGTTGAACCAAGACCCCTCAGACAAGTTACAATCATAAAGGAGCAACCTATGATTCAACGCATAGCAACATCTAAAGTTGATATCAACGATATAGAAGAAAGGATTATTGCGTATGTTATTCTTGGACAAATCGATGATGTCATCTTTGGAAAAGGTTGGATAAAGCGACATGACCCTAGCATTCGACCTCCTAAAGATGGTGTTTGCATTCAAAAGCCTATCAAGACTTGACCCATTATATCGGAACCAATTCGGGAAATATAGTGAGCAACAATCTGGACTTTGCAAGCTAGCAATGAACCTGTGCAGATTTTTACTACTAGCTTGTTTGACACCGAGAAGGTGCTCTAACAGAAGGTGTACAAGGATCCTGCGCAACATGCTCCAGACTGGTTCATGCCAATTATTGATGCTTTCGATTGACAAGACTCGAAGTCGTTGCCGCCATAGAGGAAAGGGGTCGATCACGAAATCAATCTTGTTGAAGGGAAGACCAACGACGACATATATGCAATGCTCTTATACCAAATGTCCAAGGATCAGCAATTAGTCTATACAAGGGTTAGTCACGCCATTTGAGTTCACTGGTGCACCCGCAACATTTCAGCAATACATCAATTGGGTACTTTGAGACGAACTAGATGTATGTTGTTCTACATATTTAAATGACGTGGTCATTTATAGTGATACAGGAAAAGAACACCACGACGTTGTGCTGAGGATCATTCGTAAACTTGCTGACACATGGCTTCAACTTGATTTGATAAAAGTGACTTTGAAGCTAGTATCATTAAACATCTTGGATATCTTGTGGAAATCGGTAAGGGATTGCGGGCTCACCCAGAGAAACTTCAAGCCATTTGGAAATGGGAGCCACCAAAGAGGATGAAAGGAGTCCGTGGTTTTTTGGGCTTTTGCAATTATTATCAACAATTTATAGATGGAAGTCGCGAATATTGTAGAACCACTTACTCGATTGACGCAAAAGACCAAGCTTTCAATTGGACATTGGATTGACAACTTGCATTTGATCGATTGAAGGTAGCTTTGGTAAATGCGCCAATTTTAGCAAATGGACTCCAGGATCCGAAACGGCAATTGAATGTGATTCGTTTGGATATGCGGTTGGTGGCACTTTGATGCAGAAGGTCGATGGACTTTGGCACGCTGTTGCTTATTTTTTGAAGAAACATAGTTCAGCTCAATCCAACTATCCAATTTGATAAAGAGATGTTTGCAATCGTTTGTTGCATTTGTGAATGGCGAACGGAGCTTGCTGGACAACATTTTGAGGTATGGTCGGACCATCGTAATTTGGCTTATTTCCGAAAGAAGCAAAATCTGGAAGATCGGCAAATGCATTGAGCTTATGAGTTGAATGACTTTAGCTTTGAGATAGTGCACAAACTTAGAAGAGAGCAAGTTCAATCAGACGCACTTTTCATCGCGAATAAGACACTTCTAGAAATATGAATGATGATCGGATAATGAACCGACATCATCAACTATTGGAAGGAGATGGTAATGCTTTGAAAGTAGGTGCAAAATCCGCATCAATAAAAGATGGCGATGCGAATTTGGAAAAGGAAATTGCAGCTTCAGTGTTAATGATGACACCACGTGCCATATGTCCATTTGTAGACGCAGAGATGATTGCATTGTGGGATGCTTGACTCAAAACAAACCATTGATATTGGAAGATGCGGAAGGTTGTTATGGATGGCGAACGCTGACTACCAAAAGAATGGGGCTACCGATCAATATTAGTGAATGCTCTATAGATGGAGCCCATTGGCTACGTTGGCTTGGACAAATGTGGATACTAGTGTACGAACCACTTCAAACGCGATTGATTCAGTCTATTGATGACTCACCATTGGCTCGACATCCAGGACGTGAAGGAACACAAGACTTGCTTGCACACAAATATACGTGGCCTTGAATGACTCAAGACGTTCGAAGATTTGTACAAAATTGTAATGTCTGTGGAAAATCTAAGATTTAGCATGAGCAAAAGCGAAGTTTATTAAAACCTTTGCCAATTCCTGCATGGATATGAACAGAACTATCCATCAACTTTATTACCGTCTTGGCACCAAGTAACACTTATACGAATATCTTAGTTGTGATGGACCTTTTGTCCAAATCCATCATTGTTGTGCCAATGAAGAAAATTTGTGCTATAGATGTAGCTCAAAAACTCTTAGAGCAAGTTTTTCAACATCACGGACTACTGACCGCAATCGTTTCTGACCGCGGAAGTCAATTTGTGAGTATGATGTAGAGAGAAGTGTGCCGATTACTGAAGATCACACAGAGGTTATCGACAACCTTTCATCCAGAGACGACGATGCAACGGAGTGTGTTAATCAAGAGCTTGAGAAATACCTTTGCATCTTCACTACATTTGAACAAGATGATTGGGCTCTTCAGTTGCCAATAGCAATGATGGCATTGAATAATCGGGTGACGTAGTCCACATGTATCTCAGCATTTTTTATGACTCACGGCTATCATCAATCTCTCATGGATTTTACCATACCTAAAGAGCATGGATCTTCCTTATCACCGGCCGAGAAGGGACGTAAGCTTGTTGAGCAATGGAGTTATAATGCTGATATGGCAAAAACAGCAATGGCAATTGCGCAAGAAAATCAAGAACGTCAATCTAACGCACAACGTTCCGTGGCCAAAGTCTTTTGTCACAGAGATTGTGTTTGGTTGAAATAGAAGAACATCAATACAAGACGGCCAATCTAGAAGATCAATTGGATTGCCCTTCCTTATTGCGTGCTTGAATGTCTTGGTACACATGCGGTTCGTTTGAATTCTCCTCTCGGTATTCATCATGTTTTTCATGTGACTTTGATTAAGAAGGCAACAGTGGATCCTTTGTCTTTTCAATTGGTATATGATAATGAGCATGCTATTGTTTTGCACAATCCACTAGATCCTTCAGATGCCACAACTGATAATGACGGCGAGTATGCAGTTGAACGGGTATTGCAACATCGGCGTCGAGGACATAGTTGGCATTTACTTGTAAAAGGGCTTGGCTGGCTTGAGCTCACTTAGGAACCATTACGTCATCTACAAGATGCAGTGGTCTTGCATACTTATGAGTGTTCTTTGCGTAATGCAGACTTAGTTGTTCCTTGGGCAGATCTCCTTCTCTCTTCTTAGTTACGAAGGTGGAGGAGGAGGCATATGTCATGGGCTAAGCCCAGTTAGAAGCTTGGAGTACAGTCGCTAGTCTAAGATGACTTCAGTTCAAAGATAGAACTTAAACTAAAAGAACTTTTACTTTTAATTAGTTAAAGTAAAAGCTAGACAAAGATTGATATATAACACTCATTCATTGTAAACTTAATTTTGGGATCAAAATTATATTTTACTTAGTAGTATATGTTTGTTTTGACATTTATACTCTTACACCTACCTTATCACGCACAAATCATGAACGATGCACTGTCTGCATTGTTCTAGGTAATTGATATAAAGACGGGGGAATGTGGCTGTAGAATGATATCTTACCTCACTTGTTGGATGCCGACTCCCACTCGAAGATTTCCAAAGGACATACTGTGGACGAACTTGCGACATGTGCCTTCCATGCCCCGGTTGCCAATCCGCCTGGTTGACACGGACGTTCACTTCCCAGTCATCCCATCGCCCCTTGTCATCCTCGCTGTCCGCTTTAGCCTTGTTCTTCGGCCAAAGTTTCTTAGTCAGCGTTTTCCGCAACTCCTCCATGGTGACGGAAACGAAGGGCTTCCCTTCGTCGACAACTCGCAAGTAGCCGCCCCTGAATGTCCTAACCGTTCCTCCACCTCTGCCAGCTGCGAAGACGTAGTGCTCAGAGTCTCTTTTCCAGCAAGATGCACCTAGTCATTAATTCCCTGATATGTCACGTTGCGAGCATAGGCTGCCCGATTGATGGGAATTCCTTTTTTCTCTGCATGTAAACCTCTCCCAAATTAATACGGAATGCCGACATTCGCCCCAATTGGATGCTGAAAAACGCGCTGGTAGAGGTACCTTATTCTCTGCACCATGCGAGGAGATACGCGACGCTTGTATCTCCTTTCGTTGTAATAGGTTTTAGGACCCCAGAAGCGTGTATACTCCTCCTTCGAGACGTGCTCATCTATGAGGTCTATACTGGAAATTAAACCAAAGGCGTTGAGACCGACTACAATAGCGAACCACCAGAGAGACCATACGCTCCTATCCTCCAAGGTATGTCCATCGCCGTTGTCTCCCTTTGTATAGGCAGCGGTCTTCGATCTCGTGTGTACCATCGTGATACACGTCGCTATAAGACGTACTCCTCTCCCTCCGAAGATTTAACCTCCGCCTTGAAGTGAATGCATTCCAGATACAAAACACGCCCACCCCACAGTTAGCTGCGACTCAACAACGACAATGAAACGACATATACTAAGTCGCTGAAGGATTACATGACAATTTCGACTACAAACCATTCATCTTTACAAAACAACGCAAGCAATAGGACTCACTAAATTGCCATCAACTCTGGAAATACTCAGTCTCACCTTCTGCGAAGATTGATCCTCGGCCCTGCGTAACTCCCGCTAATGTCACTCAACACGCCGTGGTATACAATGTGTCGTAGCAACACTAGTGCAGATTGTCCAAATTCAAACACCCTTGAAACATTATTATGACGGTCCTAAAAAGATTAAAAAATCCTAAACGTTGAAGTATGTCTTATTAAAATCACAAATCCGTGTACAGACTGTCATGCACTTGTTTACAAAAAAACATCATAAAAAATGACATGTACGTGTTTCGACGTTTTGATACATATTTACTTGAAGAAGCAATCGATTTAGTACAGTCTTAAAACATTTCTTTACAGTTTTGCCTCATCTTTAAAATACTTGCTATTGGTTTTGATCCAGAATTTACTGTAAAGTGAACAGTTCTTAATCATCATTATATATTACAGAAACATATTTGAGATGATGATAAAACATTGTGTTTTTAACTTGCATGTGGAATTGGAATATATTACGCTTTTTTTTGTCTTATTTTGCAAATGT
Organism: Ceratodon purpureus; assembly: GCA_014871385.1. Classification (NCBI taxonomy): domain Eukaryota; kingdom Viridiplantae; phylum Streptophyta; class Bryopsida; order Pseudoditrichales; family Ditrichaceae; genus Ceratodon; species Ceratodon purpureus. The sequence goes on from CM026426.1 coordinate 12,261,617, forward strand.
AAATGTAATGCTTGTGTCACACTTTTTTATGGTCTTATTGCAAACCAAGAGGTGTCCGCAACCACTTTTAACGCAGCTTCTTTAACAATTTTGAGTAGTATGAATACGAGGTAAAACCTTTTTTATTATGTCTTAGTCATTTTCTGCTCACTCTATTGCCGCATTATAAGTACAAGTTGAAAACATTGTTTTGATGTCTTTGTCATCTTGTACTTATGCTATTGTGGCATAATGATTACAGTTTAGGAACAATGTTTATGAAGAATTATAAAATTATAAGTGCAGATTTATCATGTCCTAAAATTACTTTTCGATGGTTCTGCATTGCTAGGGTCATGTTTCTGTGGCATAATTACTAGAGTTTTTGGACAATTTTGTAGCATGATAGGTGAAGTTCAGATAGGATTTTGAAACTTATCAATGACAATGTCTCATTCAAACAAAGACACAGTGATTAACGTGTATCTAATACCTCAGTAACACTCAAGCTTTTGCACCAGAATAAGCATCTCTGAAGATCTCTAATACAATATGCATTAAAAAGACACACTCTACTAGCTATGTAGCACTTTAATCAACTTGTTAAAATCAGGAAGAATCAATGAAAGTACAAAGGTCACATATCAGGTAAGAACAAGTCTAGTTCCATTCATGTTGATGTTTAGATTAGGTCACGATAGTCTACTCTGTATAATGACATGCTATCTTCAGAATTTATACACTCACTACGTCAAAAAGCCCTGACTACTCAACCAGAGCTTTGTCTTTTGTCAAACGACTTACAACTAGTTCAACCTTGGTCATAACAGGAGCAACACAGTTCTCCATCACACCACGAACACGCTTACAAATACAACTAGTGTACCGTAGTGTCATCAACAAGCTCAAAGGATCCTACATTAGTGGATGCCTCTTCAGTTGCGATCCTTTTCTGCTTCTCACTCTCCTCGTCCTAGGCTTTCTTTGTATCCTTGCCCCCATCCTCACTAGTGGAAAGGGTCTACAACTACACCAAAGATGAACACCAAGCAGTGACCAATTACACCAAAAATTTCAAATTTTTGATGTAATTGGTCACTGCTTGGTGTTCATCTTTGGTATAGTTGTACACCCTTTCCACTAGTGCCTGTTCAAGGAACAATCATGTTAAATCCATGCATTCTCAGTCAAGTAGATTCAAGTCGGGTCATAATGAACATGTAAACAAAGTTCACACGGATTCAAGATTAGTCTGCCTTGTTTACATTATTACTACTAAAAAACAGAAAATTGCTGAATACATATAGACAGAACACTTGAGACTAGCGGTTTCCAAATATCATCCGTGATCAAATACAACTTTCCATCCTGTTTGAAAGCAGGACAAATGCGTACAACGTTGTGCTTGGCCGGAAAATAATTCAAAAAGGGGTAAAATGGTGAGTCACTACGGTACCTTGGCTGCTGCTTCTGTACCATCCTTGACGGGTTCTTGTACTCCATCAACAGGTGGCAATTCACTAGTACTCTTGGACCTTCATTGCGTAACCTGACAAGAGAGCCAGCACAAAACTCTTCAAAAAGCTACTTTCTTATCTAAAATTGATCGAAGGAGATCATCACACAAGACTAAAAGCAAGACAATTAAGAAATCGGATGGGAATAAATTAGCAAAATAGTGATTGGTTAACGGAAAGGGGCATCTCAATGAGTGTCAACTATCGCGAATGGGCTAGAAAACGGACCTCATAGGGCCCCGATCAAACTCCATTTCAGAGTTTCCCAGTAATCGGCTCTCTCCAAATAAATGTGCTGTTGTATCTCTTGCAAACTTTGTAACCATAGAGAATTTCTCCAAAACATTTAGTATCTCTCTTGATGCTTCCCGAGGAGGAAATTGTCGATAAACAGATGTCTGCATGCTAGCCCTTGCAGGGCTCTCCTCCACTGGTTGAACAGTTTCATCTTTCTTCGTCACAATCGGAGGAGGTTCCACAACCACTGCAACTCGAGTTACTACTATAAGCTTGAGTGATATAAGACTTCTCTGAAAACAAGCAAAGCACCATTTAAGATGATCCCTTAGAATCTAATTTGCAACGTAATGCAATAGTGATCACCCTAAACAACAGCAATGTAAGAGGCCTCGAATGACAATAATTTCAGAACCTCATAATGCAATTCCATGAACTCTGGTAAACTAACGACCGAGGAAGAACCCAGAGCACAGAAAACAGCACTCAAATCTTCGCTGAATATCAGACGAGGAACCAAACTGTGCTTCTCAAATTAAGAATATAGAACCACCATAATAACAGGATCCAAAAATAAAAAGGATGTACAGGTAAATAAAATAAGGATCTCAACCAATAAATTATGATAAAAATCGACCTGCAAAGGATCCTGAACATCGTTCATGAGATATACATTTGAGTCATCGTTTGATCTGCAGGCAAAATATAATAACAATATAGCTTAGAGAATAATAAAATTCAGAAATTAAAACATGTTTTTCCTTGTGTATAATATGGTAAAAGACATCATAAGATATTTATGAACAGGCTAATTTGTTTTGCTTGAAGGTTCAGTGGCCTCTAAGCCTGGAACCAGGTTCATGTTTCCAAATCCCCCCAAATCCCCACTATTGAACATATCTACCGTTTGAGATAAACTGCAACCAACTCCACATTCCCGCATAAAGCTCAGTTGAGTGAAAGTAAGAACCCGAATAACTATTAGGATAGGTGAGATCTTAAAGACAACGCATGAACTATTCAAAAATAATACTACCATAGTGAGAGTGAAGCAACCGCCTGTTAAATTACCTCACAAGCAGAGCATGATTTCTAAGTGTCGATAAAAATTCTTGAACTCCCCCAATATGGAAGTACAAAGGTGGGAACACATGACCAGGACAAAATCGATTTCGACAACACTCAGACAAGAATTTAGTAACTACATTTCGAAAAAATCTAAAGATCGCCAGCACTAAGCCTGTAAATCTGGTAGCATGAGCTGATCATGTGTAACAATAAAAGTAGGACATAATACAAAAGCTCTAAAAACCACCAAGTTCCCATCCAGACAATCACACACCACATAAACATGCATGTATGATAGCAGAAGAATAAGACATACCTGATGTGAGAACGACTATGATATACTGCAACGCAAACGGTGGGGTGTGACGACGAATTGACCGCATCTCTGCCAAAGAAACTGCACGAATTGTGTACAAATTCCTATCTGTTAAGAAGTACCAACCAACCCCAAGGAATATTATCTGGCAACTTCAGTGATCAACTTGGTCATGTGCCAATCAGGCTGCAATCAATATCTAAAATGCAAAAAGCTCAGAAAACGAACAATAATTCATGACAAAATAGAAATAAAAAAATTTCTCATCATTAAGTCTTTCTATACACACCTTTCTCGGCGGACTTCATAATTGATAACCCTTGTCGCCCGCCACCCTGAACTGTGTACGGAATCCCTGTCTAAACATTACAAGAACCCAGCTCATACTTAAATATCATGTACTTCAACTCCGCTACCGTTTCGGTAGAATCCATATAAACTATATTTTTCATTGATCAAAGAGAGCAAGCATAGCACACTAGGAGTTGTCTACAACAATAAAGCCTCAATGATGGTACTCATATTAAGAAGAGTTCATACCATAAAGAGAGAAGCCCCTTGCTTTATAAGCCGCAGGCGACTGCTGATGCGTTCACTGGCATTCTGAGTTGGATGCACAGATACGTTGTCCTTCACAAAGACGACCTTGAAGGAGTCCGGGCCTCCATTCCCAACCATCATCTTCCCAGACTCATTTCCGGACAACGACGAGCTTCCACCCTGCAAACTCATGCCAGAGATAATTAGGAGAGTGCTTGATGAATTTATTGCACTTCATGGCTTTACATATTGCTACACGTAATTTCTAAAAGAAGCAGTAAACCTCCACACAAACGAGCACCTTCGAAGATTGCCAAAACATAATAGATTCTGAACCGGACAGATATTATTTGAACTTCGAAATACCTGAATAGTCTTGGACGATATAACCGCCTGAGCAGATGATGTATAGTCGGACTCATCGATGAAGTCCCCAGAGTCCATGGTCGGACCAGTTTGTCCTCCCATCTAGTGTCTTGGAATTTCAGCCCGTATTGCAACTTACTGCCCAAACCGCTTCTAAATGAAAAACAAACAACAAAACACCTCCAAATTGTTTGCTCCGTGCAATACGACCCCCGATCTCAATCAACAGAGCTAAAGCCAAGCGCTAGTCAACCTTCCACAAACATACTTTTGACCGATGGTACCCTAACTCCACGCTACCAGATTAAAATCACTTCAATCCCCTCTCCTCCACATAAGCTCCAATTGCAACTAAAAATTACGAGAACTCCTGCTCCGCCTTAAAATACCTCAGCCAAATGCACCAACCGACGCGAATACCGTTTGAATACAACCAAATCCAACAACAGATCCGCCTCTCACCACCCGCAATAATACCACAAATTCACGTCAATTGTCCACCACAACGCCAAAAAAACTACTCGCGAACGTCGTCCTGACATAGCCACAGACACGGCAAGCTTCAAATTTGTACGAATTGCTCAAAGCTGGACGCAAATCTCTCAGATTTTTCGCAAGGCCTTCATTACATCCGCCAAGCACAGCGACCGGCGAAAACTAATCGATCAAATGCAGGAACTAAAGCAAATAAAATCTCACACATATATTGTATTTCATTATATTTGAAGACATTAACATCAAAAGCACTATCCGAAGTGAAAACAACTACACTACCAAAAAACAAAAACAAAAAAACCTATACAAATCTCAAAAGATCTAAGTCTCGGAGGATTCTGCCGCAAAATCTGCCTCTTCCTCCTCATCATCATGAACATCCCCAAATCCACATTGGTTGAACTCTTCCCGGAACCGTTCCCTGCCAATTTCCCTCACATGATGTACGTACTCATATGGTGGGCGCATGCCATACCGTTCCATCTACCAACCAACATGAAATTGAACATTTTAGTTTGCATTTGGAATGTCTAAAACAACTTCTTCAAACCAAGAAATATCTTTCAACCCACAAAATCAACAATTTAAATTTTTACTCACAAAATCACGGTTGAAACTATCAATTCCTCCACTGCCGAGAAGGTTATGATGTGTACATGCAGCTACTGCATCACGTTGTGCACGATTCCAATTTGGATTGGCACGATTCCAATTTGGATTGGCACGATTGCTTGCAACCTTCCGCACAAATTCATTCCAGCTGCGCTTGCTAGAGTCATCAGGCATTCTCTCACCTCACTATGCCATCTTGCGGTATTGGCTCCGACGGTTCTTTTGTCTGGTCTCAATGGATAGCAAAACATCATCCCAAACCCACTTTTATGCGGGAAATGCACTTACCATCTTGAAGATCTTATCCACCGCTTTGGATTTTTTTTGCTTTGCCCATCCTTCATGACAGTCAATAAGTAAGACATTACACAAACCTCTCATTCTTGAACGCAAAGCATGTTTGTCAGTGCGCTTCAGTTGCCCGTTCAAACGCTCTTCCCGTCGACGAACCATACGGATAGTTGGCAGTTGAGTACCACGTTTTATTGAGGTTCTGCAACCACAGGTGAACCTTCACGTGCCTCTGCGGGATCCATAACCGCACCCCCCCTGCTTCCAAAAAATTGCACATAAAACATTAATAAAAAGAAACAAAGACTGCAAAGCATGCTCTCCTAAACCGTTCAGTACCGTTCATAGCAGCTGAAATAAATGACACTGTATTGCATAAAAATACAACACGAACAAGCCTCCTGTACCACTGAGTGGAATTCCACTTTAAACTGAACAATATCGCTTTGTTAACAAGACTCTCATAGTTTCTACTGTCTCGTAAGTGCCCAACTGAACTACCTTGAGGCCTGAACCTAAAAAACAAGAACGATTCACATGTTAAAATTGACAACCATCGCATTGAAGTCAAAACCGAAAATCATAATCTGGATTATACTTGCATTTCAAAAAAATGAACTAATAACCTAACGACGTCCAAAACCGAAAAATAACAGCAACAACACAAATCTTCTCCTGATTTATAAAACCCTAGAAAGTGAGTTTTACTTCATCCCAACAGAACACTCAAGGGGAATTTAATTTTAATAAAAATAAACAAAGACTGCAAAACATGCTCTGCGAATTCAGCGTCTGTCTGATGTGTCGTCAAGACCGCAATAATAAATCAGCCTCCATAACAAAAATGATGGAAAGTTTAAATTTGTACAAATTCTGGAAATCCAAGCATATGACTGACAAATCACGCTTAAGCCACAAAAACTAAAATGCAAAAGAGTTAATGTCCACTCCATCAAATTTGTGTGCAAAAGACTCTTTAAACAAGGGAACAGCAAATAAAAGTGTCAAACGAAAGATAAAATGCCAAAATTACCACCTAAACCACTTGTTGACGCAGCAACAAAGACAACACCCATAGATAGGACCTTTTCTTGCACAAAAGCTCTAAAAAATTGTTTCAATGAATCTACAGGTACGTCCTGTTCAATCAAGCAGCTGATAACTTATAGAAATTAAAGCAGAATATTGAGATCGATCGACTTTGCCTAGCGTTTGAAGATCTCGTCGTAGCTCAACAGCTCTTGCACAGATTGAATTGGTTACGGTGAGCGTGAGAGACGATGGGGAGTGTTGGATTTAGGGTTGAGCAAAAATTTGGTACAGTGAAATAAGGGCGGTGAACAGAAGGTTTACACCGTTGTCTGCTAGTGCGTCGTTCCATACTCTCATCATGCGTCAGCACCTCGGGTGGGGCAAGGCCAAAGTTCAAGCGAATCGAGCCGCGATCACCACTAGCAGTGACTGTATATCGCAACCCCAGCACGTTGGGTCTCTTTATTTCCCCCCTACGAGAGGTGCAACCAAACCACAACCGCTGGTTCGGTTGCTAGGCTCGGTGGGTTCCATTTTTCTGCCCTTCCCCGTTTTGGGGTCCTGGGGTCTTTTTTTGGTTTTTTTTTTTACAAATTTGGGGCCGTAGGCCCCAAATTACCCTAGGGAGGTCCTCTTGAGATCACTAGGACCCCCACTCAAGGCAAATAATAGGGGCAGAGATTTGCCCCCTCCCCTCCCAACCCCCCGAGCCTGCCCTCCGAGCCACCCCATCAGCACCTCTCGTAGGGGGTATTTAGACAGACCCCAGCACGTTGGCCTTTCATACGTGCCTCATTCTGACGGGTCATCGGCTTCATCGTCTGGATCTCCGCAGCGAAGCAGCTACTGTTTCATGATGAACTCCCCGAATATGTTCATGTAATTAATCTAGGAATTTATTGTTATAGGTTCGGGGATGCTGTGCTTGTGTGGAATCTGTGGTGGGTAAAGAATTTAGGGTGTTTGTGAGGGGGACAAACTTGTTTGACATTGTGGATGTGTTAGGTGTTAGCTTCTCCGAATGTCGTTATTTGGATAGAAATATTTATTCTTTTCAGAATTGGAGGAGTTATTTCCATTTCACAAGGCATTCAATGGTGTTTAAAAGTTGCCACTTCGGATCAAAGTGCATAACAATTTTAAAGAAGCTATTAGACTAAAGTACATATCATTTTAAAGTAAGCCTCTTCAATACCTAATTTCAATGAAACCTCATAATTTTTTATTGAAGTTCTATTTTCAATTAACATAGTTTTGGTCCAAAGTCTCCTTATCCATCAATTCCAATGAATATTCTATTGCAATATATTGTTTGGGTTTAAAAGTTAAAAGACTTAAAGATCTATGGACAAGATTTAATTTTGAAAATAGACATTAAAACGACTAGTGATAGACTGCTAGTTTCTACAGTGATAAAACTTAGGAATTAAATCTGGAAAATAAAAACGGAAAACTCTCTCCCTTTTCATTAGTTGGGTGGTTGATATTAATCTAAAGTAAAAGTAAGAAGAAAAGTAAAGATTGAGTTACAATTGGGAGGTTGTATGTATTGTAAGTATTTAACTTGAAAGAAGAGTGGACCTCTTACTCTAGCTTTTCTTAATAATAGAGCGCTTGCATTATATTTTGCATAATATAGAATAACACTTTCTATTAACTTTTGAGTCTCATATATTTTGTAATAGTCATTGTGAAAACGCAGTACATCATGGCTAGTGATGTATCAGTTGGTAGTGGAGGTAGCTCGTCTAATAGAGGTTCGCGTAGTGGCAATAGTAGCAACTTGTCTAGCAGCGATATTAGTGGTTTGTCAAGAAGTCGTGATATATCAATAGATAGTATTTGTAGTAGTTCATCTCACTATGACATGAGTGTAGATGGATCTGGTAGTCTCTTAACTTCTAGAAATGTAGAAGGTAATAGAGAACCCATATACATCTGTTTTTGTGATAGGTGTAAAGGAGAGCATAAGCACAAAATTAGCATCATTAATCAACATGTTACAGAATTGTTTGGACCTATGGTAGGAGGTCCACGTGATTTAGAGCCATCTTAAGAGATAGGAATAAATTACCCCTATTATTGTAATAGTTGCAAAGGTGGAGCATAGCGGACTCGTGCCATCATTCATCAACATTTGCTTGATTTGTTTGGACCTTGGATTTGTGATGCAATTTTGGCTACTGAAACTTCAATTGACTCAGCAACATCAAATTCCGAATCTATTAGTGGAGACAAACGAACGCAGGTACCATTCAATTTTCTGTCAATATTAATATTTTGTTGCAAATATATGCTAATAGGCCTCTATACCAAAACTGCACCTAAAGAATGTCAAAATTGGATTGCGTATCTTAATGTCGACTTTCCTCAAAAATACAAAAAACAAACAAACTAAGTCAACTCAGAAACAACAAAACATCACTGCAAATCCCACACAGTCTACTTACCACTCAAATGACTAGAAAGAATGATTTACGGATGACAAAACAATAATTATCCTTTAAGGATTGTTGTGAAAGTGCTTGCTTCACTTGAGGTGCCAATGCATCTAAGATATTTGTTGTGGGGGTGACCCTCTCAATGTGAATGTCAGATTTGTAATAAAAAAGGTGGTCATTTGGCTCCTCCATGGCTCCTCAGTGGCTCCTCCCGGGTTGAAAGGTCATCCAAATGCCACGAAATTGCGCCAGCGGCGCTTCTGGGATAAAGGATGTAATACGCAAGCCCTTGCAATGATAGTGACATGGAAGGAGGACGATAATGGAATGGTCGCACCGGCAACGATGTGACCAGGAGCGTTACTGGATGCTAGATGTCTGTCATGGAAGCCCTACTTGCCTTGCATCCTACTTGTAGTCACGCATCAATGTCAATGATGACCCTACAATCATGTTCTCACTTCCTGTTAATGATGACTCATGTGCTCAAGGTATCAATTGAAGATGCCACAATTACAATGACATGACATTCAGATTTTCACATATGCTCAATTGAGTCATCAGTTAATGTGGATATAAGAAATATAGAAAACGATAAAGGTTAAGGTTTTGTCAATCACTTCCTTCATACAACCCTAATTTGCACTAAAACTACAAATCCTTCACATTGATCTAAATTCCATGCTTGTACATATAGAGCTCTAAACATACAAAGCAATAAACACACAAAAACTTTAAACTAATCCAACTTTACATTCTCATGACCTGCATTGTAGAGCGTAAATCCTCAAAATTGTTAGACTATAACAATGTTAACAGTGTTTCTTAGCCTCGTAGTAGCTTGTGTCGTATGCAAATACTAACTTCTGGGGCGGTGGTTGTCCTCAAAGCTTGAATGTCATGCAACACGCCCTAAACCACTGTATAGGCATTCCCTCCAACAAATGACTGGCTTGAAATAGTGCGTAAGAGATGGATTCTAAACCAGTGGCAAGGTACTTAGTGGTAGCGCAATTGAGTTCCTGCCACTACCTGACGTTGAATTTGCCCTAGGCCTTTTTCCTTGGTCAACCACTGTGCCTGTGGTCCACCAATATATTGCTGTAATAGTTGGATCCTACTAGGTGTAGCTAAAGTCACATGATTCGAACTGTTGCATGGTCGCCAATGTGAAAGAGGTTTTTTCCTTAGTCTTTCAGGAATATATCTTGTCCTAAAGCTCTTTGAAATCCTCCAAAAATTACTGCATTGCCCTTGAAATTGCCCTAAATCCTAGTCTTAGATCTGAAACTGCCAACTTAGATCTACTCAAATCCTGATGGTATTTTCTTAGATCTGATACGTTATCCTACTCTCTTTCGTCTGATCTACAATATCCACTCATTTATACACCGGATCTACAAGACCCATGAGGCAAATTGACTATCCTGGTCCTTCAACACTCAAATCTGCATCTCTATACATTTACACACAAATGTATCCAATTCCTTTCCATAAATCACTGCACATTCGTACATCATCATGCTCCCTACTACTAGTACTGCCTGGACCTTCCAGGATCCATGAAACTGTCCTAACATCAGCTCCACTACAATCCAACAGCCTATCCTACACACTAACTCTACACACACACTACAATCCGAGAGCTCTGAGCTGTGAGAGAGTGAGAGAGAGAGAGAGAGAGAGAGAGAGAGAGAGAGTGAGAGAGAGTGTGTGTGAGAGAGAAAGAGAGTGGAAGAGTGAGAGAGAGAGAGAGAGAGAGAGAAATGGTGAGAGGTGGTAAGAGAGAAAGAGTGAGAGAGAGAGTGTGAGAAAGAGAGCGTGAGTGAAAGAGAGATGGTGAGAGAGAAAGAGAGTAGGCTGCCTCACCCACTCCTTACAACCCCATCCAAAACCCTAGCTGCTGCACCCTAAACCCTAGCCGCCACCAATTTTCATCCATCCACCAGATTTCATCCAACCACCAAATTTCATCCATCTGACAATTTTCATCCATTTGGTAGTTTTCAACCAAACTGGCAGTTTTCATCCAAAATAGAGTTATTGTTGGCCAGAATAGTAAGCTAACAGTTTAGTGTCCCACCCAGTAACAACAGTTTCACTATTCTCCTACGGAATTCCTTCCCCTCTATTCCACTGCCTTAAATCCTTGATTAACAAGAATTTGCACTTGCAACCCTGAAATGGAAGAGGTAACTACTTCAAACCGGACGCTCCATATTGCTAACCAGTGAGGAGTGCCATAAGCTTCTGCGCTCGTGAAATCAACAAAGTTCATAGTCTGGTTCCACTCGAACTTCACTAAACACGATCACAAACGGATGTTCTATGGGTTGAAAAGCCACAATCACCATCTCATATTGTAGGATATTCTTCTTGCTTGCATCTGTGGGTTATTCCATCCAAGACCTTGCGATGCCATAGTTAGACTAGGGAACTGCTTCAAATGCATGTGTACAAAGGTGGTGGACCGGGCAGACATGATCCCACTGCACCTCTATATAGCCGAGACGATGTGTCTCCTAGAAGTCTGGTTCCCGGTGGCTTTCTTTGATATCATGCCACTGTGGTCCTACACCTTGTTGATGAGTTAGATTGATATGGACCAGTGCACGCAAGATGGTTCTATGGGGCACCACTACCGGAAGTGACTGACTTTTCTAACAAAAGAATTGCAAATTGCTGTTGCAAAGGACTCAGATTTGTTGATTCTCTGTAACAAACCGAGCTATGGAAAAAAGGGGCAGATTCACTGTGACAGAAGTGTTGAGTCGAACACTTTTTGTTGATTTGCAGATATTGCGATTTTTGAATGAAACTTCTGGATGAAAGTCATCGTTGTCACCTGGAAGGAGGATGGATGAGTTTGGTCCGAGATAAACCACACCTCATATTGATGTTCTGTACCAACCTTTTATTTGGTTTGAGTAGGAGCATTTCTCATGCTCTAGTGTCTTAATCAATTTCCATTTTCACCATAGTTTAATTTAATCTTCTCTTACTCTTTATATTCCAGTGGAGACACCTATTCACAATTGTTTGAAAACATTATTGCATCAAAATTCATTAATGGCATGCACATGTGCAAAAGGCATACGGCAGTGTTTCACAAACATAATAAGAACATTCATTTGCAGTGTAAACAGATAGAGGTAAGTTACACCGATGAGCTCCCACTCATTGCCTGGTTTTGCTGACTTTCTTGCGCAGGTGGGTGGTTTGTGGTATCAATTGCGTTGTTCCTTGCCTCGGGGTTTAAGGAGTGCATGTCTAGCGGTTTAGTGTCTCTGTTTGTTTTCAGGGTTTATTTTTCTTCCCTCGTCTGTTCTCTCTCTTTTCGTTGTTTGTCGGTTGCCTTCTGCCGCTTTTCTCCTTCCAGATGCTCTGTTGTGGGTTTCCTTATTTGATAAGAACGTGGGCTCTTTCATGTGTTCCTTGTGGTGGTTGGGTAGTAAGGAGCGTTCAGGCGTTGTGAGAAATGGAGTAATTCAATCACTTGCAAGGAAGGGACGACGTTACCGGTTTTCAGAGCGACTAGACGACATCTGCAGAGATGGCGGCAGTTCACGTGTCTGGACTTTACACCGCGCATTCATGTACTGTTGCGCTCGCTGCCACCGGCGAGCACAATCATGCGCATTCATGTACTGTTGCGCTCGCTGCCACCGGCGATCACAATTGTTGGTTGGTTCATCAAATTGGATTATCTTATTGTACTCTTATCGATGAAGTAGTAAGTTACTCGATGGCTAAAAACATAAAATCGAGTATCGGACTGCACATGTCGTGCTTGGACAGGCACGGAGGACCGCGGGTTCAATGGCGGGTAACTGATGATACCCGGCGGGAAGTCTGACATGGAAACCTAACTGGAGAATGACGTGGAGAGCTGACATGGACCGCTGACATGGATGCTCTGATTTGACTAAAATCAAGCGAATCGACACTTGATTGACTAAAATTTTGTACGTAATTCTATAAATGAACAAATGGTTCGACAAGACCTAAGCAACAAAGATATGTAACTCATCTGTTAATTTGTCTGTAAGAAAGGACGCAGTCGATCCGGTAGTGCAGAAAGGTACTTATACGTTTAAAAGAAATACGTAAGGAACATGGCTAGGCCAGAGGGGTCGATAGCGTAAGAGTATATGTACGCTAAAGCTTTTGGCTAAGTTGGTGAGCATGTATTTGTTTACCCAGGACATCAACAAATGTGAGACCTAGAGGAGAACTAAAAGAACTGGAGCGAAGTAGTAAAGAGAGCTGAAATCACAAGTCACTTGGGAGATAGGAAACTCCAGAAGTTACATGAGCTCATTATATCCAATTCAGCTGAGACTGAGACACTTCAGCAATAAGTCATTACCTACCTCTAAGTAATCTCTCATGTCAATAATTTCATGTCTTTTCATTTTGCACCCGCAAGGCATTTAGCTACTGCTTTTCTGTCTTGTTTCGCATCCTGCACTTGAATAAAATGCTTTGGTTTATAGTAATCTATGATGATGTAACGAAGGTGTGAGTAATAAAGTACTGACCTACACCATTTGGCACAAATGCCGGCATTGGAACACTACGACACAACCTGGCTCTTAGGAATGGAGGGGTGTGGTTCCTAGGAGCAAAGTTCCTAGGTGCGGAGAGTCCCTACAGATATGGGATCCTTGGCCAATCAGAACGTCTGATTTTCAGTTGTTTTCTAGGGTTCGCTCCTTGGAGCCGAGTCAAGAATGCCGTAAAGATAGAATACCTGTTTCTGTTGAGCTGTCACTACGTTGTGGTTTCTGGTTGTTCTGACTCTTTGCCTCGGTAAAACGTCCTCTAGATTTTTTTACCCAAACGCATTCCGTGGTGATGTTGTTCTCCATTGCCCACTTGTCATGTGGTCGGCTGCCGTGAGTACGTCGGGCAACCTGTGCACTGTACTGTGCACTGGCTTTCTGTATTGTAGTGGATTTTTTTGTTTGATGTTTGTTTATGATTTATCTTCCTGCTGTATGCACATTTTTAATTAAAACAAAATTTGATTTTTTATTAGTTGTCGAAACCTTTTTGTTTTAGGTAAATGTAAATAAAAAAATATAAATATATCCAATAGAACGAGAAATAACCAATAGTAGGTTAAGTTTAGTTTTACATAAAAGTATAATTTATTTTTATAATAAAAAGTTATAAAAATTTGAATTTAAATAGTTCCTTATTAATTATACTATGAAATCTTATTTATTATGTAAGAAAATTAAGAGACATTCTAGAAAAATAACATATAAATTTAGTTAGAATACATTATGCAAATATAAATTTCTTTAAATATAAAGAGCAAATATCGGCAAATAGAATTTCTTAAAAAATAACCAGCGTTTTTTTGAACTATGACATTCATAAATCTTTTCAGTTCATTTCAAAATAAAAAAGTAATAAATTTTGAAGATAAATTCTTTTTTTTTTTGAAAAAAAGACATATGTGTATACAAAAGAAATTTGATTGAAGATTCATAACGCGGGGAACAATGGATTAGCAATGAAATTCTACCTAGATGGCAAATATCGATCATTTTGATCATTAAAAAGTATAATGTATCACTAAAAAAATTACAAATGATTAATTTTGGGTTATGAATTTGATCTGGATAAAGTAATATTTAATAAATATTAAATGTAAAAATAATTTAGAGTCACTTCATTTAAATATTCAAATAAAGTAAAAAAATGAAATTTATTTAAAAAGAAAAGGGCCGAAACAGCAAGAAAAAATTAAAAAATTAATTGTTTCGACCCTTTTCTTAAACTAAAAAATTGAAATTTATTTAAATTTGAAATTTGTCAAAAAGGAAAATAAATTTATTTAAATCTTCAAACATCTTCATCTTTTTGTGAGACAGTATGCTTTGAAGTAAAAACCTCTTGAAATGAAACATTTTAAATTCAATGATAAAATTAGACATTAAAAAAAATGTCCAAGATTCTGAAATAATATATATATATACATCTTCACCTTTTTCCTTTGTCTTTTATGAGGGTATTGAATATTAATTTCAGGGACTGAATTTTTGGTGTCCTTGTAACGTTTTATCAACCCAATATGGTGTTGGTAGAATGAGTTGTTAGTGAATGAGTAGTGGTATCAATAATTATTTTTTGGCATTATTACAGTTCTTGTAGCAGAGTGTTTGTTACTTAAGCAATAGGAAACTTGTGATTAGGGTTAAATTGGTGTTTTAGTTAATTTCACTTGTTATTTTTAAAGCGATTTCACCACTGAAGATGAGGATGAGTTCTTGTATTCAGAAAAATATTAGTCTACGAGGTACTATCCAAATCCATAACGCATTTTCAGCAGAAATTGAGAATTATTATATGATTTATATGTTTTATGTATTCATTGGCAGAAGCATTTCACACACTAAAATGTGAGATATTATATTGCAAATATGCATCTATTGGTCTGTGATCACTTCAAGGAGCTGGACCTGTAAATTGACAGGGAAATGACAAAATCTTGTCAACTGCTCTGTAGGTTAGGTGACCCTCATTCGGACAAGTAATTGACAGAGTTCTGTCGTTTTTTCTGTCAATTAGGACAGTTTTCCACGTCAAACCGGGGGAGCGTCTGAGCGCATCGCCACACTGGTACTACCTCGCCAAGTCAGTAGTTTCACCTGGTGAATATTATACTTTACCGTGGGATAATTTCTATGTTACTGAAAGGGTAATTACTACAAAGTATAAATCCAAGTTATTAGCTTTTGGTAATTAGTGTCGTTTGCCTAATTAGCAAGGATATTTGCCACAGTGATTCCTGGTTCTTCTCTCTCATAAAAAAACAACACGACTGTAGGCCTTCCAAGTGTACTTATTGGAAAATGACACGTGTCATGTTTTTAAAAAATAAATTCTCCAGATTCTGGCTACATTTAATCATTCAACCAATTTTTCATTTGCAGAAATTAGGGTTCAATGCATGAATTTGAAATTGCTGAATAATAGAAAAAGGAATTACCCAAAATAGTGTTTCCAACGCTGTCTCAAAACAGGCAGAATTAATATTTCACTCAGGGATACGACGTTCTTTCAAAAATTTAAATGTAAGCATACATTAACATGGAAACCCTGTCCTAGATTTAAAATGGAGTCAAATATTTCCATACAATACATAACCAGTTATATAAGAGTTTCTGGAGAGTTCAGATCACTTTATGAAAGTGTAAACCACAAAAGTTAAACTGTTAGGTCTGTATGAAAGCATCCACAGTGTACTGCTACATGCCGAAGGACATTTCCTTCCTTTCAAAGGAGTATACAACATTCATTTCATCTTCTTCGCTTTCATCTTTATGCTTTTTCTTATTACTTCAGTGGGTAAATACATATGAGTAAAAGAAGTTCATTATAAAAAATATCATAGCAGATCATACTCATTCATTCGTTAGCCGAGAGAATCCAATAGAGAACAAGATCGACAATTTGTCCAAAACATTACTATTTCAGTCAACAATGTGCAAACTTCGCGAACACATTTTCCATTTCAACACATTCCTGAATTACAATATGTTCTAAGAGAAAACTAAAAATATAAACTACTGTCTGAATCTTGCTTGTCGTTACGGTGTACTATACTCACACACTTAGATCGTTTGACGTTCCCTGGGCTGCGCTCCTCGACTCTCCACATGACTCTGAGCAAATATGTGGGTCAATGATTCACATAGAATATAGAGGAAACACTCAAAGACCATGTCGGTGGTTTAACGTTTTTTTGAGTGGATGTCCATAATTTTTTTGTTAGTTCAACTACAATAGCTTATAACGGTATTAAGGTTGTGCAAAATAGTTTACCAGCTCGGTGTTTACGATAGCAAAAATGTATACAATGTTGGAATGTGAAAATAAGAAATGAGGATTATACATTGAACAATTGGGAGCACACAAAACTTTGTTGGACGCTTTACCGCACCGTTCTCTATTGCATCAATTGGTGAAAACTGCGAGTCAAAAATACACTTATCACTTCATAACTACATCTTTATAAAATTACAAATTATTGTAGGTTGTAGAAAACTATGGGAATCTGGAGAACTGTGATAATGAAATTAGATTTGCACTCCTCTGTTGGTTTAGATGAACTTTAACTTAAAATGCTCCGTACAATTTTCATAGTGAATTACATTAATTCTTGTTTATGCAAATTGACTGTCGATACACCTTTTACAGGACACACTTTTTTTTAACTATGTGCCATTATATCAGCGGAATCCTAATGAACGCAAGCAAGTCAGGGTGGAGCCCATGAGAGAATCTCATGAGGCGCAAAGAGAAGATAATGAAAATGTACACAAAGATGAGGAGTTTCTGGACGCAGATGATTATAAGGCTTTTGCACCTGCACATCCAAATACAAATATTGACTTTAAAGAAATGACGAGGAATCACTTCGCGAGAGCTGACGAAATACATGGAGAGCATGAAGAAGATGACAAAGTGCTCGATTTCGAAGATCTATCATCGGAAGATGATGAGCCTCATGATACCCCTATATTCGAGTCTTTGCTGCGTCAGTCGGTAGAACCATTATTTCATGGCTCTCGGATTACGAGGTTACAGTTCAGCGTGATTCTCATGTCTTTATACACTCTATTTTCAATTAGTCATCACTGTTTGGACGAAATTTTAACCTTCTTGAAACACGATGTTTTACAAGTGGACAACAATTGTCCAAAATCCTCTTACGAAATGAAGGCTCTACTGATGAAGCTAGGGTTGTCCCATGAAGCAATTCACTGCTGTGATTGTGGGAAGACATTGTATTAGAGAGAGAATTCGCAATTACAGGAGTGTCCACATTGTCACAGATCACAGTGTCCACATTTCGAATTTTGTCCTAGTTAGAGTTCTAAAGTACTTTTCAATCATCAAACGACTAAGGAGAATGTTCAAATGTCCTGAAATAGCAAAGCATATGCGTTGGCATGCTGGGAATCATTCATTAGACATCAAAATGAGGTCTGTAGTAGATAGTGAGCAATGGAAATTTATTGATGAAAATTTTCCACAATTCAGTAGGCATGAGAGGAACATTAGAATGGGGCTTGCATTGGACGGAGTGAATCCACACAGCCTCCAGTCATCTAGACACTCGGTTTGGCGAGTGATGATTGTGTTATATAACCTACCACCATATCTACTGACTAAGCGTTTTTTTATTAGCTTAACTATGATCATTCCAGGGCCGTCTTCTCCAGGGGAAGATACAATCGACGTTTTTTTGCAGCCACTTGTGCATGACTTGAAGAAGCTCTAGGTGGGAGTTAGAGCGGTGGATATGTCGTTGCCAGTGGGTAACAATCGGAATTTCTTACTCCGGGGCATGCTGATTTGGACTATAAACGACTATCCCGCATATACACTCATAGCCGGCCAATCAGGAAAGGGCTATGCTTGCTGTCCGATATGCGGAGAGGCCACCTGTGCTGATCATTCCCAAGAGGCACAAAAAACTGTATTTCTCGGACATAGACACTACAAGGAGAATAGTATCCTAATTGACGACATTTTGACAGAAACCTGTCAATTGCTCCGTCAATTAGGAGACCCTGATTCGGTCACTCAATTGACAAAATTCCGTCATTCATTTGTCAATTTGGACGAAGTTCCACAATGCAAAAATTTAAAAAATCCGGAATTTTTGAAGAAACATTTCTCTGCCCGGGCACGCCGGGCAGCAACGTTGGCACACCGAAAAATAGCGAGGGCCCTGTCGAGGGGAAGCGCAGGCCCTACCGACGGGCAGCGCGGGCCATACCGGCGATAGCGGGCTCCATCGAGGAACGCTCGCAGATAAAGAGCCAAAGGGTTCGATCCCCTGACCTCACGGGAACAGTCCAAGGGACTAGCCAACTCACCCTTCACCCGAATTCGCATACAATGAAATGTTTTTTTACATATATATGCTGTAAGTACAAGTACAGCAGACTTTGAATATTTTTCACGATGTAAAAAATTATTTTTTTTCAAAATTTTTTTTTGCACTATTCCATGCAGGTATTTTTCTATATGTTTAAAAAATTTCAAATTTTTTTGAAATTTGTTTTTTTTTTAGGCTGGGGCCTTTTTTTACTACCCAGCAGACTTAGAATATTTTTCACGATGTAAAAAAAACATTTTTTTTTCAAATTTTTTTTTGCACTATTTCATGCAGGTATTTTTCTATATGTAGAAAAAATTTTAAATTTTTCTTGATTTTTTTTTTCTTTTTGAGGTTAAGACTTGATTTGGGACCCAACCCAAGTGATTTCGTCCAAAACGCAGTCCGGATGAAGAAGTTATAGCTCTTCAAAGTTTCTGCCCTTCATGCAAAATGTCGTATTTCGACATTTTGCATCAACTTTGAACGTTACGATCTCACAAATGGAGAAGATCCAACGGTTGAAAATTTCAGCAATAGCTCAAAAACAAGTAAATTACAAGATCCTACGGTTAAAGTCTACAAAAAGTTTTAGCAATTCCATGCTGGTCGTAAATAAAAAAATTGACAAGAAGTTGACAAGAATTTGACAAGAAGTTGACAAAAACATTAATAATGTCCAAAGTGACAGAGTTGGGCTTCGAGATGCTGACTTCGTCATTTCGGACATTTTTTTGTCAACTATTTGTCATCTCGGGCCCCATTTCCTTGTCTTCTAGAAGATGGTTAAGCGCAGACCAGCGTTAGCGGTATGCACGTGCAACATTTGACAGAAACCCCAATCACGACCCCAAGCCTAGTCGTCAAACAATATTAACAGTGAAGCAAAGGAGAGCTTGGAGGGAGTCTTTTCTAGAACTTGGCGGTTGGAAGAACTCGACACATGATCTGGTGAAGAAGACAGGAGTGAAAAGAGTGAGCATACTTTTCGAATTGCCGTACTGGGAGGTAAATCTAAACGTGTTTTTTTTATTCCTTTGAATGTTTGTGAAGTTAGATTGGATTCCCCGCTGTATCTGCACCGCTTTAAGTGACACTATCATGAATATTTGGGTCATTCTTATTCGGCATAGTAATAGATTTGAGATGTATTCATTGTCATTGGTGCAGTGAGTTCATTATACGCCTGCTACAGTTCATTGTTGTTTTCTGTTCGAACATGCGTTGTTAATTTTTTATGAGAAGAGTCTTCTTGGGAAATTGATTTTTTTAACATCCCAAACAAAAAACCCGTTCACGCTAACTGTTCCTAGACTCTGTGTTAAGTACCATGTTCATCTATAGCATGTGTAGGACAAAGCCAATGCAGGTACTCTCCACTGTCTCGTGAACCTACACCGTCCCTTAGATGATTTACATTAAATGTCGTTGATCATTGCATGTGAGATTAGAGTGTACTGCGGTCCGAATGTGGCCGCTCGGGGACAATCATATATAAAAATATTTAGCAAGTGAGCATTTTTTAATAGTAAATATGGTGAATTTGTTAAGTAGTAGAATAAATGGAAGTTGGTATTGTAGCAGATGCTTACTGTGAATTGCAGTTACGCTGTTCCTGTGACTTTGGTGTCGTGGTCTGTCCTTAATGCATGGGGACATATTCAGTTAGGTGACTATATGTTTCTACCCCGTGCAATCAGAAAAGATGTTTATGTTCATGTCACGGAGTATTGCTACTGTCAGATGGCCGAATTCACGTGTGTCGTTAATCAACAAACTCTGTCGAAACTATTAATACGATAAAATAATCAACACAAGGAGAGTATGTACGTTTTGAACTTAGTTCAGTCTATATCGGTATGTGATTCGCTATTACATATGAGAAAAGGTTCTTCACTTAAAGCTGGTTCATCCATCGGACTTGTAGTTTCACATGTTTTTTATTTCTTTATAATTAGAGTTCTTCCAGTAAGTCAGGGTCACTATGTTTTCATATGATAATAATTAAAAAGTATTGTATTATCCATTGAACGAGGACACCGTGGGTACATCAAAGATTAAGCTGACGTGACACCTCTATCCTCTTGCAGAAACTTCCTGTGCGACACACTTTAGACGGGATGCACTGTGAAAAGTTTTATTGTGAGAATCTGCTACGTACTCTGTTTGGTGAATCATATGGTGCTCAATCAATGGAGGACATGCGAGCCATAGGAATACGAAATCATCTACACCTGCAGCGTAATGGAGATGGTAACACATACTTCAAACCTTATGCGTCATATGTCTTATCAGAGGAACAATGGTTAGAATTTCTTAGTATCCTAAGTGACTTGAAATTTCCAAGTAACTATGTTGGTCCTCTGAGACAACGAATTTAGGATGGAAAACTCTAGGGTCTGAAAACCCACAATTTCCATGTTATGCTACAGCAAGTGATCCCTGTGTGTTTGCAAAATCTAGGTGATGAGAAGGTTGTTGGAGCAGTAATGCGGGTAAGTCGGTTGTTCCAAAAAATCTGCGCTAAGGTAGTTGATGTAGACAAAAAATTGAAGTTTTTAGATGATGTTGCTGAGACAATTTCTTCTCTTGAGAAGGAACTGCCGCCTTCTGTCTTCGTCATCATGATGCACCTTCCCATACACTTGGCCGAAGGACTTTTTCTCGGTGGACGTGTGCACACGCTTTGGATGTACCCTTTCGAAAGGTACATGAAGGGATTGAAGGGGTTTGTGAAGAATAAGGCAAAACCGGAGGGAAGTATGGCCAATGGTTATTTTAAAGAAGAAGCAATTGGATTTTTGAACAAATTTCTGTCAAAGTGCACTCCCACAACGAAGCGAGCCTGGGATGATAAAGAAGAACATGCAATGTATGATGAAATCTTAGAGGGTGCCAGGAGAGATCGACCCATATAAGCGGCCTTCATAAAGCACATTCATAGCTTTGTGTTAAATAATATAGAGCACATGGATATATACAGGAGGTATGTATTTTTAATTTCTTGGAATTCAGTTATTCCCCAATGATAATGTTGATGATTACTTATCTATACTGAAATGCAATCAGTCGATCATAGTCTTCCGTGGAAATGACGGTAGAAGGCAGTCGCTGTGTATCAGTTTTTAGAATATAGTTAACTGGCCATATTTTTTCTTTGATGGAAATATCAAACCTTGTACTCTTGTAATTCTCGTTGTATATGTCAGAGGTTACATAGTGTCACGATTGTCAGTATTCTATTCCGTAATAATCTTGAGCTATGTGTCACAGGTCCTCACAACCAGTTTTGCGGCATCAAGTGCATTCTAACTGTTTCTAACCTTGTATGTGATATCAGTATAGGTCTCCAGAATGTATCAAACAGTTCCAGTTCTGCATGGTTAAGCGGCATATTGTGATAGTGAAAACCTCTTACACTAACAACGACGAAGAGATTTGGGGATCATGTTTTTTCAGAAACGTCGATTACAACAACACTAGCATGTGGAATGAGTATTGTCTCCAGTGTCGAGAGGTGTCAGTAAAAGTATAGTCCTGGAATTTCTCTAACAAAATTGTAATTGAATGTGGTATGTACAACATTTTTGGATGAAGGAAATATGAACTGGAAAAGTCTGAACGTGACCGCGAAAGAGAAGTGTATTGACAAAATCAACGTCGAGGGGGGAGGAGATTTAGGTTCGCATTTCCTGGAAATCTTCGACCTTTACCTGAATTTGCCGTTTGGATTAAGGATGAAATAAGACGTGAGCAGCAAAGTGGAGTGAATGTGAACCAAATGGTTGTCGACACAGCTAGAGGCCCATTGATGATGGCTACATCATATAAATCTATGTATGCGTTTGGCAATCATTATCGAGTTTTGAGTTCAGAATTACCGTTAAGAATCAGTGATTCTGGAGTTGCCGCGACATTCAGACAAGTGAACAGAAGTAGAATAGGAGATAATAATTAGGTCCATGCAGAAGTGGAATATGTTGGACATATTGTAGAAATTTTAGAATTGAATTATAGGCGTCATTGCTTGGTTGTTTTAGTGTGCAACTTTGTAAAAGCTAACTACAGAGGGGAATAAGCAACAGTGAAAAGAGATAAATAGGGCTTCTCACCGGCAAATTACGACAGGAGGTATGGAAGAATTTCAAGCGATAGTTTTGCTTTTCCTAGACATTGTGAGCAAGTGTTCTATTCAAATGCCAGAGAGTCTCCAGACTAGAGAGTTGTGTTAGGCAAAGAAGTTAGAAGAAAATGTATTTAATTCCAAAGGATGGCAGTGACGAGGAAGCTCAACTGTTTCTAATGGGGCGTGACGAAGATTTCGAAGGACTGAGACGTGATCGGGACATAGGAGAGAACATAGAGGAACCGATAGAAACAGGTGAGGAGGTAGTGTTGGAACTTGTTGTAAGAGCGAACAGAGGGAGAAGGATGGCAAGGGGAAATCGAACATTTGGAAGGGGAGGCATGCAAAATGCTCATGGGAGGGACGGTGGAATTTTGAGAGGAAGGAGAGAAAATAATAGGAGAGCAATATCATCTGGCACAGATCCTAGCAAAGAAGAGAATCTAGGTGAGGAACATGACGGCTTGGCAGATGTGAACATTTCGTCATCGAATCGAGCCCAAAGAAGGCAAAGATATGACGCAGTACCGACTGTGAGCAGGAACATACGACGACGGCAGGAGGGTAATGAACAAAGTGACTGAACCAACTCAAACAATGAAGAGACAACTGGAGTTCTCATGACACAAAGTCTATTAAAGCAGCATCATCTTCATCAAGGCACTCAGAAAATTAGCCAGAGAGTAAGTAGAAACACTGTTGCTACAATATATATATATATAGTTTACAGTGAGGTTTTTTTGATTTGATACCTCAACATCCGCATTATAATAAGTAAGGGACAAATAAAAAAATTAACAAGGTCCCAATATGCCGTATCAGAAATTCTTCAAAGTATGTGTAGAGCATTTCACTGAAGGACCCTGGTCAGAGGGACAATGCCTACAGTACAAATCCGAAACAGTGTTCTGTAGGCATTTTAAAAAAAATAAAAAATAAAAAGAAAATGTTCTTGTTTGTGAACTTAAGTCATTGCCATAACTTGAAGTTGCAAAATCGGCATATAAAAAAAGAATAGGAAGCCAGCAGGAAACCAAGAAATGACATGGACGCTTTTTTACATATACTAATGCAATGCATGAAGGGTAAATCATCACGTATTCTCCCAAGTTGATTAGAATTGAGATCCGGGACTCAGCTTCTCTGATTTGCAGAAGACTTAAGAGGCATCATCATAGACTACGGTATTGCTCGGCTCACTTCCAGCTACAGGAACCTTCACTGCTCGATCCCCGAACTAAAGAACTACTCTCGGAGTCTTCTGCTGCATAGTGACTGCTGTCGGTACGTTCTTCCTCCTCTTTGTCGTCGTGGAGGACAACCGGGTGGGCCGAAGAACATCCTGGGCGTACATAAGGGGAATGACGGAATAGCATGTAATCGTACATGTGAATCCCATATGCATTACCTAGCGCTAACAATTCCTGGTATCCTGAGTCAGTCCATCGAAACTCATTTGAACAATCAAGGAATTTCCCAAGAAGCGGCACATCAGGGAAGGTGAGCCGAAAACTTTCCCTACGACGATGAATGAAAGCTAACCACTCAAGAATGGCCGGCTTGTCCATGGTATATGACTTCGCTGGACAAGACATGGACTCTGTTCTGACCCTGTGGAACTCACAGCTACGAATATTCTACAGAGGGTGGTTGCTACAAGGAGGTCTAAAGAAGAAGTCGAATGCAATATCGCAAGAGGTTAATATCATGAGCTTGAAAGACAGATGAAGTAACGAGGCATGGCAGGAGATAATAGTTGTAAGTTCTAACCCGATGATGGTGTACATTTGCTGGAGGACATCGGAGTACAAGAAGGAGACGTGCTGAAAGTGACAGTTCAAGCAGATACATGAAAACTTTCGGCTCCAGCTTCAGTACTGTTTGTCACAAAATTATACACCTGATTTGTGTAAGTACGCATAATCATTGTCATTCAGTTTTTACATAGTGCTCCTTGAGCAAATATCTTTCAGATAATCAGAATTCGAAGATAATATAGGATCAATTAGAGTAGCTGGCTAGTGTAGTTGGCCCCATTGGTACTTGAGTGAAAGTGTGAAATTTAGGCATATAATGATTCTTACGAATCTACTATCATAAGTATAACCAGATAAAATTGACCAAACAAAATCAAAGACAACATGTGCCTTGAATCTGTCCTTGAAAAAATCTCACTAACTAAGGGCTACCTAGATCTATAGGAATTATAATGTCGCGTCGTTATCATAGACCAAACGAAAGCAGGACCTTAAAACATATGAGATCCTCGTTGTTGTCACTGCTGAACTAATTGTGTTTTTTTATTTAGGTGGCATTTTTTGGCAAACATCTTTTATGGGAAGACCACCAGAAATCGCCAAATGTCATTTAGACAACGTGTCACCAAAAATGGAGTCGAAAGAGTTTATTTTTCCAAAAACAAGTAGACGTTCTTTACATACAATAGGTATAGAAATCTAGTAGGTATTACTTTATTTCTTATTCCAATGCATTTAATTTAATTTGCAAAATTCTAGTCCATTTGGCCCTTAGTGTAGAACTCTGATTTCAGCAAACAGTCGTGTGCAATGAGGAGTAACTTCACTTCACGAGACTGCCTCTCCTAGTACCAATTCAATTTCGTGGGTGAAAATTGAATCCTCTTATACTATAATCGAGTATACTCTAAATATGATAAGTAACTACACAGCTTTACCTTGGAAATGTATTATATCATGTAATGTAAAAAATTATAAAAGCAACGTGGTTAAAAAGCAAGTGAACACGCTAAAGGTAAATGAGGCAGCAATTCCTGGGACCTCCACAAGACTAGATTAAGCAATGTAAAAATTTACAGCTTCTTCGGCAATATTACTGCCGTCAAAATCCTAATTACTAGCCCTATTGTAAAGGTGTAGATGAAATCCACGATTACTGAACATGAAGGATGAAGCAATGAATTAATAGAGCCACGTAGGACCGCCCCGTCATGTGAATGTCAAACTACGGCATTGAAGTATTAGAAAGTGCCATGTAGGACTCCAGAATCCCTTGAATGATAAAGATTTGACAAAACATTAATAAAAAAATCCGAAATCACACAAATACAGCGAGCAAAATCGGTTTTGTTGATTTGGACAATTTGCTGTCAAGTTTTTGTCATTTTACACCCGTTTTCTTGTAGTCGATAAAGACGTTTACATAAGGCATCTCTAGCAATGTTTGCATCGGTGAATTACATTTTCTATAGGACATCCAGTTTGCCTTGAAAGACTCAAAAACAATATGCATCAATATACTGTAAGTTTTGGTTCACCACTATGGCCAAGTAGGTCTGTATAGAAATGTAGGATTACTAACCAAAGACATTGAACTATGAACAAGGTCACAGAAAGGGCACATGAAACTGTTATATGCATTGAGGGTTCACTATATTAACATACATTAAACAAGCAACTTATGAAAGCAATTGCAATGAAGTAGTAATCCAGTCGGATTGAAACAGAGTTGATGAGATTCCTCCTTAAAAAGAAAAAACAAAAAGGAAAAAAGATAGGTGACGTGGAGCAGGGATATGTACAATCAGATTTTTGTTGCACTCGGATTTGCAATCATGCAGTATTTTGTCAAGACACATCCCCCAGGTTTGTTGATGGTGCAGTCCAAAAATTTGATTCATATCTTGAAGTATGCATTGTCGTTGTCGCTGTCGTCGGAATCAGGTGCAGGTTTATCCAAAGATCTCGTTAAGTGGAAAGCGCAGTCGCTCCATTTCGGTGGAGACAATCCCATTGTTTCCCCGGCACACTCTGCATCTCCTTCATCCGCCAATCCGTTTCGCCTTACCCACACTTCGTACTTTGACAGTTTTTTACAATGTGGATTTACATTCCACAACCTCACATATGACTGGGCATTTTTGTCTGCGATGTCACGTTCGCGTCCTTTAGGATTTTCTGCCGGTGCTACCGTCCTCTTTCCTTCTACAACCACCGCAGCTTTGCGATGGATCGCTGCTACGGCTTCCCTGTCACTCATACCCTGTATCGGTTTAGGTACAAGAGGAGAGTCAATGGAGAGCGAGCCCTTGCATTGGCCTGAACGACTTAGATGAATTCCATGATGAAGGCACGTGGGTATGTACATGGGGAAAGTTAGCATGTGAGCGGAGAGCGGAGAGCAGAGAATGGAGAGCAGAGAATTGACCTATAACCAAATTTTCAAAAGTAAAGTAGACCCTATGACCGTGATGAAATACTAAAAAAAGGCATTTATTTTTAGTTCTTTTTTAGTAAAAGAGTGTAATTCCGTGGATTTAGGGTCCAAAACAACGGCACTTGACTATATTCATTTTAAGGGGTAAAGATTAGGGCTGATGTCATGATGTCATCATGCATACATTCCATTACTTTTGGTCCAACATTGGATCTAAGTACAATGTTCTAGACTGATGTTTTTAGATCAGATTAGTAATAATTGCATGCAGTTGTGTAATTAATTTGTGTGAAAGTATATTTCACAAAATGTAAAATTTTAGGTCTGAAAACTTCTTAGAATATTTTAAAATTTGTGTACAATAATGGTAATGTTGAAACCAAGATTTATACCATGTCACAGTGCTTGTCATCATCGAAGATTTCTCCGTCTTTGAATAGGACGAGTGCTAGCTTTACTGTCAAGCAACGATCTATATAAACCTTGTCAAAATTCCTTCAACTTGTATGAGCTCAATGAGTTCTTTAGAACTTAACCTTGTACTTGTTAGGCAGTGCTTTGAGAGGATGGGCGATTCCTTTGAGGTCATTGCTTGTGAAACGGTTTTATAGGATTTGCTTCAACGAATGGCAGATGGGTCTGACCCCTGGGATCTTATAGGCAACAGTACAACACAATGTTTTGGCAGCCATGACAAGTCTTGGAGTAGCATATGGAGCTAGAAGGGCGTTGTAGATGGATGCGTCATCCTCAAACGCCAGAACATGACGTCCAATGTCCTCGCAAGCCTTAATGAAAGCCCTTGAAATTTAAAGCATGGAAAAGAAGTGAGAGTATGTTGATAATGTGAGAAGAAGGGAAATCAAAAGTAATTAGTGAATAGTTACATGTTCCTGCCTTCCAGTCGAGGACTATGTCGTCAGGCTTCATCAGCTGAGAGAATTGTACTTAGATAAATTAAGCAAGAAGGAAGCCTGCTCTTGCTGTTTTGCAAGCTCTTCTTTGAGCTGCGCTCTGCTTGCATCCTTGATCTTCACTGCTGCTCGTACACCTTCAGAAACTTGGTCTATCTCCCTTGCCTGCTCAACAGCATGAATGTTAGGAATAGAAGTAGGTAGATATGGTAACAATTTGGAATGGGGCAAGCGTTACCTCATGCTCATATATCTATTACCTTCTGCATCTTCTAGCTTTGTAACTCTAGGGTATGTTGCTTGGCTATTAACCTGCACGCATGTCTTCCTCTTTCACTTGTTCTAGCTCAACCTTCTCTTTTTTGAGTCTTGATCCTAGATTCAAAGAATTAAGTTAGCATCCCTGTCACCATCTATTAATTAGAACCACCCCACCTAATTCATTTAATCACTTGCGTGCAGGTTTATACTGAGATCTTGTACTTGGTCCTTAGTCACAACTTTCATTCTATCCATCTTCATATTACACTCTTCATCCTGCAGTTGCACAACTACATCATAATTAACTTAAACATATCTGCACGCACAAACATAATATAACTCAATTTGGAAAACTAGACTGCAGCGTGGTTTTTGGCATAGTTAGGCACTTGCCTCAAGGTCAAGACTACGAACACACCCATTTGCATGGCCCTCGGCACTCTTCTCAAATGACTTGGGCTTACTTGGCTGAGTTCTGCACGGTGATGGTCCTCAGTGGACGCCAAAGTGGGAGCATGTTCCATCCTGACAGCCACCAGGTGCTGGCACTTCTCGTTGTCACATTTCCGAAGCCAGGCAGCAAATGCATACGCTTGTGCCTGCAACTCTTGCACTACGTTCGAGAGCAAAATTCCACCTCGATCTCATCAACGTGCACAATGTCGGTTGATAATTTGAAATATTATGACAGCAGAGTGCAATTATTGCCCTCATGCCTGTCGACAAATACTCTGTTTTGGTGACTATATTTACAGCCGTCGTTCATGCCTTGTAAGCTACCAAATTCTCTTCGCAACCTAATCAAACGCTCTATTTCAGCAAATCAGTTTTACAATTTGAGCTCCAGGGTAGAAGCCCAAACCCTAATAATTGCTGTTGTTGCATGCTGAGGCCTTTTCTTCTTTACAAATGATAGTAACTTCTCCGACCAATTCAAGTAGAAAACTGAACGTGGTGGAACTACTTGTTGATGGAGAGTGATCCGATTTGAAAGCTGGGCCTCAAGCGTACAAATCTTCTCCAACGGGTGCTCAATACGAGCCTCCAGCTTCCGTCGCTGCACCTTGTGCTCATTCTCCAAATTCTAAATCTGCTGCGACTTCCCTCTCTGATTTGCAATCAGCTTCTTAATCTCCTTCCGCTTTTCCTGCATAGTCAACACAACATATTACACCATCCTAACCCAACATCCCCCGCACCGAGGCCAATCACATGCGTTAAGCAACTAACCTTAATCACACACGTACATCCATACATGGAGCTGAATCTGAAACTAGAGGCGCAAGTGCTGCATGGAGAAGCTCTCATGTAGCTCGATCTCGTCATTGACATTAAATCCATCACGCGGCGTCATGGAGCCATCAGAGGGCCTGTGGTGAAGGAGGCCCTGTGGAGGTGATGTCTGCTCTAAAAGCACCTCCACAGACTCGGACCCCCTTCCAGCTGCGATGTTTTTCAGACTTTTTAAAATTTTTTTAAAATTTTTTTTATTATTATTATTTTTATTTTATGAAGGAGGCCCTGTGGAGTGATGTCTGCTCCAAAAGCACCTCCACAGGCTCGGATCCCCTTCCCGCCACGATATTTTTCGGACTTTTTTTAAATTTTTTAAAATTTCTTTTATTATTATTTATTTTATTTTATGAAGGAGGCCCTGTGGAGTGATGTCTGCTCCAAAAGCACCTCTACAGGCTCAGACCCCCTTCTGGCCGCGCCATCTCATCTCCCCTTGACTCGTGTTTTTGGGTGTTTTTATTTCTTTTATTTCTTTTTTAATTTTGGTGAAGGAGACCCTATGGAGTGATGTCAGCTCCAAAAGCACCTCCACAGGCTTGGACCCCTTCCGGCCGCGCCATCTCACCTCCCCCTGACTTCTGTTTTTGAGTGTTTTTTTTAAAAAAAAAAAATTTGCTTTAATTTTGGTGAAGGAGGCTCTATGGAGTGCTATCTGCTCCAAACCTAGGGGATGTGCATTGAGTTGGATTTGTTTTTTATTTTAAATGTGAATGGAGGTTGAAGCCCAAGGAGGCGCTGTCGGAGTAGACAGTGGCCTACTAGGGCCATCACCTCCGTGGCCGAGGCTGTTCCACCCCCCCTGAGCCCTAGGGAAGGTGCCGTGATGTATGTGAATTTTTTTTTTAATTATGAATAGAGGTTGAGGCTCGAGGAGGCGCTATCGGAGCAGACAGCGGCCTCCAAAAGCCATCACCTCCCTAGCCGAGGCTGCGTCTTGAGGATGAAGTCGAGGTTGAATCGTGTAGACCCTTATGCAAAATGTGGTAGTTGGGCAGTTTGCAGGTATGAAGGACCATGGTACAATGATTGTTCTGTACAATCTGTGGGAGGACAATCAAGGCCAAATGGAGTTGGATTTCGACGCGGACCCATATCTGAGTGAACACGCGTCTGTGCTTGAGAGCAGTGCTTTTGAGTTGCATGGTCCTAAGTAGGAGTGGTGGAAGATAACGGGTGTCGTGGGTTGAGCAAGATATAGATCATGTTGGTACTGTAGAACCTACGCCTGAGTTGTTGTCACGTATTCAAGCATCGCAAGGGGAGCGGCATAGCTGATGGGCTTTGGGAATGACATGATATACAAATCAAACACTACAAGGAAACATGACTTTCTCTAGGTAGGATATTCACTCAAAAAAGTGGTAGAAAATGACGTCTCCAGCGCCCTGGAGACTTTGGGCATGGTGGCCCACCCTGTGTAACAATCCCGAAGATGACACCGAGGTAGAAGGTAATCAATCTCCTGCCTTGGAGGTTGATTCCCCTCTACCATCACCTGTGAACAAAGCAGGCATTCGCCATGTCAATGCGGTTGAAGAAACTAAGGTCGATGTGAAGATGTGGCACATTTTGAGACTTCACAAAGCTTCTGCAAAGTGCTGCTGGGCCCAAAGAGCTGTTACGAAAAAGAAGTGCACTGAGAGAATTGTCAGGGGGCCAAATTGCACTGTTGTACCGACCTACACCGTGGTTTGGACTAACATTTGCAGGAACACATCTGAGAGGACAGAGTTCTTCTTCAGCTTCAATGATATTGAGCGCTGCGTGAAAGGTACAAGGTGCAAGTGGATATCACACTACTCGGTGGACCAAGAAGTGCCTTTGATTCGAGAGGTCTGTTCAGTGAAACTAGGTACTAACCTGAAACGCACTAAGATTCTTGCCCTCGTAGCAGCAGTCTCCCCAAGACGCCTCTTCTCGTCTGCCCCGCCTCCTGCAAATCTCAATTCGGTGCCTGTTCTTGCAGAAGTTGATTGCTACCATGGTAGGAGAGAAGGTAAGATGGTTAAATGCACTACGACTCGCCCTAACCGGGCGCAACGACTCTCCATGGGCTCCTCCGAGTCCCTCAAAGCGCGCCTCCGTTCCGTCACCATGATACCTCACCCGGGCCATGGTTGCATCATTGGCTAGATTCAGGCATTGCTCCTAACATCACACAGTACCAGATCACCATCAATTCTTACCCTAGTTGCACTTGCCCAGCATTTAGGAAGACGATGACTACGTTCCGAGGCAAGATTTAGTTCACATATTGCAAACACATATATTACATACTCTTGAAGGTCTGCAACCGTAATCCCAAAGCCGAGCTTTTCATCCATGCGCCTACCTTTAGCTTCAACAAGGTCAAGCTACTCCTAGAGAGTGGAATCTTGCGTCACCCTTTGACAAAGAAGTAGGTAGCTCTCCTGTATTGACTTTTTCATTATAAAGGCTTTGTCGTTCACATTGATTGCATTCTATTTCAATACATTCTATCTTGAACAAGTGCACTATGTACCTCGTATGTAATGACATATGCCCTTTATTACAGCCAACATATAGTTGTTAATAGACGTCTTAATCTTTGAACCTAACGGGTTTAGGTTTGCCCATTATATTTTCAGCAGAACTACCAACCTCTGAGTGTACTACAGGACAAACTACATTGACATTGGCTTTTGGTCCCACACTTGGCAACTGTCCTAGGTAGGAACGTTTTAACAGTGGCCCACCTCCCTGCCTCCGATTCACTAATTTTCTGGAATAGTTTCCCCGTGGGATCTTTCCAACCTTCGAGTATGCATGAGGTTGCAAAGGCACATCTGCGTCCTCCTCAAGCATTATGATCTCATCTGAACTTTCTCCAGGTGGAGGGTCAGATCTTACATCCAATTGTACATCCACATCCGTTGTCAAACGACGCCCTTCGTTGATGGCCATCACCTCCTCCTCCTCCACCTCAATATATGGTTGAAATGGGCCAACATCGTCACCGAGTGAAACAACAATATCTCCGACGTCTTCCATAACCGCTGTCCGCTACTACGGAAAAGAGCTTCACTAAACACCAACACAAAAGAGGAAGAGCCATTCCATAATCTAAACTTAAATATCCCTGAAGAAGACGCTTGGTGCCCTTGAAAATCGGCTTTTCCTTCATTTGACAGTTGTCATCCTCCTAAACGTAATGAAAAAGGAAGAGGGTGGTGCAAAAGTCATTTAGCATTTAAAAAATTAAAAATTAAAAATTAAAAAAGGAAAAAAAAAAATAATGCAAAAAAAAAATGAAGTTTGAAAATAATATGAAAGAAATGAAGAAAATGAAAGTGAAAATAATATGAAAGATAAAATAAAATGAAAGGACTCTTTCGACCCCATTAACAAGATAGATAGAATAAAGGAAGTTAATAAAAAATACAAGATAATTATAAATTAAAATTAATTAAAATTAAAGGCACGTACATGAGAATGGATGAATTCTAGTAATGTTAAGAAAATGTTACGATATTAAAGGTTACTTGATCCCTCTTAAGAGCTTCAATATCAGTACATTTTAAGCACTAATTTGCATATAAATGAGAGGGGATAGGGGGAATTAATCTATGCGTGAATCAGTTAGAGGGAGCTGGAGCATAGTAATTGGTGCGCATCAAAAATTAATTACCAAGAAAAGTGAAAACGAATTACAAATTCAATGAAAATACTGTAATTAGTCCATGGTTATAGGGTCAATATAAATTACTAAAATAAGATTATTTCTATAAATATATTGAGGATATTCAAATCTTCTAATTTTATATTTTATATTTATTACAAAAGTTCTATTTTTAGGTTCAGCCTCCCATTTTCTGCTCTCTGCTCTCCAAATCTCCGCTCACCGCTCTCCGCTCTCTGCTCAAGTACAAGCTACCCTCGTATGTACATGTCGTTGTCGTCAAGTCAAGAAATTTCGGATTTCTCTTTCGGGGTTCAAACGTATTCGACTTGTCAAAGTCTGCCTTTTTGAAAAAAGCCGACCCCAATCGAGTTACCGCAGCCTTGTGTTCATCATTAATGATACGGACACTGTTCGTATGCTCATCTTCTTCCTCGTCGCCGTCTCCGTCCTCATGATCTACTTCGCCTTCGAAGTCCACGTCGCCCCCTCCATGTTTGTCTTTGTCTTCATTGTTTCATTTCCTCCATTACTCGTTCCGCCGTTCTGGATTAGAGCATTCTTGTCCTCGTCCGCCAATTCAGAATTTTTGCATGGTTAGACGCTCCTGCCTTTGCATAGCAACTTGAGGCTTTTGTTTTTTTTTGCCACCGTCCTTGCCCTCGACAGAGTTGCCTTTGATTCTCTTACCATAACCCTGCCCATCCTGATTCGATTGAATTTTTGTTTCCAAAACTTGGCCGGCCGTGCCACTATCTCCATCGTTGTCATTGTCACACCCAACTGAGTACAACAGATGACCTCGTACATAGACGGAATATTTCTTCAATACTTAATATTGAATATAAATCTAAACCTCCTACAAACTAGATTCTCAACAACTCGCTTACAAATAGTTTTTGTTGTTTCCATAATGAATTATGATAAGTTGTTAATAAGATATGCATTGCAAATACCGTGGACTGACATAACCTAGACATTCACAGCATCTACAGGAAATTCTATCTTCTTAAAGAGGCCTGAACTATTTTTCCTACTTCAAGTCATAAATAAATCCTGAACATCACATACCAGGGTTCTTGTGCTTCTTATCATAAAAATGTTTGGGGTTGAACTCATGAGCACCGATGAGTTTGTTTCTTACGTAATCCAAATCCGCGTCCCGCAGTATTTCGTCGTAGGACTTACGGGTGCCTGCACCTTGTACAATAGTACCATCCACCGTTTTGTCAGTAAGTCATTTTGGAGTTTCTGTTGGTCAATGGTTTATGACGTCCTTCATCTTTGTTATCTCGTCCTGCAAGTATCAACGACATCTCACAGCTAAACGCATTTTATATTTACATATAAAAATGTTAGTCTATGATATTTTGGGAGTTAGTGTTGGGAAATTGGTCTCAGCGACTCAACTGTATTGAATGATGTAAAGCACTGTACATGAGGTATAAATACAAGTAAACTTGAGTAATCAATGGTCTATAATCTAACACGTGTCAAAGATCTAACGGGCAGTCAGTCTAGGGTTTAGTGCCCTGAAGAATAAATACTAACACCCTCCCTTCCTCGAGAACTCTCTGAGTTTTCTACTTTATTTTTGGAGATGATCGAGCGGAACTGGGATCGCACTCTTTGGAGACTAACTCCGATGTGTATGCTTGACTGCCGAGTTTTGTGTTTGCTGTAAATAGTGGAGTTCCTGATTGTGAGGGATAATTCTAATTTGTTTTGTGTGTAACACCTGTGTAGGCGGAGTTGTTGAGGGTTTCGTTTCTATCAACCTGTGTAGGCGGAGTTGTTGTCATCTTCGTCTGTAGGCTTCTACAATCTTTCTTCCGGAGGGTTGATCGGGCGATTAACCAAAGGCTGGGAAGGATTATGCAAGTAGTAGGTATGTACTAAGAATTGCTCGTTGGTTTCTTGTTGGTGTTCCCCCCCCCCCCCCCCCCCCCCCCCCTCTCCCATAAACTAAAGTTAGGAACACGGCTGGAAGTTGTGGGCCTAATTGTGGGTATGGTTGGTGTGTAGGCGGAAGAGGAATTGATGTAGAGACCCAACTAGTGCAGAAGAAAGAGGAGCCAGATGGGTTGGAGAGAGAGAAGGCGCAGAGAGTGAAGGAATTGGCGAGAGCTGAAGACAGCAAGGAATCTATGGGACCGGGTGAGAAGAAGACCTGGTCATCAGCGACGGCCCTTAGGGTTTATCTGGATAGTTTAAAGTCTTCCCCTATACCTTGTGGGGACGATCTATTTGAGGGTGCTGCTCATCAGATTAAACCGGGCTTCAGGAAGAATAGAAATGGTAGGAAGGTAGGATTATCTCTGTGTAGTCTGCGTCCGGGTTTGTGTGAATCATTAGGTGCAAAATGGGGTCACCAAAAGGCCATATAAGCCTGACCAAATTAGGTGAACCCCCTGCCCAAAGCCCCTCTGCCGCTGGCAGCGGATGCCAGAATCGCTGCCCGCACGCACCTCGGTGGCGCACTGTGAACAAAGGTCCTGGGAATAATGCTTGTGACATGAATGAGTTGGCTCGGGGTTTGGTCCCAAGTGGGCACATGCTCTCAGCCTGCCACTGTAGCTGTGCCCTCCACACGCCTCGCGAGGAGTTCATTGGTTCGAGCCCCCGTGGCGGTTGCTGGTACCACGGTGGCACAGCCGATGCCATGTCAAAAAGTACGCGGGCAGCGGCCATTTTTTTCTCTCACGTGCCGCTTACACGGCCTTTTGGAGACCCCATTTTGCACCTAATGGTCCATCCTATTATTCTGCGATGGGGCTCTAATTTGTAATTGGCTTCAGATGTAAGTTCGATAGCTGTGTAAGTCCTATGTGGCTTCTATGAAATTCAAAACGGGGTCTACCCAAGGATTTAGTAAGAATATCTGCTGGTGGATCTGTTGTGGGTACATAGTGAAGGGTAATCTCGCCTTCGATGACTCTTTCTCTAACGAAGTGATGGTGCAGTTCTATGTGCTTAATCCTAGCATGGATGATTGGGTTGCAAGCTAATTTTAAAGCACCTTGGTTATCACAACTAACTTCAATGGGTTTATGTGGCAGGGCCCCTAGTATTGTAGAGTCTCCGCAGTGAAGTTGTAAGGTTTGGGGTTGTAGAAAACCGAGTTCTAGGAGCATACGTCGGAGCCAGACGGCTTCCTGGGTTCCATCAGAAAGGGCTCGATATTCGCTTTTAGTAGAAGAGCAACTTATAGTAGGCTGCCGTTTACTTGACCAAGATAAAGGCCCACTGGCCATGGTGAAAATATATCCTCCCGTGCTGCGTCTCGTTTCCTCGCATGCTCCTCAGTCTGCGTCTGTGTAGCCTTTGATGTCAAGTTTAGAGTCGGCTTGGTAAAGGATCCCGAAGTCCAGGGTGTGTTTAACATACCGCAGTATATGCTTGCAAGCTTCTAAATGCGCTTGCTGGGGCCGTGTCATGAAGCGACTAACTAATCCAATTGCGAACTGAAGATCAGCCCTGATAATTGCATAATATAATAGACTGCCTACAATTTTGCAATAACCGGTGGGATCTATTTCTGGAGTTCTAGTTTCTGAGACTAAATGGAAACCTTCAGGAAGAGGTGTATGAGCTGGCGTACAATTTGTCATGTTGAATCGTTGTAACATGGCCTTGGCATAGTCACCTCGATGGAGAAAATTCCCTTCTGAGCAATGTGTAAATTGTACTCCAAGATACTTCTAGACTAGGCCAAGGTCAACAATCTTAAACAAGCTCTTGAGCAAGTTCTTTACCCAAGTAACTTTGTGCGGATTATTGCCAGTCAAGAAGATATCATCGACATAAAGTACAAGTAACACAATACTCTCACCTTCTCTAAAATAATCGAGACTGTGATCTCCCTGACTTCTGTGGAGACCGTGGGCTTTGAGCTTTGAGTCAATGCATGTGTACCATGCTCGGGGGCTCTGCTTGAGGCCGTATAATGACTTCTTTAAGCGACATACGAGGTGCTCCTTGCCGGGTACTTGGAAAGCTGGGGGCTGTTCCATGTAGACTGGAGTATCGAGCTCTCCTTTTAAGAATGCTGTGACTATGTCGAGGTGATGAATCTCCCAAGACTAAGAGGCAGCTAATGCCGTGAAGAGGCGAATAGTAGACCATTTGACAGTTGGTGCAAAAGTTTCTGTGTAATCTATCCCCTTGCGCTGCTCGAATCCTCGAGCCACTAACCGTGCTTTATACTTGGTCGCTTTTCCTAGAGATCCGGTTTTTAATTTGAACACCCAACGGGCTGAGATCGATGCGTGTCCCTGAGGTAAGTCAACCAAATCCCTAGTCTGATTTTCTTGAATGGATTTCATCTCTTCCTGCATGGCTGAAAACCAGACGGGGTTG
The DNA here is from genome assembly GCA_014871385.1 of Ceratodon purpureus. NCBI lineage: Eukaryota > Viridiplantae > Streptophyta > Bryopsida > Pseudoditrichales > Ditrichaceae > Ceratodon > Ceratodon purpureus. The sequence goes on from CM026426.1 coordinate 12,299,205, forward strand.
TGTACTGCTTCTTCGAGTGTGATGTCATCTGAGAGAGGTTGTTCAGAAGGTTCGTGAGGTACTTCCTGTGCTATAGCTAGCTTCAGAAAATAATCATCTAATTTTGAAGGTGGTTGTCGCAGACAGGTGGATCTGCGAAGAGGTAGGTGCACCGGCGAAGAAGGGGGCGGTGCCACTGGAGTTTGAGGAGGTGGAGCCAGTGGCGAGGTTGGCTCTTCAAAAAACGAGGGAAGCTCGGGGACACTTGTCTCAGGTAAATTTTCCTTTCCGTTTTCAATTGGTGCAGAATAGTCTGATTATAAAAGATCAACAAGGTCTGGGTTCGGTGTAGAGGGGAGTCTTAGGATGTTCTCATCAAAAATTACGTCTTTGCTAATAAGGATGCGTCGCTGTGATGGTTCAAAACAGCCATAGGCTTTTGACTGATTATCATATCCTATAAGTATGCAAGAAACTGATTTAACCTCTAGTTTTGACTTTTTCTCTCTAGGTCTGTGGACATAGGCTCTGCACCCAAAGATTCTGAGATGAGCTAAGTCGGGTTTCAAGCCTGAGTACTTTTCTAAAGGTGTAATGAGTCTCAAGGCCTTTGTAGGGCATCTGTTTGTGATGTAGTTCGGAGCGCGAACTCATTCTTCCCATAAGTAACCTGGTAACCTGTACGCGAGAGCCCTTGCAGTTTCCATCAAAGTTCTATTCTTTCTCTCTGCCTCACCGTTTTGGTGCGGGGTGTAGGCTATAGTTAACTGTCGTTTGATACCAACCCGCTGGCAAAAGGAAATGAACTGATTGGATAAATATTCCCCCCCTTGATCTGTGCGAAGACATAAAATTTTCTTTGACAATTCTGCCTCCACTAATTTGCGAAAATCCATGAATCTTTCTAAAGTTTCGCTTTTCTCTTTGAGAAAATATACCCATGTGTGTCTGGAATAATCGTCAATGGAGGTCAAGAAATAACGTGCTCTTGTAAGTGACTTGACTCTGAATGGGCCACAAAGATCCGAGTGCACAAGCTCTAAAATTTGAGAAGTGCTGCTTCTGCTGTATTTGGGAACCCTCTCCCTATGCTGCTTGGCCACTATACAAGTCTCGCAGACTTTTCTGAGCAGTGGTAGCTTGGGAATACTAGTGATCAGTTCCCGATTTGAGGGATGGTATAAACTCTGGTAGTTTAAATGCCCACATCGACGATGCCATAAGTCAACATGTGAAAGAGATGGTGGAGGAGTTCCGATGGAGGTACCTGCGACGGCCAGGTGAGTTTCGATAACCCTTGCCAAAGTTTGCAGTCGATACAGATTGTTGTGAGGATCTCTAATCCCCTCAAGATAGATCTTGTTAGAATCATGTTGCTCATAAATATAGAATCGTTTGTTATCAAACACCACCCGGTGACCCTTGTCAGTGAGAGCTCCAACAGACAATAAATTTTTCTATACACCCGGAACGTAAAGAACATGCTCTAAAACTTTATTGTCACTGATAGTTACAATACCCCTGCCAACAACCGGAAGAGCAGCTCTACTACCTGTCTTTATTGTTGTTGTAGTGTTAGGTGCAATGATATTGCTAACTATCCTCTGATCCCCTGTTATGTGATTGCTTGCCCCTGAATCCAGAAACCAGGTTGAAGATAATTTCGGGGAATATTCTGCCATGCAAGCGTTGATTTCAAGAACTGTGGAGACGTCTTCCTATTCCTGATTGACCTCAACAATATGGACCTGTCTCCCTGGATGTTTCAGACGGGTAATCTCTAACTCAAGATCCCTGAGCTTCAGTTCTAAACTTTTTACGTTACAATCTTTCTCAAAATGTTCAAAACTGCCGCAATGGTTGCAAGCCCCATCATTGCGGTACCTGTGCTGATATGTGCTCTCTGTCTGTAGATTGGTGCGACCAGTGCCTCGGCGAGCTCCTTGGGAAGCGAAGCGTCCTCGTCCTCGACTAGCACTATGGTAAGAGTTCTGACCTGCATAGTGAGTTCTTGTATACAGAACTTCGTCTTCATCTTCTCGTGATTTATCCAACTTTCGCCTTGCCGATTCCAAGAGCAGTGCCTACTCCAGATCCGAGAAAGACGGAGGAATAGAACGAGAAGTCATGATCTGGCGAAAGATACTCCAAGATGATGGTAGACCGGTGAGGACAATATCGACTATCTCATCATCTGCCAGGTGAGTTCCAAGGTTCCCTAACTATGTAACCAAGGTCCCTATTACCCTAAAATACTCTTCTACAGACTTGTTTTCTGAAAACTTTAACGTGTAAAGCTTGTGTTTAAGCATGAGCCTCCTAGCTGAGGATGAGGACTCGTAGAGATTTTTCAACTTAGTCCAAACTAGAGCAGGATCGGAAAGACTCATGAAATGAGGGATGATGGTATCTTTTAACGAAAGCGTAATGAGTGCAAACGCTTTATTCTTCTGTTCTTGTGTGTCTGGAACTGATGTGTTCGAGACAGGCTATGTTGCAGGCTGCTGCGTCAAGGATGGTCCAGCCGTGGTCGCTGCTCCAGCGGTGGTGGTGCTCGAATTCGGAGACAGCGTACTTCCTTCTGAGGTACCTGTGTTCTCTCCATTTTGTTGTGTTTCCACAACTGATCTCTCAATAATATTTGTTTCATCTTAAAGGCCCATATCGAATAGTTTGAAGCTCCTTCGAGCTTCATGCTTTCTGACATGTCCTTGTTTATGTCCATGCTGTGCAAGAACAAAGATGATCTAGATTTCTACCGAGGACTGTGTCACTAGGCCGTCAAGTGCAATGAATAGTACTTAGTCACAAGAAAGAATAAACTAGGACTAGTAGCTAAACCTGTGCTCTGATACCATGTTGGGAAATTGGTCTCAGCGACTCAACTCTATTGAATGATGTAAAGCACTGTACATGAGGTATAAATACAAGTAAACTTGAGTGATCAATGGTCTATAATCTAACACGTGTCAAAGATCTGACGGGCAGTCAGTCTAGGGTTTAGTGCCCTGAAGAATAAACTCTATAACAATGTAGATCAGGATAAGCCATTCGTCTAGCACATAGTTTGTTGTTTATTTATTTATTTATTTATTTTTATTTTTATTTTTATTTTTATTTTTATTTTCTCCCAGATGAACTAAGAAAATGGACAGTCACTGTGGCGTATTTGTTCACGATTTAACTGTGTTAAAAGAATTTTATTGATGAATAAATATTTTGCATTTCACATATACAATGCAGTACCTTGAGGAATCCAACCCGCCACGATCAGTCGGTTGCTTCCGAGCCATGTGCGTACTGGGCTGCGCCAGTGCAATTTTCTCATTCAACCTCGGGCTCTTACGTAAACCTCCGACGACCTTGCCAATCACAGACCGACATTGTGTGAAGTGAGGACGGGATACTTCCTCGCGGGTACTTTGTGGAGTTTCCTTGGCTTCTTCGCCTGCGATTGCCTGCGGCTTTCCTACATCGATCTCCTCGGTAGTAGCTCGGTGAGTTGGATTTCCCAACCTCTGGACATGGATCTGTCTATTTCCCCCCATCAAGCGGTGCTTGGGGGGTGGGTCGGATGCTAGGGTCGGGGGTTGGGGAGGGGAGGGGCAAATCTCTGCCCCTATTATTTGCCTTGAGTGGGGGTCCTAGTGATCTCATGAGGACCTCCCTGGGTAAATTGGGGCCTACGGCCCCAAATTTATAAAAGAAAAAACCAAAAAAGGGCCCCATGACCCCAAAACGGGGAGGGGCAGCAAAATGGAACCCACCGAGCCTAGTAACCGAACCTGCGGTTGTGGTTCGGTAGCACCTCTTGATGGGGGGAAACAGAGAGACCCCTCTGGACATGCGTTTCCGTCTTAGCCGTCGTGGTTGTAAGTAGTCTTACTGATCGGCTCGGTCGGCCTCTTCTTTTAGCACATCCGTGAGCAAGTCGTTGCCGTTCTTCTTCATCCACACGAATCTCGCGTTCGCACAACTCCTCGAAAGGGCCGTCGTGGTAGTTGGTGCGCCAACATGCAAATGTGGCCCAGTCAATGGCCTGACTGCCGAGCTTCTCTTCAGCCACCCAACCAAGGGCGAAATGCTTGACCCCAGTGGACGTTGATGTACCTCCTCGTACCTCCTCTTCAGCGGCGCGTAGTTTTTGTATGATTTATGTATGCTATATCCATTATTGCCTTTCCGTTCCGCAAACCTTCGTACACATTCTTCTTCGGTAGCGACAGACTCTGGCAATCCACCAGGGCTCGGCAGGTATCCCCGATGCGGCAATCCCTTTGCCTTTTTATACCATTTTCTCTGTCCTCGAATTAATGATGACTCCATCGTCCCTGCAGCAACGGCCAAGGAAACAGGGCACCAAATTTATCCCACGATTCAACAGCACTGAGACTCTGTGAATGTAAAGACCCAGCAATACGTATCATAAAACGGTTTCAACAAATAAGAAATCATAGAATTCTCCGTAACGGAATGTACTAAATGCTAGACGGCACAACAAACAAGAGGTGGAGGGAATAAACTAGGACACGACAGAAATGATATGTGCAAGGGTTTAGTTGACACTGAAACTGACCTGGAAGCTGTGGCGTAAAACTGACGCAGAAAAGACTCAGTGGTATTCATCGATCCTCGCCACTGCAAAAAAGAGATTTTGTGTAAACTGTTATTGTTAGAAAGGTAATAAATTCCAAGCTTGGTCTCTCTCCATTCCTCATACACACCTACTGAATATTTTCATGTGGAATGACCACTGGTCCGACATTACGCGAGTCCTATAAGCCTGCTCTATTTAAACTCCAAAGAAACAAAATGTAATCGTGTTTTGCTTCTCTTGAATTGTTTTCCGCTCGCCACAACACTTTGTCTTACCACATATCAAACAATATTAGTTTGTGCATTCCATGATACAACTGTATGGACAGTCGAGAAATGCGGCATTCGGATGGAGATACGAGTTAGTGATACCACAAAAACATTGACATTTATATTAGTGTAGTGTATTCGATTAGGAATTGCTTGCGCGTACCCCCTCCTTGCGCTATGTACCAACGGCAAGCAGATGTGTAATCCGGTATTTGAGCTGTCCTTCCAGTAGAGAAAACTGTTATGCGATACGAATTTCCGGGTCGTCCAACAAGTACCTGTTACACATGCAACACACCCATTAGTTTAAAAAATCCGCACTGCAACCAAGTGAACGCTGAGTCGTCCAGTCCACATACACGTTTCCAGAAAAATCCACGATCAAAACAGCATACTCCGCTCATAGACACCGAGAGATGGTAAGCGATGTGTTCCTGTACCTCCGCAGAAGGTGAACGCAGAACCGAGAGATTAGAAGCCGCTCACAGAAAATGAAAGAAAGAGAAAGACGAATGAGTAAAATGACACAGGCATATTACTCATGTATGGAGTTAGGAAGCGTAAGAAGAACCTGGATTGGAACTTACCACTGACCCGAATCCGATCCATAATCCGGAATATCATCTTCAGGATCCCCGTCGTAAGTGGCTAACCTCTCTTTAGTCACTTGATGTCCCTCCATGTGTCATTTGAAGTGATTCTTTGTGTAAAACAGCACTCATGATTTTTATCACATAGGTAGGCCATCATCACAATGAGCCACCACTAATTTATGACGTACTGGCCATCACATTTATTTCCCATCTCTCATTACTTGAAATCATTTCTAATCATAAGTAAGAGCATCCCCAATCGTTGGGCGCTATACTGCCACTCAAAACCAAGTTGGCGTGCTCCCTCTACAATGGCGAGGGCAGAATTTGCAATACGGCCTTAATCGAGCCGCGGTAAGGGTCCCGGCAACAGTGCTTGGCGGATGATGTGTCGTGGGTGGGCGTGTGTTTGGCTGGGGGGGGCGGGGATGTGGCATGCGGGGCCCTCTGACGTGGCTGGTGGGGCATTGAGCTGCTGCACTCTCTCATGAGTCGCTCTTTTCAGCTGATGGGCTGAGAGGGCTGCGAGAGAGCTCCTTCGGAGAGTGAACACGGAATTGTTTTGGGTGTTGCTGATCTTTGTAGACTGCATTGAGAGGGGGGTGTGGAAAGGAATTCGCTTGTGTTTTTAATTTGAGAGAGCCATGGAGTCATGGGAGTATGAGCTAGAGAGGGCACTTGGTTTGGAAATAGGGTTTGAAGAGGACATGGAGGATGAGCTTGAGAATGACCTATTCTTGCAGATGGTTGATGTTGTGTCAAGTGAGGTTTTGGGAGAGCCTTCCATCAAGCCCAAGGTGGAAGGAAGTGTACCTGGAAGGGAATATGTTTGGCGTGATAGAGAGGTATGTCACAATAATCTTGTGAAGGATTATTTTTGTGACCATCCTACATATGGCCCAAGGAAGTTTAGAAGACGGTTTAGGATGCGAAAGGAGCTTTTCACTACCATTCACGATGCGGTTGTGGCATTTGATCCATGGTTTACACAGCGTGTGGATTGTACCAAGCGATTGGATTTATCTTCCTTGCAGAAATGCACAGCTGCACTCCGTATGTTGGCATACAGAGTGGCGGCTGATGCATGTGATGAGTACTGCAAATTAGGGGAGTCTACCGCTCAGGAGTGCTTGACTCGGTTTGTGGTTGCAGTGAGAGGTTGCTTTGAGTCCATTTATTTGAGGCAGCCTATACGGTTTGACATAGAGAAGCAGATGGCCATCAATGAGACGCGTGGATTTCCAGGGATGTTTGGAAGTCTAGATTGTATGCACTGGACTTGGAAAAATTGTCCTGTAGCTTGGTAGGGGCAATTCCAAGACAAGGACAAAAATATGAGCATTATCTTGGAGGCTGTGGCGGATCAGAGCTTATGGATATGGCATGCTTAATTTTGGCTTACCTGGAGGCAATAACAACATCAATGTCTTGGATAGCTTCCCCTTTTTGATTAACCTCTTGCGGGGTGTTGGCCATGACATCAGCTTCGAGGTAAATGGGAATGTTTACCCTAGATACTACTTTCTTGCAGATGGGATTTATCCATCTTGGGCATGTTTTGTGCAGCCCATTCATGAGCCACAGGGTGAGATGAAGGAGCATTTTGCAAAATGCCAGGAAGGAGCACGGAAGGATGTGGAACGGGCTTTTGGAGTGTTGCAAGCAAGGTGGGAAATCATCAAAAATCCCGTGAGACAATGGGATTTAGGGGTTATTGACAACATCATGATGGCATGCATTATCATGCACAACATGATTTTGGAAGATGAGAAGGGCCTCCACCTTGAGCCATTTGCAGATTTGGAGGGCCCTTCCCATAGCACTCCTATCCCATTTACATTTAGGGACTTACAGGATGGGACTAGGGAGGTTGAGAACATTGAGACTCACTTTGCATTGAGAAATGATCTAATAGATCATTTGTGGAAGATTAGAGGTGAGAGGAGAGGGAGAGTCAATTTAGGAAGATGAAATGTATAACTTTATTGTGGAAAAAATCTTGAGTTTAAGTTCAAGCCTTGGCTGAAATTGCGGAAGCCATACATCTGGGAATCCCCCATAGGGGAGTGATGACCATCAAAACCAAAAGTGTTTGCTACAGGGTACATGGGAGTGGGCTGTACAAAATGCATGTGTCTATTGTCTACAAATGTCTGTGTCAAAATAGGAGGGGACCTCCCCTGCTGAGACTCCGAAAAGCCAAGAGAATTGTCCCAGTCCTCAGGCTGCAAATCCTCTGCAGAAGGAACAGAGGCATTAGAATTAGCCCAGGCCGAATCAGGAAGAGAAAACAGACTGCAAACACATACCAAAAAATAATGACAGAAACGAAAGGCCGGGCCAAAGCGAAAGGGCATGTGAAAGGGAACAACAAAAAATTGAAAATTGATAACTAATCCTGTGCAGAACCACCAAAGCTGAAAAGAAATGCGACCTAGGTAGAAGCAGACAGAAAGGACCGAATGGGAGGATGTCGAGAAGGGCAGCCCGAGAGCGGAATTCAGTGACAAAGATAAAATGAATTGAAATGGACAGTGAGAGGAGATGAGTGAGAGAAGGTTAAGAAACCAAAAATTAAAATTAAAATTAAAAAAAATTAAAAAAAACGTTGAGTGATTCAGGGAGAGCAGAGAGGGTGAGGAAAGGGACAAACAGGCGGAGGATTACGATAACAACGTGAGAGAGTGAGGCAGAGAGAGAAGGTAACAGTCCATAAACTTCGGAGCTCAAGGAAGAATTTTAAAAAAAAAAAAAAAACGAAACAGTTAACTGAGAGGATCTAAGAAGGTGCACAAACTAAAACAAAACGGGGAGTCAATGGGAGGGTAAGTGAGGGATTGCAGGTGGAACAACAATGTGATAAAAGATGCACCAAATGAGAAGATAAAAATAAATAAAAAATAACGAAAGGGAGGAGAGGTGAGGTAGGGCAAGGCAGACTCCAAAATAGAGCATGGTGGGATACAGATAATAAAAACTTGCAGGATGGAGAATAACATAACATGTACCAAAAAAATTAAAAACGGAAGAGACAAGAAAGACTTGTAACGACACTGATGCCAGGGACTGAATCGAGAGAGAGATTGAAGCTTGAAAAAAATAAAATTGAAAGGAAGACAATCACAAAAAAAAAAAAAAAAAAAGCCATACAGTGAGGGCGAGGTTCGGAGGGAGAGAAGGTTAAAGATGTTGAAGGAGAGAAGGTGAGGGAGGGAGAGAGTGGATCCATACTGAATTTAAAACTTCCCTACCCCTACGGGTGGGTGGGCGGGACATCCCTTTACAGGGCAGCTTTTATCACCTTCCTCACCAAATTTCATTCTCAATCAGCCCATTCTCAATTCAAACCTAATCAAATCTGTACACTCTCTTGTGATTCCAAATTACCAGTATAGACACATAGTGCTTTTCACCAAAGAATTCTCAATCAACACACTACTTACAATATAGTAGTGTATGACAAAAAAATCCAAATAATAGAGAAAAGTTTGTCTTAAAACTGACAATACAAGATCAAACACAAAATAGTTTGAGTCTCCAGAAATCTTCTCATCCCTTGAATGTTGATGTAGTAAAGTAAGAAAAATCCAGAGGTAAAGGACCTCACCTGTCCCCATAAACACAATCAAAACCACAGTTAGGATTATGTTTGTAGACAAGGTGTCAACAGCCCTTTACAGCTTGTTATTGCAGTCACAAGAAAAAGCAAACCCTACACCAAACATACAAATCAAAGGGAGAGATGAAAGAGTCTAATTGCAATCATAAATTAGAAGACCTGAGTAGTAGTTCCACTAGACTCAGCCATGTTGCACTTTGCTTCAGCTCCACACCACCATATACCAAAACTTCACAAGCTCTAAAAATCTCTCACACACATGTAGCAAACTAGAATTACTTTCAAAGCAGACAAGTAAACAGATGCATATGGCCAAGAAACTCCCATGGTTTTATACCCTCAAAGAAGTTTCTAGAGATTCACTTGTTTGTTATATGGACAGGAATAGCCTCGCTGGTCCAATCATCTCTGACCCTTAGATGAAGGTTAACCTAGATCAAATGGTCATAAATTAGTGACTTGCTAGAGTAAAGTTCAAGCTTGTAGTAAGCCCCAAGTAAAGTAAGCCCCAAGTAAAGTAAGCCTCAAGTAAAGTAAGCTTCAAGTTTGGAGTAACTACCAGTAAGCTATGTGTAAGGGAGGTGGGTGGGTTTCACTAATTTACACCTTATTCAGCATATCATGCCATAATAAAGTGACTATGTAATTGCTTGCAAAGTTTTACAAGTAATGTGCAAATTTATTTTGCAAGCCTACAGAACTGAAGAGTGCAACTTCTGTCTGAATCATTGTAATAAAAACCTTATTTAGAAAATAAATTCTAAATTAAATACGGGTATAAGATCTTCCCAATATTTAAAAAAGAAAAAAAGAAAAAAAAGAAAAAAAAAAAAAAAAACAACGATAAACAATCAGACTGTAACAGTTGAGTTGCAACGGGAGAGAAGGTGAGGGCGGGAGAGATGGTGAGGGAGGGAGAGAAGGGATATTAATAAAAAAATAAAGAGAGAAAACAACGACACTGTGAGAGTCGAATGGATTCGGGAGAGGAGAGAGAGCGACAGGATGGAGAGATGGTGAGAAAGGGATGGTAAAGGAGGGAGAGAAGGGATTCGAAAGCAAACAAGAAAAGAAAAAAAAAAAAAAAAATTCTTAAAACAACAACGAAGAGCCGAATAGACTCTGGAGAGTAGAGAGTGAGACAGTGAGAGGAGATGATGGAAGAGAGAGAAGGGATTCGAAGGCAAAGCAAAAAGAAAAATAAAAATAAAAAAAAGGATAACAACGACACAGTGAGAGTCGAACAGATTTGGGAGAGAAGAGAGAGAGAAGGGAGAGGAGATAAGGTGACGGAGAGATGGTGAAGGAGGGAGAGAAGAAATTTGAAAGCAAACAAAAAAAAAAAGAAAAAGAAAGGAACAACAACGACACTGTAAACCTAGGAATGGATTCGGGAGAGAAGAGAGAGAGACAGTGAGGGGAGATGAGGTGAGGGAGAGATGGTGAGGGAGGGAGAGGAGGAATTCGAAAGCAAAAAAAAAAAAAAAAAAAAAAAAAAAAAAAAAAAAAAAAAAAAAAAAGAACAACAACGACACTATAAACCTAGGAATGGATTCGGGAGAGAAGAGAGATAGATAGTGAGAGGAGATGAGGTGAGGGAGAGATGGTGAGGGAGGGAGAGAAGGGATTCGAAAGCAAACAAAAAAAAAAAAAAAAACGCACCTGGGAGATTGTTGTCAGGGGAGCCTTCGGGCGTGCAAGCACGGCTTGGATTTCCCGAGATTGCAGAGACAGTGCGAGGCTCCTGCGTGGGCTCCGTCGAAATAGGAGACTGCGGTGGCTGCGTGGCCGGTGGTGCGGTTGCAGGGGTGGTGGCCTGCAGCCGGGGCCGCTTCCCACTGCTCCCCTTCGCAGTCCTCTGCCGAGCTTGCCTCTCCTCAGCCCGCTCCTGCACCAACTTATCGTGCTCCATTTTTTCTTTCTCAGCTTGTCGCTTCTCCTGCTCCATGCGCCTCTTGATCCTTTCCAACTCTTCTTTTCTCCGCAGCTGGAAGTACTCCCGAGCATCATCATCCAAGTCTTCCATGGGCATCCTAAAAATTGACATGGCAGCATGATCCGCCATTGCTTCCGCCTTCCGCATGTTGGCAGCGGCCATCTGCTCAGTTGCGCGTGCCGTCGACTTGAGGATGGTCTCTCTTCGACCTTGTTCTACGAGATCTGCCTTCGCCGCTTTATTGCCCTGGGGTCGCGTAGGGCGGATGGGGGTTCTCTCCGACGGCGCAGGGTGGGTGGGGGTTCTCTCCGTCGGTGGCAACAGTACCTCCTCTTCGGCACTCCCTGCCTCTGCGGCTTCATCGCCGGCACTGCTCTGGTCGGCCTCCTTCGGGGAAGCGACTGGGGTTGCTCTCCCTCGCCCCGCGCCCGCAGCCGCAGCCCCTTCTTGCCTGGCCGCAGCCCCTTCTTCAGAGCTTCGTCGCTGAACATCCATCGGAGTTTGCCACCACCGCGGCACCTCCTTCAAAATGTGCCAACAGTGCAAAAAAGAAAATGTAGACTGCTTGGGATGCCGATCTTTGTAATATTCCAGGGCTCTCTCCAACACATCCTCTGCTGAAACCCCAAACTCTCTACAATCTAAAACATGTTTGTACACACCTATGAATTTCGCAACATCATGTTTGACATGACTCCACTTCGTTTCAAGAGACCTAGCAGGATGGTTTGGAGCACATCTGGGTTTCGTGCGATTGAAGTGTGTTGTGATGCACTCCCAAAACGTAGTGTTGCGTTGCCCATTGCCACACACAGGATCCTACAAAACAGACAAAAAACTCCTGCACAAGCATCTCTCCTCATCAGCTGTAAAGTTCTTCCCCTTCTTCCCCCTTCCCGCGTCAAGAGCTGCCATGCTGTCGCTTGGCGTTGGTGATAGCGTGACAAAAGTCTCTCGTCAAGCTGAGATTATTTGACGTGAGTGGGGCAGGTTTGCAGGGAGACGGCAAGGTGGCGTGGGAAATGCTGCGGCTATTGGGGCAGTGGGTGGCGCCGCGGGCCCGCCAAGTGCCGTTGGCTTGGGCCGTTGGCGCCCTATTGGAGATGCTCTAACAATAATCGCAGAGCACCCCATACAAGCCTTTGGTGGTCTACAATGTAGTTGGGAAAATGTGATTACGAATAGAGAGGTGAAATACAAGAATGTATATTACTGCAAACTTAATTGACTAGTTTGCAAACATCACGCCAGTGACAGAGCAGTCGAGAAGGATTGACAACGCTTATATCACATGTTACTAAACCAAACATAGTAAATGCGTCATGCTGACTGACTGTTCATAGAACAAAATTGTATGTATGCCTTAAGTCTCGACGAGGTGGAAAGTTATTTTGAACATGGTTATGAATTTAGTCACTGGGACACCCATTCTTAGTTGCAATACAACAGAGAAGAACGTTTGATTCTTTTACAAAATTAAGATTTTATGTGTCCACGCAGTGTGTCTTGAAAATGTTATGTAAAATACAGTCAATTTAATCTATGCTCTTATTCCCAGTAAATGTGGCCTTCAGTTAAGTCTGGATAGATTGTATTCACATGTTATATAAATTAGTTTTATGCATACAATTCATCGGAAAGAATTCAAACCTTAAAAAAGCCAAAGGAAAAAAAAGAAAAAGAAAAAGAAAAAGTAAAAGTAAAACAATAGTAGCAAACAACAGCACACAGAAACCTTGCACCGACACCCTGGATTATAATGCCAATCAAATCCAAATATTGCAAATTCGTAATTTTCCTGATACTGTTTTTGACGTATTATAGTCACAACCAAACATGTCTGTTGTTTGGAAAACCTTTTTTTGCACAACCAATGTTTAAAATTGTATTCGTCTTACCGTCTTCAACAGTATATGACACCAAAAGAAATGAACAGAATTAAAAAAATAAAAATAAAAAATGAATCATTCCTTGAACTCAGACAAGTTACCCCGTAATAGTTGATAGAATACCATTTCAGACATCCCCTGTTAACCTTTGCTAGAGTTCAGTTTGGGTTAGTACTAGAAACGACTACATAAGGGGAACATGGTATGACTAGATCACTGTTCAGGAAGGTTTCTGAGCCAACCAGCCTATTTCCTCTATTTTCAAAAAGCAACCGGTTTTTTTAGATTATACCCAGTATATCATGTCTATGAATACTAAATATAATTATTTTTCAATCATTTGATCCAGTAATCTGCCTCCATTCTTGAAAATCTACGAGCTATTTTCAAGATCCATCCGGTAGCCTTGTAACTAACCGCCGGCTCTTCCTGGACAGTGGACTAGATGCACATATGTCGACTTTATTAATTTCACCATCTCTGAAGATCACATTTAAAATGAAATCATAGATATGAAAGTTCATAGGACTTGATTCTTACATCTGGTTCTCTATGTCCACTGAAAACTTTAGGTTCCACTAAGGTAGCAGTACCCATTCATGCCAGCGACCCATTCCTGCCTCCTACTTTTTGACCAGAAAGTGCCTCCTTGTGAACCTAAACTTGAACATAAGTGTATTGAAATTTCACTAGAATCAATGAGATGGAACCAATGAGATGGAAGCATTACCAAGTTTTGTCCACAGGTTTCTTCTGTCACTTTTGGGTAAGTCTAGAGTTATGAATAGGTGTCTACAACACCTTCACTTCAAAAATTTGTGTAAAATTGCTCTTACCTCCAAAAATTCTGATTCCAAGACCAAGCACTTCCTCTCCAATTTGCTAACACATTCATGATTTCACTTCATGCTCTTTGCACTCCCAGGTTCCCAAAATCCTTATTCTGGCAGGAATGAGTACTGCTACCTTACTATTGACCAAAACAGAATGGAGAGCAGACAATGTCGACCGCTGCGCACCTGATGGACGGACATTCGCATTGGTTAGTCATACTTGGTTACTATATTATTCATATTGTAATGGCACATGACAGGTGATTTATTTATACCTCGAACGTAACTTTATTTTAGTCTGTACTAGGTAGGCCATTGTGACATTGATTTTCAAGTCCACTTCCCCTGGATCCATTAGATTATTACTCGAAGACGCCGAAAAACAAAACCAACGGGCAGAGTGCATGTTGCAAGTACATGCACATCACATATAACATCCAAAAAAATGGCACAGTAGATACTCACCCGGATATTATTGATGAATTCGGGTACTTCTCTTCTAACAGCTTCCTCCTTCTTCTGTCGGCTTCAAGTATTTTCCAAATGTTTCTCTCAAAGAAAACTTTGGTTTCACTTTGGCTTGTCGATCCTGTCTGACCGACGCCGCCCACGGATGAAGATCGAGAAGTCTACCTTTAGGGCGATTCCTTATATGCTCGCTCTGTACTGCATCACGTGTTTCCTCCTCCATGTTCTCATCGGGAATCTTTTCCTGTCTGCGCTCAGTGTCGCCGGCGGTGGTTCTTGCTTCCTGCTTCTCCAGAGAAATAGTGTTTCGTGACCCACCCGGTTCCAGGTCACTCGCCACCTTCTCTTGGGCTCCCTGTTTCGTCGTAACCACATCTAATCTTGCCTTTCAATACTTTCTTCTATTCCGATTGAAGTCTGAATTGCGGTAGTTTATGCTGTCCTCCATGAACCATGGTGGTGCGGAAAACAATCCGTACGACGTAGGGGGAGATCCGTCTGTCTCTAGGGTGACCTCCTCCTCCGCCACATATGGTTCTGGCACTATTGTTTTCTTTGCAAACGGCTGCACCTCACGCACGTCCTGAATCACGGATTGGTTGACCGGAACACCCTCTCCATCTCCTGAATTGCACTCGTCTACATAGTCTCGATTCTTTCTTTTTCCTGACGTAACTTCCTCGCCTCTACAAACTCCCAAGTGACCAAGACAACTTGCATCATCCTCGGACATTTCGCCGTACACTATCCTGCGGCACATGAAACGAACACAGTATTAACAATAAACGACCACGGGCAACAGTCTTATAAGAGGTAATACACATGCAAATTCTCTACATGGCCGAGATGAAACCAATGCTCACACGGTCAGTTTACTATTACTTGATCCACTTTCAAAGACTTCCAATGGAGCCTTTTCCTCATTCCACTCCGCCTTTATGGACAACCGGCACTTCCTCCGTAGTTGAGCGTCGTAAATTTGTGGATTTAAACATCAAGTTAGCAAGCAAACATACTGACGCAATGTATGTGGTTACCGCATGGTTCATTGACACTATGACTGCTTATCGGACGTCAGCAGCATTAAACATTATCCTTCTTATCTTTCCAAAATAATTACAGTTTTTTAAATTCTATAAATCCATATCGACACCAACGGCATGCATCTATGACGTCCAACACATTTGAATTAGTTGTTGTTTTTTAATTTTTCTGAATGGTTATAGGTGTTGAAAAAGCCCAACAATCTTAGCACTTGCTTATAGTTCAGTGCAGTTATAGACGCCATATGAATCAAAAACTATTGTTCAAGTGGGCATCACTGGTCAGGTACCTGTGTAGTGAACGTAGTGTCGTGGAGGTGATCTAGACAGCGTCATTTAGTTGGTCGGCGTCGACTGCATCACCTACAACGAATGGCAGATTGTCGTCCTCGTCCTGGAAATCGTCATCAATCCAGCCGGTGGGATCATTCTCTGCTTCACGATTTAAACTGGCTGCCTCAACGTCTGCTAACAGTACGTTCTCGCCTCCAGGGTCTCTTGCGTTTGACACTTCAGCGTCAGCTATAGGATTTGTTAGCGTCCTGGAAGATGTAAAATTTCGGAACGACCTTGCGTCTCTTGTTAGTGGATTCCTCAGCCCTGGGGCGTCGAAGACATGCTCTGCCGCCTCCGGCCTCATGTAGTCGTTGTCTTCCGTTGAATGTCGTTTGGACCTTGGTTGCTTTTCCAACACCACCTTCCACTCTAGGTTGTCAACATTATCAACGAAGAATACCTAGACGAACAACGCGTAACGGTTATTTCAATGTCGTCATTTTTTGGAACAATTACACAGTGTTGCCGGAGCATGTCCTACTCTACGCAGATGGATCGCACTGTCGGATCATGCTTATGCTTTGGTTTGTTTTCCTCATCGGCTTATATGTTAATAGAATTAATTTTTTTCATACAGACACTCGTAATAACATAGGAAAAATACAGAAACTTGAAAAGTATAAAGAAGTACAAGAAAACTTGAATCACCCTCGTACCTGTGAAACAGAGTATGGAAAAACGTACGGATTTTCACGGTTGGGATCCTGGCGACTTGCATACTTCACAAGCGAGAATCCATGTTCGTCTTGCTTGATAGTGGGATTTCTTCCAAGATTAGGACGAATCCTCGAACATTGCATAATGGTTCGAGTTATTGTGCAATATGTCACATCGATGATTCTCTTCAGCAGGCTGATGTAAGGTAGATCAGCGGCCACTACGTTTGTGTCTTGCGGGGATGACCTGCATAATTGGGGTGACATCACAAACACACCAAAGTCAAAGGTCTCGTACGAGATTGATTCATCATCCGGTAAGCATCTATAATGGTTCCCATAAGCCCACATGTAGTGATACTCTTCACCATCACGGGAAGGTGTGACAGAGACAAGAGCCAGGTCTACGTCAACATTATCACCTCTCTGGATCATCCCTTGTACTCGCTCTCTCAGCCATATCCAGAATTCCGGGAGTGGTGGAGTCCGGTGCCTTCGCCTGCGTCTTAGTTTGGCCTGAAGCTGCTTGTACTCCCTGTCGAAATGAGGATAGACCACATGAGTTGAAATAAGTTAACCAATATAACTTCTACCAGTCAGTTGATAATAAGACGCAGTTAAACACCTGAAGTGCACTGGACTTGAACATCTTCTTGATTATCAAAGCAGACCTTGCCAACATCTCACCTCCGAAGGTCCTGTGTGGGAACTGAATTTGTGTATGTCGCTAAGTTTGATATTTTTAATACCTCCCTCCAATACTTCTCCATAGATCTTTTCTTCCTCCTCCATATCCCACATCCGTCTTTTTAAGTAAGGAGAAAGAGTTGTATAATCCGAGACAAATCCAAGTGCTTCGTCCGCGATGTAGTTTGTTGCCATGCAAGCCTCCGGCCTGTACTTGTTCCGGACAGATTTCTTCAACTCGTAAAGGTAACGCTCCACACTACAACACTACCTGCTATGAACAGGTCCAAAAAATAGCAACTCTTGTACGAGGTGGACCATTAAATGAGGCATTGAATCAAAAAAACCTCGGTGGAAACCACATCTCCATCAAGCTTCAGGTTTCAGCACTGTACGTCATCAAGTCCTCTATCTCCTCTCTGTCAATGACCTGGGCACAAATTCTTTTGAAAACATTGCCGCATCTAATCACCACATCTTTAGCCCCTGGGTGTAAGAAATTACAAATACATGCTGGAATAATTTGTTCAATAAGCACATGGTAATCATGGCTCTTCAGCCCACCCAACCCCCTTTGTTCTACATGCTTACCAAGCTGACCTGCGTAGCCTGTAGGAGTCTTCACTGAGGAAATCAAATTTATGAAGCGTCCTCTGGCCTGCGGTGTTAGTGTGTACGGTGCTTGAGGCTTGAAGAAACGCCCCATATTTCCAATTGGCCTGAGGTGCAGTTCCGGTGTGTGTTGATCTCGGGGGTCTACAACAGATCCAGGAAGTGAAGTTTGCCCTATCTCCTCCATGTCCCTTCTTACCAGCATTGTGTCCTTCTCACCAAGTATGTAACCAAGAATACTCTGGCTCACGTTTTTCTCGACGTGCATGGGTCTAAGGTATGCCTCATCGGCAAGTCCTGCCAACAGCCACAGTTGGGAAAATTAGAAATAGGTATCGAACACATGCGAAACATATTGAGTACGTCACACCCGTCGCAGATAATACACGCTGCAAGAACGTGTATTCACAATGATGGCAGAACTACATCGTAACCAAGGTAAAAATGGTTTCGTCTACTTCATATAAGTGTGAGAAAAGAAAATGCGATTTCTAATCACATGATGAACTACACAATGACGGGCACCATGCATTTTAATATTGTTCAATCCAGTTGGTACCAATACATCAGTAAGCCAGAAACATCGCACACCAACTGATCTCACACTCAACCCTACGCACCGATGGTGTGTCGCCTGCATTTGGAAGTCACTTCTATGAATCAGTGGAACAATACGATAAGCTCAAATCTCTAACGTCAACATTTCTACAACGCGTACAAGCAAAATAGTTCGATTGAATGCAAACAACTTCTTTACTGGGACAACACTAAAAGCTTGCACAAAACTTCTCTAAAGCACTAGAAAAAACTGTAAAAATTATAAGGTCGTCCAAGTTAAGAAGAACCTAAGGAAGGAGCGGGACATTCTGTTAAATTTCCATTAGAACAGTCATCGACCATAGTGTATTTTAAACGCACCACAGACATATCTGAACCGCAGAAAAGTGTGTATGGGTGTTGCTAGGTAGTAAATTTAGGTTCCGAAAGAAAAGAAGAATAATTTAGTACTTACTGTTTGAGACACTAATGTGCCGTGAGTGTGCCGTGAGTGCAGGACACCACACACATAGAAATCAATGGGTGCCCAGCTCTCACGACACCTCCCAAACCAAAAATTGATTTACAATTGTAGCTATTGTAGACGCAGCTCTATCCTGCAAAAGTAGCGACCATTTTACTAGAACGACTATTTATCTGAGGAATATTCGTAAAAAGTATTAACAACTGTTCAATACCAGTAAGTAAATTGTTGGATGCATTAACAGTGACTCATTGAAAAGTTCTACCCGCAGAAGACGCAGATATATTTTCTACGGTAGAACTTGAGTTTAAGGAATAAAACGAACGCAGAGAAGCATAAAACTAATACAGTATAACTGCCTGAGAAAAGGGTGTGTTGCAACTATTATTAAATGAGGTTGTGTTACTACGACAAGTTAAATATATTTTAAAATCGAGGTCCAGTTCTGTGAATCAACACTGTACACACCATCAAGTTCAAAAAATTAAAGGAAAACCATAAGCAAGGCAGAGGACAAACTCACCCGCCAGTATGGCAGAGTGTACAGGGCGGACAGTCGCTTAACACCATGTTGCCTTACCGGATCATATTCGGCTCCTTGCACACCTCCATTCCTCAGCTACTCTTCACGTTCCCTACCCCACTGTTCAATTTGATGCCCTGTTGGCCTTTGTGGTGCCACTCTATGCTCTGATTGACCTCAAAAATGTTCTTCATCCTCTCGCAAATGGTGTAATTCTGGGAGGTACATCCTATGCTGGTTATCAAAGACATTCTTCTTCAAAAACCTGGATCTCCGTGTAACAGTGTTTGGACCACAACACACACATCCCTTGTAGCCCTTAGTGACAAGACCAGCAACAATTCCATACGCCGGATAGTCATGAATTGTGAACATTATCATAGCCCTAACATAATGAAATGACTGGACATAGGCTCTTGAAGCATCTCTGATCAACGTTCCTGTAGACCATAGCAACCTCATTTCCTCCAAATGCGGCTCAATATACATGTCGAAGTGTTCTCCAAGCATAGATTTTTTCCCGAGAATTATGACGGACAACATCACAATAAAAAATTTCAGTCTTAACCATGGTGCAACATTAAAGTTTAGTAATATTACCGGCCATATCGAGTAGGTGCTTCTCTTCACAAAGAATGGGTTTATACCATCCGTATTCAACGCAAACCTGAGGTTTTGAGGGTCAGTTGCAAAGGTGCGGTAGGTCCTATCTATGAAATGCCACAACTATGAATCAGCCAAGCTTCGCATCCTCCTATCTTGACTCTGATGTGTTGATGCATATGAGAGAGATGCAGCAAGCATAGCACTTCAAAACATTCGGACTATCCTCGAGATTAGTGGAAAATACCGAGGAACTCTTCGTGGTACCCAGCTGCTGCTACATTTCTGACGTCTATTTGCGTGACACCTTGGACAGTTATCTAGATCAGCGTACTGACCTCTAAACAATATGCACTGGTTTGGGCATACGTCAATAATTTGGTATTTTAACCCTAGCTTCTTCAACATTTTTGTAGCTTCATATTCTGATGTAGGAAGACAATTTACTCACGAGAGAATGTTTTTCAAAAGTAGGGTGAAAATTTTGTTTATCAGGGTTGTGGATGCTCCATGCATTTGTAAGTTGTTGATGATAAGGATGACAACACTTAGTAGCGACAGCCAGGAGTTGGGATAGAGCAGGGTGCGTGCCGTGTCCCTCAGGTACGCTTTCTCCGGTGTCATAGTATTGGCTTTGCCGGCATTCCAGTGAATACCCTCATTTCCTTCTGAATCGTCGGCGATGTTCTCATTTAACTACTCCCTTGCAGGGGAGAGTTAGCATGTGAGCGAAGAGCAGAGAGCAGAGAGCAAAGAGTAGAGAATGTAGAGCAGAGAATTGACATTTAGCCAAATTTTCTAAAGTAAAGTAGACCCTATGACCGTGGAAAAATACTAAAAAAAGTTATTATTTTCAAACTTTTTCTAGTGAAGGAATGTAATTCCGTGGAATTCTAGGTTATCACTGGTAAAAACTTCTTACGTTTGTTTTTTGAGGTACAAATTAGGGCTGATGTCAGGATGACGTCATGCATACAATCCTTTAGATTTGGTCCCTTATTGGATCTAGATAAGAGTATTCGAGCATCATGTTTTTAGATCACAACAGTAAGTATTGCATGGGATTATATAGATAATTGTAGGAAAAACAAATTTCACAGAAGCTAAAGTTAATGGTCAGAAAACTTCATGGAATATTTCAAAGTTCGTGTACAATAATGGAGCTGCGGAAACCAAGATGTATACCATGTCAGAGTGCTTGTCTTCATCGTAAATTTCTCGGTCTTTAGATAAGAGCACTGTTAGCTTAAGCGTCAAGCAACGATCTATATAAACCTTAGCAGATGTGCTTGACATTGTATTAGCTCAATGATTTGTTTAAGACTTATTCTTGTACTTGCTGTTTGAAGGTATGGGCGATTCCTTTGAGGTCGTTGCTTGTGAAACGATTTTACAAGATTTGCTAAAGCAGATGACGGATGGGCCTGACCCCTAGGATCATATAGGTAGTAGTACAACGCAGGCTTGGACTTGCGTAACTCGCTTGGACTCGCAGGCAACGACTGTAATCACGTTTGAAGACGTCGAGAACGCTCGTGCTGTGTCGAAGCTTTGGAAGCGTGAGATTGACAGCAGTCCTGAATACGCATGCCTTCGGCTAGCGAGGTGGGATTACGTTTCGCACAGGGGTCACCATTGGATTCCAAAGGACGAATATGAAGCTAATCGATTCAACATCAACTGGAATGTTTTTAGGAGTTCTTGGACACTTGCGAATCCAATTAACAACGACAGGTTAGAGACAACGTCCCTTGGAGAACTTAGTTGCCTTGAGTTAGATCATTTGAGGTCATTGCTAAGGGCCAATGGGAATCAGGTCTTGGATGTGCCGGAAGGAGAGAAAATTTCTCCGAGAGATGGTATTTGGATCTCTCCCAATAATAGATAACATGGCTAAGGTAATGAGAAATGTTGTTGATTGATAAAGAAAGCAATTAGGATATTCTATATATTTTAAGCATTTCATTTGTAACTGTTCATTGTTCACGTTAGTGTTTTCTAGTGTTCTGGATATAATTAGCTTAAAGAAACAACTTCATTACTAAAGTGGTTTTCCCTTTAATTACATGAGAATTGAGAGCCAAAAAGTCTTGTAGATGTAGTCCTTTAAATACACGAATATAAAATGGAAATGAGAATCGTAAATACTTTAAGTGGTTTAGGATAGAATAAACAAAGGAATATGTAATCAACTCCAATGAAATAAAATAAAATCAGATGAACACAATGATAGACTAAAGTGTCCTTCAAACTCACGACATACTACAATCGCTACTTCCACTCTCAGAACTCGATGACTCTAAATTTCCTTCTACAGCCTCTGCATCGACGAATGCAAGGGCCCTGGTATCAAAACTAGTTGGCCGACTAGGAACATATGTAAGAGCTCCAGATTGCAGTGCTTGTGCTAAGCCCTCTGCATAATCCGGAAGTATATAAGGCTGAATCGGACTGGAATGAAGACGCCAGGATGGAATGGACACGGGCCTTGGCCTACGTGGCGGTGTTACCGCAACTACTCTGCAAGAGAAAATCGATTGTGGTTAGATAGAGTAGGTAGAGTTGGAAACAGAAGCAATGCTAAGATAAATAGCACAAAAGATAGAAAATCTAGAGTAAGACTTACACCACTTTGAGAGTCTTGCTTTCTTTGGTGGTGCTTCCTCTGCTACTACCGGTCTAGGATGTTTAGGAGGGCCCATGGCGAGTGTAGAGGATGCGGAGAGCACCATCATTCTGCAAGTAAAGTTGAGCAAATTGAAAGATGTCGTACACATAATCCTTATCACGAGACTTCCAAGGTGGAATAATGGTGGGGGGATCGGAAACGAAATGGACGGGGAGATTCTCAGGGATGTTGGCAATTATAAAGTAGACTCCCAAATGCTTCTCTCTTTTGCATCGGTCCGGAACTTTGTTTTGGCGGCCTGCTCCAAACTTGAAGAAACAAGAAAGCAGAGTTAGACACTATAAAATTAATAGAACGGTATGAATCCAAGAAATGTCGAAGAAATGGAACATACCTTGCGAATGAAGTCTTGAGCCTTGTTCCATTCTAGATCTCCACCCTTGTCTAAGAGCTTCTTAATTTGCTGCAACAACGAATCCACAGATGAGTTGATGACGAAAACATGTGTGGAAAGCGAAGTTCTAGCCGAAGAGGTGGTTTGAGGAAACTGTTTGGCCTTCCTCTACTCAATGAGACTTTTGGTGATGTCAGAAGCACTTATCGATGAAGGCGCATTTGCAGTGGTTGTTACGCCCTGAAGACACTCGGAGTGCAGACGGCAAAGAAGTAAACAGTGGTGCAGACTGGGAGTCGAAGAGAGAATTTAGGACAGTCAGGCTATAAGAGCGTAGGCAGCGAAAGGGGCGACAGTCGTAGTTTTGGTTAGGTTACTCGCACTGTAGCAACTAGACGCTGGCTCCGTGGCCTTCTTGTACTTCTCCAGGACTTAAACTGGACACTAACTATTTCTCTTCCTCTTAATGCATGTCTTACGCCTGCCGTGTATCTCTACCCTTCTATTGTGTGATGCTTGCTCACCCCTGGTCCTGCTTTGGAAACCCAGACGTCCGTGGACGACCCTAGCCAACTTGTCCCAACCTTTCCCTCTTCTACACACTCCTTCCTAAGTCTGACAGGTAGCATTGGAGTCTTGGTCGTTAACGTCCGGGCACTGGGACATCCTGATCTCCACGGTACTACCTATAACCGAGCTCCGCCCTCCCCTATACCCAAGACTCTCTCTCTCTCTTTTTCCCTCACAGTTCCCGCTAAACCAGGACTTCCTGATAACTGAGACCGCCTCCCTGACCACGTAACCTTCCACTTACTCCATTCAGAATCCGAGCTAACATTTTGGCGACCATGCTGGGGATGGATTGGTGAAAGGAAACGTGCCTCACTTTCTTTCCTCTAGGACACCATGCCTCCACGAAAAATCGCTGCAGAGACAGCCAGAAACAATGAGGCCGAGGACGCCATTGTTGTCCAAGACGATCCTGATGCTACGAAAGAGTTTCTCCAATGGATGAAACAACAAATGGCAGATCTTGCTGCCCGGGCCGAGGCCACCAACGCCAAACTAGAATTTCTGAGTGAACAATACCAGAACATGCAAAACAGTCGAAACCAGGAAACCATGGACGGCATGCCACCAGATCTTGCTGGCCAAGCTTCACAAATAGCCGCCGAAGCAATAAGGTCGGCCACAATCCCACGACAGAATCCCACAGCCGGGATTTCACATAGCTCAGGTAGCCAGGATAGTCACGCAAAGCTGCCTAAAATCCCATATCTAGTTTTCGATGAGAAAAGCGACCCAGACTGGCACCTACGAAGATTTAAAGTAGTAGCTAGAACCAACGGTGTCAACAATCTCGCTGACTTACAGAATATTTTTGGCACCACATTACAAGGCCAGCACATCAAATGGTATATTGATTTCGAAACCGATCACCCCTTGGCGACCTGGGAGGCCATGGAGATCAGTTTCTTACACAAATTCCGTAAACTAAAAACAAGCTCGGAAATTTTAAGAGCTCGAGGGACCATTGTCCAAGAACGAGACGAATCAGTGGATAGATTCTATGATAGGTTCAGACAACTCGCTGACAAACTAAACCAAAAACCAGAAGAGGATTGCCTCTGCGAATGGTTCAAGAAGGGGTTGCTACCCTGGATTCAGCAAGGCATAGTCATCAAGGGGGTAAAAACTTTACAAGACATTCTAGACGCCGCAAACGACATTAGCCGAGAACTAGGGGCCCTTCAAAAAACCCAAGCTTCGCTGTTACCCCTCCCAACCTATCGTACCGAGGCCCGGGGACAACCCACACCATGTATCAACTGTGGAAAAATGCATGGGGGGCGTTGTTGGTTCGCCAATACGATGTCACGTCCCGAAGAACCACGACGACCTCGACCGGCTGCGGCCGCCGTCCAAACTGAGGAAATTGGAGTCGACGCCTTCCAACCCAACAGGAATGATGCCTGCTGGGAATGTGGGTCCCTTAATCACCGGCAAGGGCAGTGTCCACATTTGCGCCAAAGGTGGGCCAATACCAACGCTCCACCTGCTGAGCCGCCAAGGACGTCCACATTACCAAGGCGCGGCGGGGTAACCATCACAGAAGTCCCCGGAGCCGAAGCCAAGATAGCCACCATATCTGCCGCAGTGGTCTCCACTAGGTCTAAACCTGCCCCACCGCCTGAGCAAGTAGAACGCGCAGTCCAGCCTAGAAAGCTATTCCCACCCAACCATTGGGAACGATTGCATCAAATTCGCCAAAATTTCCAGGACGACTTAGAAGCCCCGACAACTATACCAAAATTTCAAGATATCATGGATACTACAAACATAACTATCACGCTATCCAAATTGTTGGAACTAAGTCCCGAATTCCAAAAGTATTTGCAACAAGTCGCTCTGCCAAATTTACCCTCAGACCCCGCTGCCATTGAGGTCAACACCACTATATTCGACCCAGACGCTGCAGTTATTTACATGCAAATAGGACAATTTGAGCTCACCAATGTGCTAGTAGATGGAGGGTCCGGCGTAAATGTCATGAGCAACACTCTACGAGAAACCTTAGGGCTACCCAGACCCAAGGCTGCCCAATTTATCTTACGTATGGCCAATGATGCTCCAGTCACACCTATGGGCATATTATCCTCAGTGGCGATTACCACTCATGGAGTAACTACGCCCGCCACCTTCGTCATCATCGACATGCCCGAACGTAGCAATTTTCCCGTAATACTGGGCCGACCCTAGTTAAGAGACATGCACGCCATTCATGATTGGTCTCGCAATCAAATCCGCATACACCGCCGAGGACAAACCATGATCATTCCAGTAGATGGCTGTGTCACCAAAGCCAAAGCCAACCAAATTAGAAACCACGCCGGCACCAATTGGCTCCATGGACTGTCACATGAACAGGAGGCTCTGGTATTCCAAGCAAATCCAGACCTAGTATCCCTAGCAGAAATCCATTTAGCAAGCCTTGTACCCGAACCAGAGAAAATGGATATTCCTCTACATTTTACAACAGAGATACAAGAAAAAATACGGGTCCAAGCTATCCCCGCCAAAGAAGCATTAAAAAATCAAACGGTAAATGGCTGGTCTCATGGCGCAAAGGACAAGGTAGAATTGGTCAACTTAGGCTCTGAAGCTCACCCCAAATTTGTCAAAATCAATGCTGAAGCACCGAAGGAAATCAAACAGGCAGCCATTGCGTTGTTTCACGAATACCAGGATATCTTCGCA
Source organism: Ceratodon purpureus (assembly GCA_014871385.1). NCBI lineage: Eukaryota > Viridiplantae > Streptophyta > Bryopsida > Pseudoditrichales > Ditrichaceae > Ceratodon > Ceratodon purpureus. The sequence goes on from CM026426.1 coordinate 12,325,150, forward strand.
TGGAACCATGAAGACCTCAAAGGAATTCCCAGCAGCTTGGCGGAACACACCATCGATTTAGTCCCCAATGCTCACCCAGTACAGCAGAGACGTTATAGGATGAACCCAAACTATGCCACCAAGGTCAAATCCGAACTTGACAAACTACTACAAGCAAAGTTTATATCACCAGTAGATTCGGCACCCTGGTTGTCCCCAATGGTTATCATCCCCAAAAAGAATGGTACCCTGCGCATATGCGTGGATTTCAGGAAATTAAACGCAGCAACCAAAAATGATGACTACCCGTTACCTTACATGGAAGAGATAATTGACGAAGTCGCCGGCCACGAAATGTATTCGTTCATCGACTGCTTCTCTGGATATTATCAGGTCGCCATGGCCGACCAAAACAAGAATAAGACGGCATTTTCGACGGAATGGGGTCCTTTCCAATTCGAACGAATGCCCTTTGGAGCCAAGAATGCACCAATGACATTTCAAAGAGTCATGGAGGTTATTTTTCGACCGTACTTAAAACGGTTTTTCCGAATTTACTTAGATGACGGCATTGTCTATGGCTCTATGATCGACCATGTCACCCATTTACGCCACATCTTCGATGCCTGCAGAGCAAATGGCGTCAGCCTCAATGCCGAAAAATGCATGTTCCTTTTCTTTGCCGGAATCATACTCGGCTATATTGTCTGCAAGTACGGAAAACTCCCAGACCCCGAAAAAATCAAAGACATCTTGGACATGACACCTCCTACCGATCAAAAGGGCGTCCAACGCCTCTTGGGATTGGCTCAGTTTAACAGAATTTACATTGAGAAGCTCGCCCATATTACAGCGCCCATCACGGCGTTAAATCACTCACAGTACAAATACCCCCAGGATTGGACCCTGGCAGCCCAGGACGCCTTGGAGAAAATGAAAACAGCCTATTCAAACGCCCCAATCCTGATTGCACCAAATTGGTCCAAGCCTTTCCATGTACATACAGACGCCTCAAATTTAGCAGTAGGAGTCATGTTGGCTCAAAATCTCACAGGGAAACACGATCAACCTGTTGCATATGCTAGCCGGCTCTTGAACACCGCCGAAAGAAATTACTCCACAACAGAGCGCGAAGCATTGGCAATGATCTACGCAGTCAAAAAATTCCGACATTACCTTCTAGGCAATAAATTCAGATTCATCGTAGATCACCACAGTCTAGCCTACTTGGTAAACCAACCTTTAGTTAGTGGCAGGGTCGCCAGATGGATCATGTTATTGCTGGAATATGATTTCGAAGTCGTCTATGTTCCGGGGAAACGTCACATCATTGTTGATTACCTATCTCGTGACACCAATGCGACCTCTCATGGCGTCGATGACTCCTTCAACGACCCCTATATCCAAGCTGCAAGCATGGCTGTCGAATCCCCATCAGACTGGAGAACACCAATCATACAGTATTTAAACACTGGCTGCACACCCCCCACACTCACAGGTACACGCCGAATCAGTTTTGTGCGCAGTACTCTGCCCTACACAGTCATCCAAGGACAACTTTATCGGCGAGGAATAGACAGAGAGACCAGGGTTTGCGTACCCTCGGAAAAGCAGCAGGAAATCATCTCCCTTCTCCATGATGGTCCAGCAGGGGGCCACCAAGGGGCTGACACCACTATTAAGAAAATCCTCACCGCCAAGTACTAGAGGCCCATGCTTCAACGAGACGTCCATATTTACGTCAAACGATGCCACGCTTGCCAAATCTCCACGACCAATTTTCAACACCAAGGCAAAGTACCATTGAAGTCGATACCACCGTTAGGTCCCTTTTTGCGCTGGGGTCTCGATTTCGTAGGCCCCATCCGTCCTGCGACCAAACAAGGATTTAAATACATACTCGTGGCCACCGACTATACTACAAAATGGGTAGAAGCTAAGCCCCTACGCACTAATACAGCCATGGTTACCGCCACGTTCATTTATGAAAACATTATAACTCGCTTTGGCTGTCCACTGAAGATCATGTCCGACCAAGGCTCTCATTTTATCAATGCCGTCATTGAGGAGCTGCTGGATCACCATATAATTAAACACCGTACTAGTACTGTTTATTATCCTCAGGGAAATGGTCAAGCCAAATCCACGAACAAAACCTTGATTAATATGCTCCGGCGATTTATTCATGCCAACAAGGTAGACTGGGATACCTGTCTTCCAGCAGCACTCTGGGCGTATCGGGTGGCAACCAAAACGGCAACCCAAGCCAGCCCCTTCAAGTTGGTCTATGGCACGCAGCCCCTGCTGCCCACTGAATACATCGCCCCCACGTTCCAGTCCCTACAGCCTCGGGACTATACACCTCATCGAGTGTTAGCCGCCAAAATTCACGACATCCACCACCTTGAGGAACTTCGTGATCAAGCGCATCAGAACATCCTTCATAAGTAGCAATTGAGTGCACGACATTTCCAGGCCTCCCAACCACCACGCACGTTTCACAAGGGCGACTTGGTATTGTGGTGTCCCCAGGACCCAAAGCTGAGAAAAACCAAATTCGAAACCATTTGGCATGGTCCATACAGGGTACAGCTGGTCCTCCCCAACAACACGGTTCTTCTTTTTAATAACTCTAATTACGACAACCACGCTACAATTGTAAATGCCACTAAGCTCAAACAATATCACACTAATAATCCCAACCTATCCCCGCCCACCAGCCTAGGAGAACTCTATACCACCTTGGCCAACGAGGCAAACCAACAGCATGACTGGGACGTCCACGATAATGATGATCAGCAGCATGATGACCAGCCCCAAACTACTAATCAGCAGCAGTCTACTGATCAGTCCCAAACAGCTAATCAGCAACATCATGATGCCCAGCCTCAGCCGTCTCATCCTGGCACCCCTGAGATCAGCATCAGTCTGATTCAGGTCATGGCCATCCACCAAGACCAACACAGACATCATGGCGAAGAGACAGTAGCCCCTCCGGTCACATCGCGCAAGGATAGGCAGTCACCGCCACCATCCTCGCGAAGGCCCTTCTGTCACCATTGTCAACCTCAGCCGCCTTCCCCATGCCCTCGCCGTCCCATCAGTTGCCTCACCTGGCCGCCACCCTCTCCTCCTCCCCAACCTCTTCCTCCTCTTCCTATACTCTCCTGGCAGAACCTTATTTCACTCTTCCTCTCCTCTGGTCCATCTCGTTCGCTGCGCCTTCCATATCCAGCACCCTTCGCACTTCCCATCCCCTCAGGGCGCTTGATCTGCGCAAACGCCATGGCTGCCCCCGGTCCCAGGAAGAAGGAGCCACCATTTTACGTTCCATGCATGGTGTTGGAATGGAAACGAAGGGCCGACACCATATGGACCACGAACACCGGGCTCATCAAGTATTGGACGTTGCTGAAGGGAGAAGTCAGCCTCAGCCGCTGCCAGCAGTTCGTCGACAGCATGCGGACGCGCAGTGAGGACGAGCCTCACCCCACCAGAATTGTCAATGGCATCGAAGTCACATACTCTTCCCGATACCTCCACGCGTATTTTGGCTGGGACGGCACAGGAGTGACGAAGTGGGGACCGAACTGCGCATTTCCCCAACCAGACATTCCGGCATTGGTGCATCACACGCCTCCGCTGGACGACGGTCGCTACGACGTTTTCGCCCTGGGCAAAGTCCTGCCTGAGCCATGGTTCTCCAGAATCCGAGGTATTTTGAGTCAAGTTTATTTCAAAAATAATTGCAATAGTGTTACAGTAGACCAGCTTACCTTGATGTTCATGGCGGATCAAGGCGAGAAGGTGAACTGGGGTCTGTTGGTCGACGAAAATATTCGGGTACAGCTCAGAGCTTACCGACGCGACCCCACCTACTCCACTCCGCTCGGGCCTTTTCTCTCCGCCTACATTAGCCATTTCATCGCTTACCACGAGCGCCATGGCCGCCCTCCAGCAATCGGGACGTTCCTGACATCCAGCGCGACTTGGGCATCCCCGCCAACACTGCACCACCCGCACCCAGCAACAAACGCCAACGGGTGTTGGAGCTCGCAGCCGGGGGGGCGATCACCACGGCCACAGCGTATGGACCACACACAAGCCAACTCCGGAGTCAGGTGGAGATGATCAAGGAAGGATTGGAGGTACTGATCCAAATGTCACACACAGCGGAGCAGGAGAAGGAAGGAATAGCAACGGCTCACCGGGAATTGGAGGAGCGAGCTCGGCGTAGAATCGCCCAAGCAGCACAGACGGCACAGCAGCAAGCCAACAAAGCCATCACCGACGCCAAGGCAGAGCTCCTGCAGCAGATCGAGGAAGGCCAAGTAACCCTGAACAATTTGCGACAGAGGCTGACCAACGTGGAATTAGAACTTAGTAACACACAGGAGCAGGTAGATCTCTTGGGCAAAGAGAAAGAGGGGTTGGAAGAAAAGACCAAAAAATTAGAATTGCAGAATGCGGAGTATTTGGCAAGGTGCAAATCGCTTACCGAGGCAGCAACCTCCCTGGGACATCCTACCACCATGGACATCACCAAACTGCAGCAGGAGAAGATGGCATTGGAGCAAGCACGGGCAGATTTTGAGATAAACAAGAGTAGTTGGATTCAGAGCGCAGCATACACCATTGCCACCATAGCCTACCGCATCCTCGGAGATCACTAGCAAGCAACGGAGCCCCCGCAAGAATTCTTGGACAAATGCTTGGACGAGGCCATAGCTGCATTGGACCGTGAGCAATCAGACCACGACTAGGAAGACATGGACAGCGAGCTAATGAGCTTCCTAGACCAAACAACTGAAGAAGCTCAGGATAAGGGCAAGATGACGTACCAGTCCCCACCTAGAGGAGCCAGCGGTACCCCCTTGACAGCCATGGCGTCTACGTCGTCCCAACCAGTGGCTCTTTTTCCACAACACATGGATCCTGCCGAACACGTCGATATCCCGGAGCATATCACCGACACTGATCACACGCCTCCGCAGTCACCGCCACACCCTGCACGCCATCACGAGACGCCCAGCCAACCCACGGTAATCCCTAAATCCCGACCTTTAAAGTTTCACAAAGATGCTTTGAAGAAATTGGAAGAAGAGAGCAACCTTGAAGTGCAGGCCAGCGATGACAGCGATGCGGAAGACGAATTGGAAACCGCGATTGACTTGGTGAAACAGTATTTTTGGGATAACCCTGATCTCGCTGCTCGGTATTCGGATCCAGAGGCTGACCAAGTATTTTGCCCCGCATGCAATAAAACCTTGGAAAAGACTGTTTTTGATGTGTATGCTCATGCCACCACATCAAGGTCTAACCATAATCTAATACACCGAGGTGTGGGTGCAGCTATAGCCGCCCTCTATGGCGATCAGGCTCCTCCCCGCCGACGTAAACAGGTGCCAAGAGAGGAGACACGCCCCGACCGTAGGCCCGCTCACCGACGCTCCCCCACTTAAACAACCCCAGCAAATCTGCGGACAGATTGCAATCTTCGAAGGATGGCAAAATGTTACGCCCTGAAGACACTCGGAGTGCAGACGGCAAAGAAGTAAACAGTGGTGCAGACTGGGAGTCGAAGAGAGAATTTAGGACAGTCAGGCTATAAGAGCGTAGGCAGCGAAAGGGGCGACAGTCGTAGTTTTGGTTAGGTTACTCGCACTGTAGCAACTAGACGCTGGCTCCGTGGCCTTCTTGTACTTCTCCAGGACTTAAACTGGACACTAACTATTTCTCTTCCTCTTAATGCATGTCTTACGCCTGCCGTGTATCTCTACCCTTCTATTGTGTGATGCTTGCTCACCCCTGGTCCTGCTTTGGAAACCCAGACGTCCGTGGACGACCCTAGCCAACTTGTCCCAACCTTTCCCTCTTCTACACACTCCTTCCTAAGTCTGACAGGTAGCATTGGAGTCTTGGTCGTTAACGTCCGGGCACTGGGACATCCTGATCTCCACGGTACTACCTATAACCGAGCTCCGCCCTCCCCTATACCCAAGACTCTCTCTCTCTCTTTTTCCCTCACAGTTCCCGCTAAACCAGGACTTCCTGATAACTGAGACCGCCTCCCTGACCACGTAACCTTCCACTTACTCCATTCAGAATCCCAGCTAACAGTGGTCGAAGATGGCTTGGGGACGTCCGTAATTGGAGAAGCGTGGGGTGTCTCCTTCCGTGGTGCGAAAGACTCCGCACCAAATTCCTTTGATGCCTGGGACTAAGATTGCAAAGATTTCAGTCGCTGCCCTCTCCCTTTCTTTGGTGGAGGAGCAGATGATTGATCCTGCTATCCTTCGTCATCTTTTGTACCATCCACCGAGTTTTCGACCACCACCTCACACTTCGAAGTGGGGAGCTTTGTACCACTTCAACTGCTGGGGAGAGTAGATACACTATTCAGAGCTTTTCTGCGTCCAAGCAGTAAAGTACTTTGGGAGCTGCTGAACGTTGATGGCCCCCTTAAAAAGAAGCTCTCGCTTGAAGTACCTAAGGAAAGACATTTTTAAAAGGTTAGTATTGGAAAGATATAGAGAGCCCATTCTGGAATGCGAATGCGATTAAGTTAAGTAACATACCGGTAAGTAACCCGCTTGACAACCTGAGCGGTTCCAGGGAATTTAGCGAAATGGAACTTCTTGTCGAAGACCTTCTCAGCCTTCTTACCAATGAACAAAGGGAAGGCCTTGTCACATAACAGAATACGTGAACTCTCCACATAATCGCCCGGCTCTTGGACATCAGGTAATTCCTTCCAATTGATAACAAGGTTCTCCGCCTTGCATATGTCCTCGACTTCATTGATGACGGCTTCCTCCAACTAGAATATAATACAATTCATTAACGACGAGGTAGAATTCAGTGAGAGAAGAAAGCATCATGTAATTGGAATGGGAGATTTTGAAACTATACCCCAGCCCAGAATGAAGCCTTGTTCAACCAAGGGTTGAGGTTGTTTTCTTTGAAATCAGACGGAAGAAATATGTAAGATAGTCGGGGACTCGGAGATGAGTTCCACCACTTCAACCAACGAGCCTTGTATTTGGCCTCAATTGCCGCTGGAACAATCTTCTGTAGCTTATCAAGGGTCAGCTCAGGTTTTGGGAAGTCACTGAAATGCCGATTTATCTGCAAGGAGGATGAACGTTTTAGACCATGAAAAATGCAAAAATGATGTAATGATACGAAATATTTTACAGAACATCGGTGAGGGTCTCACCTCATTGAGGAAATTGTCGCAATTCTTGGGAATTGCTATAGCCAAGTACATGGTGAAGTCCTTCCTCTTAATGGAGTCCATCATATAGTCTAATGCCTCATTCATGACATCCCAAACTGCATTTCCAGTTTGTTCGTCTGTTGGTGTCTTCTCAAGGTAGGCCCTTGCTGCTACATCCGTGGCCACTGCGATTTCCTGTCGGAGGAAGGAAAACATGTTTTAGAAAATTCAAAAGTTATCGAATTATGACAAGTAAAGAGAGAAAGGAGGTAAACTTACTCAGTACAGAAATGCTATGAAAACTTTAGTTGTCAAGGGAAACCATGACGGATTAGGTGCCTTGTTCTTCAAACACGCATCAAATTCTTCAGGAGTGAGAAGGTCTTTAAATTCCTCCAGCTTCATCATTCCGAATGAGCGGATTCGATACAATTTTGCTGGAAGGTTACTCTTGACGTGGTCATTCTCGGTCGACCTGAATATAAAATTAAAACGTAAGAAGAATAATATATAATCGAATAAAGACTTAAATATGCATAAACAAATACAAATACATATGTACGTACCAGTTGATGTCGTGCATGGCGTGAAGCAGATTGCCCACGTGGCCGCGGGGGTCTAGTATTATGCAATGCACAGAGATGTGCCATGATGGGTCGTCCGCATGGTGCTTGTTTATATGTCGGAGCCATGCGGAGAGGCGATGACTACCTTCCCAGACAAAAAACATCTTATTCGAGAATTGCAACCACTCCTCGTCTCCTCGGATCTCATCTTCAAAAGCTTGATTTGCGTCCCTCCATAATAGGCTCCAACTGGCCATGACCTCTTCCGTAACATCGGCTGTGAGCTCTTCGTTGTTGTACATGGAGATGTACATGGCGCGGTCCCCATCTCTATATCCCTTAACAAACTCCCGCTCCAAATGCTATATCCCCATTTCGCCCACTGGTCTAACCTTGGCCATTGAGATCATCCTGCATAGGGGCACCAACAATCGGGACTTCTGCGATGGTTTGATCCTGAGGTTGTTGATGATGCTGCACTTCCCCTTCTATAGCACTCTTCAAGTCTATCGGACAAGATGGTTTTGCCAACACATCTTGTGTTTGCGTAACCTGCCAAAAGGTGTGCAAATTAACACTAGAATCGTAATCAACGAAAGTCATGCAAAGAAGACAAGTATATAATAGAAAATAACTATAACATATCATACTTATAAATCATTTGTAACAACTCAATTCCCATCTGCGCTTGAAGGTACTATCTACGTGATGCACGCCTATAGTACTCCTTAGATTGTCTACAGTTCCAGTGACGGCACCTCCTCCAAAACCGCCTAGTCTGTTGGACAAGGCACGGTAGTAATGTCGGAAGGGCAAAGACCACATGGGCTGGCCTCCTCACTCTAATAGGCGAGGAAGGAGAGGTCATCTTCTTTTGGCTTGGAAGATGCTGTTCTTTCATTGATGAATCATTTCATTGTTTGTGAATTAACAATTTAACACATAATCCGGTAGATGTATAAAAATTTGAGGCCATCATTGGCACAGCTATCTAGCAGTGCCTCCGGCCGGGGGGAATCGAACCCAATACTATATACAATGTGCAACCAGCAGCAGTGATTCAAGAGCTAAACATGAAGCCGAGGGTATAAGTTCGAATGCCAATGAAGGGTACTGTCTGCTCCGACAGTAGCCCTGAGGCACAAATTATCTAAAATGATTCACATAGAGAAAATGCCATCATTGGAATTGCTTGCATGCAGTACCTCCGGTCGAGAGCAATCAGAGCATTGAAATTATTCAATGTGCAACCAATAAGTGTGATTCATTAGCCAAACAATAAGTTCTAAGTTCTAAGTTTGATCCAATGAAGGGTAATGTCTGCTCCGACAGTAGCCCAAGGGCCCAGAGAATTGTAATGAAATTTAAAAATAAAAGGCCATCATTGACACTGCTTGGAAGTAGTACCTTGTGCCAAGTGCAATAGTGTATCTTATTGGGGTAGGGAGGGAGGGTAAGTGGTCTTCCAAAAAAAAAGTGTGTCTCGGAACTCTCTTAGACCCAGGAGGGGGGGGCCTGCCGAATCCCACAGAGAGTACTATGTGGGGGAAGGGTTCCTCGGGAGCCCGCCCGCTCGGAAGCTTGTGAATTCCCAAGAGGGGCGCGGCCGCACGAACTGCCCGGTGCCTACGGGTCCCGACGGTGTCACTCGCGGTCGGATTGCCTAGTATTGGTCCGGAATTCCTTCTGAGCAGTGGCGGCGGGCCTCTGGGTGACGCAACCTTCTGCTACGCACGGTTAGTGAGTTGTCCCGATTTGCTAGTCCCGAGGTTGTGTGGGTCGCCGACCCCAAGGTCCCGCCCCGTCAACGATTACGCTGAGCCCCCCGCCTTGGCGGGGGGCGCGGTGGGATGGTCTTGTAGGGCGGGCAGAGAGCAATAGTGCCATAAACAATACACAATGAGCAACCAGCAGCCCTTATCACATAGCCAAACATAAGGCTGAGCCTTTGAGTTTGAAACGAGTGAATGGTACTGTCTGCATTGACAGTAGCCCTAAGGTTCAAATATTTGAAATGAAAATTCAAAAATAAAAGGCTATCATTGGCACTGCTTGCAAGCAGTACCTCCAGCCGAGACCAATCTAGGCATTCACAATATACAATGCGCAACCAGCAGTAGTGATTCAAGAGCCAAACATGAAGCCCACGGTCAAAGTTCCAATGCCAATGAAGGGTAATGTCTGCTCCGACAATATTCCTGAGGCCAAAATTTTTGAAAGAAATTTAAAAAAAATAAAAGCCATCATTGGCACTACAAGCAAGCGATACCTCCGGCCGAGAGCAATCAAAGCATTCATGATTTAACATTTGTGCAACCAGCAGTAGTGCTTCAAGAGCCAAACATGAAGCCCGCGGCCCATGTTCGAGCCATTGAAGGGTACTCTTTGCTTCGACAGTACCCCTGAGGCCCAAATATTTGAAATGAAATTTGATTTAAAAAATGCCATCATTGGCACTGCTTGGAAGTAGTACCTCCGGCTGAGAGCAATAGTGGCATTAACAATACCCAATGCGCAACCAGCAGCAGTGATTCACGATCCAGACATGAAACAAAAGGTAAAAGTTTGAAGAAACGTTCGAATACCCACCACAACACCATCAAACAAAACCCCCACTCCCCAACTCCCACAATCCACAAGCACACACGCAATGAATTCAAGCAACATCCACCTCCCAAAACCCGACCCACTTTGCAACCCATCACTCTCTGAACTTTCTCATAGACATACTAGACTCCCGAACACCAAGATTCCGCAAGCCAACTATGATTACAATCGAATCATTAGTACTTCCGTACGACATCAACACCCAACTCACTATCCAACTCGATACACCAAGCCTCAATACATCCGTACAACTCGATTACGCAACTCATTACCCCATAACTTAAATACCGTACTAACGACTAACCCCAACATTCAAATGCCTCACCATCGTCAAGCCCACTAACTGCAAACACTTGATGATAGCTTCGTAATTGCTCTCCCTCTTCCGGGTCCTCCTCTCCATCGTCCCCGTCGGACCTCTCTTGGTCCTCGCTCTCGACCCTAGCCATCATTGGCTCTTCCTCCCCTCCTCCCTGGGGTTCATCAAATCCCAGCTCCTCCGCGGCCATCTCTCCAGCACCCTGCCCCGCGGCATCCGCGCCGACCTGCTCTCCTTGCCCTGCCCTCACCTGCTCCTGTCTCGTCGCCATTGCCACGCCCCCTTCCCTTGCTTCCAATATCTCGCGCCTTGCCCTCGTCGCAATGACACGCAAATGCTCGATTTTGCTACCCTCATGAGCAAGAGAGTCTCTACTTGCATCTCCGACTACCCTTATCCATTTGTTACTCTATGCATAAATTGAAGAAATTTACAATTGTGAGTTCTAAGGCACTTAAGTGAGTTGAAGCAGATCCTTCAGAAATTAACCTACTAAAAATTTAATATTCTAAATAGTAATGCTTCCTCTCTTTATAATAGTAAACTAATATAAACAATTCACAGCAGTCACATTAAAGACGGTATAGAAATACTTACCTCATCGGAGTTAAAATATTGATCTGATTGAGAATCCGCCCTCCTCGATGAAGAGTCATTAAATTTGATAGAAGGCTGCGGTGATTCTACTCTTTGACTACAATTAAAGTCTAAATCTTCAGTCATTTCTTCGCGTGCAACCTCACTACAAAGAACTTCGTGCTCCTGATTCTCGACGACATCGAATTCTAAGACCTCTTCCTTTACCTCCACTATGGAGTCTGGAATGATTTTACGTATGCTACAAAACTTCAAAGCTAAAGGCAGTCCAGCTCCTCGGGCCTTCACGGGTGCACTCAAATGATCACCTTTCAAATCTACATTCCTATGTAATGCTCTCCTCTTTCTGGCTCTCCTATTCGTAAAATCTGTGCCACCAGGTTTCCTTCTCGGTTTAGGAGTGACATAAGTGGAGGGAGTTGACCCTCCACAATCCTTCATGTGTCTAAGTAACCTAATGACCCTCCTCACAATAATGGACTCTAGAGTACAACAACTCTGCTTATATACTCCAAAATCAAACCATTCCTCATCAACTCCTCATGATAAAATAATAGTACCAAGTGACTAGAATCGTCCACTAGCTATACTCTGAGACACTAAAAATAAATTCATTTTGAATTAAAGTTGGTGTACAAGTAAATATAATTAAAATGATTTGATACAGCCATTAAATCAACACTATAATTAAAATGACGACAAAGGATAACCCATTACAGAGGGCCTGGTCAAAATTCCAGAATGAAAGGCGGCTAAAGCTAATTCTAGACATGCTCTCTTGAACAAAAATGTAGACCACGATCTAAAGTGCTACTGACATGAGTTAATATAAGTACACTTAAATTCTCATTACAGCGCAAGGGATAACTAACTTTGTTACTTAGAGTCTAATTAACTTCCGTTACTCCTAATTCACATTCATTTCCTATGATGCATCCAGAACTGTATATAATCATTGTAATTGACCTCTTCAGTCTCTCATTCTTGTGCATCTTCACTCGATTAGTGTCATATCCCCGCACTCTACATTTCACTATGGCATACGCAGTTCCTCAGGAAGTCGAGGGCATTGTTGTCTTCTACGCCCACGGCTTTGGAATTCCTCTCTCTTTTCATACCACAGACGCTAGTATGGCAAGCGTTTCCTCCCAGCACCTTAGTATGAGATTCAATTTCAGAGAGGATACAATAAGTGTCAAGGAGGAGATTTTTGACGAGATTACAACAGCGGTTACTCATACTCTAGGGCAGGTGTCGGAGAGAGGAGCAGATGGTATCTTGTATTGGCACTTGTATCCTGGTACATATAGAGTTTATGGACTTACGGTATCTCAGATGCAGACGTCTATAGAGATTCTTACTCCCCGTCGCTCCTCCACTTGCACTGTTAAGACTCCGCTTCCTCGTGACGTGAAGGTCAAAGTTGAGCCTGGCCTGCATACTCCTCTTGAAACTCCTATCATCTCTCTCTCTCTTCAGACAAGGAAACTAGTCGTGCTACATCGTCCCCTCCTGTCACGTAAGACGCTGTAGAGTCTAGGCTCGTAGTCCCCCTCCAGTACAGTGTCTCAATCCCTTTGAGATTTCAGTAGACAGTACTGTTAGTATTGTCCCTTTACTTTGCAAACTTGCCGAGAGATCTCGTAAGAAGAACGTTCTGAAAAAAATGGATTACTCTAAAATCAGACACGAGAGAGTAGAGTACTTGCCTGCCGTTTTCGATGGAGCAAAAGGAGCATCAAGGTCATTTTCTCTTTGAGTTGCCCCCGGCCGCAAACGGAGCATCAAGGTCGCAAGCAAAGTCCATGCAAGGTATGGACAAACGATACGACGGCCACGTCTAGACCAAGACCATCACCACCAACATCACCAACGACTTGGGGCTGTCTTTTTGGTACTCCAGCTGCGTCGGATGGGTGCGCTGCAACAACAAAGACTGCCCATTTCTGGAACGCCGGCGGCGGATTCGTGACGTGAACGAGATCATGTTTGACGGCTGCACACTCCAAGCGTTCAGAGTCGACCTGCCACCACCACAAGATTCCACAGTTGTATGCAAGGTATGCAAAGAACCGCCCGTCTGCATTGCTATATGTCGAGCGCGAATTTATTATGTGTCTAGTAAAGTCAACTAAACCAGGGCATGTATCCATCTTGGAGCCCACGATCACCCAGTTAAGGTTGGCAAATACATAGATAGAAAGGTTGAGATCAATAGTTTGATCTTAGAACAGGTCGAATACACACCTCGACCAACGAAGAGCTCTGTGGTACTGGAGGCGAGCAAGGTTCTAATCGGGAATTACTTGCTGGAGGATGCACCCCCCAAGAAATTCACAATGGAGGAGCTTGTTCCAGTCGTTGACAGGTGCAAAGACATGACATCTCCAAACATTTGCAACAAGGTAATGTCATTCCGTATGTTGAGGAATTATGGAGTTATAGATGCGATAACAAAGCTGCGTGGAATCAGTCTCTAGGCATATGTCCAAAAGGACAAGTTCCCTGGTCAAGGGGCTGATCAAGACAAGGTGTTCCTCTTTAAGATGTCGGAAGTAGGTCCTAAAAGTGGTGTCGACCTCATGTCGAGGATGTAGTCTGGCGGCAATCTCCAGATCACCTGAGTGCTGTTCGACCACGTGAAGCGGGTACGCGATTGGGCCACAATGGCATGCCACGTGTACAATTCCACGTACTGTCGGTTCATGATGATTGCTACTTGTGACATGATGTCTGAGGACAGTGACGCCTAGATCCTGTTTTGAAGAAACCTAAATGCTATCATGGAGAGGAATGGCGTCACAGGCCAACTGGAATGCAGTTCGGATTGTCTATGGAACAGGGAAGAAGGAGGACCGTATGAAGGATCGGGAGAGAACCTGCCTATTTCACTGGACGCAGTCAATAGTCAACGACACTAAGAAGTACATCCCTGAAGAACTATGGGAGCAACACAAGAAAATGTGCCATCAATACTGGACAGCCAAAACCATGGAGGAAGCGGATACTCTGTACCTTGCGATTAAAGGTTGGTGGTTTTCTACTGGAGCTGTCACAGAGAAGGCCCTAGCTAGATTGGACCTCTGGCTCGCTTTTTGGCACTTCAGTTATCGCTAGTGGGGCGGCTTCATGGCTGGGGTACGTTTTTATTCCCGAACTCATTCACTCCTATTTCTATTTCGCAGCTTATCCGACCGTACTAAATGTTGAACCACATCTAACCACTACATTGCTTTCATATGCAGAATTTTACGGAGGAAGAACTTGCAGAAATGCCTAAGTGTAACCTTGCTGAAACCGTTCACAGCAAGTGGCTTCAAGCCTCTGGTAACAAGTGCGGCGACCTCTACGTGGCTACAGTGGATGACTATGTTCGGGCACTTCTACAAGTTGTGAACTCCTACGAGTTTCTGAAAGACGACGTTGGAGGGACGGGTCCATCCAAGAAGGACCTCAAGCTGAGAGTGGCAGAGCGCAAGGCAAAGTTGACAGGGAGACCGCAAGTGCTTGAAGACCCCATGTTAGAGATGATCGGAGGAGAAGAGTTTTGTACACGTCAGCCACGCATGGTTGGAGAGGAAGTTTTTGGATCCATCAAGCGGAAGCCTGACCTACCTCTTGGAGCTGAGGAAGAATCTCACCGTCCGGACAAGGTAAACTACTCCTATCCAAAAGCACCTGGACGTAACGTCAGGGCTCGCACCTCTCAGATGCCCATGATTGTTGAGGATGACACCAAAGATGATACGCAGGTCGACGAAGGTCAGTCTCCTATAGAGGTTGCTGTGACAATCCCGGAGTCCCCAAGAAACAAGATCCGAATCCGCCATGTAAATGCAGTTGAAGAGACGAAGGTTGACGTCAAGGAATGGCACATTGCAAGATTGTTGAGGACTTCTGCAAAGTACTGCTAGGCCCAGAGAGCTGTCACTAAGAAGAAATGTACAGAGAGAATTCTGAGGAACGCGAACGCTACTGCTGCACCAACCTACACTGGAGTTTGGACCAACATCCGATGCAACACTTTGGAGAGGACGGAATTCTTCTTCAGTTCTGACGACATTGAGAGGTGCATGAAGGGATCAAGGCGCAAGTGGGTTGCTAAGTACTCTGCAACCCTGGAGATGCCTCCAATTCCAGCGTCTGGCCTGTAAAGCTCGGGACAAACCTGAACATCACAGAAATACGTGCACTAGAGGCGGCTGGAATCTAGCTGCCGCAGAAGAAGCCGGTCTCCCCACAACGCCTCTTCTCCTCCGCTCCGCCACCTGCAAATCTAAGTTAATTGCCAGTTCCTGCAGATGCTGACCGCTGCCCACGCAAGAGAGACGGGACAATGGTGAAGCGCACTGCCACTCGCCCTCATCCGCCGTAGCGCCTCTCCATGGGCTCCTCCAACACCATTAAAGCTCGCCTCCGTTCTGTCACCACGATACCTCATCCAG
This sequence comes from Ceratodon purpureus, assembly GCA_014871385.1. Classification (NCBI taxonomy): domain Eukaryota; kingdom Viridiplantae; phylum Streptophyta; class Bryopsida; order Pseudoditrichales; family Ditrichaceae; genus Ceratodon; species Ceratodon purpureus. The sequence continues at coordinate 12,340,882 of CM026426.1, forward strand.
GCCATGGTTGCATCATAGGGTTGGATTCCGGCATTCAACCCTATTCACGCACTACCAGATTACCATCAGCTCCAACCCTGGTTGCAGTTGCCCAGCATTTTGGAAGACCATGACTAAGTTTTGTGGGCGGGTCCAATTCTCCTACTAGAAGCACGCCTATTTCATCCTTTTGATGGTTTGCAACCGCGATCTCGACGCTAACCTTTTCATCCACGCGCCTACCTATAGCTTCAACGAGGTCAAGATACTTCTTGAAAGTGGAATCTTGACACACCCTTTAGCAGGAAATTAGGGGGCAAGCTACTTTTAGTCCAAGTTCTTTCACGTGGACGGTGGCAACTAGATTGCACAATAGTTGCTATTTGAATTATTCCCTGTATCGAGTCCACAATACATATTTGTATTGTTTTTCTTAATATATAGGGTCTTACTATTCACATTGATTGACACGCCTAGTAATTGGTCCAACTAATAATGCAATGCATGTTACATTACTACATTCCACCACTTATACCCTACACCCCATTAAGCACAGAGTTATTATAGTAAGTCATCACTTTAATTCAAACAAGAAATTGCTGGAAATAGCTATTTCATTCTCTGAACATAATGCGTTTAGCTTTGCCCTTTGCATTCTGAGCGTATCTACCAACATTAGACTATACTACGTGAGAAGCTACATTTTTGTCCTTTTCGGGTCCCACTCTTGGCAATCCTCCTAGGTAGGGACGTTTCAACAATGGACTACTCCCACTTGACCCTCTAGTTGCTCCCCTAGAATAAGTCCCACGTCGGATCTTTCCAACCTTAGAGTATGCATGAGCTGACAACGGCTTCTCTACCTCGTCCTCAACCACTATGATCTCCCTAGGATCTTGTAACACTGAAGGGTCTCCTCCCAACTCTACTCCAACATCCAAGACCACCGGAAGTGTAAGTGCTTCGCCACATTCAAACACCTCGTCTTCCCCCTCAACCTCCACGTAAGGTTGAAACGGGCCAACAACATCACCGAGCGAAACAGCAACCACCTCGACGTCCTCCATAATCGTAGATCGCTACAAAAGAGAAGTGTCCCTTACCCAAAGTAAGAAGGGAGGCGAAAATGAAGAAGACATTCTTCTCACCTTGAACTGAAATATCTTAAAGCATGTGTTTGGCGCCCTTAGATTACGGACAGTGCACCCCACGTCAACATTCATCCAACAGAATGGAATCAATAACAAGCAGAAATTCACAGAAATGCGTCAATTTATTTTTCTCCACCAAAAATATTAAAAACAATAAAACGGTACTAGGTACAAAATGTTGTATATTGTCCTGAATACTTGAAAAAATTCCACGGTCATAGGTACTAATTTCAGCTCTTAAAAAAGTAATATTGGAAAAATATTCTCAGAATACTCCATGTTTCTAAATTTAGTGCCTAATTTTAGTAAAAAAATCACTGTTTTTAGATTTCAGACCCCATTTTCTGCTTTCCGCTCTCCAAATCTCCGCTCTCTGCTCACATACAACACATACAAGTTTCCCTCCTCACTTGCAAAGTCGTCCTCACTTTCATCACCGTCTAAGGCGTCTGCAGCATCGTGAAAAGGTTGGTCCTGATTTCCTTCATCGCCAGCTGCTTCATGTGGAAAATCGGGTTCTTTGTGTAGAGAAGGAGATGGTTCCCTCTCTCTGTTGTTCAAATTGGGAACCGCATGTGCTCCGACCGGATCTGGCAGGACCTCATCATTCTCGGCCTAGACATTGTCCCTTGGAAATTCCTCTCTAAAGTGCCTATCATACATATTAAATGCCCTTGCAACACAATTAGTGAGGTCAAAGTCATCATCAGAAGCACCGACACCGTGCTCCCTTCTAGCCTCTGCAGCTTGAGCTCTGTAATTGTGCCTAATGTGTTCCTTCCACTCTGAGTCCGAGTCATTGCTGTCGTATCCCTAACAAACTAGTGTTCGGAACCGTTAATTATAGATTATTGAAATTTAATAGTACAATCCATCGGTAATAAAGGAAACTTTGACACCATTTCAAGCTTTTGTTAGAACAACACGTTTGAGGATAGAAAGACAGTCGTGAATCGTGAGCTAACTCTAACTGACTGAAAAATGTCTGCATTGAACTGAACACGTCTTCAAATAGGAGTTAGATAAAAAGCACCACATACTACAAGAACTATTTGTTTTAAATGAGTACAGATAACCAACGTCTCAATGAACTAAAAGTAAGAGAAGGATATCACAATACCTCATGTTATAACCTAAATCTATATTAGAAATACACATTGGACAACAACTGTTTTGCTCCATCAAATGGTGAAGTCAGGAAAATTTAAACACGAAATCCACATATGCGTACAAGTGTTCATTTATATCAAAAGGAGCAGAATGCGGAATTCTTGCTCACCTGCAATTTGCCGTAATTCTTTTCGTCTCGCCCATACCCTTCTACAGGGTGAAGGTGCTGAAGAAAAGTGTCTAAATATTTCTCCTGGCGATAGCCCCGGTCGCATAGACGACATAGGCAGGAAATCTTTAGGTGTGGCTGAGATGTTTGTAATTGTTCCTGAATTGCCCACAACAGCTCTCGTACCCATAACTTCCTTTCTCTTGCTTTGATTCTCCTTGGGTCTGTGACTGGGAGACGCCAAGGAGGCTCCATTGCTCGTTTTCAAAATAAAAAATGCCGCGCTTGAACCTTGCCTAAAACAAATAATACATACATATTACAACCCAATTAAATTGGATAAGGGGACCAAGTACTCTTACTCTACAACACGAAGACATAAATGCAAGAACCGATGCACATGAGGCCCTAAAGATTATTATAAGCGACACGAGATTTGTCCGAAGTGGTAGAAAACCTTGTATTGTAATGGTGATGAAGGTATCTGAGAAAACATAATACGAAAGCGTATCACCAATTTTTCTGGACAATATTGCGATGACAAAAAAAGAGTGTACATCGATCCAGTTTCACGATACCAGATACAGGAAATCATCAAACACGCCGACTCAATTCAATGTATAGGTATGTAGAAGATTGGTGGGTTTCACGCAACAATAACTCAAGTAGGTTAGGGTTCTAGAGGCCCAAGGGTGTTTACATTGTAACTCATCAATGAACATGTTGACCTGTGTTACTCTGACACGCATGCAGGCCCACATTTTTTCCTCTCGTCGTCTATGTACAGCATCCTCGAGTCACACAGTCTGCGTCGAGTGTAGTATACACAAAAATCTGAAATAACGCTGTCCATAGTGAAAGTTACTTACTTCTCCTTAGATTGGAAGGATTGAAGGGATCATGCGCACCCACCCCAATGGCTGAGAAGGAGTCCTTTAATAGTCGCAGGAATCACTAATACCAAGAATACAAGCTCTCGTCGGTGTTACGCACGGAGTGTAAACAGGAATAGGAATTCCCCGTGAATGCCGACTGTCAGCACTGGTACTACGGAAGAGTTCTACGGTGCCGATGTATCTACATACAATATACATAGATTCCAGTGTAGTCTTCTACGTAATCTAGTAAACCCTAATCGACAACCAAGTAACACATGAACGCTTAAACCCTAAGAAGGCATGGAACCAGCACTGCAGACGGAGGGCACTATTCACAGGATTCCTACTCAATGCGCTTTAGAGTCATTGGACAGTGAAGGGGGTGTTACAAATAGAACAAAGGATTTGGACGTAACTCACATCGCCACCGGATGCCAAGGTAAGTACCTCTGGAACACGGCATGGAAATGGAGTGCCGACGGGTTATTCCAAACCCTACGCCGGATTACACAAAATTTTACTGCGACTTCTCTTCCATACTGTGATTGTGATCTTATTCATTCTAAGTCCTTCACACCCGTATGCTGTTTTTTTAGGTACGTCGAAAACGTTGATAGAGAGATCGCTTGGCACTCTTGTGTCAATTGTTGACTACAAACCAGAATTCTTTTCAATATTTTACAACTGATCATCTTACTCACGAATATCGTTGGTCCTACATATTGTGAATGCTATTACAACAACTGTGTGGAGGGGATGAAGACAACTTACCTCGTATGCGCAAGACCTTGATTTGCAAACAGAGCTTCCGGTGCAGCAAGAGTTCCTCCTCAAGAGTTCCTCCTAAAGATCCTCTTGCGTAAAAAAAAATCATCGAGGTATTGGAATTGAAGTGCCCACGATATTATCACAAAAGAGGTAAGCATCACACCTACAAAAGAGAAAAAAATAAAAAATAAAAAATTCTCGTCAAGATCGCAGTCTGTATTGTGTGTTGGTTCTGACCTGGGTTTTTTTTCAAACAAATGCCAAGAGCTCTTAAGAATTCAACCATTATCGCATAATTGCATTTCTGGATAAGATAATGGCGACTCCTAGTTCAGAATATTGGACCAATTGGGCTGCATTGGACGAGCGAAAACCTACTAATTCCATGTTAATGAACGATCAGTTCGTGGCATGCTATGGGCTTGGGATGTACTTAGGGTTTGGAGGTTGTTTGATTGCAAACCCAGACGACTTGAGGCCGTTGTTTGTGTTCTTCCGCCAGCGGAGTTACTGGAGTGCAGCAGACGTACTGGACGCCATTAAAAATCTAATCGAGCACAGGTGCGTTAAATTAATCCAAGTCTCGTACAGTTCTCTCATCATGTTCGGGTGTCTGATTGTTTTTATCGCGGCTGCCTTCGTGACAATTATGGGTGTATTTGTGGTCATTGCATGCTAAATTACGGACTCCAGTTATGCCAAGGGCTTTCCTTAGTCTCAAAAGCGGGTTGCACTTATTGTCCCCCCATTGTGGGGTCGTTCTTTGTATGGTGTCTGTCGTAAGTAATTGCAAATAAGTTAATGGAAGTATGGAATATGTGTGGGTTACTGAACTCGTAGAGTCGAAGTACAGAAGAATAATTGACGAGATCAACTAGAGTCCGTGAATAACTTGAAACCAGTAAGTGCAACAACATAATTTGTGTAGTAATAATTTATGCACATACCATTGAGGAATATATTTAATATTGTCAAGTTGGGTACATGTAGCATCTGTTTGATGAAATGTTTTTTTTGTATATGTACATGATAATAATAGTGCATGTGGGAGGCTAATACATGCTCTACATGATTTAGGGAAACAATTGTTGGCTAACTTGTTCAATCCCATTCAGGAAATGGATCCCTCTCAGCCACAACCAAACTTTCGCAGCAAAGCAAATGCGGCAGGACCAGCGCATGAGGTGAACGCATGGAGGCATGACGCATTGCCATCGCCTAACATCCATTCGCATCGTCAAGCATATTCTGGCGCTCCACCAACGACAACAACGTCATTGCCCCTTGCTTCTGATGAGGTTGAGCGGCTGCGATTCCTGTCTACGGTCACTCATTCACCAAATCACGCGGATGTGAATCTCATAAAGGACTGCCAGACATCCCCTTTGCCGAGTTGAAGAGAAATACTGGGGGTACTAGTTCAAGTGCACAGAAAAGTTTCCATGGCGAATCTGGCGCTCTTGGACAAGATGTTGACATGCGGTAAGCAGTAGAGGCTGTCATGTCTACACCTCCCTTCGGCATTACATCTTCTTCGCCAGTTCATCTTCCATCGACTGATCCGTCTCCAATGCAGATTGATACCGACTTATGTACATCCTTAAGTCATGTCCAAGGGTCCGTAGGTGATTTGTAGCAACAAAATGTCGCGGATACGCTGGCCGAGATGCAGAACTGTGGATCCACTCTTCCACCTCTGCCTAGCGACTTGGCAAAGGACAAAGAGGTAATTGTTGGTGTCTTATAAGAAGTCCACAAAGCAGGGTTGTGGCCTTCTTTGACACTTTGCTGGGATGTCCGGTCGGAGTCTGGCTCTTGGAATGTGCAGCCTGCGTAATTGCAAACTCCTACCGAAGGTCTTTCCCACCAGTTTTCTAAGCGGATTTAGAGTAATCCTTTTCAGGGATTTTCTGTGGACTCTAGGATTGAAGGATCCTACGATCCACAATGGGAAAATAGGATCCTTATTTCATCACGTTGCATATCGTAGGATCCTACGGTCTCTCAGAAGGATCGTAGGATCGTACAATCTTATATTTGGTTTGTCAAAATGTGACATCTTCTTTCAGGATCGTAGGATCCTATGATCCATTTGTTCGACTGAGTGTTCTAAAAGAAATGTTTTCTTTTTTTCTCAAGCGTTGAAGTCTTTGATGTCTACGCAGAGCAAGAGGAATGTACCAAGTGTTCCTTCGAAAAAGGAATCCGCATCGTCTAGAGAAGGTAATTCTCGCCACACTAATTGATTTTACATGACGTATGTTCTGTAAGGAAGATTCTTATTATTGATTTGGCTGTCTTTTGCAGGCAAACAAACTGCCTCTGCGAAGTCAACTGGGACTAGTGGCAAGAAGGTAAGGCAACCTCGGTACACAATTGTGGTGGGTTAGAATGGTTCCTTGTAGTGCGAGGCGACAGTAGAGGTCAAGAAACCGCAGCTAGGCCTGACGCGAGAAAGTTCCTGGAGCTCTTAGCAGAGCAGGCTAACGTCGTGGTATGGAATTGTGCAATGAAAAAAAAATGAAGATAGGAATCTAGGGAAGGTTCTAGAAGGGTCAAAACTTAAGCCTAAGCAACGAACGATGCTAATGCAGACCGAGAATACCAAGTCCAGTTACCTCAATAAAGAAAAGTCAGATAAGAAAATCATGCTTCAGGACCTGAAGAAGGTCTACTGTAAGCTTAAGCGTCTTGACCTCAACCATACATTGTTCATTGACAACAGCTAGTACAACAATCTTCTCAACGATTACCATGATGCAATCTATTTTGTATATTTTGAACATTTTACTATCACAACTATGTGGTGGTTGGTACCAGTTATTGTGAGAATTGATTAGGTCATTTCTCTTTTTCAAATTTGGGCTAAGTGTTCTACTTCTCCTTGAGCATTTATCATGAAAATTAGATATTCACTATCTTTAAGTTAGTTTGTACATTAAATGAATTGATCTATATAATATGATATGAATAGCTTTTAAGATGAAGAATATCTTATGATTAGGCTCTGAAGTTCTTCTCAAAGTATGCTTCAGTAGCCACAAAAAACTAGCTAAGATAGGAATCTAGTAGAAGGCCACAAGTACGAAATTCTCTTGTTACATTCTGATACAAGAATTTAGTGGAAGGCCGCAAGTGCCCTTCGAGGAAAAGGAACCATGCTTCAAATTACGAGAGATTCAAATATGGATTCCCATCATTCCATGGTTTGGATTGGTACCCAATTTTTTTTTAAAAATAACTACCATGAGGGCATCAACCAGGGCCTTGGATATCACAGTGGTAGCACCATGGCTTCCCCTGTGTAGGTCCCTTGCAGAATTGGGCTGTTGGATCCTACAGCTGAATTTTGCCATCACCAACTTCCGGCGGAAATGGCCACCCGAACACTCCCCCTCCCACTTGCCTACGGGCCTCGCCAAATATTCCCCCCCATCCCCCCCATGCCGCGTGGCCACTTAACCAAGCCACCCGGTCAGCATTCACTAAAGGACGAGGACGGTGCTCTTGGAATTTGGAATCAGGTTGAGAGTGTTTGCCACGGCCTCTGCCGAGCCCATGAGCCCATGCTGGAGCCCAACCCTTTGTTTTGGCATGATGACTCGCTTTAACTTGATATTTGAATTTGAAATTAACCAGACAACAGCTCTACATATTTACTTGATGTTTGAAATAATTGTGTGAATTAATTTGGTCGTTCTTTTTTTCAAATTTGGGCCAAGTGTTCTACTTCTCCTTGAGCAGTTATCATGAAAATTAGATATTCACCATCTTTAAGTTAGTTTGTACATTAAACGAATTGATATATATAATATAATATGAATTGCTTTCGAGATGAAGAATATCTTATAATTAGGCTCTAAAGTTCTATTCAACTTACAATTTAGTAACCTCAGAAAACTATCTGACATAGGAATTGGGTATAAGGCCGCAAGGACGAAATTATGTAGTCACATTCTAGATATTTACCCGCATTTTGCCTCCAAAATTTTCTTTCAATACCCGCCTGGAATTGATGGAACCGTAATGCCTTGTGTGTCTAGAAGGAAGTATTTGTAACTACCCCGCATGTTTTTTCCACGGTCATAGGCCTAATTTGAAAATTCCCCCCAAAATTTGGTTTCCCAAAAATTCTCAGCCGCCGGAAAACTCACTGCTCTACGCTCTGTGCTCACCGCTCTACGCTCGCACAACAGCTTTCCCCAATTTTTTGCAAAATCAATATAGGAGATGATAACTCCCTCAAATACATTCTTCATCATCTTTTGACACTGCTCATCTTGCCATCTCGCCCTGAAATTGTGAGTGATAAACGTTGTCACTGTCTTTTCCATGTAGGACAAGAATTTGCTAATGGGTGTCTCTTTAAAAGCCTCTCTCAGTTGTTTCTTTGGCCTCCTTGTCTTCTTGTCCACGCCCACCTCGTAAAATTCAAAGCACTTCCACTTCAACATGAATGAGTGAATACTAGCCAACTCTTTTGGACACAAAGGAAATAACTCAAAGCCACAATAAGGACAATCCCCCATGAGGCAATCAAGCTTGTGCCAAACGTCAAGCTCCCCTTTGGGACAAACACAAGCTTCCCACATCAAGGTTATGTGCTTGTAAATTTGACAATGAGCATGACAACCCCCTCCATATCACTAGCACACACCAAGCACCCACAATCACAATTAGACTGTGCATGAAGGGCCCGCACTTTGTCCCTCAAATTGCTCAGACACACCTTCATCAGATCCATTTCCACATGGTAGATACAACAACAGGTATTCCTCTCTTTTAGCTTTCGCACCCACCAAGGCTTCAACCTTTCGAAAGCTCTGTGGCAAACACTACACTCTGGATGCGCCTCTGTAAACCGCAAGAAGAACGTTGTCTGCAATCCATCATAGAGTACAAATCAGTATCATAGTACATTAGTACCACTAATAAACAAGAGAAGTACGCTAAACCAGAGTATGAAGTACTGAAGAAGTACTCGTACAATACTAAAACAATACTATGGTTGTGTACAAATGACGTTTCATTGTGTACAAATGATATAGAAGTAAACATTGAGTACGCATATACTCTTGGACTTTACATTTGCTACAACATCAAAGTACAACCTTTATATATAGGTACAAGACAAGTACATTGTTTTCAATTGCTACCACATAGAGTACTAACTATACATGCACTACTATACAGTCCTCTAAGTTAACTGATTCTGACATCGTAGTTCTTGTTATGCTTGCTACATGTCATCATATGTGCATTGTGAAGTTCTGGGAGTTTTGCATCTTTGCAGTCTGATTCCTTCATGACGTTGTTGTCTTGGCAAGCACAGTTATCGAGAGCAAGCACTCCAACCTTGCCATTATTTTCTGGAGACGGTATGGCTATTCCCGAGGAAACGTCACCGTTTCCCTCTGGAGAAGTAGACATGCCGGATGGAGTCGCAGACCCTCTCCATTGGACAGATGACGATTTAGTGGTGGAGAAGGAGAGTTTACGGGTGATTTAATAGTTCTTTCTTTCAGCGGTGCTGGCATAATTGTATTACGCATGTTGTTGGACTAAATGTGTGTATGATTAGCTTTGGAGACGTCCTCTTTTTTTGAAATGGTTCTTTACATACGGGCTTTTTTTTATTGGTGCGCAGGACGAGTCGATTGAGCGGCATTTATCATCACCTTTAGGGGAACTACACGCCATGGCCAGCATGCGTGTGGAGCTGAAGGCGAAGTGGACATTCTAAAGCAGAACGTGTGCGACATTTTGAGCAACTTTAAATCATGTGAAGATAATCCATATATTATGGAACAAGTTCAATCCGTGCTCCGTGGGCGAGATAAGGTAACACCTTCCCCGACATCACCTACGAATACTTCAGCGAACTTAAACACGTCTTGCACCGACGTTGCGGATAACGAGAGAGAAAACGAACCAAAACAGAAGGAGCAAGGAGCGACGAGCGGGAGTCATCGTCTGTCCTTAATGAAAAAGAAGACACGCGAAGCAAGAAACGCAAAGCCGCTAAAGGCTCCAGCGGATACTGTTCCTGACAACAGCATGGGTGCAGAAGTCGTGAAAACACCTGAAAATATTTCGGTATCAGCCGGAATAGCAAAAGGCGAAGCAAAGGGTAAGTATTGCATTTAATTTTCTTTCGTATAAGGTAATATTTAGTTCTGTTATATATTTGAACTTGATGTCAGGTTTTTTGTAGCTGATTTGTCCAATTATCTCACAACTATAGGTTACGCATCGGATGTCGACTTCTCTACTAGAGCAAATCCCGGGATAAAAATTCAACACCAGTACACCGAATCCTCTAACCCTGACTAGGTAATGTAATACATTCTCTATATTTCATGCAAACGTAACATAGAAACGTTTTGCGTGACGTTCTGTGCAGCTAAGGCAGCAAAAAAACTAAAAGAGGGAGACCCGAGATCCGTCCCTCCTGAAGTGAATACAGTATTGGAGCCAGAAGTTTTTAAAGACCCCTTTGAGAATTTAGAAGGCACGGGCCATGGAGAGGAGGGAGTTATTTCTGGTGCACTTGGTGGCGGAGTGAACCTTCTGGGGTCAAGACCCGACCTTCGCCCACAGGTTACAACCGCAAATCGTCAAAATCCGAAGAAGAGGAGCAAATTTGAGGACCAGGAGCCCCCGTCGCAGCTCAGTCCTAAAGGACACTAGGCAAGCTAATTATTCATCTTGACCCCTACCTGATTTTCAAATAACATTATAGTTTCTAACACGATGCAACTCTGGGATGTTGTGAGTGCAGATAAAATATCCGTTGGGTATGAACAAGGAGGTATGGGTCACACATCCAACAAATGTGGATGGCCCTGTTGCCCTTGGGCGAACATGATATAGCTACAAAACTACGAAGTCCAAGCCACGTTCCTCCCCATGGAGATCCTTGAAGTGAGAGCCGGGTATGCAGCTCATAGAGATAATAAAGGTATTTCGGTCGGGAGTGAGAGTGATGCACCATACTAAACAACCTAACAAAGAAGTGAAGACACTTGACAACGTCAAAGACGTGGAATTTGCAGACTAACCACTCGTTATGTGGGGAACAAAATATTTAATCGAAATATCCCCACCAACTCCGAGAGGAAAAGCCAAGTGAATTGCAGTCTATGTTATGAAGTGCATGGTGAAGCTTTGTCGGTACAATATTCTCCTTACACATTTCTGTTGTAAGCCTAATGCAGCATCAACCATGTTTCACCTCATGTCCTTTAGCATGCTCTACTATGCAGAATGCGTCATGTTATGACAAGCCAAATTTGATTTTGTGGTACAGGAACACGGACTGTCATTAGAAGAGGTGGTGCATACAATGAATGATACTATTATTTTTTGACCCAACCTGCATTGTAGCTTTACTGAACTGTGCCTTCGCTTGTAGGTTTCGCCATTTGCCGGCTTAGTCTTCGTGTAATCTGGATGTCGACGACCTGAAATCACTGCTTGCAACAACAGAGTCAGCGGACGCCGTCAGTAACCATCATCTGTATTGATTTCCGTTTTTCTTTTCTAGTGTGTTAAGTTTTTATCACAGATGAGATTTCATGAGTTGCGTGGATGCAGCTGTGAATTCAGTGCTCCATCATGCATCTCTAAGTGGTTGAGATGCAGCGTAGATTCACAGAAGTGCCCTCACCACTGAAACTTATGCTATAAAAACCCAATTTGTTATTTACTTGGTTTTTATGTCCAGTAGCTTTGGTGCAGCAATACTTAGGCTGAGCAGGTCATGTAGAGCCTGTATTTTACGGGAGCCGTTTTAGCACCAAAAGAGATATCAGTTTGTGTTATCTCTTGGTTTAGACTACGATGAGTGTGACGCATTGTACAAACGCTTTTATAATAAATTTTTATCCACGAAAACGCCATTTCCTGTTTCAAATGTATTTTACAGCTATTTTGTTCTGATACCGTTTTGATAAGTGCCCCGCTAGTGCACTATCGGAACAGCCTGGAAACGAATAAAAAAAATACACCTGTCAAGTTCCCATTGGGCACCCTCGATACACCGGAGTGCTTGAGAAATAACACCGATCAAACACGCGGACGAGCAAAATTGACTAAGACTATGTGAAAACTGATTTTGGATGCCATCCCGTTTGTACATTTGGCATAGCACGGGTAAAACCACATTATCGGGACTAGGTGAAAGATCACGCGCCACAGGCACTTGTCCAGACTACAGCAGCAACAAGACCTTGTGGTAAAAGAGAATTTACTAGAAAGTAAAACGGAAAAACCGTTTACTGTGATGAGTTTGGGTGGGTTGGGGAGCGGCTACCTAGAAGCGGACTTCATAGCTCCTCGCCCAATCCACAGGAGCAGAGCTTTGTTGTAGTGTAAAGGATCTGTTCAATGGTTACATTGAACAAAGACCTTGTTCCATTCATCTGACAGCTAAAGATTGGATATCTAGGTGGAATGATTACAAAGATTCACAATTGGCACGTCCAACCCATTTATGATCTGTAAGTAATCTAGTAGTTATTACTAGGAAGTCCATTTTTTATTAGTTAGTATATTGGTCAAAGCTTCCAATACAGCATCTGCTAGATCTTATGCATATTAGTAGGAACGTGTGCATGTCATTGCTTGAACACTTAATTGGAGTGAGGAATATTTCAAAGGAGAGAAGTGATTTGAAAAATTCTAATACGAAGAGGGAGCTCTGGGAGCGTCATTTGGATGAGATGAGAAGATAAGTATACTTGATAGCACCTTACACGGTTGAAAGGAGGCAAAGGAGTGTTTTATATAGTCAAATTTGTTCAATTCGTACCCCTTTACACTCTAGAGCTGTATTTGCTAATGCATTTTGGAAACAAGGTACATTTTTGGGCTTGAAGTCTCACGACGTTTTCAACATATTGCGCTATCAACTTCCTTTGACAATTCGAGGGTTGTTAACATCGGAGGTTGGTGGTAGTGTGAGCAAGGCAATATTTCGACTCTCAAAATTTATGAGGTATGTATGTTTGCGGGAGATTTCACCAAGAATGATGGCTAATATGGAAAAAGAAGCCGCGGTGGTTGTGGTTTTTTTTCAATTGCAATTTCCACCATCATTTTTTGATAGTAAACCTCATTTATTAATTCATTTAGTTACGGAGCTAAAGCTTGCTAGCCCAGTACAATTAAGGTGGATGTACCCCATGGAATGGTATAGAAAAGTTTTAAAGAGTTTTTTATGTCGAAGAGCTAGGGCAGAAGGATGTATTGCTGAAGTGTATTTGATGCAAGAGAGGATTTGCATTATTAATGACAAATTCGAGGAGTTTGAAGCTGAGAGTGACCAAGCTTGGAATGAAGAGCCGGAAGATCGCAAAAGAAGGTACACTTTTTGATATGATTCTTTTTTCTAAATTATGGTTTACACTTAGCAAGGGTTTTTAGAGTAGATTCACTCTACAAGATTGTATTATGTTTACATTGTATTCAAACATCATGCAAAAGCCTCTAGATTACTTTATAATTCAAATTTCCATCTTTTTTCCTTTTTTGTAAGCAGATTATTACACAAACATTGCTTTGAGTAGGTACATATTTGCAAAGTAAAGGACAAAACAAGCAATTTATGAGTTAGCATCATTTGGAGTATAGACAAATCCATAGAATATTTTTAAGAGGCACGGCACATATGATTGGTTATACCCAAAGGTATGAAGCAGCTAAGGATTCATTTGAGGAGGAATGGCGTAATAGGGGATGGACGACTGAACCTCCCATGTTTGATGGTATTGATCATTGGATTACTTAATGCGGTGATTGATAACGGTTTCGAAGTCGGTGATTTCATAGTCAGCATAGCTCAAGGGTTTGTATTGCAATGCAAGACATACTCAGTTATGTACCACGAGGGCCGCCATTTTCGTACAGAGCGTATTGACGAAACATGGCGAACGTGCCATTGTGGTATAGCATGCAAAATGAAAGAAGGTGAGAGGCTCGTGGATTACGTTGGAGTGTTGGAAGAAATATTGGAGATCACGTTCATCGACATAGATCCAATTGTAATGCGGAAGATGATACTGCATGCGTCTTTATACATAGTAGAGACGCTCCAAAAAAGACCTCCACCTCCACCTCCGTGACCCACTTCTCTTAGTGAAATCAATCACACCATACGAATCATGCTCTATATACATGGGAGATTGAACATCATGCCCCGAGTTTCTCCATCATGGCTATCTTCAGACGACATGTCAGCCAAGATCTGCGTTTTCATGTGATCAACCTATCTCCTCGAGGTCACATTCACTCAATGCATCCGACATCCATCATGGCTACACCAAAGAGGATAATGAGGGAATCTACTCCACATTGGCATATTCAGTAGGCATTACAATGTCAAGATAGGCTATGATAGGACATATAACTTATTTGTCAATCCCAGTCACTTGAAGCAATCATATTCCGGTTGAGATGATATAATATCCAATCTAGCAATTAAATGGGGAACAATTATGAAAAAAAGACTTACTTTGAATTGCCTCTGTATGGTCCAAGATGTCGTTGGTTAGTAATGTCCATTCCCTCCGTATTAGAACTTTGTAAAATACGGAGGTATGTTACTATAGCAACCACCAATGTAAAATCGTGGATGGATAACTTCACTAAGCACATGTCAACCATGCGTAAATGCAAATGAAACACACACATGCATCACTCCGTCCTCTTGAAATACATAACACTTTCACCTGATTATAACCTATATAGCCGCTTACTTATGGATGACATAAAAGAAAGTTGGAACTCTACTTGGTTTAATCGAATTCGTCATCACTGAGTATGATGACTTCAGGTGCAGACATTGGCGTCGAGGTAATTTCATCCTCCACATTGTCAGTGCGGGCAACTGCTCCAAATCCACCTGTTTCCGAGCTTGACTTCTATCCGGGATCGCAGTGGCACACCTCTACGTCGGTTTGGTCTCTAGTAGCGTTCTTTGCCATCTAAGAGTTAACCCAAGGGGGAAAAGGATCATTCAAGATCAGTACTTTGAACAGGAGAGACTGGCGGGGACCTTCAACAACAAAGAAGTTGATGGTATCTTCCGGCTTTGTTTTCGAAGTACAAGGTTTAGGGTCGTTGGTGTTGTCATGGAAGGGAGACTTGGGCATAGGTGAGGTTGCAATGGCACGCTGAGAACACTTTGGCGATGGTGTCTCGGGTAACTGAGGATCAGCCATTTGTGAGAAGAAGACCATATATATTTAGTACAGCGATGAAACAAATTTAGTTTAATTTTACAAGAGATAAATAATGCATGTTTGAGACGCCAAACTGCTACTCTAAGCCAAGTTCAAACATATTGCTCACACATTAGAAATTCAAAAAATAAAACTAACTATATGTAATGACCTTACACCGGGATATGGAAGAAGACAAGGAGGAGTTTCCAAAGTTGCAAAGGGCTCAACAAAATACAGAATGAAGAAAGGGAACAAAATGGGATTGGTGCAACTCAGAAGAAGAGAGATGTGTGAAGGGAGTGGAAGAGAGCGGTATTTATAGGAGTGACAAAAGGTTGTGGTATTAGGAACCTACAACAACCATTGTCCCATGATCAGGTTCCATGAGACGCCAATTAAACAATTAAACACGCTCATTGTAATAAGAAAATTTAGGTTTATAAAGGAGACGGCCTTCTTATGAAGTTAGTATCAGGTTGACATTGTGAACATAATTTGAATAATGAGCAACAACCGGAACATGACTTACAAGGGGTATTTAAGTAATTATGGACAAAACGCTCAATTATGGACTACTTTGCATCATCAGTAGACGTCCAATTCATGTGTTATCCCTCAAATTAAAAGACAAAGATGTCAAATATTAATGAAAAAATGCATTCCGCTTACAAGGGATAAAATCATTTGAGTGAATTTTAATATAATGTTGAATAGAGGACATCCAAGTCCCACTGTCATGGCCGAATCTCTCGGCGAGTGACTGACTGAGAACCCTAAACCCTAGAAACCCTAAACCCTAGAAACCCTATCCTTAGAAATCTATCTGTTCTAATAAAAGGAAATACTTGCTCTGCAAAATGTGGATCTGTGAAGTGAAGCGGGTGAAGGGAAGATCGTCGGCGACCCGCTGAGTGGATACGACTGGCAGGCATCTCACATTGGGGTGTCCGTCTGTGAGGACTCCGGAGTCGTCGTTTAGAATGAAAAATATTCACGGTCACAACGAATGGAAGTCCTTTTTAGTCGGCCGGCCGCCGACTAGGAGAGCCAACCTCTTCCTCACTGAACCGACCTCTGGAATTTGAAATACATATAAAAATGATGAGTAAATAAGTCCTAGTCCTAGTGATAAAAATGATGTCCTAGCCCTAGTCGTAATGATAAAAATGATGAGTAAGCTAGTCCTAGTCGGCTATCAGCCGAGTAGGAGAGTAGGGGCTACTAGTCCTAATGATGAGTAAATAAGTCCTAGTCCTAATGATGCAAATGATGAGTAAGCTAGTCCTAGTCGGCTACCAGCCGAGTAGGAGAGTAGGGGCTACTAGACTAGGTCCACGTTGGCAACTAGTCGTCCAGAAAACCCTAGTGAAGTGGATTACTAGAACGTTTACCAGTTTACTAGACGAACTCCAACCGGATACTATAGAAGAAGGTCGCATACTGTAGGAGAAGGTCGCATACTGTAGAAGTTAGTCGCATATTGTCCAATATTTTGTCGTTCTGGGGAGGCGGGGTAGCAATGTGTGGTATCCGCAGTATCAGAAGACACCTGCTGACGTCGAGGAGCTCCGGCCATGGTTTAGGGCGGTGGTCGCCCGTTCTCGCAACACAGCTATTCCTGCGTTCAAATACATCAGTGAGATTCTGCAGCCAGGTGCGGAGTGGTTTTGGAGTATTGCTCACACCATAGAGTTGTTGGAGATCTCTGACCCTTCCGGCATCGCCTTCCCACTGACATTCGAGGAGTCCGAGGAGTCTGAGGAGTCCGAGAGTGTTGGCAGCGTTCACTTCAGCCACACAGGGGAGGTGTCAACGCAAACCATGTCAACTGCAGGGTGGCTCCGCATTGTTGGCCAAGCATACGACATCTTGGAGGGTGCTGGAAGTCGGTGCTCTGGCCAAGATCAGTGGTGCGGAGGGAACGCAAGCCCGCAGTCCACGTATTCCCCGTTTGGATCCGTGCATCCATCCATCGATACTGGGTGTAGTGCTGTCCGAGCCAAGTCTACTGCGAAGGACTGATCGCTGCATGGCGTTGGCAACCATATGCAGCTTTTTGGTTTTTTGGCTTTAGGGTGAATTACTGTGTGCTAGAATTGTCCAGCTCGTTTTCAATAGAGCTGCTTCACACACTCCGATAGTTGTAGAATTCATGGTTAGCATTTGTTACTGAGGCTTTAGGAGTAGTGGCATCTCTGATGTATACACAATACAAAGTAACATGTAAAGGGCGGAACACTACCGTTGTACTCCGATAAGAATATAATGAAATGGATAAAAAAAATTTCCCAGTTTCTCAAAGCGCATAGTGGTTCTACCAATGTTGTGGAAAGCGTCGGCGGGCAGCCGACTAGAGTAACAGTGTCCACCGTAAAAATCACAGGCCATACAATATAGACCAGCCTCACAAAGTCACCGTTCATGATGCTTATCTAACATGGTTAGAGGCATCGGCGGACAGTCGACGACCACCGAAGAAGGAAAAGTAAGGCATCAGAACAACAAATAGAAGACAAAGCGTAATACATGACTAGTATTGGGTCTACGGTAAAATACAATTCTTATTCGAAGGAATCACAGTGTTTACAATATTCAACTACAACGTTTACAGAGGAAACCATCACAACCTACGTCCTCTACAGCTAAGATCACAATCGTCGGCGGGCAGCCGACTAGTCTTCCTCCTCGTCATTCCAGTTCATCGAGATTCCATGCGATTCGAAGTTTGCCATGGCAGCAATCACAACCTCTTCGGGTATTCGATGGGACTTTGGGGGGCCCTCATGCGTAGTTTTCTTGGTCCTATGAGTGTATACAACGGATTTACACTCCACCCACTCCGCAAGAGTCAACTCCCTTTCCCACCGTCTTGTCCAGCACTCTCTCGCAACTTTCTTCTTACCTTCCTTCTTGCCCTTCATCGGAGTCCACCATTCAACCTTGAACTTACCGTAATTAGGACCAGGCTTTGTTATAACAGGCTCTATCGCCCTACCCATCCAAATGGGTAGGTGGTCTTCCTTACACGGACGACAGAACACCCAATCGCCACGTAACACGTCACGATATGGGTTAAACACAGACTTCAGCATAGAGTTTTTCGGACCGCAGAAAGGATAGGGCTCCACCTCATCCTCGTCACCGGGACGAATATCCGGATCCGGTATATATTCGTCCTCTGCATCAAATGTGGTGACGTGGTCCCGCTTCCAGTCTGAGATAGGCCAGAATCCTTCCTGTAAGGTGGCGGAATTGGGGAGCAGTGGCTCGTTGACCTCCTTTAAAATTCGCTCCCAATACAGTACATATGGTAACATGTCTTGTGCGTATTTCTTATCCCGAGCCATGCCAGTTCTCCAGTACTCAATGTACTTAGATAATCCACTTTTAATGAAATTTCTCTTCTCTGAACACTCCGCTGCCCTTGCCACCTCTTTATCCGCGTTCCTCTTGCCCTCATCGACTTCAACACTACCCCATAAGTGCTTATGAGGAACCGGTTTGGGATCACCGACGGGCAAACGTGGTTTACCCTCTTTGTCTGCCCTCCACATTTTCACGGGTTTGCCAGGTGGAAGCCATGACGGATCAGTTGCACGCTTCTTGTACCTCATCACGGGCCACCCCGCATCCTCCCCATCCTCCACTACATAAAATTTAAAAAGATGCATTTCACTGTGACCTTCTATCGCATTACCTCCGTCGTGATGAAAATCAGCAACATAACTTTTGAAGTCTGCCACTTCCTGAACAACCTCCGGAATAAAGGCAACTGTCTTCTGAGAATCCATGAATGCCTTCATAAGGTCGGCAAGGCAGTATGTGTTCTTTCGCTTAATGAGTTTCGACAGGTGACTGAAGTGGGCGTCGATGTCCTCATGTGTGTGTCCCACAATCAGGAAACCAACTGTAACTTCCTTGAATATTCGGCTTTGCGTTGCACTGCTCATTGACCTGAATAGCACAGAGTGAGGCCGATCAGTTGGCAAGTTCGTCATCCAGTCGGCGGGCAGCCGACGATAGTAATCACTACAATTCAATAAACTATCCAAAGTGAAAGAAGATGAGGAGGAACTTACGGCATTGGCCATTTCGCGCATGTGATTCCAGTTCATCGCAGACGGGAGTACTTTGAGCGCGGCCACTCTCTTCTTGCCAATCATCCGAAACTCATTGGGCATTTGGTCGGCATTCTCATTAACGATAGTGGTCAACGTTGCGCGGGCCTGGATTGTGTGAATCTGGGGACGATGTACTCCCGAATTTCCGTGACTCCCATTGACACGGCCAATTCGCACCGAAACCTTGTAGCTGTAGTACGCGGATTTTGATTCTCCGTGAATGATATACCACGCCACTTCACATACGTCAACGTTCGCAAGAGTAACATAGAGCTTCCGCTTGCCGGGTACAGTATGTAAGTGCCCTTGCACAGCGAAGGACATCTCTCGCCTCGCCTTGAATGTTGTTGCAACACCATATTAATTAATTTGGGAACAATGGGCGAATTTGGGACATTGGAACAAAACTGCGTCGTTGAATATATCTCGCACGTTTTGTAATTTCAGACCCATCTCCCTCCAAACTCTGTCCTAACCTATTCATTATTTGTTAGCATACTATAAGCCCATTCATTATTGAGTTTCATAATGTTATAGTTCCTAATCTATATGAAAATTTTTAGGATAAGACCTATTTTAAGAATACTGTTGCTTGGAAAGGAGAATGTAGAAGAAATAATATACGATTGGTTAAGTGCTTAAACACTCAATATTCCAGAGAGCTCTAAATGAGATCCATTGCATACATCAAATGGTTATTAAAACATCTCAATTTCATACTGAATTTTCACCAACTTCGAAAACCTCTTATTCTCCAAAACATCTTTTGATGTATATTAATGTAATATGTAGTGCACACACTTTCCCCAATGTAGGCTACTCTCATCATATGCACTACATATCATATATTACAAGAATCTAACTAGCATCAGACCAGTGAATAACCCTGCTGCTACAGCTGCCTTTCTTTCTTCATAAATCCTCATAAGAACACTTCTATTCGATCTAGTACTTCCAGGTGGCATTGGACCTTCTATCGTGACTTTTGAAGGTATTCCACTGCTAGGACGCCTTCCAAAGAATCTACTCTACATACCACGGCAGAAGCTTGCATTGACGTTTGCATAAGAATGCACTATGTTGTGTGGATTTATTACTTTCTTAGGCCGATGTGGCCAGCTGTTGACGACGCCGACGTCTATATCAGAAGGTGAAGAGTAGTCCATTGCTGGCAAAACATAGCGCTCACAAATGTTCTTGCGAACCCCGGCATTGGTTGCATTCATATGTAGAGTAGGCTGACCACCACGCGTGTCTATGAAGACCTGTCATATATAATCTAGCAAATGTCAGAAGTTGTCAAGGTAAAGAACAGTTATAGGCATACATAACCAAATACATTTTCAACTTGATTTCGGGATGTAACTTTGACATCAAATGGTGCCAAACGTTTAGGGTACAACCTCATGTTCACATTCTACATCGAAAGTGATTTCGGATACTCACTCTCTACATACAAAAGCAGAAAAACACTAAATATTTGCGACTGATAAATTAAGAATACTCTTCCAATTAAAGCTTGTCCGACTACACGGCCTCAATGAAGAACATAAATTCAAGGGAATATGTGCATTGTATATACGTGATTCCAAGTCCCTCACTGTAACCAATTCGTCAATGTATAGAACCCAAAACAACATGCACCGAATCGAAGAATAGAGGACACAGTAAATGCACTATTCCAAGATACTAAAACGAAATGCATACATTCCCTAAGGACATTGATTACTTCAAAGCACAGCTTACACTTATTCCTTACTAACATGTAATGGATGAATAAGGCAAATAAGACGATACCAAACACAATCTGATTTTCAAAATTAATCGATCCACAAAATAGTAAGAGTATGAAGGCAGATTACGGACCACCGAGAGGATGTTCAAAATGATTAAGACTGTCTCCTTAATCTCATAGTCTCCATTAATACCATGTACTGGAGTCTAACTAACCTAGTGAACGGCTTCAACGTCTTTGCAAGAACAGTATATTGGGTCTAACTAGCCTAGTGAACGGCTTCAGCGTATCCGCAATCTGTTTATCTCTTGAAATTGGATTTTGCCCATAAGCTCTAAATCCCTTAGGATCCACCATCAAGATATCTACATACTGTGGTACAGACAGATCCGAACGACTCAAGTTGAAGAGATCGCGCATATCTTTAAGAATATCACTGTGCGATTCATTTGCGCTATGCCAAGGCTTAGGATAAATACAATTTCCCTCTGGATTCAGGTAACACTTCAAGGGAGTATCATCAACAATGACCGTATTCTCGGGTGATGGCACAAAGCCTCCCAAATCTATAGGCCATTCCAACTTCCAGAAGAGAGGAAGTTCTTTGAAGAATTCCTCATGAAGTGCATCCTGAGAACGATACATTAAACTCTTCTCGCCATGTTTCAGAGTAGTGCAATACTCTTGGGTTAGAAGAAACGGCGGTTGAGATTCTCCAAACAACCACGACACTATTGGGATAGCCATATCCTTCGACATGCACGTCCAAACCCCAACATGTGCTAACGCCATGAGCCTCTGAAGAAATTAACGGACATTTGGACGAGCAGTCACTAGCCTATACGATTCCCTTGTAGAAGCCTTAATCGGAACCGGCTTCTCATACTGAATATCCTCCCGACAGTCCACATAAGTGTGCGCGGGAATCTCTTCTTTTTTCTTTGTATGGACAAAAACAATATTGCACAGCACGTGGTTTAGGTCGAGAATGACCAATCTCGTTCTAGTATTGCCTGAGGGAACCGTTTGAATCTTCGATGCCACACCCAAGGTATCCTGTGGAGCATAACGACACCACAGAATTTAAGACCTTCATCAAAGAACGACTTAAGTTCAGATATAACTTCAATTACAATAACAATTCGTATCTTCCATTCTACTTAAACAGTAGACCACATACTCTACCATCTACTTAAAAATTGTCCTCATCCAACTTCGAGCTACTCAGTTCCCCTAGTATGTCGGGCCATCGAACGAGTTCGATGGACATGAGAAGGATGTATATCCTCTGGAAAGCATGTATCTGATGTAACACGAATTCCCTTAACGCCACGAACTGCTGTTTTAGACATTCTTGAAGATCTCTGAAGACAGATAAACATAAAATTATAAAATGCCTCAAGAACGACGCTGAAACGATCTTGAAAACGAATTCACAATTAGTGAAAACATACAAATCCATCCGAGAAAAGAGTCCATTTGCAGACGGATGGATTAAGGTGATCATCTTAATTCAAGACCGCAGAAGTCATAAACCAGGGATATGCACTCACCATGCCAGAGATGCGTCAAACTTGACGTAAATCCACACTATCCTGAATTAGTGTGGAAAAAATATCCAATTAAACGTGGCGCGCGTCAAGCGTTTTAACGTGAAAAAGTCACCAATAACGTCACTGCGTCAAAGGGGATATGGGTGAAACGCGAATAAAATTTATACGTTCAAAATAACGGCATCACGTTAAATTAAACGGACACGTTCCTGTTGGATAGTAATTTTTTCACCTACTTTTTTACCTCAAG
This sequence comes from Ceratodon purpureus, assembly GCA_014871385.1. Classification (NCBI taxonomy): domain Eukaryota; kingdom Viridiplantae; phylum Streptophyta; class Bryopsida; order Pseudoditrichales; family Ditrichaceae; genus Ceratodon; species Ceratodon purpureus. Next base: position 12,363,821 of record CM026426.1, read on the forward strand.
GAACTTTAGATATGACTAAATATAGTAAGTCTCCACGTAAGCACGTTTCTTATGACACGGAGGACGTTTATCTTAACAAGTGCTACGTTAAAATGTGTTAAAAAAAACGTAACACATTGACTGACGTGGAATGAGTGCGCTGACGTGGAATGCTTGAAGACTCAATGGCTGACGTGGAAGGTAGTTTTGACTATGGTTGACCATAGTAGTATCCAGAGCAGCGTGTTTCTTATAACATTGAGGCGTTACAGGTAACATGCGCCACGTTCAAGTGTGTTAAAAAAAACGTACCGAGAAGTCTGACGTGGAATGACTGTGCTGACGTGGAATGCGTTGTAGGGTGATAGGCTGACGTGGAAGGTTTAGGGTTGGATTGGTCAAGCAATGCTTGGGAGCCTGAAGGGCTGTCAACATTGACGTGCGCGTTTCTTGTAACAAGAAGTGCGTTCAGATGTGTTACAAAAAACATGACAAACCTATTTGACGTGGAATGCGTGCGCAGATGTGGAACGTGTGCGTGGAGGAATTTGGTGACATGGAATGTAAGATTTGACCTGCAATATTTTATTTGGGAGTCTAGGAGGCTGTCAATAGTGACGCACACGTTTCTTGGGTCAGAAAGTGCGTTTCTTGTAGCGGAAAGTGCGTTTCTTGTAACATAAAGTGCGTTTAAATGTATTACAAAAAATGAAGGCAGCTAGGGTTGGCGGCTAGGGTTTGGCGGCTAGGGTTTGACGGCTAGGGTTTGATGGCTAGGGTTTGGCGGCTAGGTTTTTGAGGGGGTTTTGGAGTGAGGATTGACTCTTTTTCTCTCTATCTAGGTGTTTCAGCTGGAGCTAGGAGTGTGTGTGCATGTGAGTATGGAGCAAGGAGTGTGTGGGAGTATGAAGCTAGGAGTGTGTATGTGAGTGTGAGTGTGGAGCTAGGAATGTGTGTTTGAGTGTGGAGCTAGGAATGTGTGTGTGTGTGTGAAAGTGTAGAAGTTGAATATTACTTTCATGAGGCCATTACTTTCCTCTATCCTAATGATGACGCAATTGTGTATACAGGAAGAAGTTGGGGGTTTGGAGAAATTGCTAGGACAGAATGCAACAGTGGCGGTGAAAACCTTTAAACGGGTAAGAGCTTCTTGATACTAAACCTTCAGATGGGATTGTTTGGCTGATTTGTTGCTGTGACCTCACCAATGGCTTGATCACCTGGGCTGTGTAGATTAAGAAGAATCTAGCGTGAGCCTCCTGGGATGTACGCACCGTTTGCGTCCTCTACATGCCAATCGCACCTCCAAGAAGCGGACGAGCTCATTTTGGTAGAAAGTTGTATGCTATAGCAATGTAGAGGTAGACTTTATGTATTTTGTATTTGAATGACAGAACATTGTAAAAAAAAAGTTACAGCGTGTTTAATTGTGTTTTAATTGACGCTTCGTTTGCGTTTTGAATGACGTTCTCTTGTGTTACAGAACGTTATTGCTTACGTTCAATAGTGTTTGTATGTGTCATAATGATCATGAGCTATGCGTTCGGATAAACATTAAATTGCGTTTCAATGAACACCCAAAATCCACTTTAATGTTACAAAAAGTGACGCTGCGAACGTCAACTTCCGTCTAAATGTGTTTTTCAAAACGCATTCAAATACGTGACACATGCGTTTATCAGCGTCCAAACATGTTATAATGAACGTCCATACTGCGTTTACGTAAACATACAAAACATGTCACACTACGTTTACGTAAACACACAAAAACCGTCAACATAAACCGTTTTTGTAAACATACAAAACCCGACACCGTAAACGCATCCGGGAATATTCTACGATCCGTGATCATGACACGTGTCACCATCTCAGCCGTTGAAATCAAGTGCCACGTCAACTGCCACGCAATATATGACGTGGAATGGACAATGGAGGGAAATATCCACGTAAACTCCAACGTGGAATGAAAAACAGCGGGAAATGCTCACGTGGCAAAAAGTAACTCCCTCAATTTACTGACCCCAGGTAACTTCCGGCAATTCCGAGTAACGTGGTTTAACAGAGATGACGTGCTCACGTTAAAACGTTTTAACGTGCCATGACGCGCCGCGTCATAATCAAAAGACCTATGTGACAGGGCGCGTCACTTTGGACTGGTCAAAAAATCCACGTTAAACCGCGTTAAAAACCGCGTTAAACGGCGTTATCTTTGACGCATCTCTGCCATAGTGACTAAATCCTGTAGATACCCTCGGTATATATCATCGGCGGTCATGGATTCAGATGACCATCTTAATCCATAACCTTAGATGTTATATACCGAGGGTATCTACTAGAGTTCAGTACATATCCTTGGTATATGACCTCTGCGGTCTCAGATTAAGACGATCATCTTAATCCAAGACCGTAGGACTCATATACCAAGGATATCTATCAAACTCTTGTTATGCTTCATATCTAGTACATTCAATCGAATTTGCATATTGATTCAATACCACGGAATTTTTAAAAACAAAAAAGAAATTAAAAAAATGACCATATCTACACAAATTGTAACATGATGTAATGACGGAAAGGACAATACAAGAGACAAATAATATATTCAACGAATATATCGAACAACCTTATTCTTAGTAGACGTCAAATACAATTTAAAATTTGGTCCACCAAGGACCAAGGGATGAATAGAATGGAGGACTACTTAACCTTATACCACTGTTTAAGGTGTGGATTAAGATGATCATCTTAAATGCGAAGCCCATATAGAACAGACATGTCCATCTCTGAAGAAGAATACATAAGCAGATGAACGACATGAACGACAGTAAAATATCAGTTGTAAGACAACATACCAAAACAAAATTTAATAAATGGTACATTGATCTAGAATTCAGATGAATACCTTAATTCTCAAAGTACAAACACAAGATAGGAAAAAGGAATAGGTGAAAGAAATGGAATATTAAGCACACACGTACTAGTAAATGAGAAAGAACTTCAAGTCAAATTCCTGTAAGACGTATTCAACGGACCAAAGAAACTAAACAGTATCGAAACTCTGACCTCAGTAGTAAAAGCAATCTAAGACTCTAATGCGAATTGTTTGAGATCATAAGAGTCAGATCCAAATCATATGACCACATTCGGAACAAAATAATTATTCAAATGCGTGAAATATATATTACAGAAATCAGAGGAACCAGACAGTTGCATTAAACACTCTCCACATTACTCTTAGATGATCACATTCAAACCATACAAATACTATCTAAATCAATGGTGAATTAACCTTTACATTCAATAAAAAGAAGCGGTATATTCAGAAATATTGTCCTCGAGAACATATATTACTTATCAGCACTCAAGAAGTGCTATCACACTATTAAAAAGAAATTCTTACATAAATCCTTGATAGGTAAACCTCTGCTTTCTCGATTATCTATTCCAGGGAACCAACACATCGATCATTTAGCTCTCTGCCATTTCCTCAGTTCGACTACAACATGATCCTTACTACCCAATGGATCCAAGCCAGGAACCATGTTCCGATTCTTCTTCATAAATTCCCTAACATTCTCTCCAGAGCCGGCTAGTTCTCGGATAAACGGAAAGAGATTCTTCACAAGGTTGGAGTGACGATCGGTTGGATAATGCCATGGAGATGTATAGATTACATTCCCAGGAGAAGTTACATTTGTCTCTCAATTTGAATCGATCAACAGGGTATTAGTAACTTCTGGATAAACTCCTTCTGGGGGCTTGGGATTGAACTTCCATTGGTATGGTCTTGTCCAAAGAGTTTCCCTCAAGTCTTTCAAATAATACACATCGCCATGTTTCTTAAGAGAATCTACAGCGAGGGGTTTCCTATGCTTGTAGCCACTCTTATCTTTCATTTCCTTCAGGTCATACCGAGAAAATATCCTACCCGGTTTCACTCTACACTCCTGAAATAAAAAAGAACTGATGTCTCGTACACGATCATATTGGAGATCACTCCAGACTAATGGAAAAACATTCTCAAGTGCAGAGAGTTTCTCCCAGAACTCCAAGAAGTTGGAACGCACACGAACTAAATCACATTTTCCAACTAAGGTGAGCGAGACTTCATCGTAACAACAATCTAGCGGCGTGTGAACAAGACCCGAGACTTCAGAATCCCCTAAATATTGGATCGCTGCCAACACTCTCTGAATTTCAAAGATAATGAAATATGCTTTCATAGGGACAGGTGCTCTTAAAGGCGCTTCAATGTTGGGCACCGACGTTGCTGCTTCGATCCTACTTGGTATAGCGCAATCCTGTGCAAACAGGGTATCTAAGTCACCTAATCTTAAGCGAGGATTAAGGATGACACCTTAAACCTATTAGGAAAATCCGGATATCATCACGTAGACAATGACCAAGCATCCTAGCATTACATATTGCGATCATCAAAGATCTTTTAATTCACGTACCTTCCCCTTCCCACTCCACAACGCTGCTCCGGTTTTCTTATTCTCCGTGATCTTCTTTGTTGATGGAGACTGGCTTGCAACCACAACATTCCCGGCATCCTCTTGTCGTTTGCCAAGTCGGAGCAATGTTCTCTTCTTTGACAAGCTAGCATCACTCTGCGATGCCTCAATATCCGTCTCCAATGTCTTCTCGGAGGGCTTCTTTCCCCCGCTAGTGTCACTGCTGACTGTCTCCTTCTCGTCAACACTATTCACCTTCGGCTCCTGACCCCCAAATTTCGTGTCGTTTGTTCTCCACCTATCATTTCTATATCCCGGGGTCTAGTAATATCCGCTGCATCCTTTCCTATACCCTCTTCTCTATCATCATCATCATCCACAACCGGTATAGCTTCCTCAGCGACATTTTCTGAAGGATGTAACAAAATGTCACTGGAGTTCTTGCTCGTCTTAACATCAGGTTCAATGGGAGAATTCGAAGGACTCCCAGATTCTCCACACAACGCTTCATCTATGGAAGCAACTTGATGATCCCTCACATCATCCAACCCTTCGTTATGGACTACTTCTGGAATTAAGCTTGTCTTCTTAATTTGCTCAGACTCAGTCTGTGTGCAAGCGGGTGATACCGAGTTTGAATCTGGAGTTGGCACTGATATCTGAGAAGTCTTTGCAGTTCGATCTACGGAATCTGCACCTGATAGGATTAAGATCGACCCCTCAATCATGTCGTCGTTCATCTCAGTGTCTGAAGAGGGAATCGCACTCATTTCTAGATTTCCGAGACCTTCGGTTAGGACGGTCGCAGATTCATGTTCTACAACTGTTGGACTAGGAGGAATTAAGGAGACCTCCTTAATCTAATCTGGCTTGTTTAGTGATGGCTCCATAGATGTCGCAACCTGCTGCTCCATCACGATGTTCGTATTTTCCTCCACAACAGTGCACGTATTGACATGCTGATTCTCCAGCACCTGCTCCACATTGGTGACCGTATAGTCCATCGGATGATCCTGGTGTTGATCTCTATCTTCCTCTGACCCTACTTGATGCTCAGTATCCATAGGTTCGACAATGAGCGGAGTTCGTTGTCTCAAAGGAACCACCGACGTGTTCGTAAGCGTAAGTTGATTGTGGTTTCGAGAGTGCGTCTGAAAACGTATAGCATCTCTTCTTCCATCAAACTGGTTAGAATTTCCACGTATATACTCTGGTGGATTCATTGTCCCGCACTCATCATAACCAAAATCATCAACCATCTGAGTATCACTGCTTTCCCCGTAAGGACCTGTGCGATAGGGGTAGTTGTAAGACGCATACAAGGGCGGCCCGAATCCACCACGCGGAAGTCCAAGTGGGGCAGCTGGCTGTAGCTTATCCTGTAGCTCTTTGAGCTTCACTTCTAACTCTGCCTTCTTTATCAACTTCTGCAAGAGTTGAATGTCGGGATCATCTTCAACAGCGCTATCACTGGGTTTTTTAGTAAACTGCGTCCTAGTCTCACGCTGATCAGAGGGACCACCAGACTGGTTGAACGTAGGAGAACTCCCGTGACTCATTGGAGAGATGAAGTCGTTTTCGTTGGGTACAAAGTCATCAGAATCCCCTCCATGTGGACGTTTCCGAATAGATTGATTGATGGGAACACCAGATTCCATAATCTCTTCCGAAGAAGCATCTGTACGTGCTGTAAAAGATCCACTCTGTACAACTCGGTCACCCAAATCTGAAGACGGTGTCCCTCCTGTACTAGGTTCTACTTGTCCACTACTTGGCTCTTGTTGAGCACTGCTAGTAGCACCCAAAGCAACGATCGTTCCAGGATTACCTAAACGCTGAGGAGCTAGAAAGTCCTGATGATTCATGGTTGCAGCCTTTGACTTGAGGGATAGGAGATCGTCCAAGGAGTCTTGGTCACAAAAGGTATACACATTCATTTTCAGCATCTGCGAACAACACACGAATACTTAGACTTTGTCATTGCAAGTGACGGACTAGGAATTCCTTTCTTTAAACTCCAAATGGACATATTCAATTACACACCGTCTGATCCAAAAGGATATCGTATCAACAAAGACATAACATATTCAAGATTCAGGTGATCATCTTAATCAAGGTCATCCAAACACAAGTATAATTGTTTTTAAAATAGTTTCATGTACTGTAAGGACTACTTAATGTACATAGAGTCTATCAAAGTAGTCAGCTGACAGTCTTAGGCTGTACGACAACGTCCAATATTTCCAATGAATTAAGAAGACCACCTTAATTCAGCTTGCATTTATACCTTGCCTATTATTTACAAAAACGCAGATATAAAAATGTGGCAATTGCATCATACATGTACAATCATCTCTTATAAGTCATGCAACATAATAACACTCTGGTGGACACAATTGCAGAAGAGGATTCAAGTAGAAAATCTATATATCTCTATGAATCTGGTTAGGATGTTTACCTGACACACAAGCATTAGCTTTCGCCCGCCGTAGATGTTGAAAACCGACCTGAATGCTCCGGACACTTCCTAAAGGATCCTAATATAAGTTTCCATCCGGAGTTCTCCTGTGTAGTACCGGTATTTACCTTCCGTGTACACCTTCAACTTTGAACACCTGAAGACATTAGTCAAAGCCGGCACGACCCACTGTTCCTTCACAATGTAATAAATTGTCACCACATTCCCCTTAACCTTTTTCTCGCTTCTAAATCCTTCCATAGCGTCCGGGTGGTAGTATGCCTCGACCGGTTTCAGATGAGTTGTTTTCAGCTTCCTTTTATATAACTCCTGAACCTGCTCTTTCCGTGAATCGTCAGCAATCCAGATCCAAACTGGTGTCTCGGACCATCTAGGAATCTTAAATGCCTCAAGCTTCTTGACAAATGACTCCCAGAAAGGATGCTCTACGTCGGAACCAGGTACGACACCTTCTACATTGCGAAAATCAATGAATGCCACCCATTCAGAATTAGTCTTCTCTCTAATGTCCCCTTTTTGCATATCCCCTACTGTAGTGAAATTCCCCTTCTTTACCACCTCGCCTCCTGGTGTTGTGAATTCATTTTTTACCAGAATGCAAGCACCGACATCGGTAGTGAGGGCATCTTTGGATTTCGTTTTGACAACGGCTCGAATTGACTCAATGAACGGTGCGGGTAAGAATCCTTTGTCGAGTCTATTCCTTCCCTCGAAATTGTTGAAGAATTTCTCCCCTGCTGACTCCACCACATTTGCCATCGTCTTCGAAGAGATCATGTGGACCTTCTTGAACGTCCTCCAGTTCTTGCGGTGTACATCGTGAGCTTCGTCTAGTCCCTTCACCGCCGTAGTTTCAATCAATCCAAATTCACCCTTAGTGTAACGATTGAATTCCCCAATAACATGCCTCTTTGTTCTCTTCCTGTTTCCCCACTCTAGAGCTCAGAGAATGCTGCGACTCTTCGAAGCGCCTTTCACTGTAAAGGGGATTACCTTGGGGTATATAGGGATGGGCTTGTCATCATCAATCTTCTCGTTCAAGAGATACGTGACGAGCTTGTCAATTTCTCGTTCGGCAAGGGACTCTACGCATTTGAACCAGTTCTTTGTTAGTGGGGCAATTATCTTCATGTTGCTCTTGAAGTTTGGTGTATCCTTAATCTGGTGTCCAAGCTTAGGGCAAATCAGTTCTCCTTTGACGTGCTTCGTAAAAAATCGCTCCCACTTCTTCCGGCAGTTGTCGCTGGATCTGACTAACGTCCACTCAAATCTAACTTCGTTGAAAGTCCACTTGATGAGTTTGTCATCTCTCTCTGCGGTGTCCTTCGTTGACCGCACACTTGACAGCGTCTGTATCATAGAATTTAGGAATCTCTGCGGGAGGGAGAAGGGTATGTCAGTCCAATAACACAATACGAAACTGGTCAACCCAAGAGAATAATAAACGATTGATTGACAATAATTGAATTAAGCTGGACACCTTAATGTTGACTGATGATTATTTCCCCTCTTAAGTATCAGGGTACACACCTAATACGGTAAAATCTAGAGTAGTTTGTAATGGAGTAGGATATAACCTGTTAAATCAAGAAAGAAGTACGAATCCCACAAACTCATCCAAAGCAGAGCTTTAGGTCAGTCCTTTTTGTAAACTCGTGCAACAATATTCACTCACACTACTTGATCAATTGTTGCGAATTGTTGTCAAGTAAGAGAAAGTATGAATAACTAATTCGCGAAAACATTAGACCTAAAAGGAAAATACACAGACCAGCAAGAACTTTTACATTCATATTAAGATGATCTTCTTAATTTTCTTGTTGAATACAAAGGGATACTGTCTTTGCTATTCGTCATTTTGGTTTTACTCGTCCTCAATAGATCTAGTAAAGCTGCTAATCAATAAAAAAATAAAAACAAATCTACTGATCATGGTAACGTTAAGATTAGGCTCTCCATCTTAATGTTGTCTTGAAGTAGAAATGGATAATATCTTCACTACTCGCGATAAAGGTGCAATTCGTATTTTATAGATCACGTAAACTTGGTTTTCGCAAGAAACACTTCTAATATCTAGCATGAACTGCAACTCCCAGATTAAGCAGACCATCTTAATATTTTCTAAGGTCGAATGGAGTCATTCGTTATTGCTGGAGGTTTAGGTGTCAATTACATTTTCTAAGAAACGTAAATGTGGACATCAAAAGAACGGAACTGTCAACATCTACCAGAACTGTTGTACTTCCATATTAACCTTTTGTCTTAATGTTTTCTACGAGTTCGAATGGATACTTATTGGACTACTAGTGATTTAGAGGGCAATCTTCTTCTAAACATCCGATACATGTGATCATCTTAAAAGAAAATTTAATTGAGATTCGGGATACCGCCTTGATATACTCTCAAAGCAGTACTACTCTGTCATAGTCAGCCCTGAGTTCATATTAAGGTAACCAACTGAATATCGGTGGCAGGTAAATTACAATTCAAAGAGATGGTTCAGGAGCGTCACTTACATTCCAGTCGTTCGGTTTCTTGGACATCTCGGGGCTTGCCTTGTCAGACGCATTACCCCTAACTCTCTCCGGCTTCCCCATCTCAACCCAGATCCGCCTCACATGAACCAAGTTCAAAGCCCATGTTGGTTTGAACGGATTGATTTGGTTGGACTGGTTATAGTAATCCGATATTGCTTGGATCTTCCAAGCTTCAAGATCCCATACAATCTGCGCTTTCCATGTACGCAGCATGTCCTTCCTCGCACCATCAATGTCGGGGGACTTCAAGATATTTTGAGCTGCCTTCACAGTGTGCTGCCGTTGATGGCGTAAAGTCGAAGATTCTTGATTTCTTCCCATGAAGTTGGGATCTTTGTCAACCCCTGCGGATAGAGACATAGGACTTGCTTATTTGGAATAACCTGCGTCAACAGAGTGTTATAAACCGCGGTAACACCCTCACTCTCCAGGACCCGGACAATGTAGTTACACGGTGCAATATCCACCTGTTCCACATCAATATCCACCAGAGTATCATACCCGAGAGGGTAATACTTCCCGAAATCATCTCGGAAGCTCTTGAACCTCCGGATGCACTCCTCTGCCAAAACTGTACCGTCCGCATTGCGATTCAAAGATAGGTTATGGCCACTAGGAATATCTTCTAGTGCTTCATGATCTGTTGTCTCGGTAACAGTTTGTTCCACCACCACCTCTGTAGATTTCTTATGATGCTTCTTGCCTCTAGGCACCTTCTTAGGAGCACCTCGTACACTATCAACAACGGCTGGTTCTATATTCGGATCTATCACCCCTGAGGAACTCCCCTGGTCCTTCTTCTTGTTCCTCTCCTTTTTCTTCTTTTTCGTGACGGACTCCTTCAATTTAGTGATCAACTTCTCCACTTGTGTTTGAATGACGCCAGACTTGTTCGATTCCTTGTTGAAAGCCTCAGGAATGAATGCGGCTAGATTAGTGTCCTTCCATGCATTTCGCAATTCAAGGTGGTTTAGACCAAAATCCAAAGTCTTGATCAATAAGGACTCCCGTAGACCATTAGGTCGGTGAAGCACTAGATATATGTAAGGATGTGTGGCTTTGCAGGATACTATATCGTGGCCCGTCACTGGAACATGGCTGTCTTTCTCTAGAAATTTGACGTACAAGGAAGCTGTAGGTGACGTTGCGGACTCTCTTGCCAAAAACCACCCTGCACTTGTATCCACCACCTCGCTTCGAACCGTAAAGCAAACTTCTTCTATCTCCTCAAAAAAATCTGTGTCGCAATCGCTTGGACAATCGTCCTGCCGAATAGCAATCCTGAAGAGAAAAGGGTCGTTTGTAGTCATCCTGCGTCTCACAAAGGTAAACAACTTAGAAATTTAGAACCCTGTATTAAAATTCAGTACAATGTTTGAGAAGGGCACCTGAATACCAACGCATTGTTAGAGAACTAAACATCAAACCCTAAACAAAATTCTCAACGTTCCATGTTTGATATGCGATTTCCGGAACCTAATCTGATGTTGAAATAAGCTGGGCACCTCAATCCCAATGTATCAGAGTAGGCACTGACAACAACAAACTACATATGCATCATCAAAGGAATACCACATTCTCTATTCGTAGAAAAATAAGTTAGAACCTAGACATATGGACTGGGAATAAGGTGGGCACCTGAATCTCATCTGAAGAGTGGTACTGAAACCGTGCTATCACTAAGGTTTAGAAAATATCATAGAGAATGATTCTACACGTGGAAACTGAAAAAAGCTTCCAATCTGGTAATCTCAGATTATGAAGCTCACTAGAAACCGTAATGAACTCGGTTTTCAGGATACCCAGTAATAGAGTGCTTAAAAACCTTATGGAATAAATTTAAGCTGATCACCTCAATGCTAAAATGGAGTACAAAAATGACAAAACACCTGATGACCGTATGATTGGCTGTATACGTATAATTACAGTGGACTGTACAAACACGGATACGATCACTACTGCGCACAAGTAGGGATTAAGCGTGGACGATTGACCTCTAACAATGTGTCTGTGCTAATACAACTTGAACAACTACTCTAAAACATCATTGACACGGAGACATTGACCAATATTTAAAACCTATCAAAATGTGAACTTCCAGCAAAAAGTAGAGGAAAAACACGACTGAAGCTGAGGGGGTATAGATAGACATGCTTGACCATGTGCAACTTTACACAAGAACAGATTAGACTACTGAGAATACCCAAGGCTTCGTACCGAACAACGTTTCAGGACTATGTGAGCAGACCACGCAAATGACTTACAGACCACAATATACATTACGCATCCAAGTAGCGCTCCACAGAATCATCACTTCATCAAATCCAACGACAGATATGGAGTTCTAAACAAAGACGTCACAGACTTTGCAGTGCAACAGAAGCAGAAATAAAAGTACAACATTACAAACTATCTGGAAGATGCTACTTCATGTTACAGTACGATCACAGCGATAAATTACTCAACAAAGATGTGGTGCAAAACAATTACCTGACATACGCAGCGTATGACAAGGTGTTGATAGCGATTCGCCAACGTCGAAACAACGTGCACTACTAACCACCTGAGGTCTGAGAAACCCTAGATAGAGTACGTTGTAGTTGCGAGACGATGTGCAGATCTCACACGCACACCAAAAAACAACCCTCCACCTTCCAGCTTGATCTCCAACACCGCTAAATGACAGCTCTATGACCTCCAAAACCTCAACTCCAACTTCTACACAACAATATTTTTTTACGAATCGCGAAGATGGTGTAGACTGCGGCACCAAAGCACACGAATTGAGACACGAGAGAGAGAGACGAGACGACGGGGAGGATAACTGAAGGCTACGAGGAGAAGGACAGAGAATGAGGAAGGGATACAGCAGAGAGGAGGAGGTCGATGAGCCTGAAGGTCATGCGAACGGTGAGGGGAACGCACAAACATGTTCATTAACATGTGGGGAACAGGAGAAGGTCGTCATTGGGAACATTCAGGAAGTTCTTTGAGTCAGAATGATGACGTGGGAGAGATAACTGAATCATGGCGGGAACAAGTTATGATCAGATCACAAAAATCATTAGGAGAAAAATGAGCTCAAAATAAGGCCGTGTAAGCCTGCCCTTTCCAGGTGAACTCCCTACTTTGGGCACCTCTGCCGCTGGCAGCGGATGCCAGAGTTGCTGCCCGCACAGAACTGCGTGGCGCACTCACAACAAAGGTCCTCGGAATATTAGGTGAGACATGAATGCCTCGGCTCGGGCTTTGGTCCCAAGTGGGCAGGTTGTGTCAGCCCGACACTGTAGATGTGCCCTCCACACGCCTCCCTCGGAGGTCATTGGTTCGAGCCCCCGTGGCGGTTGCTGGCACCACGGTGGCACGTCACATGCCATGTCAAAAAGTACGCGGGCAGCGCCCGTTTATTTCTCTCACGTGCCGCTTACACGGCCTTTTTGTGACCTGATTTTTCTCCTAATGGTGGGCTTCCACTGGCGGCTACATGCTGGAAAATCATTTTAATGTGGCAATGCCCTCGACAAGTCATTATGCAAATCATACACTTCCTTCAGTCATCCTTTGATATGTGAAAACTGGTAATGGTAATTCATAATGACTAATGATACGATGAGAGTGTTGGATTTAGGCTGCATGGAAAAATAACATGTTGCATCAGTCCCATTTGATGGAAGGCAGTATCATGAAACGGAGGTTCATTTAACTCCATTACTAAAAATTACTTGAACATAAACAGTGGATGACATTTATGAAATTTGTATCTTAAACTCGAAATAGTGTTACTAATGGTTTCATTTTGAAATATTCTGAAAAGAATATAAAATTTATACCCGAGTATTTATCGTTTAGTAAAACATCCAAAACATTAATGGAATTTGGAAATGCTTTCGCTTGTAGAGTCGTTTTTAATCTTCCAATTCCTGACGATTCTAGGAAAATCACACATCAAGATAATATAGTAATTTTAGATGTGCACTTTAATTCTTGGAGCCTAATTTTTTCCATTACTAAAAACCACCTTGAGTATAAAGAGTGGATGTTGTTTATGCAATTTGTATCTTAAATTCGAATTAGTGTTACTAACACTTTCATTTTGAAATATACTCAAAAAAATAAGGAATTTATAACAGAATATTTATCGTTAAGAAAAACATCCAAAACATTAATGGGAATTGGGAGTGCTTTCGTTTGTAGAGTCGTTTCTAATCTTCCAATTCCTGATGATTATAGGAAATTCACACATCAAGTACTTACATCTAAGTTTTACAGGAGAATCAACCTTACAATTCATGCATTGCAGATCATCAATTTTCCCCCGCCCTATCCTTGGAAGTTGGAAGATAGATAGGGTCTGAGACAAAATGAATTACTGCCTACCCACCCCCGTTTACCACCACCATGAACTACTGGTGCTTCCCGTGAAAACTCATCGTATTCAATTAAAGTTATGAAGAATGTGGAGTTCAGAGCAGACGCCAAAGAATGAACTATATTTAGATGTACACCTTAATTCGCGGAGTCGAAAATGGTCCATTGAGATAAAGGTTTGTCGTTTTATCTAAATACAGTGGGATCTAAACAAGCAATGCTATGATCTTGGTGGACTCAAATCTTTCTAATTTAAGCGCGTTATGTAGCATTTTTTATTGTATTTATTTTTTTGGACGCAAAGGGATTCTTTTGCAGAAAAAAGAATACAAGCCCTCTATGTAGCATATTTTAAATCATGCTACTTGTAAGGTGCGACTTTCTACAAAGTGGTTTATATACTAATTGTAGGAATTCTGATCGATATTTAGATAGGTTGTGTCAGAAGAATAACGGCAGCATTTGGATTAAAAATTCATCTTGGATTAAATACTTAGGAAGATGCTCATTTTAGAATTCACGCATGGCTGCATGACATGAATGTAATGCATAGTTGTTCCTGATTCTTTACGCCTTGGACTTTTGTCCGAGGAGGGTTTGTACTCTATTTTCGGGCAATGAATTTTCTTTTATTGCTTCCAAAAAAAATAAAAATGTAATGCATAGTTTTTGGCCGTGTCTACGGTCTAAGGATATTCCAGTATTTTAACAATATCAAGCAGCTCTTGCTAACGATAACCTGATGTTGCGAATGAACATCTGCACCTTTGAATGAACGATATCCTGTTGTTCCCGATGAAAACCTACAATTCCGTCGAAGAAAAGGCACTGTAGTAAATGGAAACCTAATACCAATATTGAAATATTCATAGTGGTAACGACGAAACTGCAACGAAATCAAAAGCTTACTGGGATGAGGATTCCAGGAATAATATTTTTGACTTTGTAATTCCAATTTAATTGAATTTATAATTGTCTATCAACAATCAAATAAATGGATGGAACTTTCATGATAAATATTGTGAAATTAGAGAATCCAATATTATTTAAATTAAAGTGTTCTTTATGTATATACAAGAGATTTCAAGCAATTCCTTGTGAACGTAATTAAGCACGAAGTTGAAGAGACACGCTTTCACAAATTTGACAAAAATGCACTTTTACGTTTATTTTTACAAAATAATACCAGAATGTATTGAAAAAGTCATAGTTCACTAGCAAAACTACTAAAATATCTTATGTGTTGTAAGTTAACTTGAACATTTTTAAGAATACGAGAATAACAAAATATTTTTCTATAAAAGTCAAAGAAAATTGATTTCTTAGTAATTTATAATTTTTTTAACATTCAAATATTATATAAAATTGAATTTCTATAAAATTAATTTGATACTATATCCTCGAATACATCATAATTTTTAAAATGTAATATTTGAATTGCATGTGAGTAGCAACTGATATATATATATATATATATATATATATATATATATATATTATTTTGGCTTGCACTATAATAAAAGCACATAGAATAACAATGCTCAATGTGAAAGTGATTCCCATCTTATCAAATATACTCATATCTTGTTCTATGTGCACAAGAATAAGATCCAAAAAGTGATCTAATGCTTTTATAAATAATATTCAATGATAATAAGCATGAAACTTCAATAACTATACTTCACTTTCTTTAAATAGTTTAATATCAATTGCTTTTCTCAACCTCTTATTTTATGTACTTGACCCATTATGCTACATATCAACCTAAATTATTTCAAACAAATGTTTAAACCTCTTGTATATTCTACTACAACAATAAATAACTATATTATATATAAATACATGCAAATATATCCGTATATATATAGATATATATAAACACATTAATGTAAGTACACACATATATAGAGTTATATATATTAACGTTTTAACATATAATAATTCTATATAGACTACATAATATATATATATATATATATATATATATATATATATATATATATATATATATATATATATATATATATATATATATAATGAGTAAGTATATGTTTATATATGTTTATATATATATTGACACATATATAATTCTATTGTATTCCATAATTATTAAACAAATAGAGAGTGTAGGTAATAAATTATTATTTACATATATCACGACATATATATATAATATTCAAATAAAAAATTATAACAAAAGTACAACAATTGAATTTTTATTCTAAGATTCTAATATTAAAGAGTGGTTGATTTTTAAAATGCTCTCTACTTTATGTTTAATGAACATTAATGAGTACTCTATATATCCATTCGTAATTGTGTATGTGAGCCTATATGTATATGTAAATTTACATATATTGCTATGCATTCAATAGTTTATGTATGTTTACATATACATATTCCAACATTTACCTCAAGTGAAATGGTATTTTTTTAATTGTTAATATTACTTGTGTAGTCCGTTAATACTCATTTTCTACTTTTTTCTTTTTATATTTGTACTCGTTTATCAGTCCCGTTTTAATAAAATTCCTTCCATCTTCTTTCTGTTCTTCAATTTTTAGTTTTTGTAAATTTATTTTGAAATTTTTCTTTTTCATTTTTTTTATAATTTTCTCATCAATATCCTCAAGTTAAAATTTTTTTATTTTTATTTTTTGTTTGTTTATTTATTTTGAATTGCTTTATCCTTTCTTAATTTTCTCTACATTTTTTTTGTTGTCTTTATTCCAATAATTAAATCTCTCCACGAGTTATCAATCCTCTTATAATTTATGCCACCCATTTTTTCATTCTCTATTTGATTCTTGTTTATTTATTTAATTATTTTTCTTTTTTTATAAATTCATTATCTTGTCTTCATATTTTTTAATTTTTTTTTGGGAATAACTCATTATCTCCACGTGTTATCATTTATCTTTTATCTTAACTCATCATTTTCGTATTTTCTATTTGATTTTGTTTATTGATCTATTTTATCTTAATTTTTTAATTAAATTTATTGTTTTTATTTATTATTTTTTTGCCAGGAACCTCTTCTCTCCATGGAAAGAATTTATTTCAAATTTGAGATTGTTGTTTACATTTCTATAATATATTTTCTTTAACTTCTCTCCTTTTCTAATTGGTTCTATGGTTTTTTTATTTCTTAATTTGCTGATTTGCACTATTTACTTTTTTTTTTTAATTTTTTTTTTTTAATATCTGGGCCATGAATTTGTTCCCTCTTCTCAACATTTTTTTTCAATTTATTTCTGTTATCTAGATACTGCAATTTTCCTACTTTTCGCTTATAATTTGACATTTGTTTTTTTTATCGGATATTCCTATATTATTGAATACGGTTTCAATTATTTAGTGTTGGAAAGTGGGGTCCCTCAGTTATTGAAAGGTAAAATTTAACTTACTGTCAAGGTTACGTCTTAGTTGAAAAGATAAATCACTTTGACATTTGTATATGATTCATAATAGGACTTTTACGTGGAGGTAACCAATCATGTGTATGGGAGCTTGATATAACTCTCTGAGATAGAGATCACTCAGCCTTTCATGTCCATAACATGAATCATTGGTGACGGAGCTAGAGTGTAGTTCGTGCCGCCATTTCTGCCTCTGCAAATCCTCTGTTCTCCTCAAGGGTGACTCTGAAGGCCTTCTTTACTATAGTTACGACATTGTTCTCTTCTCTCACAAGTTTTCTGATTTTGCGTTCTCGAATTTGATCACCTCTTTGTAGAATACAATGCCGATGCCAACGATCTCTCCCCCTCATCCGGAGTCTTCAGTAGAACTCCTGCAGTGGTTAATCGAAATTCGTAGGATCCATGAGCGAAGAGGCTTTCGGGGTATCCCAGCTCACGATGCAATCGTTCTAGCATTGTTGAACACTGGAGCAATGTTTCCATGGACACTAACTTGTCAAACTCAATTTGAATCTGTGAATAATGCGTTCAACTTCACCTTCGTCCCTAATGTGCATGTACCACGAGGTGTTGCGGATGTAGTCTTACCTGCAGGTGTACCCCACCAAGTGGCGGCCGCAATAACAGCAGATCCTTCCCGAACTTGTCGCCACGGACCTATGCGAAGGGAGAGGGGGCAAGCTTCATCGAATTCTGTACCGGCTCAGCTGACTTTGGTGAGGGCAAGGTCTCCCTATCGACCCATGCATCGACCACGCATCTTCAGAACGTCCCAACAACGCGTTGCAGGTGGATCTTCCGGATTGGAGCATGGCGTTCATAGCCGGGCCTTTAATCCACTGTGCACTTTATGCGCAGAGGAGGCTGGTTCATCTCAAGCGTTGATGCCCGCTACAGCGCCTAATGATCGATTGCTGCCTCTAGAAGACGGGACCCACAATGAAGGCGCCAAAAGTTCTACCTAGAGCGTTCAAGAAGTCGACCGAAGTGGACGCAGTGGTATTTACACTTATGAGGCTCTAGAATCCGAGGAAGAAGAAAGCCCCAGCACGTTCATCAGGGTTTCGGGCCGAGAGCCCAATCCTTACTAATTCTCACATTCACGGTTGTCTTCTAGCCTGTGAAGGCCAAATCACTATTTGTAGTAACTGCAATTTAGGTGATGAAATTCAAGAGGGTTTAGATA
Source organism: Ceratodon purpureus (assembly GCA_014871385.1). Taxonomy (NCBI): domain Eukaryota; kingdom Viridiplantae; phylum Streptophyta; class Bryopsida; order Pseudoditrichales; family Ditrichaceae; genus Ceratodon; species Ceratodon purpureus. The sequence continues at coordinate 12,382,249 of CM026426.1, forward strand.
AGTATAGTATGTTTTGGTATTTCAAATTCTGTATTCCGTGCTTCTCACAGCATGTCGTTCTCGATGACTATTCGAAGGCTTCTCTTACTGTAAACGCTCTAGCAAACACTGTAAGGTTGCTTAAAATCCTACATTTTTGAAGTGATGCAATGACATTCTCGTGTTGTACACGACCCATTTTGAGTTGGACTTTTAACTGGAGTGTAAATTTTTGTTATGGTGGCAACTTTGTTAAATGCGCATCCCCCGCACGGAAGAGTTCAGGAATGAATCAATTACTGAGTTTTTAATCTAATCTCCAGTCTTGTGCATGTGCTTGGAGTCATTTATAGATACACTGGTACTAAATAGTAACTCTAAGTTGCACGTAATCCAAAAAAAAAAGTTTGTTCTGCACATTCCTAAAATATGCTTTGGCTTCCAGAAAAACGGAGTAGCATTTATACCCTTCTAAGGAAATGCGTTCTAGAACCATCAGTACCTCTATAGAATCAATAGTCACCGTTGCATATCAGATATTGGAATCATTCAACGTTCACATTCTTTGGCGCATGCACTTTAATTGAAGAAACGAGTATCACCACTGCAGCTGTCATCCTAGGAAAATGTTGCGGCCACTGGAATTATGGAGGAATCCAATTCCAGTAGATGGGTACATCACTTTACTGAATCTGGAGTTTGAAATGAAGCTTTGTTTCCCTCCAATAATCTTACGTAGAATCTTTCCCGCCTGTCTGTTGTAACTTGCTCGACGTCCACTATTGTATATAAGCTGCAGTTCCCAAAATTGTTTCCTATCTTCCACATTTGCTTCTTGTTGCTGGAGAGCTTGCACGCAGCGACACCTTCTGCCTTCTACATCTGCACTCGAAGTCGCTGCGAACTCTTCTACACGTGCTTGTAAAGTAGGTGCGAACTCTATGTAGACGGACATTTGTAAGTAGTTATTAATTTATATGTTTTGGATATGTGTGTTCGGTCGTTTTCATGTATTAATAGCTTCAAAACTTGCATGTTAAGACTGCATTGTGAACTCACATTTTGATGTTGCTTTTTCTTCACAACGATAGCATGTGCGTTAATATTTTGGTCACTATCAACTTATAATACTACACTGTCTTGCAGATGCGCACGCTGTGAATTTGATGCAGCGTTACAGCTCTGGTTCTGTTTTGTCTACTACTGTTTACTCCTTTATCTGAAGGCAAGTTTTGTAGGTGAGTTATTAAAACTTCCAAGTCTATCAATGATGACAGTTACTCTATCTCTGCATGTGGGAACTGGAATCAGTAGTTTTGTTAGAAGTTTCGATATGTGCATCATCTAGTTGGAATGTCATCCGTGCACTTGTTCCCCAATGTCTTCATAAACCACTGCTCTTCGTTGCGTAGTTGTGTTAAACTTTGTTGCTATTAAATGATGGAGCTCAACATTTAGCTTTCCATGCACGTACTAACTATATAAGTGTACAGTTCATTCATCGTATCTACGGTCTGCATATGAATCCTGTATCATTGAATCCTCTGTGTGTTCCTATAAGCATTTTCAGATGATCACCTTAATTTGGAGTTCATATAGTAATGATGGTCGTGTAGTCCAGATTCAGAATACCGTAAATTTCATAATTACATTATTTAAGGTGACCATCTCAATCTTTACCGTATTGGATGGGATCCGGGTTCCGATAATACTCGGATACTAAGGTTTCCATTAATTCACGAAATTTAAATCTGGTTCTTCTCTTGCTATGAATGACTATTGAAACACTTCACATTCAAATTAGCATGAACCTCGGTTCTGACCTTCAATTGAGATATCTCAATTACTGGCACAGAGTTTCCTCTCAATCGAATTTCCAGTCGGTATCTTGATCACGTACGTAGATTCTGTACATGCTGATCCACCGGTAGACTTTTGTTTCATAATGGCCTTCCTTGAATGCATCAAGTCCCGCAGATGTCAGATACTTCCCTTATGATTGTTTGCTATTCTGGTAGGTCTTTTTGTTAGTCAACTGTTACTTGCTTTTCCGTTACTGTATTCTTGTCGGCAATGTAGGCAGTTTTCTGGATTCAGGTGGCCTCCTCAATCTTTGCGGATCAATTGTGAGATTTGTCGGTTTTGGTTATTATTCGTTTCCTAACGAGGTCAATGAATCTTTTACGTATCAAGATATTCAAAAGTTTAATCTATTCAGGGTGATTTGGATTTACACACGTGTGCTATTTAAGGTGTTTCTGCAGTATCATCTAATGAAGCCATGCACGACACATTGCAATTGACAATACGTTGACCCCACTTGGGAGTCAGAGAAGTCTGTGTAACATGTCATTATTTGGATTCTTTGTAGGTGGATTGTACTCCATGGCGGATATCCAGGCCCCTGTGTCCGAAGAGGTATATATTTATTGCATTTCTTGAGAATGTTTCGTGGCAATCTGGTGTTTGTTTCCGCTGACTGGGCTATTAATATATGTGAGTTGTATGCAACACAGATTCTCTTTGAAGGAGAAATCGAGGAGGCTGCAATCCGCGTGCCCGACATCTTAAACGGTGAGATACTTTCCAAGTTATAGAATCATGGTTCGTTTTCGTTGCATGTATATGTATTAACATTAATGAAAATGATTGAATCGCTTATATATTACAGGGTGATTCACATGTAGTTTGGATTAAGGAGCCCTCCTGAATTCCAACAAATAATGTGCATATTTGTTTTCGTTCCTACACTTAATAATTTTTTGCATATGAACTTGAGCTTCTTTGTTGAACGTCTGATTTATCCTTGCCACATTTATTTGAGTCCACTGTAATGTTCGCTATGAACTATTACTGCTTATTAAAATAAATTTATGTATCCGAATCAGGTTTTAAACAGGATTAAGTTATTTCTCTTGCTTACCTAGATGATATTCGACTACTTCCCTTTTGGGGTACTTCGAGTCAAACGTGGTGTAACTTATTGAGATAATATGTCTATATCGAGTGTTCTATATTGTCGGAGCAATTCGAATATATGAATTGTTTAAAGGTACCCATTGTTGTATGTACAGATCCTGCTCTACTTGGAGACAGTCTTCCAGACCCGACTCCAATGGCTACTCCAACTGCGGTAAGACTACATCTAATTATAATACTACTGTCATAGTCGTTTCTAAGACCGTTCATCGCCCCATTATAACATACAATGCTTGTTGTACTAGTGACGTAATTAAAACATGCACAGGATTAATGTATCTATTCTCTCATGTGCTGCAGAGTGAGATTGAAGGTGAATCAAGTGGGCCTGAATCTGAGGGTGAGACGGAATATGGTGGAGAAAACCCTGAACCTATCCGTGCTGGACTACCGCGGCCTGAATGGCTGAACCGTAACGTCAAACTTCTAAATAGTGATGGAGTACTTGTTGGTGCTGGTTTGGTTCGGAATTGCGACCCCTCCGATTGTGTCGACAGTCAACCACTTGGTTCAGAGGATGTGGGCATCCTGATTTTGGAATCGTTTGCCGAAGACTTTGTGCCTGCCGGTTGGAAGTACTCGCTTCGTCGATGGTCGTCAAGAGCTACTGATTGCGATGGTGTGTCTTTATTCGACCTAGGTAGACTGTTCGAAGAGCAAGTGCAGGGAGATCGGAGGGTCGGCCCTAAACGACAATACAGAACAACACGTGTTCGACAGCGCATGTGTCAGATAAACTACAGCGCCTGACGAGCGAGCAGTCGCTGTTTGAAGTGTCTACTAAAGCTTGTTGCATGAGGAGGTGCACAAGGAAGATCAGTCCTGATGTGGTGAAAAGTCTGCGACACGAAATGTGGTCTTTGGATCACAAACTACGGTCACACATCAAACTAGAAGTCCATAGACATGTACGTCGTGGGGGAGATAGGAAGTATGTTCTCCTTGAAAACGACGAAGTTTGCCTTAAAGGCTGGATGATCATCATGGCAGTCTCTAAAACTGAGTTCTATAGACAGCGCGCTAATGCAGGGTTGGGTGTTCGATCAAGTCACCATGGGAATCGCGGTACAAAGAAGCGTAGAGCACGTACAAGGCAGGCTTCCGCATCACTTGCATGCATCGTTGAGGCATCTGCGGATCTCATGCCCCATAGGTTTCGAACCCTGCCTTTTGGTGAGAGGGTGGTAGAACGAGTGCTGCCTGCCGGGATAGAATGGAAGGATATCAGGGGGAAGCTGAACGAGGTACGTTTGTAGACATCGCAACCTCTAAGAGTGGTCTTGTTTTTTACCTGTTTGCTGATCACCTATCCACATTATGCACGGCTATGTTTGCAACTTTAATGGATCCATGTCCTAAATATTGTGTAGCAATGGATCCTACCAGAAAATTGAAAGCATGGTTGTTTCTGTAATATATTATGTTCAAGTACCTAAATCTACTATTCTCCATAGCCCTAACGTAGAGGACTTTTTGATTAGAATTTTCCCACTCGAGTATCGGTGATTAGTTGAACCATTTTAATCTTTTCGGGTACACACATTCACGTCTTCATTGGACGACGTATCAGGATGGGATATGTTTTACATCTCTAAGCACAAACGTATTAAGTATAGCAAAACCATATTTATGATGTAAGTGAGTTAACTGTTTCTGTATGAAAGAAGCATAGATTCTTGTAGTCTAAACTGTGTTTAGCTTTAATCATAGATAGCATTTGAGTAACATTTCAGGTGCGCTATTTAGTATGTGCTAAGCTTTAGTATGTGGATGCGGTAATTGGCCTTTTAAATTATAACTAGTAGATGTTTCAAGGTGACCCCCTTAATTTGTGCTGGATGATTTGCAGTGTTATTTGGATGTTAATTGATAATCGTTTATAACTGATTTGTAAGACTGTGATTGGGTAGTGATCCTGTGGGATACTATGTAACCACATGTTGACAATAACAGGATGCATAGTTGTTCGTGTAAAGTGTAGTCTGGCTTTTTTGAGATAATGATTAACAAACTGAGGTGCTTGCACTGGGTTGGATGTGCACTCGCCTGAGTGATTGGAAGTTATGAATTAGGGTGGTCGCCTTAAACCCAGAGATATATTGTGTAAAATCGCCGTTATTGTTGGTTGGATATCAGTAAATATGTAAACATGAATAATTGTACTAAAAGTTGTTAGGATTGTCCATCTCGAGATTTGAAGTGAACATCATCTCCACGCATAATGACTGAATGATCTCTTTCCATGCAGGTTAACAAAGCATTGAGATTGCCAGACATATCCCCTTCAGCAGTGAGCTACCTTAGGCGCTCGGAGTTCAGTGATTGCATTATTAAACGCCGTGGCGATATGTTTGCTAGGTGTGGTACATGTGACAGAAGGAAACAACTCAGGAGCGCTCATGCTGTTGGATCCACTGCTTACGTATATTATGCCGACGCACTCTGGCGTCACCTCGCTGAACAAGAAGCGCACCGACAGGCCTATTATGCTCCAAGGTATTTGTCAATCCAGAAGCCTGATCAGGTTTTGACAATTATACATGATAAGATGGATCATTCCAAGACAGCATCGCCTTGTTTTGCAAACCGCAACAAGAACACTGAGGGATTTATGAAACTTCCCGTTTCTGTGACTGGCATGATTGCCTACGGGCATGGTGATGTTCAATACGCACACTATTCTCTTGATCTGTATCCAGCGGACTCGAACCACACAGTTGGCTCCATTGCTAGACTGCTTCGAGACCTAGAGCGTCCCAAAGCCACAGCTACGGGTGAACTTTTTCAAAATGCTGGGACGACGCCTCTGTTCAGTGCTCTGCTTCTAGACAAGGCGCAATGCATTGAAGCATTAGGAGTTTGTGGAGAATCCACGGATGCAGCCCCCCTACCTCCTGTACTACATGTGCAACTTGACAACTGCTGGAAGGATAACAAGAGTAGGTTTGTGTTCTGCTTTTGGTCCCTTCTGGTAGGGAGGGGGGTCTTCGAAGAGGTGTTTGTTTCATTTCTTCTGGTAGGTCACACTCATGAGGATATTGACGCCTCCTTCGGTAGATGGAGTGTGAAGCTTCGGAAGCATGATTACCCAAGCCTTCCATCGCTAATGGAGTCGTATATGAATCTTGATGAGAACACTGGCAAGGTGATCCCCCACTTGATCGAAGAAGTTCCTGATTTCAAGGCATTTGTATTACCATATATTGCAAAGGATGGGGACAAACTTATTGGGCACACGAAGGGGCAGCAGTTCAAATTCACCATGCGCGAAGGTGAACCTATCATGCAGTTCAAGATTTTATGCACGGAGGAAACATGGAAGCCTGCGGGGGGAATTAAGCTGTGGTCTACTGATGCGGAAGGGAAGCAAAGATTGCCGACTGGAGATCCATTTGCGGCAACTCCGATACCTATGCGGAACAAGGACGAAATTGTGAAGGGGTTGGCGGGCTTCATTAGGCACTGGGAGTCACTGGCAGCGCAGGATTTGTCTGGGAGTTACCTTGCCACGCATGGGCCATTGATTGAGTATTAGAAGGGTGTGAAGGAGGCCTTGGAGTTGCCCTCTACCGTGCTGCCTTCGGCACGGCTTGTCCTCGCCGATGGATTCTGGCCGAACGCTCGAGGCCGAGTGAGTACGAACGACATTTTCATAGGCAATGGAACCGTCAGGGAGGAGTTTGCTGAGGATGAACACTATATTGGCCCTGCCAGGCAACGACCCATGCCTTCATTTCGAGTTGCTCGTGACTGTGGCGAAGGGTACATGTTGTTGCTCCGGCCTGGCGATGACGGACTTCACCCGAAACCTGTTTGGCTCGCTCTGGCACTGTCCGATCCTAGACTCTCCTCCACAAGTGAGCACTACCAACACATTCAGGTCCAGTACTTCACACCCATCAAGAAAGACCGGAGTGTACAAGAATCCTACCAGGGATGGGATATAGGAGGGAGATCCGCATTGAAGTAGAAGGCAGAATCCAATCAGCCACCATGCTGGGTACACACTGATTCGATTCTCACTGCTTGGAAACCAAGAGCTGGAGCCAAACACATTACCATCCCGGATCTGCAAGTGAGATTGGCGAAGGATAATCTAGAGCGATGTGACGAAGATGATGAGGACCCTGGAACATCGGATTCAGAATAGATTACCTTGGATGTCAGCAGTGCAGTGTTATACTCATACTTTGGAAGTTGTATATGAGGGGTAATATCAGAATTGAAGAAGCACATATTGAGGTGTCCACCTTAATATCGTGAAGTTCTGTATGTTAGATGTGAAATAGGGCTCAAGGTTTTGCAAATGTTGTCGGTAGGTAATGAGACCTTGACCTTCCGGTAGACATTGTTGCATGAATTTTTGTAGGTCGTGATGCCATTTTCTTCTCAGTTCACATTTATTTGATGCATTTCAATTAGTAAATTCGCTTTGACTAGTATATATTTTTAGTCAGTGTTGGAGGTGTTTCAGTGCACGTCTGGAAGTAATTAGAATATGTAGCGAAGTCGGGTTGTAGTTAAAGGAGTTGGCTGTTCATCCCATTTAGCTTAAAAAAACCACGTTCAGAGTATTTAAGTCAATATATGTGATGCAACGAAGTGTACATGAACTCCATCTGCAACCACTGGCACGACGAGTACTTAGGATCAAGATTTAGTGTAGAATCAATATGATTTTACGCTTCAGGGCATGGCAAGCTGTAGCCTGTTTTGGGGTATAATTCTACACCGTACGAGTTCCTTCACTCTAGATGCTTATTGGATTTTTGTTCTACTCGTTTAGGCCACTTGGCATGATTTAAAATTACGCATTAAATAATAACCAACCTTGCTGAAGGGAGTTGGAGTATGTATTGCAATTCCGCCATACTCAATGGTTTCTTATTCTATCTTCACCATATAGACAATTCAGGATAAGTCTCGCTAATCCGCAACATGAGATGAGCATATCTTATCCGGACACTCTCACTGTGTTTCTGTTGTCTGCGAAAATCGAACCGGAGATCCGCCACATCTCCCTCCAATCTTCCTTTCAAGTGCATTGCGTCTTCTTTTACCCGACGCAAAAGAGCGGACGTCCTCTCCTCATCCAGGAGAATTTTTGGGAGTTCCTTAATTTTATTTTCTATTGCCTCCCTCACTGGGTCATCAAAGTCACAATCACAGGGAGATGTACTTCGTTTTCTTGCCCTCTTTGAACTACTTCCTGACATCTTCTATGATTTTGTAAAGTTTTCAAGTGAAAAATGATAAACGGTTGTAATGCATGCTAGAAACTGTGAATAGTCCTCATGCTTCCTTGCCATGATGGGTTGCCCCATTTAAAATCACCTATCCACATGTGAAATGATACGGTGTGACCAGAAAAGGGATCACAGTCGTCAATGTTTGGCTTATAATACACAATGGTTTTAGTTATCTTCGTAGATGATTTGTTCCAGGAATGCATGTTTCTAAATCATGCGGAGGTTAAATGACTAAGGACAAAATGAATGAAACGGATTTCAATTCTTTCGGTCTTAGGAATTTTTCCATTGCTCTGTCCAGATTGAGGTGGTAACCTTAATTTTGTAAGATAGGGGGGTTGGGAGAGAGTTAAGACATGTAATATACAAGTGTCCTCCTGAAGTCATTACTATTTCTTTTGTAGGTTATAGATTGAAGCATCTTGCGTCGATGCATGTAAATTGAGGTGGCCACCTTAATTGTATAAGAGATCCGGGTAGATTCTCATTCACTGACATTTGGCTTCCGGATCATTAGGAGAAAAATGAGCTCAAAATAAGGCCGTGTAAGCCTGCCCTTTCTAGGTGAACTCCCTACTTTGGGCACCTCTGCCGCTGGCAGCGGATGCCAGAGTTGCTGCCCGCACAGAACTGCGTGGCGCACTCACAACAAAGGTCCTCGGAATATTAGGTGAGACATGAATGCCTCGGCTCGGGCTTTGGTCCCAAGTGGGCAGGTTGTGTCAGCCCGACACTGTAGATGTGCCCTCCACACGCCTCCCTCGGAGGTCATTGGTTCGAGCCCCCGTGGCGGTTGCTGGCACCACGGTGGCACCTCACATGCCATGTCAAAAAGTACGCGGGCAGCGCCCGTTTTTTTCTCTCACGTGCCGCTTACACGGCCTTTTTGTGACCTGATTTTTCTCCTAATGGCTCATACGAAGTAAGTATTAGTGAGTTTGATCATATTGGACGATATACGTTGTACACGTCATGCACTCTAGAGATTCTATGCATATGAAGACTGAGATTGGGATGTTAACATTAATCTTTTAACAAATTATGTCGTTTATAATAATTCTCAATGGCTGCATACCAATGCATTAATCCATTACATGAGGGCATAAGTCTTTTCAAAGTGCATTGTAGAATACTTTTGTATCTTATAATTTTAGCCAAATACGTTTTATGGTAGTGAGGGTAGTGATTCAAATTAAGGGGACCTTCTTAATGTAACTAGTGGAAGTGGTCACACAAAGTTTCCGTAAATTATAAATATGATAGATTGATGATGTAAATGTTGACCATACTTTACAATTTAGGAGGAATATTGTTGATGGGCATAGATGAACGATACATGGTAAGCTCATGAGCTCTAACGTTCATTTTGAATGTGTAAAGTTAGCAATGTGGAATCACTATATGAGAGAAAAAATACGAGTTCCTGTCGCCAAGCCATGAGCTCAAATCTGTTGGTTGGGACGAGCGCGTCACATACGATCGGTCCGGGTTCGAAACCCATTGGACTCGTTATGAGCGATTATGTGGTACATCATGGCTTGGCACTGCTGGGGAGAAATTCACAGGCAGGAAATGTTGTACCAACCAACAGGGCCCACCCGAAGCACCTGAACTGAGCTTGAAGATGCAGTGACAAGATTCAACGGTGGCTCTTGCCGCCAAAAATAAAAAAAAGATGTAGTTCTCACTACATCTTTTCTTCATTGGATGTATGCTAATGAAGTGGGTGGGAGCGACAAGATTCAATAGTATCTGCAAGAGCACCTTAGAAAATAGGAGAGTTGTTTCTACATTTACTGAATATTTGTTGTAAGAATATAAAATGTGATTAAGGTGATTACCTTAATTTTGGTGGCATAATAAAGTTGGTGCTACTTGAAGTGGCCGCCTCCGTTTTCTAGTTGCTTTTCATATAAAAATCTACTAGACTTTGAAATAAAAAAAGTCCAATGCCATAATGAAGGGCTTATCTTGGACTACATTTAAAATAACTATTTACAGCTTTTGAAGGTCGATAAATTTTTCCAGCAGTTAGAGTTATTAATATATATATATATATATAATTTTATAAATCATAAATATATCTAATTTCAACATTCTTCAAAACTGTTTTAAAATGGATGCACCTCCCGGCTTTTGTTATAACACTTAGTACTGTATTTTTATTTGTTGTCTGGAATAAAAATATGTTACATTCTAAGGTTGTTAAAGAGCTGTACCTTATGAGGATGATGAAATATCTATATCAGGATCCAGTTCCATAGAGGTTCCCCTTACGTTCCCATACCGTTCCCAATATGTTCCCCTATGTTCCCAATATGTTCCCGAAGATGTTCCGGAGTTCCCAATGCATGTGCTCAGGCAATTGTTGTGAGATGGGTTTTATTGCCTAACCCTATACCAAAATTTGGCCTGAATTTCATTAAAAAACGTTTTGAATTTGGCGGACGAAGACTCTCATTCAAGGCTGATTTGTTTAAGATGAAGACATTGGTTTAAGGTGATAGACAGAATGGGACATGCTTTATTCCCAAATTAATTGATATGATGTTTTGCGTAAAATCTACGACAAATACGCACAGTATCTTCCCATCTAAAAGTCTGGCAACATCGGTCCTTGCAACAGCGCTTTGAGCTCACTAAGCGGCATTCAGCAGGGACAACCATTCGACGAAGCTTAGTAGAGGAGACGTCATCTTTTTCGCAAACTTTCCTCCTCACCGATCGATAGGCATTCTTCGGGACACCATCCAGACCATCGTCCGCATCGGCGTCTGCTAAATTCTCGGAGCAGTAAGTAATTATATCAGAGAGAAGGTGACCTCCTTCTAAGCGAGTGTGAATCAGACGCCATCTGAGAGTTGTCATCTGCAGATGATCGTCTTCAGAGACGAAGAGAACCCCAACCTCTGTATCCCCTAGGACTTCATCATCACATGCCTCGTCCGGTAAACATACTTGAATCATTGCTCTACCACGGACTGATAGGTCAGCATTAAGAAGTTCGACATACCGATTTCTCTAGAGGTGGCGGTCAGGATAAGAAGCGTCTGGAGTGGAAGGAGTACCCGAGGTCCCGGAATCCGGACCCCAACAATGATCATCTGTGTCTACGTCGGATTCCCCCTGTTTAGACACATCGTCGTCACTGCTGATATTTATTGGAGACCTAGTCCCCAGATCCTGCTCAGACGGAGCGGAGTTGCTTTCATCAATTTCTTCATTGTCGTTCCCCAAGTGTGCCAGCCAACGCGCCGTTCACAAATGGACATACCTTGTATCCACTCCAAAGTACCAATCGCCCCACAGCACACCCGATCGTTAACACATCCGGTAACTCGCAGAAAGCAGGTGTTTCAGAGAATTCTGGATTAACGGACGACACTCTCACTATTAGAAAGAAGCTATGAGGAATCAAGAACCCCTCCCACGTTCCTTTAGGAGAGCACTCCAAATTGACTCCAGCGGCAACACAACGCTTTGAGCCTCCGGATTCCTCGAGGAGCGCAACTTCCATCTGCTCTGCGAGGTCCAGGAATTCTTGAACGGGCTTGACATCTTCTACAACATCCGTCGGCGGGCAGCCAACGGCGTTGATGTCATCGTCTTCCACCTCTCCGAAAGGCCTGAGGTCGGCCGCCTCCCACAATATCATGCGCCCTAAGCAGTTGCTCAAGGACTTCACACCCTCATCCGGAAATGTTATATTCATTTCCATGCTGTCTGAAACCTCGATCACTTTTACCATCACCACTATAGGATCAAATTCTACAACACGTTGGATCACTGCCCTGCCTGCATAATAGAGCTCAGAATGAGTAAGGGCCACGACAACGCCCTTTTTAACCTTCCACCGCCTTGATCGGCCATTCCTTAGAAACGTCTGGATCGGCTCTACTTCCATTGGATAGAAGAAGAAGACCTCGTCGGCGAAGAGCCGATAGGGTCGACGGGAAATGTCCCCGCCGACGGAGAAAAATGTATCCGCCGACAACGAAGACGACTCGGCGGGCAGCCGACGCGGATCGTACAACTCGGAGTGTGCACAGAAATAGTATTTGCCGACGAAGACGGACACGTCCGCCGACAGAAATTGCAGGGGACCTTAGTTGAGAAGCAGTATGATGTCCTCTAACCTGTCCAATCAGAGACTCCTCTCAACCGTCCAATCAGAAACGATAAACGAAGACAACAGAAACGGCAACAGAAGGTGCTGGACAGTTAAGCACATGCGAGAATAATAATGGTCCTCTCAGGAAACGTGTGCGTCAGGAGCACTCTCAGAGGGAATCGAAAGTGCAATGACAAAAATAGAATGAAGTATGCGCATCTGACGGGGGGTTAGTTATGAATTCCCAGGAGTACAAATTGGCGCCAGAATCGAATTCAATTTTGCGCGCCTTGAACAGATCAAGATCCCATCATGGCGGCGAGATACCCCCGCCGTCGCAGAACAATGTTAGTTCATTATTACAAATCTGAACGTGGCGATTGGAGCAGCTGTCACATCACATGCCCACGCCATCATGACTTGGTGACGGATTGAAAAAAAGTCAAAACACGTCCCATCATCATCCTACGTGGCGTGATGGGACGGATGTTAGGGATGACCATCCATGCATGGATGGTATGTACATAGCCATACGTCATGACCCATCGGGCGTGACGATTCAGTCTTGGGAGGTGGGGGTCTGCAGGGTATACACCCGCCACCCTCGACATTTCCTCCTCATTTCCAGCCTTCTCTTTTTCAGCTCTCTTTTGTCCTCTTCTCAGTGCTCCGCGGAGGTCGCGTCGGCTGCTAGGTTTTCCTACGTCGCCTGCTAGGGTTGAGGGCGTCGGCTCCTTCACCTGCGCGCGTCGGCCGCTGTTCGTAGATCATCCGCCGACGGTGAAAGGCCATCCGCCGACGCCATGGCAGCCTCCGAGAGTGGGTAAGTTGTCCAGTCGGCTATCCGCCGGCGCTCCCTTTCTTGAGTCTTTCATGTTTCCGTTTTCTCGCATGGGTTTGTCCCTCCCGTCGGCTGTCCGCCAACGCCACCCCTTCTTTTGTCCTTCATGTTTTGTGTTCTCTCGCATGGGTTTGTTCCTCCCATCGGCTGACCGCCGACGCCACCCCTTCTTGAGTCCTTCAATTTTCTATTTTCTCACATGGGTTTTCCCCCCCGTCGGCTGTCCGCCAATGTAGGGTTTCTGATTTGGGTTTATCCCCCTCGTCGGCTGTCCGCCGATGGGGAGGGAGTGTCCATCCCCCCCGTCGGCTGTCCGCGGATGGAGTGAGAATGTGAAGGTCTAATCTTGTGATTCTGATTTTGCAGGGCGATGGTCGACCTTACCGCAAAACCAAATGGGTTACGGTGGCTCTGTGACAAGGTTGTTGATCCTGAAGGAAGAATACAAGCACGGGGCTTGAAACCGAGGGTGACATTCCTTGCTGATTCGAAGATAACGGAGTGGGGCATCACCTAGCATGACACTCCCACATCACTGGGCTTCGTGACCAAAATAGGTTAGAAGCAAATGGCGGGTGGACCAAGATTTGAGTTTTTTTGGAGCCAGGGAATGCAAGGATAAGGACAACGTGTGCTTGGTGTTTGCATCGGTTCCTGTCGCGGAGGGCACTCCAGCGGACTGCTTCGCGGTTGTAATTCCGGCTAAGAAGTGCATGGACAGCTTGTGCTCCAAGGAAGTACAGGAAGCGGTTCCTTGGCGCAGGGGCGAGAACACAGAAATGAAAAGTGACGACATACTCGACGTGATTGATACGCTCGGGGCAAAGTGATGGAAGAGAAGACGAAGAGCTCGATTAAGCCTTCACCAAAGAAAAGAGGCGGCCGCAAGTCTGTTGTAGAAGCAGGCACTGGTACAGTCACTCCCGAGACCGGAGAGACACAGGCGACAGGGGAGTCATCGAGAAAGAAGAAGGGAAAGGCAGCGGCTGCTGAGGGCGAGGGTGGGAGACAGAAGAGAGGTGGGAAGAAGGAAGAGAAAAAGCAGACCGTCGCGGAAGCTCTCATGCTTGCAATCAATCTCACTTCGAAAACAAAGGACACCGACGTCCTTGCTATGTACCAGACGTTGGAGGAGGGACTTGGGCACTGCTTCTCCAACGGGCAACGTGCCCTTCCTTGTCAGATTCCATATAACAGGATACACATAGCTCCCGACGAATTTAAGTACAGAGCGATATTCAGGAAGAGGCAGGATCAGATAAGTCTTTTCTACAAAGGACTTGGAGCAATCCGGAAGAAGCCCGAGCTGTACTGCCTTCCTATGAGTGGTGACCCCAGAGTAAAGGATCCAGTGACGGGCGAGATTATTAAGCTTAAAGGCTTGGAAGGACTTCTTAGACCTTTGCCAGCCCTAAATATCAAGTATTCACTTAGACAGGATGACGACACAGATAAGCTGGTACCTTGGTATGAAGATGAGGGCATCCACTGGTACATAATTGAGGGCCAGCACACATTTGAGGCTTGTCGAGAACTGGGAGAGAAGGAACCACTGGACTTTCCTATGCGGCAGTATTACCTTAACCACGATATCATTCCTGTATATGCTGATAACAAGGATACCCTCATTAAGGTCTCTAACGCATTAAACATCGAGGTGAAGGATAAAGTCGCCGAAGTAAGTTTTAGGTCCCAGCTGGAGAAGATGCGCGCCAAATGGATCGAGAGGGGGAGGATCGAGAAGAAAGATGACTACAGCGCATGGAAGGTAATTCACATCTTCCACTTTTCCTGTTGTTTCCATGTAGTTGAAAGTCGTCGGCGGCCCGCCGACGCTCAGGTGGTTTTCCGTATTGTAATTGTGGGATTTATTTATCGATTTCATTTTCTTCTTCCTTGCAGGAATTCTGCAAGGAGTACCTCAGTCCGATTCTCGGAAAGTCCTCTACGTCCCAAACCTTCAAGCTGCCCTTAGTCTTCGTGTCTGACGAAACATACAACGAGTGGCAACTGGTGTTCGACGCCTGGGAGGAGGGGAGGATCATCGGGGAGGACGGTTTAAAACCAGGATTTCTCCTAAAGCCAGCCCGCCGGGACATAACACTCAACGACATGCAGTACGTGATCGGTCTTCGGGACCACGAATGCAAGAGGCTGGCCAAGGAAGTTCTGGACCATAAAGTGTACCTCAAGGTCACTAGGAAAGAGGTGGTTCAACGGGACGCAATATCATTGGAGAATTGGTGTTTTCATGTGAAGTACGAATATGTTGTCAAAAACGAGCTCATGTGCATTTACAGGAGCTTCGCACTTAAGAAACCAGGGACTAGGAAGTATATTGAGTGGAGCTTGGATGACTGGAATTCCCTTCAAGTCGAGAAGGGGTTCAATGATACGATGATTAGTAATATTCGGGCTGACTTGGAAGATAGTCCTGAGGGGAAAGAGTGGCTTAAGGGACGGAATCATCCGCTCACGCCGTCGCACGGGCCAACACCCGAATTCTTCAAAGACATTGTGCAGAAGTACTGGAAGTCGGATGTGGACCAGTCTTCGCAGTCGTCTGTACTGTTCGATGCCCGGATTGCACAGGACCTGGGTGAAGTGTGCACAGCTCTTGACGTTCGAGGAGCGTTCTCCTTCAACAAGGCGCACTATGAGATGTTCGTAGTCTTTGGCTACGATCCAGCGGGAAAGGAGATGCCGAACTTGCGACAACAACACGTTCTAACTGTCGCTGACAGGATTCACCGTGAGGTGGAGGAGGAGGTCATTCAGGTGGATGGGGAGGGAGATACAATTAAGGTGAATAAGCTTGTCACCCCATCCTTGTGGCTACTCGATGATGATTCCAATTACATTCTTCAAGGCGTGTCAAGTCTGACGGGTAGTTCGTGGACGGTGCATACTATACAATACTTCCCTGATAGTTCCGCCGGGTTTCAAAGGAGTTCTCTCATTAACTCTAGACCCAAGGTTCATGTGTCCGTTATGTATCCAAAAACAACGCCTGGGGATGCATGGAATACCTTCTCGGACTTCACTAGTTTGAAACGTCCGCTTCCTCCCTATGTGGACGAAGGAGAAGATGGTCTTGGGGAGGATTGGTCTAATGGAGACTGCCACGCTAGTTACTCTTTCCTCCAATCTCTTCTGGAGAAAGCGATGCAGTTTGAGGACGTTCGGGTGATCAATTGCTGGGGAGGGGGGAACGTCACGGCCCTCGCTCTGGTAAGTCACTGCTGTCTCTTCTGGTGCCTTCGCTGTTTGCTCACCGATCGTCGGCAGGCAGCCGATGCTCATTGCATCCTTCGTGTTTCTTGGGTACAAGATTTCCTTAACCGTTTCGTCTTGTTCTTCTGCAGAAAAACCATTTGACTGTAATTGAGATCGTGCGTACCGAGGAAGAGAGATACAAAGCGCACTGTCAGGTTCGGAATATGACGTTCATTCCGAGCGTTAATAACGTGCCCGTCGAAGCTCCAGTTTAGACCACGCAGTCTGGGGCCGGGCCGTCTGTCCCCGCCTCTGCTAGAGGCAGGACTGGCACTCTCACGGCTGCCGACTTGAGTGTGAATGCGGAGGAGGCCCATTTGGTCGGGAAGGGTGGATGTATGGGTTCGGGGAAGACTGCGGGGGTTCCGTCACAGAATTTCCGGGACTCCGACGACGACGTCGACGAGGACCCACCAGATGTACCAGACCCAGACATTGAAGATAAAGCTTACCTTCCAACTGGAGATGCTGAAGAACAGCCAAGAAACGAGGACGACCAAGCTGAGGCTCGCATTCCAACTAGGGATGCAGTGGTAGAGGAGAAATACACGGAGTACTTAATCTATGAACTTAAACCCGACGTGGTACCACTGGAAGAATCGAATCCTCGTTACCTGAACCCACCGCTGTCGCAAGTTACAGGGGAGCAAGGAACTGACTCCCTCAGCTTTGGTAATAATTCTCCTACAATACATGAGTAGGAGACTCCTCTCGCCGAGCCAGAACGTGACCTAGACCACGCGGGGCCTCCAAAGAAGATGCAGGTTCCTCTAGCATCGAGGCCTGACGATGAAGTGGTTCTCCGTGTCGAGAAGCCAATCGAGGAGCCTGCAGTGAGCATTGAAGGGCCTCTTCCTCCTGCTGCCGTAGGCGGGCAGCCGACGGCAGACGAGCAAACCTCATCTAACCCCTCTGCCAAGTCCAAGTTGATAGGGAAGTCAATCGCATTCGTCACTCAGGGTGTGAAGGGCGCAATTCGATGATTGGCCCGGATGAGAACCCTCTGGGTAGGACACGAGCATTGAAGAGAAGTAAGACCGATGGTACTGCTCAGGATTCCTCTCTTGTGGGTAACTTATCGCGTGATTCCTCAGGGGTTCACGAAGGGGAGGAGTCTTCTAGGAAGGGCAAACGGAAGGCTGCTTCGAAGAAGACTTCCTCCAAGAAGGGCACATCTGGGGAACAGCTCATGAGTCCCAAGAATGTGGACGCTCCAGAGGATGTTCTGTCACCTCTGCGGGCATCCAAACGGGAGCCTAGGTTGAAGAAGCACAAAGGTGGAGGTCAGTAAGTCAGGCGGTGGCCTAGTCCATCTTTTTAATGCCTGCATTGATAATTTAGTGTAGTGATCGGGCGCTAGGATTGTGTTAGATGTTTGTACTGCCAAATATGAATAAATTTTCGGTAAATGCCAAGTTGTACGCTCTCCCTTTTTCCAAATAATGTTGCTTGCAAGTCGGCTGTCCGCCGACCGTCATCCTAACCGTCACGTTTGTCTTCTGCTTCGTTTTCTGTCACTCTAGAGTCCGCGGACAAGGAAGTCCATGGAAAACTTCACAAAGACAGACCTTGTGCAGTTCTGGAGCAGGGACCTCCACCTCTGAATCCACTTCACATAGCCGCGGAACAGGCTGGTACTCAGGTACACGATCCAGTGCTGAAGTACTTTCTGGTTCTGGATATTAACGGCCTGCTATTAGTCCAGACGAAGCAGGGCACTAGGTGGAATAGTAAACTTAGACCGGGTTTAGAGAAGTTCCTAAAGTTCTGCCTGGACAATTTCGAGGTGGTCTTCTGGAGCTGCGTTCAGGAAAAGAGGTTCGAGATTCTGTGGACAGTGTTGCAGCAGCGCTGTCCTCGTCTAGATGCCGAAGTGCGCTATAAGTTCGACCAGAGTTTCTGCGAGACTTGCGTTCATAAGGCTGGTAGGGAGTTTAATTTGAAGAGACTCCAGACCCTCTTTGACCTCGATGACAGGCTGAAGGGGACGGGGGCGTCTTCAATTAACACTCTCTTGGTTGATGATTCCCCTTATAAGAATGTCGCAAACACTCCTTGGAACGCTGTGCACCCTACACCATATACCTTCGAGTCGAAGGAGTCGGAAAATAAGAGGAATTATCTGCTTGGAGAATTGATTCCTTGGCTTACCAGTTTGAAAGAATCCAAACTCCCCGTGCCCGAGTACTGCCAGAAACACTCCGAATTCGGTCAGCGTCGTCTGTTTCCGCGATGAAGCTTATAGTCTCTTCTCTCCACACATTGATTGCCCTAAACGAAAGAGAACATAGTAGACGTAGAAACTGTTTTAGAGAACATGCACATGATTCAGTCGGCTGCCCGCCGATGGGATCTTCATGTATTTAGACTTTTACAGTAAATAAAGTTTTCCTCCTTTTAAATATATGAGAACGGAACTCAGTGTCGAGACTGTGTATTCTGTCGTGGGTGTCTTATTGTATCTCCTATTGTACACTACAGCAAGTATGAATTGTGAGCACGCGGTTGATCACCCATGTTTTCTTGGAATTTTTCCTTCATTGTTCAGGAGTCACTGGAGGATGACGCTGAAATTGAAGTGCACCAGGGACCTTCCCTTCTTAGTACGCTCTTGGAGCAGTACCCAACATCTCCTGATGGTGATGCTCACAAAGAAGAGTCTCCCGGAGCGGAAGCCGAGAATGAAAGTGATGGGGAGGACGAGTACGACTATCCAGTCGGCGGGCCGCCGACGCTGTCTGCTGCACATAGCTCCGGCCGGTGTGCTATGGATTCCACCTCATTCGTCGAGACCAACGTTGCGATCCCGCGCACCGGTTCCTCGCGCGATGATTCCGTCAGTGTTAGCACTGATATTATTGCGCATAATATTGACGTACCTCTCCAACGATACTACCTTGTCCTTGACATTAAGGGATTGCTCATCGCGGAGCACCACGGGTATATTGGTGATGACCTGAAGACAAAAATTCATATCCGGGCTAGACCAGGACTTCTTTCATTTCTAGAGTTCTGCACGGCGAATTTCGAGGTAGTCTTTTGGTCCACAGTTTCTAAAAAGAATCTCGATCGTCACTACCAGAAGCTGTTAGCCATTCATCCTTTGCTCAGGAGCAATTACAGACGCCTTCCAGGATACTGGTGTGATATCTCGACAAGAAATAATTCAAATGGAAAACGGGAGTACTTGTTGAAGCGCTTGGATAGACTTTTCTGCGACACTAGGCTACTGGCTCGATCAAGCGCCAGTGTCAAGAATACCCTACTGGTAGACGACCGGCCTTATAGGAATGTACTTAATCATCCATTTAGCGCTGTCCATCCTAATTCTTTTTTCTGGAACTCTGCAGAGTGCAAAGAACCTCACTCCACCCGCAATTCCTATTTAACTAGGGTAGTTACACCATTCCTTGCAGGACTTAAGCAGTCTGGATTGGATGTCCAGGAGTATTGTAGGAAGAATTCTAGCGTGGGAAAGCCACGTCTTTTTCCTGAATCTCGCAAATACCAGAAGTATAGGGAGGTTATTCCTTCTCATGCATGCGGGTTTGACGTCCCGGGTAATCCTGGATCTTGGTTTGTGAATTTACCTTGTCCTCCGGAGGCCCCTGGTAGTTCCATCGTCGGCGGGCAGCCGACTGATTAGAGCCCATACCAGCGGCGCCACTTGTTTTAAAAGTCACATATGATACTCTACACTCTTTAGTTTAATACGCTAAGACTGTTCCCTTTCTTAACTTCCCTGCACCACACAATTGTTTCTAGTGCTGCAGTTCGGTACTTCTTTTTGTAGATCCATGCATGACATTTCCCTTGCTGCACATTTACCTTTGAGGTTTCTTCAATGCATCGTTTTGTCGGCGGGTCGCCGACGACTTTGAATATAGTCCATTTCTTTCATATACTTTGTCCTGTTCCTTGATTTCCTTCACAGATTGCATTTCATATTCTTCAGGGTTCCTCGTTTTATTTCAAATGCCTTCACGGTCCACCCCATCATGTCAAGAAATGTATTGTCCTATGCGTCAATGGCCTTCTTTGCTATGTGGATCCCAGGATAGAGGCTTTGCCATGGGATACGCATCGGAATGTAGTGAAGCGCCCTGGTTTGAAGAAGCTTTTCGACATGCTTTTCTTGCATTTCCATGTTGGTCTGTGGTTGAAGATGCCCTTGGGAGAACTGAAGCCTTTACTCACACATATTCTGCCGGCCGGTGTAATGGAGAGGCTGTCCTTCGTGTATAGCAGAAGTGACCTTATCGACCGTGAGAATTTCCCCTGGAGTTATAAGACGTTAGGTCAAGTTTGCTCCAAGGTACAGTCTAGAAACGTCTGCAAACTAGATCAGGTGCTATTTGTAGATGTTCACTCGAGGTCATTGAGGAGGACACCAAACTGTATGTGCTACATTCCTTGGCCTTTTCAGGGTCATCTAAACTTTCCGAACGATGACGGCGTTATACCTAACATTGCTACAGATATCCTTCCTCTGGTATATCCCTTGCACAAGTTCGGATCTGTACCGGAGTATATGGCGCAGGCGTGTAGGCCAGGGCAAGTGCACTGGGCAATTGAAGCTGCGAGAAAGTTTGGACGTTCACGAGTGGACTGGACTGAAGTTTGCTGGGACTGAGTTAGGCGGACTTTTTCGCCTACAACTTGCACTTCTTCCCTCCTCCTGACCAACAGAACACCTTCCATCGGCTGCCCGCCGACTTGGTCGATCCGTTTGTGCGGCCTTCAAATATATGATTTACTCATTGACCTTACGGCTATGCTTTCAGGGAAAATAGTTCCCCGAGTAGGTTATAATGTGATAGGATTTACGTCAACTTGGTACATAGTGGTGGATGTAGACTTAATGTTGTAGGACTTAATGACTCAAAGTGCTACGGGACTAGTTAGTTTAGCGTGTTCTATTATCGGCGGGTTGCCGACTCTGTATTGTACATTTCATTACTTGAATCAACATGATATTCTTTAAAGTATTCATTGTAACTCTTATTCTGCATCATATGTCGCAATCTTCGGGTTCATATATCCATCACCGGCAAATTCCGCCCATGCACATCTCGATGTCCAGTTTTGCATTCCATATTCTGTGGTATTCATGTACAATGACAGTGTTCATCTGTGGTCTCCATCCATCGGCGGTCCGCTGAGTTCGCATTGGTCATTTTTGAATTCTGGACTTTTTTTTGTCCAGAATTACCTAAATATCCCTTTTACCCTAAAAATCTTATTTGAAGAGACAATAATTTCTTTTAAAACCGATTAAAAAACTTACCTATTGCAGCGTAAAGCACACGGTAAATTGGAGCTCTAAAGCAGATGGTATCCCCAATGACAACGCCCATGCCAAATCTCTTGTCGGGTCCAACAGCTAGATTTTTGGAAGCTTAATTTGGGGAAACGTCTTACAAGAGCAGCCAAGTTGTTTGCCTCGTAAATAGCCCCATGCATAATGGACTAGTAAATTCGTGTGAGCCTAGAGCCTGGAGCGTGAGCCCTAAGCAGTAGCGACTTGTTCTCATCGGCGAGAGTGCTAAGCTATTTCGGGTTTCCTCCATCTTGCAACATCAACTAAAAGGGTTGGATCCGACAGCCCTTTTTTCAAATGGTGATGCACGGTGGAAAGCACATATGAGACCCTTGAGGTATCCGAGTTTAGTGTATATCAAATGTTTTTGGAAGATGACCAGCGCATGGGAGGGGGGTGTATGAGCAAGCGGCTTGATTTTAAACTTGTGCTGCAGCCGAAGGTTCAACGCAAACATTTTATTAATGTATAGATGATTGTTCTATTATACACATAGAAACCATATTAATGGTTAATATAGATTGAATTATGTTGGAAAAATTGAAGGCTATAACACATGCGAAGAAGTATATGTAAACAGTGACTTGAACCAACGGCCCCGTATTGAAATTGATTAAGATACATATATGTTTTGTCAATCCAATTACTAATATTGAAAGCAGTTAACTTTCTTGATGTCTAATTTTTTGGTATCAATTGCACTTGAAGATATGTTTGCAAAAATAATACAAATAACATACAACATTAAGAAAGATTAAATGAAGCACTTTCTATTTGAAAATACCCATAGGAGATATACATATATTTGTTAATTAAGAAAATCATGAGATAATGTGAATGCATAGAAATATATGTAGTACCAATAGAATACAGTAGACATAATACTAACAAAAAGGAGAAAAGCCTAGTATACTACTCTCAGTCGCTATCGCTAAGCCAAATTACACTATGAGCCGAATTCTCCGCTAGAGAAGGTATCTCTACACAAACTAAGTCTTCACCAATGCTGTCAAGCCATTCGGTCATGTCTCCAGTCTCTCGGTCTACGATTGGGCCATCTGCTGGCTCAATCCATGCCTGATTGTTAGAAATCATCATCTCCGCCTAAGGGGGGAGACCACCTTCAAACATCGAGAGAGAAAATGCAACGGTATTTCCATCCAACCCATTAACAACAAAGTTAAGATCCTCTGAATTATAAGAGGATTCAGTAATCTCACCCCCTCCAAGTGAATATTCTAGGATCTCCAATGCCATAGAACTTAAAGTAGCCAAGAATGCTGGCTCTAGTGAAATTGTGCATATATTAGAAGAACGAAATTGAGTTATTCTACCAACAAAGAATCAAAAGGCATTTTGATAAGTTTGCAATGATAAAATAGTGAATTGAAGTCTAAATATCTCACGTTGGCTTCTTGGTCTCTTGGTTCTCATGTTCAGTTGGGTTGCTTGGCAACTCCAAACCAGCTGGTGCACGCTAGACCTCGAAATCCAGGCGAGCAACTCGACGGGCGAAAGCCTCATCAGCTGCTCCAATGCTGAGCTGCTCCCTCTTGGATCTAGTGAGGACCATTGCTCCTTCAAAGCGAAAGACTGAGGAGAGATGAGTGACTTGAGAGATGTCCTCAAGAATCACTACGGGTACCTCACTAACTTTGATCGGGAATGGAATTGCTAAACAACCAAGCAGAAACTCGTGCAACGGAAGCTTACCCTGACTAAATCAACCTCCTTGTCGAGATATTTTCAAGAGTCACTAGAGCTACCTTCTTTTCTTCGACAAAGGACCAGAACTTGATACCACTCAGCCAATCCTCAATCAACGCGTGAGTCAACAATCCGTTCATGTACACGCATCTCCCGACAGCAAGGAGCAGGCGCTTTTCTTCTCACCAAAATCCGACAACACCTCAGAACAAGGTAGACACTCACTTCGTCCCAGTCGATACCGCCTGATCTGATATGCAGGTGCAACAAGCACGTCCGTGTCAACCAGTAGACCCACTGCCCTCAGCGTAATTCTCCAAAATCGAGCAACTCTCAAAACACCTCCTTGACTAGGCTCTGAGCCGAATCCTTACAGTGAGCAGCAGCCTCTCCACCTTGAGCTGGTCTTTCAACCTCATAGCAAGCAGGAACCTCTCGAACACCTACTTACAACTTATCAATATTGTACGAACCAACAGCTTCCAAATTCTCGTCCCTATGCTAACTGCTACATCACGAGCGTGCAAATGGCATGACCTCCTAGCTCGTACCTCACAGCACACACCAACTAATCTCACAATTGAAGCTCTTATTCTCACAAGCCATCACACACATACTGCCCGTGTTCACATGTTTAGAGAGCACGGCTTCTACAAACAGTCATCAGAGCGTTCATTGAGTACTTATCTGCCTAACTCCAATGTCTATCTAACTCCATGCCTCAGTACATTGACCGCAGCCCTTGGCAACCCCTGACCTTCGACTTCAATCTTCGGCACCGCCACACATATAATTTCAGACTCATAGCAGCTCGGCGCGGAGTTAATTGCGCGGTACTGTGGGGCCGAGGAGACCGTTCAAATTCCACGAGCACCTACCACGTCTTTTTTTAAATGAATAAAGAGTGACCTATTTGACTAGCCACGTGGCATTTCGGGGGCGGAATGGGAGGCGGGGCCAGGGGGCAAGTGGGCGGGGAGAGTTCGGATGGCCTTGCCTTGGCTTGATGGTCCATTTCCGCCGGAAGTTGGTGATGGTAAAATTCAGTTGTAGGATCCGACAGCCCAATTTTGCAAGGGACCTACATGGGGGAAAGCCATGCTGCTACCTTCGTGATATCCAAGGCCCCGATTTATGCCCTCACGATACTCATTTTTTTGTAAAAATTGGGTATCAATTCAAACCATGGAATGATGGAGAATCCATATTTAAATCTCTCGTAACTTGAAGCATGGTTCGATTTCCTCGAAGGGCACTTGCGGCCTTCCACTAAATTCCTATCTTAGCAAGTTTTCTGTGGCTACTAAATTGTAAGTTGAGAAGTACTTTTTTAAAACGTTTTAATACCGCATAAGTTCAAGATAAATGCTAAAGAAGAAGTTAAACACTAAGCATGCGTTTGAAGAAAAGAAATGACCAAATCACCTCAACGACTAAGCTTGATGGTATTGTGATTATCCATGATCTACTTGATAATAATCCTTTCCCAAATCATAGATGTACGGTTTGTTTTAGAGGATTCTTTGTAAATGACATTCTTATAGAAGCTGAAGCCAGTAATTTAAAGAAAATAAATGACAATCTCATGTCGTGATGGTAAACTCAAAAATCAGCATGACCAAATATAGAATGTTAAGTACATATGAAGTATGCAAATATTCAAGATGAAAAAAAACATGGCCTCCGACCTTTGGTGCTGCGCTGCTCTGTAGCCGAGGTGCATGGTAAAATTAAAATTCAAATATCAGGTTAAAGCGAGTCATCATGCAAAACAAAGCGTTGGGGCTCCAGCATAGCTCATGGGCTCGGCACGGGCCGTGGCACACACTCTCAACCTAATTCCAAATTCCAAGAGCACCGTCCTTGTCCTATAGGTAATGCTGATCAGGTGGCTTGGTAAAGTGGCCACGCGGCATGGATGTGATGGAGGGGGAATATTTGGCGGGGCCCGGGGGCAAGTGGAAGGGGGAGTGTTCGGGTGGCCATTTCCGCCGGAAGTTGGTGATAGCAAAATTCAGCTGTAGGATCCGCCAGCCCAATTTTGCAAGGGACCTACACGGGGGTAAGCCATGGTGCTACCCGCGTGATATCCAAGCCCCCGGTTGATGCCCTTATGATACTCATTTTTTTGTAAGAATTGGGTATCAATTCAAACCATGGAATGATGGGGAATCTGTCCTTGGAGTCTAGTTGAACTAAAAAGAAACTATGGAATCAGAAAGTGAGTTTTATTAAGACATTCAACGATACATGAAACTTAGGTTAGGAACAAAGATGACTGAGCTACGCCTTCGGCAAGCTCTAGAAGAACACTTTCATAATCTCGAATCACATTTAGAATCTGCCGTTCTACAAATTTGTATATTCTCTACTTCAGCCTCAATATCAGCATAAGTAAGAACGCGGAGATAAAACTTATCTCTTCTGCCTTCGTCTGAAAATGGCGATAGTTGCTTTGCTAGGAACTGTGCCTCAGATTCGGCGTACGATGGAAGCCCATCTGATTGAGGAGATGGTACAATTTCTCGAACGCATCGACTGAGAACACTTTCCTTTGAAGGTGTGGAATAATATCTATGACACAGAACGAACATTTAAACGGAAGTATATATTACACTTGTAACAAACAATAAGAACACTACATTGCTTTATGCAAGCCATAATCAAAGACGCACTTGCAACGGTGTTGGTTTCTTGTACCGAGGCTTCACTTGGTAACCTAGCAGTGGATCTGCTATCTCTGGAAGTGTCTCTTTCTACCCCTCTTGCTCCTGGCTAGGGCCTGCTGATGCCTTCGGATCAGTTGTCGGAAGAGACAGAATCGGCGGTAACATCATTGGCCTCAGAACATTGTTGTAGATAACGGTGTCAACCTCCAAGGCCATAATGTGCCTTCCGCTATTACGACATGCCTTGATCGCGGACTTTGGAATAATCGATGAATGAGAATTCCTACTATCCCTTTTGGAACCGCAATCACAGTAGAGTCAAATATGCACTTGATGTAACATTACCTGTTGCAGCTGCTACATCAACGACCACATCCCCGCATCTGTTGTGGCTCGAATCAAAGATTCCATGAACAGAACGTCCTTCTCACAAGGACCACGCTAGGGGACTCTGTTGCACATGAGCTGATTCTCAAGGTTGACCCAGTTGAAGATGAGGTCGTTCCTCAAAACATCAATGCTCTTCTTCACAAATTCCGGTGAAGGCTCTCGGAATGTGAACCGCGACCTTCTGCCAGTACAGAGTGATACATGAAACTGGTTAGTGATGCCTTCGGGAATCGCTGGGGATGCCAGACACATCAACTGGCCACCAATCTAGGTCTTTTAGATCTCCACTTTATTATGCCACATGTTCTTCTCTATAAGAGCTTGTATCTCCTCATTGATGGGGTGGATGACAATCATCGCGCCATCGTCTTGAAGTATGTAAACCACTAGATCAAAGGCTCCTTCAACAAACATGGGATCTTTGGCATTCCAACATAGAATCTCCGTGGGCGGGTCGACACTCCTGGTACACGAAGCCCTCCGGTACATTAGCAATAATCAATTCAGCATACCCACGGTCCTTGACCAGCGCTCCCTTGAACTTCCTAGCTCAGACAGGAGTAACTCTTGCTACCCACTCCAAAACATCGGTATAAGGCTGTGGCCTAGAGGCTGGACCCATTGATGGATTAGCCTGCATCCATTGCTTGATAGACTGATCTGAAAAGTATTCCTGCATCCCCGATCCGCTTGAAGATGACGACATGGTTGGCTCCACTGCTTGATCCCAGCTTGAGAGCTCCATGGACCTTGTCTCTGACTGCGGCGAGTTGTCCTTCATGTGGCGTTTCTTCTAAGCAAATTCCTTCGCAACTGTGGTTCCCAATTTTGATACAAGGGGCCCTCGCTTTCGCTTCCTTGTTGAGCCTTCCTCGACCTGAGTGGATGTGGACACTGCTTGACGGACATTCTCCGGCTCTTTGATAGGAATGGTTTGCTCAGGCTCTTCATCCGCTTCCTTGCTCTGCTTCTCCTCTCCATCTCGTTTCTTTGGATGCTCCTCCTTGACATCCTTCTCCTCGGCTGTCACAAATGTCTTTGGACACTCTAGGTACCAGCAGCCCTCTTTCAAATGGCCACTATTGAAATTCTTCTGCTGAGTGGGTGTAAATATGAAATCTAGACTTGTGTTCTCCAACCAGTTCGCCCATGCAGGTAGTATTGTGTCAAAGATGCCGTGAGGAACGAGTTTCCTCTTGAACTATTGATACAATAGTCGCCTCCATGCCAAGTCCGTGCCTAGCTGTGCATTAAACGGTAATGACTTCAAGTATGGAGTGTTCCCTATAAAGAATGCCCTGTATGCCTTCTCCCAAAGCAAGATGCACCACTTCTAAAGGTAAAATGCCATGGGTTGTCGGATGGGCCGTCTTTTCGGCAGCACGGGTGATTGATCTCCAAAGTTCGGTTCCAAACATGCAATTGATGCGTCCTCCTGGCCAATGATACTCATCCAAGACTGACACTCCGCCTCGACCGTCTCTTTGAGCTAATTGAAAGTCAGAAATACAAATTAATACCTCATTGTATTAAGGCAAAATATATGTTACGAAAAGCTAATTTGAGAAACTTACATCTGCCCATAAAGCTACTCGATGAAGCCATTGTTCAAGTACATTCTCAAAACATAGTGAAGCAGTGAACTTCGTAGGCTTTGTCATGCTATTGCTGCCATTCCACCAACATAGCCACCTCACCATCGCCTTTGGAGAAGCTTCAGCCCTGGCAACATATTGCACCTTCTCAAACGTCATCTCAACCTTACTTGGGTGCATGTCATACTGCTGTCGGATCTATTTCAAAATCCCTTAATAATCACAAGTAATCAAAGCCATTTGAGCACGGATAACAACTTCCTAAACTTTACTACAAACCACTTCCTCCAAAACTAGAATGCCAAAAACTAGCTGTCGGATCCTACGGTCCTAATTTCAACCTCATGACATCTAGGAAACCACTCAATTGACTCAAGAAACAAACAAACTTCTAACCATTTCCTCCAAAATTAGAATGCCAAAAAATAGCTGTTGGATCCTACAGTCCTAATTCAATCTCATGACATCGAAGAAACCACAGAATTGACTCAAAGAGCAAACTAACTTCTAACTGTTTCGTCCAAAACTGGAATGCCTAGAAACAGCTGTCGGATCCTACAGTCCTAATTTCAATCTTATGACATCGAGGAAACCACAGAATTGACTCAAGAAGCAAACTAACTTCTAACCATTTCCTCCAAAACTAGAATGCGAAAAAACAGCTGCCGGATCCTATAGTCCTAATTTCAATCTCAAGACATCCAGGACACCACTGAATTGACTCCAAAAACAAACTAACTTCTAACCCATTTCTCCAATACTAGAATGCCAAAAATTGGCCGTTGCATTCCTACAGTCCTAATTTCAATCCCATGACATTGATGAAACCACAGAGTTGACTACTAAATTACACTAACTTTTAACCATTTCCTCCAAAACTAGGATGCCAAAAAAGAGCAGTTGGATCCTACAGTCCAAATATCAATCTCATGACATCGAGGAAACCATTGAATTCACTAAGGACACAAACTAACTTCTAACCATTTCCTCTAAAACTAGAATGCCAAAAAACTGCTGTCGGATCCTTGAGTCCTTATTTCAATCTTATGACATGAAAGAATACACAAATTCATATCTAGTTAGGCAAATACACGTGGGGATATTAGAGAGGACCACATGGTCAACTATTACAGCATTATGTGTGGCTCTGATGAAAGTCTATATTCTACATCTGAATGTAGACTTTCCTGATTCATGAATTCCTTTCCGAGGAGGGGATTGGCCACGGCTTGCTTCTTGTTGAACTTTGTCTGCAGTGTTTTCCGTGCTTCCTTCATTGCCTTGTCGACAACGGCTTTCATCTCCGCACTGGTATCCTCACCGGGGTGATCTATGATACATAGTTGTGTTGTTTCCTCACCAATTCGAGCTAGTGATGCCTAAATTCCAGTTAGGAAACATATAAATTACTATGAAATATAGACTCGTCATAATTGATCATTTACACATTACTTGTAGGATTCAAATCAGCCAGGATTTAACAATTTCCAAATTCAAGTTTCCAATTTGTAATTGAACCCAAAACACCTCACTTACTTGTTGATGGCGTGCATTGCCGTGAGGAGTGCCTTGCGGCTTCCCTTCACGTCAAGCACTATGCAGTCAGGCCTACCGTTCCTCATAGCCCACTCAAGATTGTTCGAATGCTCTTCCTCGATATATCCCTTCCAAGCACAAGTACAGTGATTCCCATCGAAGACATAGAACATCCTCTTCGAAAGAGCCTGCATCTCCTTGTGCTTGGCTAGCTCCTTCTTAGATGCTTCGTCTAACGCCAACCATACTGGACACCAATCTGCCTTCGTCTCCTTAGTAACATACGTTGTTTCGCCATTGTCGAATGTGTCAGCTACATAGAATGCAGCTGAGCTCGGTCGTATGCCATTATAGAATTCGCCTTGCAACTTCAGTACATCACTGGCCATCGCAAGACGAACGAATTCGCAAGGCAATAAACGACACAACAGAATACAAAGCATAGAGAACTCGTCAGGCTTCCTCCGCATCTTCAGAATCGAGCCATACGAATCCGGCTTCATCTCTCCTTCCAAATCTGCCTACACGCTTTCGAAATTGTGATCTTCGCAGCTACCTCCTGTGAGATCTCCTCAGGTTCTGTGCCTCCACTCGCCGAAACTCCGACCCCGCAAACTCCCTCCTCAACCTCATCATTGTCGCTTGTAACAACCCTTTTATTGGCTCCGGCAGCCGCTCTTGAAGAAACCCTAGAACCTCCAAACCGCAGATTGTCCTCCTCCTCTGCCTCTTGCTCTGACCCTTCCATTTTTGCATCCACATTGCTTGGCAGAAAACGTGGCTATTCGTTCATTTGCGTCTCCATATCGCTTATCTCGTCCAGAACATCGCGGATACCTCCCGAAACTTCGTCCGCCATAAAGCTCTCAGGAGCTCCCTGAACCTGCAAAATTTACAGAACGTCCCTCAATTTTATCTGAACCACTCCAATGCTTGACATCAAACCACTCACAATAGTCCAGATCTATCACTTTGTGTACGATACTGGTTAATTATGAAGGAGATTATTCAGTCTATTCTACCTCCTTCTACTAACACCGAATCTTATGCATTCATATCCGAGCGTAATCATTTCAATCTCTTGCATAAAATGCTGTCATATCCCTACAACAAAGTCAATCAAATTTGCATCTCTAAGCTCTCAAACAATCGCATCGAAAAGCTCCGCAACCATGAGAACCTGCAGCCGCAAGTACAAAGATCATCATGCCTAGCCTCTGGACCCACATACCTGATCGTACACCCTTCCTCCACCTGACCAAACTGCCGCACCTACGAAAAACCCAACCCAAACTCTTGCATCCAACAATTCTGTATTTCCGGTCGGCCACAACGCACAAACTCTCGCCTAGACCTGGATCCACGCACTCACTGAAATCACTTGACACAAGCACCGCGCATCACACTCACCAAAATATTTGCATACTCACATCACATACTCGCCTCACCTTTGACACAATCACCGACACATTCACTTCCTAACCTCACAAACTCGCCTTCACCTCGCAGCCACTCCTCCCCACACACTCACGAAAAGACTAAGAAGGTGACCTCACACCTTTTTTATTCCCCGGAGGTCGCGACCGCACCTACTTCCACCCACTACTTCAATCGACACCTCTCATTCTATCCATTAACGAAAATATGGGGTCTGCAATGGGCCTTTGGTTGGGAGTCGTGCCTCAAAATTTGGCCATGCCCGTGCACTTTACCTGCTGGCCATGCCCGTGCACTTTACCTGCTCTCCATACCCTTCTACTTCTCCATACGATTGTCCCATACCGGGTTGGACGACGAGCTGTACATCAGCAGTGACAAAGGGTACCAAGTCAAAGATACAGTGAGACTCATCACATGATACTCAGTACGCTTCATCTTGTTTCTATCTAGCAACTTCACCATAACGTCACTGGCGCAGCTTCCAAATGTCAGGTCCCACGGGTATGAGAGTAGAATCTCCAATTCCCAAATTATGACGGTTGCATAGTAAAGCCAATTAAATACACGTCTTTCACAGTTGTTACTAGGCTTTAAATGCAAGGCTCCATACCCAACGTACAGCGTGATTGTATGAAGTGATGCTGAAGTTGTCTAATGGTGGTTGAGGCGCTTCATAGTCACTCTTTTGTCCATCTTGAGGAACGCTCTTCTCTGACCACTCCCCTCACTTCGTTTTGCGATATGGCTTTAATTTGTGCCGATGGTCACCTTATTCCCCTTCACGTCCCATGTAATGACGAGGGTGTAGGATCAGTTGAGGCTGCACTATTGAGCGTGCGATTCAACCTCATCGTAGAGTCCCTACATCTAGAGGAGGAAGTCTATGATGTCCATGGTCACATAAGTCACACAATCTATCAGATGCCCATCCGTAATGCTTAGGGTCGAGTGTGGCTCATAGAGGCCAGGAAGTATGTGGTCTGTGGTTTGACGCCTAATTTGGAAGCAACATCTAGAGAGATTCTAACACCCGGTCGTTCAGCTCCTTCTACAGTAGACACATTAGTGAAGCCAAAGATTCGTATCCTAAACGATAGCGAGCGTGAACCTCCCTCCCCTCTGTCCACGCCCAAGTTGGTTGCAACTAAAGAGAGCGTGATCACCTGCTTGAAACGGCTGTCTTCCCGACCTGGAGCGAAGAGTTTGTTGTCTAAAATAGATTATTCAAACGTCCAGACGCTGAAGGTCCCTGTCTTGCCGGCCCAATACAATGGAGACGTCGTCTACGAGCTTCCACAAATTCCTCGAAGCTCAAGACCGACTCCATCAAAGCTCATGGTGGGGATGGACAAGAAGTTCGACGCGCACCCCTGGTGTTAGACAAAGACTTCAAATATCGCCAGCACTATGGATTTGACATTTCGTTACTCTGTTTGTGCAGGACATTTGCAGTGCATGAATCCTCACTGCGACTTCTTCAATCGGAGGCCTAGGGCGACAGAATTCAATGAGACCAATTGGTCTGGATACTCGGCTCATCCCTTCAGCATTGGGGGTTGTCCTCCGCTAAAGTCCACTCTGCTGTGCAAGATTTGCAACGTCCCACCAACCTTCTTGGCTTCTTGTCCGGCAAAAGTGTACTAAGTTTTTGGCAAGGAGGACATGACGCGTGCATATGTTTACATAGGTTTCCATGACCACCCGGTTGGAGATGGAGAATGCCGCGAGTCTACGGTGAAGATTGAGAACCTTGTTGAGGATGCGGTTCAGAAGAACCCAACCGCGAAACCATACGCTATAGCACTTGAAGCCGCCAAGCACTTCCTCGGCGAGTTCCTCCTCACCTCCAAAGGCGAGACACGGACAATTCTAAATGAAGATGAGCTCCTCAAAGTCATGAAGAAGTTCTATTCCCTAAGCTCCCTTAGCATCACCAAAAATATGATTTCAACGTTCAAAGAACACGCCAATAAGGGCGTGATGGACGGCATAGCATTGCTTAGGGGCTGTAGCAATAGGGAGTACATCCACCAGAACAAGTTTCCTAGGCAAGGTAAGGAGGGCAACAAGGTCTTTGTATTTAAGATGTCCGTGGAGGGTCCGGGGTCTGGAGTGGACCTTGTAAGGCGCATGCAGCCCTTTGGTGATTTGCACGACGCTTGGATTATGTTTGACCATGTAAAGCGCACCAAGAATTGGACGACAATGGCCTGTCACGTGTATGATTCCCAGTATTGCAGGGTCATTCCCATCGCCGTATCCAATATGCATTCAGAGGATGAGAGGGCTCAGAGCATGCTCTGGCATGGATTGAATGGTGTGATGGCAGATCACAATATCATGAATGTCAACTTCAAGGCTTCATGGCGGACAGTGCGCAAGCAAACTGGCGGGCCGTTCGAGTCATCTATGGGAGTGGAGACTTGAACATCGAGATGGCTGATCGCGAGAGAACATGCCTATTTCATTGGGCGCAATCACTGAAGAAACACACAGAGGCTTACATATCAGGGGCTCATCTTCAGTCACAGCACTATACCCTATGTAGGCAATACCAAGATGCGAAGACCAAGGATGATGCTGAAATCTGATACCATGCGATTCAAGGTTGGTGGACCTCCACCCGAGCCACCACCAAAGATGGGCTTTGCCCTCTCGACCTAAAGCTTGCCTTTTGGCAATTCTGTTACAGCCAATGGGGTGGTTATATGCACCTTGTAAGTTTTTGCTCTAATTTTGGGACCTTCTTATTGATTTGAGATCAAATCAATTTTAGGACCTTCTTATTGATTTGTGACCATGAAATAGGACTCCATGTCATAAGATTGGCATTAGGACTATAGGATCTGACAGCTCTTTTTTAGCTTCTTAGTTTTGGAGGAAATGGTTTGTGCTTCATGTTGTTCTTCATTCAATTTAGTGGTTTCCTCAATGTTATGAGATTGAAATTAGGACTGTAGAATCCAACAGCTGTTTTTTAGCATTTTAGGATTGGAGGAAAGGGTTTGTAGTTTATGTTGTTCTTCATTCAATTCAGTGGTTTCTTCCATCTCATTCCATGCAGATTGAGACTGTAGGATCCGACAGCTGTTTTGTAGCATTTCATGGTCACAAGTGCTTAAATTTCATGGTCACTTATGATTGTAGAATTTGTCAGACGGTGAGAAGGATGAGATGCCCTCGTGCACTTTAGCAGAGACTGTGCTCCACAAGTGGCTGCAACAATCTGGCAATTGCTGTGAGGACGTCTTTGTGGCCACTGTGGATGATTATGTACGTGCATTTATGCAAATCATGAACTACAGTGGATACCTTTGTGGCGAGACTCTTGATAGGGGACCGTCCAAAGAAGAGCTGCGACTTAGGCGTGCACAGAAGTCTCGAGACCCCAAGCGCATTGCAAAGGCAACGGAGCATTTTCTTGATGCACCAACACTGCTCTCTCGACAGCCTCACCTCGAAGGAGAAGAAATCTTTGGCTCCACGAAGCATAGGCTCGACCAACCAATCAGTAGCCAATTTGAATCACATCGCCCCGACAAAATGAATTTCTCGGAACCTCGCGTGAGCACTAGATCCACTCGATGTCAACCAAAGGCATGCTCGACGCTGAGGTGGCGCCCACCTGGCCACCTCTTGAGGCGATGGCGTCCGTCAATCGGCATCATGTTACAGCTGTCGAAGAAACCGAGGTGGACAACTTGAAGTGGCACATTGTTCGAATGCTCAAGAAATGCGCCAAAGCATGTTTCGCACTGCAGACCAAAACAAATAAGAAGTGCAAGGCTCGCGTTGTACGGGGGAATAGGGCAACCGCAGTACCCTGCTATTGGAGAAGGATGGAAGACTACAAGTACGACAAATTAATTTGCATGCAATGACAACATTCAGCGCTGTGTTGGAGGTGCTAGCCAGAAATATGTCCGCTCTAGGCCTTCTTTCCTAGCCGTCTGACCAATGAAGCATGGAACACGCCTCACAAAAAGGGAGATTCTGGACTTTGAACCAGCAGGTTTCAAATTGCCTCAACGCTGAGAGCTACCAACGGATCACATCTTTGAGGACGCCTCTCTTAATTCGAAGCGACCGCTTCTGGACTTGTCTCACCTTGATGTCCCGGCTGATCCAGAGATCTATCCTACCGTTCGAGGCGGATTCAAGATTCAACGTTGCAATCGAGCTCCACGCACCAAGCATGAGAACAATTGGGCATCCTCCCTCCTCCTTTCGATTCCGATCAAATCAGTAATGTTGATTCCAAGCCCAAGATTTGGCTGCATCATCAACCTTCTTTCGGAGACAGTTGCGGAGACTCGGTCCCACAAGATTACCATTGGTCCACAGCCAGGTTGCACTTGCCCATACTTTACGCAAATGGCCGTCAAGTCCCTTGGTAAACGCCCCCCTTGGGTCCCCTGCAAGCACCTTTATCACATTTACAAAGCCATTTGCAGCCTTGATTAGTCTGAGGACACCTTCATTCATGCTCCAACCTTAAGCTCCAATGAGGTCAAGACTATCCTTGAGAGCGGGCATCTACAGTACATTATAAATTAGTTTGGAGTTTGCTCTGACGAGTTGCAGGAGGGATGGGAAGGGCACCCATCCAGCAAAGGAGTCATTTACGGCTGTAGGATCCGACAGCTACTTTTGAGGTAGGTCGTGAATGGGGGAAACTCATGATGCACAGAGGGATAGCCCTTGATCCGGTAGCCGCTTGCCGAATATTTGTGGGGTCTCTATTGGACGCGATCTTATAGTGAGTCGAATACTCTCAGACCTGTTTTCACTTGGCCACGAGATCATTCCAACAATGTCAAGGCTCAAGATTTATCTTGAATCGCATGTTCCTATTTTAATAATACATATATAAATCATTTATTCATTGGCTTCATATGCAATTAGTGAATACTGAATAAGAGACACATCATCGTCACAATTGATATAAGAGTTGGGGTTTCTTCTATGTTGGCTTACGCTAAAATTGGGCTGTTGGATCCGACAGCCCTTTTTTGACACCACACCAACTGGGGGAACGACCCATCCAATGTAACAAGCGGAAGCCTGCATGAGCTAGGAATTCTTTTGTCCCATTCATCTCAACTCACTTGTCCTCCATGATGCAATTTCAAGTTCTCTTACACCTCTAGAGAGCCGTCAAGTTCTTTATTGTTGTTTGATCAGCGCCATAAAATGGTTGATCCGAATTAGAAGCCGCCAAATCCTGCCACCAAATTCTATTTGCATCAATGAATCAATTCCTTAGAAGGCCGGAAGCTAGAAACACTATCCGCCGGAAATAGCTATAAAGACTCGTGTCGAACAAGTGTTCAATGTTACCCACTTTGTGGCTCATCTTGAAATAGGGTTGTCGGATCCGACAGCACTTCTAGTCTTCTACTCTAAGTGGAGGAAAACTCGTGTTGGGTGAACCTTCAAATCGGCCGTCATACTCGTCTGCGATCTTTTTGATCCTCGGATAAATCTTTACCGCCCAACAACTCCCCATTAATCATTGAGTGCATGGGACCAAACCTCTATGACCGAAGTTGTCGTTAATAAACATTATAATCTCCTCTATGAGGCGTTTGTAGTTTAAAAATTTGATATTTGAATGACAATGACGACCTT
The DNA here is from genome assembly GCA_014871385.1 of Ceratodon purpureus. Taxonomy (NCBI): domain Eukaryota; kingdom Viridiplantae; phylum Streptophyta; class Bryopsida; order Pseudoditrichales; family Ditrichaceae; genus Ceratodon; species Ceratodon purpureus. The sequence goes on from CM026426.1 coordinate 12,418,972, forward strand.
GAGAAGATACGGCGTGGGCATCATTAAAGCGCTTCGTAAGGCGAAATATAGACGAGATCAATTTGTTCAATACTTGTGGATTTAACTACAGACGTTCCGCTTCAAATAACTCTCATCATGGATGCTATTTAATTGGGCGCCGTCATGGAATCAGAGCACGTCCTACTCATATTGATCCAATTTGTATCAGCCCATCGAGTACGATCTCCTTTGCCAAGTCTACTTCTATCTTCTCATCCGCACAAGAGAAAACTAAATAGCCACACAAAAGCACTCGAATCCATCATAGTCACAAGCTTCCAGTTCCGTCTAGCATTTTGCCTTGTTTTCATGGCACCGGTCATGTTTAGCCTAAGCGGCACGTTGCAGTTCATGCTAGAGACCGGAAGTATGTTAGAAACGCAGAAAGGGAATATTGTTATATGCAGAATTCGGGCAGAGTCCGCTGTCCAATATTATCTATACCAGTCGCCCGAAGATTGGTATTTGTATCACAAGATGTGGCTCCTGAAGATCTTCTCGTGCCATGTCTCCTATCCTGGAGAGAGAAATCTTGATGTTAATTCTCTGAGGAGCATCAAGTGCATGATGCTAATGGTGTGGGAATATGGACTCGGATTCAAGGAGTCTCTTACAGGGGGTACACTCTTACCGTAGTCATCGCCAACTGACGTAGCCGAAGAGCAGGGCCTTGGAAGAGGCGGTTCTCGTCCAGACAAGAACACCATTGTCTTGACGTTCTGGCAGCCGACTTCACCTCGCGGTCACACCTTCTTACGTGTAGATTTCTGGAAGGACAAGTATTTCAATGAAGACTATACAAAGCTGATGGTTCTGTCGGTAGTGGATTCCCTTTCTCGTCGAGGTACCCCTCTGAAAACAATTACCTGCTGGTCGAGGGATGGTACCACCTAGGATGCTAGTGTCTTGATCACAGGGGCCTTAGCACAATATGCTCCGATGTCGCTTACAAAGGTCTCTTCTTGACTCCGTATAAGCGTTTCAAGTGTACCAAAGCATAGCAGGAATAGCACGCATATACCTTACAGTAGTTACTTGTACCGCTTTTATATATTGTGAGTAAAAAACCGAATGATTTTTCTTGGTCAATTACTTGCTATAGGAATCGCAATTCTGTTTGGTCAAGGTCATTCCCTTTTCACTTTGATTCTCATTCTGCAAATATTATTTATCAATAAAAACATGGGCTCCGACCCCCGTGTTGCACTGCTCTGTAGCCCAAGTGCATGGTAAACTTCAAATTCAAATATCACGTTAAAGCGAGTCATCATGCGAAACAAAGGGTTGGGGCTCCAGCATGGCTCATGGGCTGGGCACGGGCCGTGGCACACACTCTCAACCTGATTCCAAATTCCAAGAGCACCGTCCTCGTCTTTTAATGAGTGCTGACCGGGTGGCTTGGTTAAGGGGCCACGCGGCATGGGAAGATGGGGGGGAATATTTGGCGGGGCAAGTGGAAGGGGGAGTGTTCGGGTGGCCATTTCCGCCAGAAGTTGGTGATGGCAAAATTCAGCTGTAGGATCCAACAGCCCTATTTCGCAAGGGACCTACACGGGGGAAAGCTATGGTGCTACCCCCGTGATACCCAACTCCTCGGTTGATGCCCTCGTGATACTGATTTTTCAAAATTTCTGTACCATTTTAAACCGTGATATCATGGCGGATCCATCCTTGAGTCTCTTTGAATTTGAAGCATGGTTCCTTTTCCTTGAAGGGCACTTGCGGCCTTCTATCAAATTCGTAAATTAGATTGTAACTAGATAATTTTGTACTTGCGGCATTCCACTAGACTCCTATCTTAGCTAATTTTCTGTGCCTCCTAAATTGTAAATTGAAAAGAACTAATTTCAAAGATATTTAAGATAAATGCTAATGATATATTCAAGATAAATGTTGAATAACAAGTTAAACACGTAGCATAAATTTTAAGAAAAGAAATGACCAGTTTACCTCGCCAATCAAGCTTAAAACTATGCTAGATTATCCAAGATTGACTTGGTAATATACCTGTCTCAAATCCTAGATGTATAGTTTGTTCTAGAGGATTTGTTGTAATTGACATTCTAAGAGAAGCCGAAGCATGTAGTTTACAAAAGGAAAATAACATTCTCATATTGTGATGGTAAATACAAAAATCATCACATACTAATTTCAAGAATTAAGTAAATATAAATTATATAAATATTCAGGATAAAAATAACATGGGCTCCGTCCCCCAATGCTGCGCTGCACTGTATCTATGATGCTCATTTTAAATTCCAAGATCACCGTCCTCGTCCTTTAGATATTGATCAAGGGGTTGCTTGGTTTAGTGGCTACGCGGCATCCTAGGTTGGGGGAAATATTTTGCGGGCCCAAGGGCAGGGTGCAAGTGGGAGGGGGAGTGTTCGGGTGGCCTTTCTTTGGCATGGTGGTCCATTTCCTTGTAGTATGTGATGGTGAAATTCAGCTGTAGGATCCGACAGCCCTTTTTTGCAAGGGACCAACACCGGCGGAAAGCCATGGTACATGTATGATTGTTTCTCATTTGGATACATATCAGATTGTAACAAGATGATTTAGTATGACTTGGTCAAGTAGATGCTGATCAACTACTCAAATGGCTACTCATTTGCATTTTAGACTCATGACATTCAACAACGAAATGACAATTCAATCAATAGAAGCGTCAACTAGTAAAGAAATCTCGCAAACCTGTCCACGACAAGGCGGGTATACACCAGACGGATATGAGGATGGTCTTACAAGTGCTTTCCCTCGTGCATGTTATGTCGCCAAAGTAGTTGTCCGATCCGACATCCGTCTTAGGTGGAGTCAGAACATGGAGGAAATCAGAAATAGCTGAAAATAGATCCTCTTGCTTAGGTAACTTTGTGGTGAATGCTATACAGCAAGAGGCATCACATCGATATCGAAGGTGCACCAACACTTCTGCTTAACAAAAATGACCTTCGTGCTTCCATTTTGTGGAGAATTTGATATGTTGATAACTTGGAATTCTTAGAAATATCATGTTACAAGAGTTGGAATTCTCTTCCATAGTGATCATATCAGTTTTAGTCCACCACTCATCTGGACTATTGACTTTATCATCTACTGTTTAAAATCTAAGCCATCCCAACCCGTGTGCCAATCAATATCAACCGCAACCTGGGTCTCCTTTGGAGCCGACGAGGCCAAGCAGCTCGATGGATCCGGGAGCAAAGACGCGCACATAATTCCGTCTCCTATAGCACCTACGTAAGGATTGGTGATGACTTTCCTTGAGATCGGCGCAGTCTTCTTGAGCTCTCTGCGAGGCAAAGACAGACTTGTTATTCTCCGAATGTGGCCAGCCATCCTAAGTTCGATGTACGAGGCATCCTTGTTCAGGATGTTCGTACCCTGATTCATTGCATAAGCGCTCTCTCTCTTTGGAACTTCAGCTGAATATTGTGCCAAGCAATCACCCAAGTTTGACAAAATCTGAATCACGTCGCGCTCAACCTTAGAAGGCATCCACGAGTCAAGATCACATACGGAAATAGAAGGCTCCATAACCCAACTCCAGTGAATACCCTTGTTCCCCCCCTTTTCCGACTATTGAAATGGGTGTTGAAGGATCCGACAGTGTCTATTTAGCATCCTCCGCAAGGGGGTAACTTAACACTTTTGGAGTAGTTTTGGTGGAATAATCCACGGCCATAGGTCTGAAAACTTACTAAAAATACTAAATTTGGCCGAAGTTTTTTTCTTTTTTTGAATTTCCCTTCCTTTTCTGCTTCATTCTGCTCTAGGCTCTCTGCTCACCGCTCTACGCTCGCACGCTAGCTTCACTCGCAAAAATTATAGTAAAATTGCAATTCAAAACGAGGTGCAAAGTATGTATTACTTTAGCACCTCTGTCACTATCCTAGTTCACATTACCATGTTGAGAGAAGGAGAAGACATCATCTAGCAAACACACTTCTATGTGTCTCACGACAAGGACTATGATTCGGCATATGTCCAGCATTGTTTGCTCTTGCATTGGGACTGGATGCAAGATTCTGGCTTCACTCTAGAAGAACACTGGGTGTATAGTGACGGTTGCAGCGCCCAATTCAAGTGTGCCACGACTATGTATTTAGTGGCAAGATACCCAATTCTTACCAAGGGATGGAAGATGCGATGGAGCTACTTCGATAGTGCTCACGGGAAAGGCGAATGGGATGGAGCCGGTGCAGTTGTGAAGAGAGCCTTGACTTCCGAGCAGATCCAAAACCCATCGAGTCCATTGCAGAATGCTGAACAAGTTGTCCAGTTCCCGAGTGAAAGATACACCAAGCGGGTTACAAGCACGTACAAGCGGACAAATACCCCATCCCTTTCTCATGTGTTTTGGCACATTGGGGAAGATGAGGTCGACCATGGTGACACGAGCATACGCTGCAAGACTCTGCCGGGCTCAAAGTCACTTTATTTGATTATGGGCTTCTCTGTTACCGACTCTACTTTGCTGAGGACTCGATCTTTGTCTTGTTTTTGTATACCTTGTGTTGATTGCGATTGGGCTAACTGTGAGAACTTATCTCATGTGCAGGGCTGGGACGTGAAAAGGTTGGTTCCGGACAACGCTGGTGTAGTAGCAGAGGTGATAGAGGAGTTGGACGATGAGGCCAACTGGATGCATGACGGTGTCTCCATGTCTCTAGCTGACTTGGTAGATGTAGGGGATAACTTCATGATACCTGCAGAGGAGGATAATGAAGATGGAGTTGAATTCTATATTCTTCAGTGTACAAAGCGGAAGTTTGAGTTGCAGGAGCATCTAAACTGTACATGGGGGGCGGGGGGCGGGGGGCGTGTTTAGTGCGGGCGACAAGGTAATCAGAGCAAAGTATTTCAAGAAGCTTGGTCATGGCGACAAGACCTTTGTGTTCTGCGACAAAGCAGTGGACGCTCACGTTGATTCGCATTTGGTGAAGGCCTGCAAATTTCCAATGATTCTTGCTGCACACAGGGTTAAGGGCTCCCTTGTATACAAGATGTCCAAAGAGAGCTTGAGGGTCTGTGAGGATGCTTTACGGGAGTGGTAGGCATTCAATGAGGAATTGTCATGTTGTAAGTTAAAAACTTAGATGTACTAATTGTACTAATTTTGCATTGTACAAGGTATTTGTGAATACTCTTTGTACATTTTGAAACGGGCAGGGAGCAGGTTGCTCAAGTTCTGTGACCGTTATTCTTTTTAGAGATTTCAGAAAGATTCTCAGTTCACGTCTTTGTACAAATGCACGACTACCACGTGCTACCTGCTTTGTGTGTGACCATGTGCTTGTGTGAGATTGATAGTGTTGTTTGCTCCTCTCTTCCTGTGCTATGGACCCTGAGTTAGCCATAGATGAATTTGTTGTTGCTTTGGGGTGCTTTCTAATGCTGTACCTAGGAATGGTCGTTGTTACATTTGTGATATGTAAGGGATTGTGTGTGGCGTTTGGGCTACAAGCTCACATGTGCGAAAGTGGACCATCCAACATGGGATTAAAGAAATGTCCTTTTCCCTTCTATGGAGGCTCAGGGCAGTTCTACCTAGGCTTGAGAAGGCTACATGGACAGGAGGGTTGGACAGTACCTCTTCATCAGGGTGTTCTCAGGAGTACGAGTCCCCAATGGACAAGGGAGGAAATACACGCTCTGTGGGATGAATTTTATAATAGAATGAGTGAAGAGGAACTAGAGAATTTGCAAAATTATCTAGAGTCGTAACATAACTCTTCCGTAGTTGCACTGTACTCCGTATGTCTTTGGTTCTTTATAAAAGTGGAAACATTGGCCGGTGTAGTTCCATTTGTTCTTAACTATTCCAAATTGTGCAAGTAGAGCTAGGCCTGCATGGTAGTCCCAACTTTTGCCCTTCACTTTAATTCTAAGTTACCCATTCTTATTTGTATACAAGTACTCAATGCATGAACAAATGATATTTTAAGTATTATTTGTATATAAGATTTTCTTCCAAAATGTTGTATGCGTCTTTAGTGAATCCAATGTTTTTACAACTGAATCGTTCATCTTCATTTCATTACAAAGCTGGCTCCAAAAACGACTTGGTAATGTCAAGTACAAGCCTAAATTTTGTCCCTATACATGTTGCTTTGACATTTGCATGCAAAGGATGGCAACCCCGGGTCTTCAAGGTCAAAATCTATGCCATAGTCCCATGTGAGCTCCTCTAATTCTAGAATTGGCCGTTTCGTGATAAAAGTTCTTGTCCCGTTCATCAATCAATACTGGCATGTCTAGCAAATTTGCATCTTCACACCTACACGGAATTGTATACAAGTATTTGTTGATGTTTTGCATAAATATATTAACACTTAGTGAATGCACACAAATATTACAAACCTGTGATTTAGAAATCTTGCAACATTTCCAAACAAGGTGGAATCCAAGCAGAGGGCGCTGTTGTCATCAAGTGTTTTTTTCGGCATCCACTTGTAGTCCATAAGAGGGTCCTTTCCACACTACAAAGTTTCTAACATCCATCTCTGCGTTTGTCAGAATCTCCCCACTCAACCTAAACACAAACGCACCTCCTAGGATAGCCTTTGTCGCCCTAATCCCCCATCCCTTCTCGCCCGTGTGGAAAACCTCTACTGGGTACCTCATTCCATGCTGTACAATGCGATTACCACATTTACGGTCGCAGCCACACTTCACAATACACTCTCTAATAAAAGTGCGCTGAATTTGACGTGTTCTACCCCTCCCTCTAGCATCTACATGTGACATATCAAGACAATAACAGCCTGCTCCCTTCTTACAACTGCTCTAGTCACTAATTCCATGTTGGAGGTAGCAATCCCTGAGGAGGCCATCTTCTCCATATGCAAATTCCCCTCCCGATTCATTTGCACAGTCGCAAGGCAGTGGAGCAGTCAAGCAATCCCTTGTCCCACATTTGCAGCTATCTCCCGAGCGAATGGGATACAGACTCTGGTCTACACGGGCTTTTTCGTGAATCATGCTTGAGGACATGTAATGAAATGGAGTCAAAGTAACATTAGAACAAGCTACATGAACAGGAATGGGCTCCATGCCCCGGGACAATCTTTGTAGTCAAACCAAGACTCAGCCTGATATGGTCCCCAGCCCAACAAGATACACCACCACTGTCAAAGACCTAGATGAATTCGGTGCATTCAAAGAGATGCAAGTGCAAAACAATACTCTACTCACACAATCACGGCACAAACACTTATCAAAACAGAATGTACTCACATAACAAGACTTACAAAATAATTGAACCATACAAATTGCCCAGAGACATAGTCTCAAAGAACAACACAATACAAATAGTAGAGGGCAGAAGCCCCACGTTTTTGTTCTAGAAACCCCAATGGTGGAGAAGATACACATCAGAAGGACTACATACATCTTCTATGAACATCACTAAAAGTATAATACAAAAATCTCCAACGGTTTTAAGTGGTGACAACGGCTATTCTTTTTTGCGCCTATGCTTCTTCTTTTTGTCTACCTGTCCCTGCTAATTACACGCTTCTGCTTGGAGCTGTCCCCTTGTTTTTACCCTTGAATTGCCCGGTTTTTAGCCTTTGCTTGGTCCACTCCACTTCCCTTCTCCACCTCATTAACTGCCTCTCCCACATCATCTACGTCCTTACTCAGCCGCTTCTTCTTAGACTTTGCACCCCATTCAGTCTCCTTCTCGCCTTCATCTTCATCCCTATTACCGTCCTCCACCGGCTTCTCCTTCAATTTATCCTTCCCCTTCTTCCGATGTGGCTCCTTCTCAGGTTTCTCTACATCACCTCCCTCCAGTTGCTCCTCCTGATCTTCCCCCTCCCCTTCTACAACAAGCTTCTCTATTTGTGGCGACTTTGAGCTCATCTTCTTCTTCTTCTTTCCACTTGTCTTCTCTACCTTGCTCCGACCCAGCAAACACTCAGAGCCTGTCTCTCCAACCGCCACTTCCAACCCCAACGTATTTGAACTCCTGAAAATGCTTGGTCTCCGGGTTGGTGTACAGTCCAACAGGTCCACTTTCACCACCTGCTTCTCCTCTCCTTGGACATGGTTTGCTTTGACTGGGGAGTTAACGGCCTTCTCAGAACCAACCTTGGTCTTTGGGACCTCCTAAGGACTAACGAAGAGGGGATCATAGGATTGAAAATTGGCAACTTCGCACCTTCACTGATTTCTTCTATCTCGTCATTCGCATCACCTTGCCCTCCAGTTTGCTCACCCAAATCCATAGACCTCTCGCCGTCTAAGTCCCCATCGTCTTTGGAACCCAAAATTGTCGTACCTGAGGTCGAGGGCAGTCTCCCTATAACGTGATGTTCGTCTTCACCATCTGTCTCCTCATCTAAATCAATCTCAGGCTCCGTAAATTTTCCTCGCACCCCTTGTCCCTCCAGACACTCAAACAAAATCATTTCACGCTTCTAACGCTTTTCCCTGGCTATTCTTGCCTGTAGCATTTCTTTTCCGAGACTCCACCGGCAACTTCATCTGTGGTTCTTTGCCATCAATAGCCAAGGCTCTCGTCTTCCCATTGACCTCACTTACCTTGGCCGAGGTACAAACTGCTTGACTTGCATCTCCCTTGGTAAAGTTTGCACGAGAGATCTCTGATGTCGGCACTGCAAACAATTGGGATGCTATCTTTGAAACATGCCAAGAAAAATCTGTAAGGCACACAGCGAAGATTTATTTCACAATTGGGTATAATAAGCACCTCTAGTATAGTCTTCTGTACAAAGAATACTTCAATACGTACATATACTACTAATAAAAAAAAAAGTACAAGTACCTGAACTGCGCACAACACGGGTACTGCAAGTATCTCTTCTAGTACATCCTAATTGTACAAGGAATACATCCGAGAGTACGTAAACTACACTCCAAACTCTTGTACAATATACAATGTACTTCTGATTTCTACAATACACCTTCATTAGATAAACAATACAACATGTGTTTGTACAAACATTACAAATGTAACTCTGACCTTGTACATATTCTACAAATGTTATAAGGTAATGTACAACTATGAAAAAATCAACTACTTCAAATATTAGCCAAAATCAGCGAATGTAAACTACATGCGTATGATAAGTACACTTAAGAGACGTATGACTTACCTCAAGTGTACAAGGCGTACCAATAGACAAATGTTATGTACTCCGATAACAAGATGCACATGCGGTACATGAATCATAGTACCTATGATTAGTATACACAACCACAAGGAATACAAGTCTAACATCTTGCAATTGTTACTCGAGTACCCTAACCCCAAATAACAATTCAAAAGTGAATGCACATGTACATGTCACAAATTATAAATGTAGCATAAAAGAACTCTGGCATCAAGAGTACTTGTTTTCTGCATACATTATATAGAAGTCTAGTATTTGATGGTTGAACTATACATAATCTATTCATGAAGGAAATGAAGACTCAGCAAAGGAATAGGAGTACTCACCTACTGTAGGAGTAGTTGCCTTTGCGGCATCCATTCTCACTTGCAACACCTTCTTCCTCTCCTCAGCACAACCCAGCATGCGGGCCCTCTGCAAAAATTTGGCACTAGGTTCCCCCCAACCGAAGCTCCGATGCCACTCACGGTGAGAGAGTTGTTGGCATCCTCGTGCCAAACACTTGTTTCCATTCATAAACAAAACTGATGCACAAAATGGATGGTACAAGTGCCTACATGAGGAAACAACAATATCACTCAATGCAAATGGAAAGAGACACAATGAGCAAACCGTAATACTCAAGAAGCCCTTCTCTTCAGATTCGTTTGAGCCATTGGCTTCTAGGTATACCACTAGACGAGGCCAGAAGGTACCTATATTCTTCCCCCTCCTCAGTTGAAGCAACTCTCGCTTCAGATTTTCCAATGCTAATCCACAACCTTCTGTTCCAATGACTATGTTCAAGAAATCAGGCTCTACAGATTGGAAATCACTCGTAAATTTTGTAGCCTCTCCTCCTCATCCGCAAGTTGCTCCTGAATGCCATCCATCTTTATCACCTCTCTGTCCACAGCCACCCCATTGCCTTTTAGCACTTCAATTCTCTTAGCCTTTTCCTCCAACTCCCGCTGGTAGCTTTGTATCAAGCACTTTGATTGTTGCATATCCACCATGCATTTATCCAATCACCTCCAAATCCTGCCCCACCTCGGCGTTGCTGTCGAGGTTGCTCTTGGCTCTAATTTTATAGTCCGCCACTCCCTCCTCGAACCTCTAGCGGTTTCTCCTCCTCAAAAGTTCTCCGCAGCGCCATCAACTTCCCCAAATCATGCTGATATCAGTTCGGCTGTCTCTTGTTGGTCTTTGCTCCAAATGCACACCAATCCACAAATCGAGCTTCCTTCTCGAACTCCATCGCCACACCTTCGGCGAATCAAATCTTCAGATACTGAGGAATGGCAAGGGACGGATGTTGATAGAGTAATGGATGGAGATACTTGATTCACTTTACAACATTTGCTTCTTAATAAGCAGCCCACGTGTATCCTTGGCGGCCGTTGTCTCCGTAGGCAGCCCCGAACAGCTCCTTCAGCAGACTCTTGCTCACCATATCCTTACGGAAACGCTAAGGGTTATCCCCTACACTCAGCAGCTTCGGGTACGCTGCAATGAAATCTTCGCGACTGAGCTATTTCGGTGGAGCTCGTAACCTCGAGATTTCGGCATATACATCCTGCACCCTCGAGAAAGTCGGCTTCGACTTCGCATTGCCCTTCTGCATTGGCCGGCGCGGTCTCCCTTTTCCCTTCCCTCAGGTCGTCTTCGTCTTCTCACCGTTACTGTCGGATCCCGCCGCCTCGAACTCCCTGTTGGTCTCTACACCATCGTCCTCCATGGTGGAAGCTAGAGCCGATTCTCTCCTTCCCACCTTGCGCTCTGTGTGCTCCCAGACCGCGTGCTGCCAATGCGCCTCGCCATTGAAATCGCCCCTGGACCAAACTCTAAGCTCTCCAACCACCCTTACCCTCCACTCCTCACCCTTCACTCCAAACAGAATCCCCTAAACCTTACGCTCGCAAGAGAAAGGCTACGCCATCGGTGGAGAGAGACAGAACCAGAAATTCAAAAATCCGAAGTCTACTCCTTCCTGCACGTGAAGGAGGGAAGACGATGACAACCGGCGGTCACTGGTCCTTACTCATAGTGACCTGCTGTCATCAGTCATGACCAAGTAAGCTCGACCGGCGCAACCGGCAGACCGTATGTCACTGGTCACCATCTTCCCGCAACTTGCAACCACCGCTTACTCAAACTACCGAAGTGACGCCCAACCCTTCCGTAACTCTAATTGTTGCTTCTTGATAAAATATAGGAAAATTAAAAATAAATCTATGTAATGTACCTAATTGAAATTTAAATTATGTAATTTATTTATCTCACATTCATTAGAGGAAGGAAGTGCCATCTTATCTTCGTTGGAGAATACTAGTGTATTTATTTACGTTCAACATATGCTTATTTCACATTGCCATCGGTAATAAATGGTGTGCCTTTAATCCTTTATCTACAAAACCACCTATGGAAATCCATCATATTTAATGGAAGTTTTAAATTTTCATACTTTATTTTGTTTACCATCTTTAACTTAGGTATTTTAACTAATGAAGGGAAATCACCAACAAAATAATGTGTAACAAATAATTATAGAAGATAAATATTGTTGCGATTTAATTCTCTTGATTAGCCCATTTCATATGTACGTAGCCATGTGTCAATGGATAGACTTGCATGCTTTGGTTTAAATTAATTGAAGTGAATTCTATGCAATCTAATATTAAGTGGATTAATAAAGAAATATAAATATTTCCGGTATTTTGATTTATTTTAGTTGTATAAATTGAACATGCTTCTAAAAGAAATAGAACTACAATTCTTTTTTTTAAATATCGGTGTATAAAAATATTATTACATCCTTAGTTGCCAAGTTTAAACCAATAGAACAATTTGAATATTATATACAAATATAAGCAGACCCTAACACCAATATTTTTATTATTCACTTAAGTATATGAAATTTATATGGGTTTACAAATGACCTTAATAGTATGCAATATTAAAAAAATATGTAATTAATATGGACCCAATTTAATTTAAATATGGTTTAGTGTCTATGCTTTCATACATAATGAATATATTCGTATATCTTAATCAGTTTTTCTTGTTTTACTCATAAATTTTATTGTGATAACAATAAATACTTGGTGATATTTCTCATTATATCCTACCCCTATTTTGAATTTTATATCCTGCATATCTTTAATACTCTATATGCTTGGTTATTAATTAACTAATATTATAGAATTACCGTAAACAAAATTCTAATACTATTGGTAGTGGATATGAATACAATACTTTGTATTGTTATATAGATCTACGTCTACGTATGTTTCAAATAATTATGTTCAGAAATTTGGTGGAATTCACGAATAATAATTGAAAATCATCCGATCCTCAATAATTTTAGGTTACAATAGACCTTTATATTATAATGTAAGAATGATGTGTGTCTAAATAGACGCATCAAAAAATATAACATATTCTTTTTTATCATTATACATGTATAATGGTAATTTGGAATGTTAAAGACATGGTTCTAATGCAATTTCATCGAAGCTTCATCCAAAAAAATGCACTTTGATTTTACAAAACCATACCTTTGAGCCTTATTGAAACAAACTACTAAATATTTTTTCTTCAACAAATGGCTACTTAGTAACAAAGTTGAGTAGCAGACTTTTCTTCTACCCTGACATTGGATTCCACCTCAGATCCTCGAGGGATCGGGCTCCCAACTCACATGCCCCACCTACTAATTTACCAGCAATAGCAAACCGCCTAGGCGTCCACCCTGATAACCACATGGCATGTCAGGGACCTCTCCATCGTGATTGGAGGATCCGGATCCACGCTCCGAGCCCCCACGATCTACATTTAACAGTTCAGATGCTGTGTACGCTAATACTATTGGTACAATATTGTGCGACGCTGTACATCAAGTACAACAGAATTTTGCCCAAAGTGTATGGGATCTATTGTACTTTCACCCACTAAAGTCTCTACTATAGATGCAGTTAAGCGGCCGAGTGTTACAATCTCTGTGGATGCAGCTGCCAAATTTGGAATCAAGCCACAAACCACATACTTCCTAGCTTCTAAAAGCCACTCTCGTCCCTGATCCTTACCGATGGGCATCTGATAGATTGTGTCACTTTACTGCTCATCGTCATCGTAAACTTCCTCTTCTAGATGACGCGACTCTATGACGAGGTTGAATCGCACACTCAATAGCGCACTCTCAACTGATCTTACATCCTTATCATTACAAGGGACATAGAGGGGAATAAGGTGACCATCTGCAGGCATTAGAGCCATTTTGCAAAACGAAGTGAGGGCAGAGAACAGTGAAGAGCGTGCCTCAAGATGGACATAACAGTGACTAAGAAGCGTTTTGACCACCTTTCAACAACTTCAGCATCTGTTAGCCTGGATTTCCTGATGGAGTATTCTGAGATCCTACCAGAGTGATGGGGAAGGTCAGGGAGACAATGTCTAGGATAGAATCATCTGTGCAAGGTTAAGTTAAGCCAGAGAAGTTTTCACAAGGACATCAGAGAGAGGGGAGTCAAGACCTTGGTGAGAAGGGAAGTGGCTTGGTCGGTTTGCTCAGGTGACGGTTGAGGTCCCAAGATCTAGAAAGCCAACCGACACCCGAGAGCAGGTACAGGGGTTGTTGTTCCTAGCAGACCGTGGAGTCCAAGGCAATAGTTAGGTGATCACAACGCCAATAGAAGCAAGGATAAAAAGAGGCTATGGCAAACTAACGTCACGCATTCAGCACGATCAATGGTGGCAAGCAACAACAATACAAGCTAATTTCCACAGGACAGTTTGATCTTGCTAATAGCTGGCCACAGTGCCGAATACAAGCCGAGAGTATGATGGTGACAGAGTCTAAGGGAATAACGACTAAAGGCCTCAGCTGAGAGTCTGAGCTTACAAAACTACTCTGTAGCTACGAAAAACCAGAAGTCCTATCTCTGCTTCTAAAACTATGTTTTATGGTTAAGCTAATCCGTTCATCTTGGCTGCAACTCCTAGTGTCAGCGCTGCCCTTTGCTTGGTTTCCACGGTGCTCCGTTTCGAACTCCTAGTCCACCTTGGCAGTCGACTTCCAACTCCTGTTTGTCTTAGTTTTATCACCTCCTAAATCCTTGTTCGCCATGGTGCCCTTGAGGGTATCTCCAGCTCACTTATCGGTGTAAGGTGTGAGAAAGTGAGTGTGCTTGAGGTGTATGGTGTGAGGTAAGTGTGTGACATGAGAGGTGAGTGCGTAGGATTTGAGGTGAGTGTTTGAGGTGTGTGAGTGGATTCGGGTGTGAGGCTAGTGTGTGCATGTGGAGGTCGCAAGGGTTGCGGTGTTGGCGAATGTTCTTGGCAATAATTTTTATCAGACTTCCGGCTAAATGAAGTAGGAAGAGGTTGGGTTGGGGTTTGTGTAGGTGCCACCGCTAGCTCAGTGGGTTTTCACGCAGGTTTGTGTTCATTGTAGGTGTGGCCGCGAGCTAAGAGTGTAGTATCGCAAAATTTGGGGATGAGGTGCAAGTGGCTGTAGGTGCGTGTAGATGAGTAGAGAGGCCAGGAATTGTGTACGTGCGGCCGCTAGCTCTCCTGGTCTGACAACTTGTAGATGCGAGTGCTTGTAACACCTGAGAATGTGATTGAGTGCATATTAAGGAATTGACAACAATTTATGCGTGAGATTTGGAGATGAAGTCATGATTTATGGATTCATAGGATACGGTGTTGGTAGATGCAAATGAATTAGAGCAAATGGACTATATCATGTTTAATCGGTTTGTCCATGAACTAATAGTTCTTGACAATTGTGAGTGATTTGATGTCAAGGATAAGAGTACGTCAAATTGATTACAAGAACGTCTTGTCATAGTTGCAGGTTGAGGAAGCTACTATGAGCAATATGGTAGACGAAGGGTCGGGAGCTATCCGCTGTGAACTGGAGGACGTTAGCCTCATGGAGACGCAAAAGACAAACAACCTTCTATTTTGGCGAGCTATGTGGATGTAGATTTGGCGGAGTTTGACCATGAGATTGAAGAGGAGGACAATATGTTATTTGTCGATTCTAGAGTTATGTCTAGAGCGGCGGCTGGAAGCAATAAAAGGGTTGTCACAAGCAACGACGATGAGGGTGAGGAGGGAGTTCGAGAGGTCAAGGCTTGGGCGAGTGGAGCACAAGCACCTGAGGAGATCCCACAAAGCCGCACCTGCAAAGATTTTAGTATCGGAAGCACGAAGACAGATTCGGAAGGAGATGAAGCCGGATCCGTATGGCGCGATCCTCAAGATGCAAAAGAAGCCTGAGCAGTTTTCAATGCTTCGTATTCCGTTGTGTTGTTTATCGCCTTGCAAATTTGTTTGTCCTGCGATGGTTAGTGATGTGGAGAAGTTGCTGGACAAATTTTATAATGGCAAAAGGCTGGGGACGGCTGCATTCAGTGTAGCTGACACATCCCACAAGGGCGACACAACTTTTGTTATAGAGGATATGAAGGTGAATTGGTGTCCAGTATGATTGGCGTTAGACAAGGCATTTGAAGATGAGCTAGCCCAGCATAAGGAGACGCAAGCTCTTACGAAGACGATGTTTTACGTCTTCAATAGGATCCACCGTACTCCTGTGTCAAAGAGATATATCGAGGAAGAGCATTTTGACGATCAAGAGTGGGCTTTGAGGAACAGTAGGCCTGACTGCATAGTGCTTGATGTGAAGGGAAGCCGCGAGGCACTCCTTATTGAAATGGATGCCATCAACAATTAAGTGTGGTGTTTAGGATGCAACTA
The DNA here is from genome assembly GCA_014871385.1 of Ceratodon purpureus. NCBI lineage: Eukaryota > Viridiplantae > Streptophyta > Bryopsida > Pseudoditrichales > Ditrichaceae > Ceratodon > Ceratodon purpureus. The sequence goes on from CM026426.1 coordinate 12,434,880, forward strand.
CAAACTGTAAATTCAAACTCGGAACTTGCTTACGTTTGTCCAACTTGATTTCTAAGAGTAATAATTACATTATTAAGTAGGATGCCACTGTTTGACAATCTAGTTGCAACATGATATGTGTCGGGAAAATGAGGACGCTTATGTGTGTAAGAGGCTACCGCATACACTAAATAAGATTCAAATCTACGAGACTATGACGCTTGAGGAGCTTGAGAAGAGCAATTTAATCGCGGCAAAGCTTTTGCAACGATCCAAGTTGACACGAAGACTGGGGTGGACTTTAATGCCTTAGGAGGTTTTTGTATCATTCTTGCATAGTGTAAGTAATCCCTAGGCTAGCTCAGCCTCCTCTGCTATGTCCATTTATATGTTTATATTAAATTGTAAATTAATCAATTCTTAATTGGAATGTAGGCATAACTAGCTCAAGTTGCTAAAGAGGCAGTACAATTGTGGATCACCAAAAATCCCGGCAAGGACATCGGTGCGGAGATGAGTGCCGCTGCTGAGAAGGCAGTGAAGGATGCACGGAAAGCACTGCAAATGAAGTTCAACAAGGAGCAAGCTGTGGCCAATCTTGCGCACGGAAAGGAATTCATGAAACAGGTAATTCTATATCCAGATGTAGCATCTAGACATTGATAACAGTTAGAGACAATTCAGTAATCATTGACCATGTGGTCCTCTCAAATATCCCCACGTGTATTTGCCCAATTGGTCATCAATTTGATATGGATTTGTTTATTCGTGAATGAATTCACTTGCTTCCTCCACGTCCTCAGTTTGCAGAATAGGGTTGTGCGATCCGATAGCTGTTTTTGAGGTTTATGGTTTTGTAGGAAATTGTTTGATGTTTGCTTTTTCTTGACTCAATCCACTTGCTTCCTCCATGTCCTTAGTTTGCAAAATAGGGTTGTAGGATCAGACAAGTGTTTCTTAGCTTCAGAGTTTTGGGGGAAATTGTTTGTAGTTAGCTTTCTCTTTAGTCAAATTAAATGTTTCCTCCATGTTGTCAGCTTGCAAAATAAGGTTGTAGGATCCGACACCTGCTTTTTAAGGTTCATAGTCTTGGAGGTAATTAACTGGAGTCTTCATAATTAATTCCATGATTCGGTTAATTTGTCTATGTAGATAAGTTGCAATAGTGGTTTTTAACCAATATCCTTCTGAGATTACCTGGTCTAATCACTTTGGTATAGTCAATTGTTGTGGCCGCTGCTCTAATTACCCCTAAATCTTTTGATTTTTTATCACTTTCGTGAATTTTCACAAATTATTTGTTATATTTCTCAAAAATATGTTGATTTCCCCCGTTTTAAAAACCGGTTGTCGAATACGACAACTATTTTTTAGCTCTTAAGTTTTGGAGGAAACTGTATGTAGTTAGCTTACTCTAAAGTCAATTCATTTGTTTCCTCGATGTCGTGAGCTTGCAAAATAGGGTTGTCAAATTGGACAGCTATTTTTTAGCTCCACAGTTTGGAGGGAATTTGTTTGTAGTTAGCTTCCTCCTGAGTCAAATCAAATGTTTCCTCCATGTCCTGGGTCTGCAAAATAGGGCTGTAGAATCCGATAGTTGTTTTCTAGATCGAGAGTTTTGGAGAAAATTGTTTGTAGTTAGATTTTTCTTTAATGAAGTCAATTTTTTTGTCTTTCTGTTTAAATGCTTTTGCTCGCAGAATGGCTTTGATTACTGACCATCAACCACATATTCTGTCACAGATCCAAATTCACTATAACCTGCATCCAAGTAAGGTTGAGATGACCCCTGAGAAGCTTTAGTCCATTGCCATGGCTGAAGCTTCCTCAAATGCAAAGGCAAGGTGGCTGCGTTGGTGGAATGGAAGTGATAGCTCGAGGAAAACTACGAAGTTCCCTGCTTCTCCGTTCTTCTGAGACTATACTTGAACAATGGCTTCATCGAGCAGCGTTCTGGGCAATGTAAATTCTTAGAATTTCCTTTGTATTGAAGTATTTTCACCACGCTGCAATGAGTTATTAATCAGTGTTTTAGGCTTTTTAATTAGCTCGAAGAGCAGACCGACTCGGAGTGCGAGTCCTGGTTGGGTATCATTCTCAAGACAAGGCAACAAACATAACCAAATCTCAAGTCCCAAACTCAACAGCTGCAGCATCCATGCAACCAAGAAAACGGCCCATCCGTCAACCCATGTCGTTGTACGTGGAGAAATGGCATGTCTTGCTTTGGAAGAAGGCGTACGAGGCATTCTTTATTGGGAACACATCAAACGTAAAGTCTGCTCCTTTCCTTGCACAACCTTGGACCGTATTGACTTGGAAGCATACATTGTATCGATACTTCAAGAGGGAACTAATTTCCAGGGGTGTCGTTGATACCATACCAGCTGCATGGGCCGGGTGGTTGGAGATCACAAGCTTAGAATTCATTTATACACCCACTCAGAAGAAGAATTACAATAGTGGTCATTTAAAAGAGGGCTGCTGGTATCTAGAGAGTCTAAAGTCATTCGTGACGGCCGAGGAGAAGGATGTGAAGGACGAGCATACGAAGAGAAGGGATGGAGAGGAATAGCAGAACAAAAGGGCGAATGATGAGCCGGAGCAACCCGGTCAAGCCGAAGAGCCTAAGCAAATCGGTCAAGCAGTGTCCACAATGACTCAAGCCAAGGAGGGGTTAACAAGGAAGCAAAAGAGGGGACCACTTGTATCGAAGTTGGGAACCACAACTGCGAAGGACTTTGCTGAAAAGAAACGCGCTAAGTAGGCCGACTCGCCACAATTACAGACGAAGTCGGTGATCCTCTCAAGTCAAGATCAAGCGGTAAGGCCAATCCTCTCATCATCATCAGCCGAATCCACAGTGCACAAATATCTCTCAGATTAATCAATTAAGCAATGGATGTAGGCTTATCCAATGATGCTTCCAGGATTACGGCCATAGTCTCTGACGAATGCCTTTAAGTGGGTAGCCAAAGTTACTCCAAACCAAGTTAGAAAGTACAAGAGAGTGGTGCATAAGGTCGGTGGATATGCTGACTTGATTATTGCTGATGTACCGGAGGGGCTTCCCGTACCAGGAGTGTCAATCCCGCCCAAGGAGATTTGAAGTTGGAATGCCAAAGATCCCTTGTTTGTCAAAGGAGCCATTGACTTAGCCAACAACTCACTTCAAGACAATCGCATGTTGATTCTCATCCATCCCATTGATTCAAAGATTCAAGTTATTATAGAGGAGAACTTGAAGCGTACTGAAATGGAGATCATGGGACTTGGACTGGTAGCAATTTAATGTGTCTAGCATCCCCAATGAATCCCGAGGGCCAGACTCAACAGTTTCATGTATCCACTACAAGAAAATATGTGTCCTTTTTGACAAGAACTTGACAAAATTTTGTTAATTGTCCCGTCAATTAGGGCACCTTGATTCGGTCACTGTATTGACAAAATTTTGTCATATAGACTGTCAATTCGGACATTTTGCCACATAGGATTTGCTGAGTTGTTACTTCCTTGCCACGGTGGATTCAATTTTACTTTCACCGTGGACAGCTTGGAGAGTTTCTTACCTTCACTGCCATGTCAGCATTGACGACATGGGCATTTTTAATTACCAATTACAAAGTCCAATTTGACTATCGGTGAATTTTTTATTACTCTACCATGCTTTTATAAATTGTAAAAATGAAATGGTTACTCGCGTGAATTACTGTAAGATTCCAGGAAACTTCGTACATTTTAACAAAATCATTAATTAGATTTCCTTAATTATAAAATTATTAAAAAGCCTTGTGAATTAGTAGATTTTATGTAGATTATCATTATTTGTGTCATGTTCTGATTGGTGCAGCCATATACCCTCAATATTACTCGAACTAAATTTAGTATCATATTGTGCCACGTGGGATTCCATGGACCATTTAAAAAAAACTGGATCTTCATATTATATGGTTTAATAAATTGGCTACATTGAAAATGTGGACTAGTAGAAATCGAAATGGTGGCATGTGTACAAGCTTCTGGGTATTACCACATGCACCGTCTAATCCTACCGCCTGACCTTCCTACAAACGTTGTAAACGGATTTATGAAAGTATGTAAAATGCTGAGATGTTACTAAAGCTGTTGCTGCTATTCACTGCTTATCCTGAATTCCAATCATGCAATATTGTTTTGAACACCAGCTGCAGCTAAGTTCGCTTCACCTTCTTCCGCAGGCCCCGCGATTTTTTCATTTCAGCACTGCTCCTTTCTCCTATATGAACGGGCTCCCTCTGCAATACCAATTCTTTCATCGTCAATCATCATGCACCTACCTTACATATACGTATCAGGAATGACAATTACCTAATCAGTTGGACTTTTCAGGGATACGGGACGGGATGCATGCTCTTGAATATCATATGTCTCTTATCATTGTATCTTACATGTACCGGCTCCGACACCTGTGTCAAATATTCTGGGTCCTCACTCTCCTCCACCCCAAGTCCCTGAGCATACAAGTTTTGTTAGTTCAATTCTACGTCAACATCTCTTAATTATCATTGTTACTGTGTCATTTTATTGCAAAAAATATAACTACTATGTTCAGAAAGGGAGCTTGCTTTAGTTTATGGTCTCACCTCCATATGGCGCTCTTCCAAGGCTTCCTCTGCAAGATCTGCCGACCTAGCTTCTTTAGTTATAACAATCTGTCAACCAGAGACACAATTAACTTTTGTCAAGTATTTTTAAATTCTCGAGTACACAGCAAATTTTACTCTTCAGGCCTTTCTAATCAAACAACTATATCATGCATACTACAAATCAATTACATCATTTTAGAATAGTTGTACATGCTTGGCTCAAGATGCATGGATTTTTACCTGAGTATTTCGAATGTTCTCCTCTCTCGCAGGAATAGCCATACCAGATGCGTCTACTAATCCAGGAGTACTCTTTGCTGTAAGCGCCTCTACTTCCTTTGATTTGACAGTAAGAGAATTTTCTAAAGCTGCCAACCTATCTAGCAGTTTTAGAACAAAGGGGTTAGAAGCAATTTGATCACCCATCATAGGGTTCACTCGACTTGACGATTCCTTTGCTCTGGCTGTTACCTTGTCAACCCCGACTGCGCCATGTAGTTCTTCCGATGAGCCCAACTCAATGGGACCATTGCTGATTTCTTCTGTGTCGTCTCCGTACTCAATGTTGCAGCCTTCGGTTATCGGGGCCATTTCCACGGACAGTGGGGGTGATCGGTCCTTCTCATGCATGACTGCATCCTCCTTAGCTTTGCGCTTTCCTCTACCTCCATACCCCTTGTCACGTGCCATCTCTGCTTGAATCTCCTCCGGGTCAGGAGATCTCCGTAACTGCTTGCGGAGTCTTTCTCGTACTCCCACTTCTCCAGATGGACCCGTGCGTCCGTAGTTGATGCGACTTGCATTTGCTTTACTGCACATCAGTGACTTCCGGATGGATGCTGGATTATACAACTCCTTCCTCAGCGACCTCCACGCTCTATCCGTCACATCTTCAGGTTTAGGTTCCTTCTTGGTAATCTTTTTCCATAACTCTGCACGTCTCAATGTCACACCGCGGGCAACAACTTCCTTCACTACCTCAAAACGGATGGGAATACTGTACTCCCAAGTTTGTTGAATCCATTCTGTAATTTCTTGCACTGCGTCTTGAGGTTGTTTGTTAATCTGTCCGATTGCTGGGTCAAGCTTCTTAGACAAAAGCATCACTTCCTTGCGCCAGGCGCTCACACCTGCTCCATAAGGCTTCCCCGTGTACTGATCAACCAAGAGATAGTTTCTCGGCTTACCTTCGGCTCGCCGACGATCCCCCTCTCTCTCTCTTGCCTTCTTGGCATATCTCCTCTCCTTCCGTTTGTCTGCTTCAGTATCAACGACAACATCCTCGAGATCCAAGTCATTGTCTTCTGCGTCGCCTTGTTCTCCTATGTCACCTATTTCAGCAGAATCGTTTTCGGAGCTGTCATCACTACTGCCACTCTCCTCATTCTCTGTATTATAGAATGTATAAGTTTGTTGTTGTCGTTCTGTCGTTGGATTTGGACGGCGCCCTTGAATCCCTGTACACACCTGACGATGCGATTGACGTACCTGTGGCAAAAATGTAATTTTTGTTGAGATAATCTATCAGCTCCAATTTCATAAAATTAGGTCCGACTACATAGTCTTTCACAATTCATATCAACCATATTCCTAGAAATCTGAAAACACGCGTCTATACTGATCTTGAATACGTCCAATGAATACTAAAAAAGATAATTTTTTGACGTAGAAGGTTTCAGGAAAAAACTGTGTCGGGGTCTTCTGCACTTCTCGGACTTGGCGATCTCCTTTGAGTTAAGGGTGTTGATGGAGTCCCAGGAGTCCCGAAGTTGTTGGTACGATGTTCGAGGCTAGAGGGGAAGCGACGGGGCGTATCAGCATGTTTCGCTCGATCTCTATTTCTATTTCTTTCGACGTTGTCAGAGAGGTATGTTGACTGTAGCCTTGAGGACTGCACTTGCTTCAATCCACCACCTGAGCTTACAAATGTACAACCTTCCTTACCTAGAGATTGTTTTCCACTTCCCCCTGTCTGTTGGACCGGTTTAGCAGTTCCTGAGTTCCTGAACAGTGTTCGGTTCGTCCCTACAATCAAAGATGTCAGTCATGCACATAGTCTGGAAGGAGTGCACTAATATTTGCAATTGCAATACGAGAAAACAAAGAATGACGGAAATTCCTATAAACTGCAATTACGTAGGCTCTAAAATAGTTTAATGTTCTCAACGATGACATACTCAGTACATTAGATTTAATATATTCAGCTTTGCCTACTCTTCGCTCGCTTTGAAATTTCTGGTATTGAGGTGTTGCATAAACTAAGCATGAACACAGTAAATAAAAAAAGAGCCGATGAATCAAATATAGAAGGAACTCTAACCTAGGTGTTCTTCCGTTGGAGCTGTTGTTGTTGTGTAATCATCATCCTCGTGTTCATCATCCTGAGCAATTTGGGAGGTTCTCATGGGGGGCGTTTTTTTGGACGGTCTCATTTGAGGTTGTGGAGGCGTCTTCAGTGGTACTGCTGCAGTTTCAGATGTGTCGACAACCTCTGTGTCACCCACAACGTCTGCAGATGTTGCAATTGACTTTGCTTTCTTCTTCCTCCCGATATTGGAAGAGCCGGGGCCAGCGATGTCTGCATGGTCTACGTCTTCCATAAGAGCTTCGTTCCACCGCACAAACCTTTCGCTTCCACGCTCTGACCGAGAAGTTCGGCCCATATCCTGTGAAACAACATTAAATGTCAATTTTTTTTTTAATTCAGATTTTCATAATTATTCCGCAGCACTCGGGAGGCCATTGCCTGGTCCATGTGTTGCCTTTTCCGGTAACATCTTCCTCCAAATCGATACATGAAGCCTGATGCTTCTTTATACACAGAGAGCTACAGTTTTGAATGATGCGCATGAATGTAATCAAGAGCGAATTACTAATAACGATGTATTCGTAAACCTTCATCTTGGACTGCATAAAAAGCATGTACACTACAGTTATTTGATGAAACTGCGATCGAAATAGAGATACATTGACCCAGGTTGTGATGCACAAATACTTAAAAACCTAAGACAAATCAAGAATCCGTAGAAGGTAGGTAATTTTCTACAGTACCCTACACTACAGTGAATGTCACTCTAATAAATTGTACATATGGTATATTGTAATAAATACATATTGTATATTGTAATAAATACATATATATTGTAATAAATTGTACATATGGTATATTGTAATATATACAATTCTAATAAATTGTATATGGTAAAAGCAGTCATTTTTTTGAAAATCACAGACTCTAATACTTATGACTGACTCCACCAAATTGGACACTGTCTACTGTTTGAATCACAGGGTGTCCTCTGTATAGTACTAATCAGAACGAAATAGGGCATTGGTTGAAGACTACGGGAGAGGAGCAAGTCCGGACAGTTTTTCAATCGAGTTTACGTCCTACTAATCGGGCATTTCCTTAGACGGTGGATAAAATGAAATAAAAACTTCCGCAACCCCTAGCCCCACTGCATACTACCTCGCTAGATGCATGCTCACCTAGCGACTGAGGGCTCCATATCAATCTGCACAGACTTCTCTTCTAATATGTGGAACTTCAATCCTTCACAATAGTGCATGCAAATACGTGGCTCACAATGGATATGGTACACGCAGTCACTTTGATTCTATTCTAGCGGTTTGAGTTGTGAAAAACATGATGATGATGAACCATTCAAAGACCAACTGGAATGCTTACTACTACTTGCCTCCAATTCTGTTTTCGTTGAAGCTGAAGATGAAGTGTGATCCGCCCTCCACTCTTTGCTGTATTCGTTTCCTTCGTCTTTGGATCGGTTGCACTCACTGCCCCGGACGCTGTAAAGCAACGTATGGCTCCGATGTTCCTTGCAGGTCGTGTAGTCCTCCTCACGTCCTCGAACTCCTGCTGATGAAGTCTCAAAAGTAGGGGTCCTATACTGAAATGGTGCACAGATACCATGGAGAGTACCTTAACACTGCAACGTTAATGCGCCGGCGTCCACTCCCTGAGGAAGAAGCCAGACCTACGCGATACCCATGAAGTATCGTCACCTTCCAGGTGTTCCAACGCATAGAAATCTTGAGCAATGGACCTAGACAGCAAGAAGTAACTATGGTGGCGGGCATTCCTACCAGTCCAAAAAATCAACATACACCTCAGCCGATTCAGGTACTTGCTACGGGGCACGTAACTAAGCAAGCTAAAACAGCGGACTGCGGTGAAATGAAATTGACACAAAGCATGCAAGTGGAGGAAATTTGACAAGGGCGGTGTGGAAGACAAGGCCGACGTGGAAGTCCGTGCCTTGAGTGCATGGGCACTTTTTCATCCAAGAAAACCTAATTTTGAGGGCAACAAAGGAGAGTACCCTCCTTTCTACATTGTTCTGTACTGCGTAATTTCATCTCGGTAATTGTAATGTTGTGTTACCTGTCCCGAGAGTACGTCATTCAAGCTTTATGTGGCACTGGTGATCTATTTTGATGGAACGAACAGTAGATATTTTAGGAGATCATGGGGAGGTCGACTGCGGCGGCTTCAATACTTTTTGTCGACACCCTCAAACTTAGTTATGGGTTAACGGAATAGGAGGCCAGCAAATCGCTTGACTGACGATGTATACGGCTGCTAACTAACACCTTGTATGGGAGCACGACAACATGGACTGGGTAAGTTTCACCGAGGAAAAAACAACCCATCACGCAGTTTGGATGGATCTAAAATTTCACTCTGTCAGGGTTGTTGTTACCAGATTTGTGTAACGATGGTCGCTCCATGTTTTTCGTTTGCCATCTTCCCGATTCTAACAAGCATTCCAAACCTAAGGTCAAGACACCTAAAACCAATCATTTAAGAGATTATGCATGCAATATGGAGCTGGATTGTTGCAAAGTAATTTTTCCTCCGCAGAGAAATAGGGTTCTTGAGGTTTGGAAATTTTTTCAAATTTTTTTATCGAGTGTGCAAATAACTGTGAATTTTTGAACCAAAAAGTGTTCAAAAACTAGAAACCAACCAGTAGGCTCACATGAAACCGTGAATGAAAATAGGTCAAAACCCTCAATACATTTTGTCTGTAACTGATTTAAGTGTGACCCAGAAGCCGCTCCTGCATATCCGAAAAAATGGCAGCTGGTGACACCAAACTCGTGCGTTCCCAACTCCATAACACCGTTCGTTCCCAACCCTATTTGTGACATCGTCACCCCTAAAACTCAAAACTCCCGCCCACTCTTAACGGTCAGAACCGCAAATGGTGATGCACAGATGCAGCTGGTGCGTCCTCCGTGGTGCCGCATTCCCAACCACTCCAACCTCGGCTTTGCTCTCCTGGGTCATGCATGGGAGAAGGCGACGTACCATTCTGTGCAGTTCCTGATGTGATTTTGTCCTATTACAGACACAAGATTTGTGTTCTATTCTAGACACAAGATTGTGTTCTTTTACAGACACAAGATTGTGTTCTATTACAGAGCCAGAAATTGTGATGTGATTGTGTATCTGATCTCATCAGTTTCTTCTCGGCAGTTTGATGTGGTGGGCGGGATACTGCTTTTCTGCTTGGATTGGGAAATGATTGCATTGATTTTCGCTAGCTTGTTAGGTCACAGAGACAGAGAGCAGCTTGTTCGAGCTTGTGAAGGTTCCAACGACGTCGCACAGGTTTGCGTCTTGCTTACTCCATTTAATCCTGGAAGGGTCTTTACTGCTTGCTCGATTATTGCCGCAAATGCTCAATTTCTACTGCTGCTGTAGGCGACTCTTTGATCTTAGGGCTTTGAATCCTTCTTACTGTCTTAGGTCTTATATTCCGCAAAAGCCCAAACCCTCGACCTTCTTGTTCAAGCATCGCATACATCATCTGCTCTAAGTCTCAGATTCTGTCGAAACCCCATCTTCGCATACCCTCTCTTCGCTATGGCAGTGATAACTCCGGCAACCGCAGCATGAAGTTTGGTTTAGCCTATCATCACCGTCATGTTTGGTTTAGCTCTCTTTCTGCAATGCCTGAAGTTCTAGGGAAGATGTATACTCAAATGTTCCACAGCTGTCTTGTTGCACGTGTGAGAGCCAATCGAACTACCTTCTAGATACTCCTTCTAAGCACTCTCCTTGTACAGCGAGCTGAATGATAAGCATTTTGTTCTGAGGATGTTCTCTGTTTATATTGCTGACTTCCCTACTTCTACCACTAATGCAGGTCGCGTTTCGGTTGTGCAATTACAACTGCCCTCCTGCAAACGAAAGTGAGTTGCCAACCTCATTTCTTGCAAATTATGAATTTCCTATTCAGTTTGATTAAGCTTCTTTTTTCAGTTGCCACCTGTTTCCTATTCAGTCTGATTGAACGTCTTTGAACGGTGTAGCTAGCAACTTTGTGCAGTTTTAGAAGCAGTGGGTATTAAATTGGTCCAATCTATCTGTCTTGCAGGCTGACACCGTCAATGGATTACAGTGGAAGTTGATCCAGGAGACATGGCTCGCCGGTTATGAAGGCAGTAACAGTTATGAACCCAGAACAACAATTATGCATCCGACCACAATACCTACGATTGCTCCCTTGCTCATATTCCTTCCAGCACCTTCGGATGTTGGTGGACACCATACATTAAGGACTTCCCCGCAGAGCCTAGCATTCCCAAGTACGGAGGATGAGGTGAATGTTTGGCATTTTCCAGTGTTGGGAATTCGCCCAGATATCTCATTGTTGGAAATGTTGAGGAAGGCAAGGGACTTGAAGTCGCACAAACTTGCAGGAAAATCTCCGTGGAGATCGTTGTTCGAAAGGTCGACGTGCACAAGCTTCCTGAGGCTCCCAAATTCGTCAGGAAGTTTTCCAGAGAAATGATTGTTGCTAAGATCCAGAAAAAATAGTTCGGTGAAGTTGCCGATGGATGAAGGGATACCACCAGAAAACAGGTTGTTTCTCAGGTTAAGTGACTGAAACTGATGCCACACAGCGCTTTCTGATAACAGACCACTGATGGTTCCATTAAGCAAGTTATCACCCATGTCCAAACCATCCATGGAAACCATATTGGCCATTGAGGTAGGAATTTCGCCTGTAAGACGGTTGTTGCTAACATCTAAGTAGGAAAGATTGGTCAGGCTTCCAATTCCTGGAGGCAGCGAGCCCGTCAGTCGATTCCCTGTTAGGTTGAGCTTCACTAAGCTGCTGATATTGCCGAACGCCAATGGTATGGACCCTGTGAAGATGTTATACGCAAAGTTGAGACCTTGAAGTTTTCTAAGCTCGCCAAATTCTGCTGGAATGGTGCCAGTCAACTTGTTGAAAGAAACATCGAGTGCTGTCAAGTTGGTCAGTCTGGCTAATTCACGAGGCAGGGGACCCGTGAAGCGGTTTCCTGATAGAATGAGGTCGACAAGTACCGTACAGTCACCAAGTTGAGGTGGAATCTGGCCGCTCAGATCATTCCAAGAGAGGTCCAAGGTTCCGTGATGCTGAAGAAAACTTGAGGTAGAAATAGAGACCACCTGGAAATCTGTGCAAATCTCGCTGGGAATTTGCCCTGTTAGACGGTTGTGAGAAAGTCTTAAGTGATCTAGGTTGACAGTAGTCCGAAATCAGACGCTCCAAAGGCAGCCTGAGAAACTAACACCGTTCACATCATTGTTTTCAAAATTTGTTCAGATCATGAGGCTTGAGCAGAGGCCGGCCAGACTGTCCCACTCGTCATTGAGTGTAGTGTTGTTCTTTGTTGGTTTTCCCTCATGTATTATATTTCATCGAGGCCCATAAGTCTTACATACTGAGGCTTTCAAGTACTTGGGGGATAGCTTCTTGTAGAGACTTGGAGATAGCTCAAACTGCTCAAACTTTTTCAATGCGCCTCCTCATCCAAGTTGCAATATCGACACACAACTTACAAGTATATGTTTGTAGATGTGTAAATGCTGTAGCTGTGTAGAAGTCCTTTGACAAGCCTTTGAACCCGTTAGTTGTTGAACCCTAACTGTGACAGAATTCTCTGAACCTTGGCTACAACTACTTTTGATAAGCTGTTTCAGATTCTCCTCTCTCATAATGTTTTGGAATACCAACGCAACAGGCTATTGCTATTTTCTGATTTCTTTCGGAATTGATAGTTAATGTCTTCTTTCGGAATTTCCTCAGATATTGGACACTCGATTCTCCAACACTCTAAGAAGTGAAGCTCGCTAAGCAGACTTGGACCTGTGGCATTAGCGAGGTACGTCAGAAATGCAAATATCTTACATTTCTTCAGTTTTGTCTACGTCAATTAGACCACGGCTTTACAATCTCTAAACAATGTCGTCTTGGTGTATACTGAAGTACACCATTGAATTAATGTGCTGAATGGGTTCTTGAGAGAGTTTGTTTAATTTCACGTTGACTTAGTACACTACTCTCTTAGGAAATGTAACAGCAGTTGAAGAGTTTTGAGAGAAGGGAGGATATTGTACTTCAAAGTGCACTACCACCGTATTCGAAGTACACCATTTTACTAGTCACTGTAATCTCATTCGGACATGGGGAACTTACAGAAACGTCATTATATAACAGATACCGTGCTGCCATGTGATCAGGTATTCCCTTTATAAATTCTATCGGAACACGTAGAAGAAGAAAATGAGGCCAACACCTCTAGGGGAGGCATACCACATTGAGAGAGCTCTAGCAGCCCGTCAAGGAATACAGAGATACCCTTGTGGATGCGAAAAATGCCACGGTTTTAAGTCGCAGTCCGTTCAAACGGTCGAAACTCACCATCGGAAGTACGGGCGTGACAACAAATTGAACGAACCACTTCTTGTAAGTTGTACTGAAGTGCGATACTAAAGCACTTACGACACACATTCGTACTGGAAAATTCGGAATCCTTTTCATGAACCATCTTAACAATGCAGTACCGGAGTGCTTTAGAACCAAGAAACTGGAATGTTTAATGAGGCTAAGCTTACAATACTCGTCATATGCTTGAAATTTTAATTCAGATTCGGATTTCTGTTCTATTCTTATTTGTTGGATAGGATGTGTCATTGCCTTTTAATATTACATACACTTCCATTATTCACAATTCTAGTATGGCTTACGAAATAAATATATTTGTCGTATTTTCCTTGCAACTTGCAGAGGAATCCCAACATACAGAATGATGATCGAGGAAATGAAGAAGAACCTGACGGTCACCCCCCTTTACGACCAGATACTGACAGAGACCCAGCAAACAACGACGAAGCCGAGGAAGTGTTTCTCGATGCCAAAGATTATGCGGCTTTTCAGCCAGCCCCTCCTAATACAGAGGTCAACTTTGAAGAGATGGCAGACAACTACTTCGCGAGGGTTGATGAGATCCACGGGCAATTCAGAGAGGAGGAGGACGACATCCTTGATTTTGAAGACATGTCCGATGAGGAAGAAGAACCTGATGTAACACCAGTCGTGGAGGCTCTACTCCGAGAGGCTATGGAGCCCTTGTATTTGGGATCTCATACCACCAGGTTACAGTTCAGCATAATCCTCATGTCCTTGTGCACGTTGTTTTCATTTAGCCACCATTGCTTGGATGAGATATTGACGTTCCTTAAATATGATGTATTGCCCGTAGAGAATACATGTCCAAAATCTTCTTATGAGATGAAGTCTATGCTGATGAAGCTAGGCCTCTCTCATGAGACTATACACTGCTGCGAGTGTGGCCGTACGTTATATTGGAGAGAGAAGTCAGAATTAGAGGAATGTCCAGTTTGCCATAAGTCTAGGTATATTCCTGGTTCAAGAACTGTGCCGGTGAGGGTGCTTCGTTATTTTTCGTTAATAAGAAGGCTGCGAAGAATGTATCGTTGCCCTGAAATAGCAAAACATATGCGATGGCATAGTTCTAATAAATCGCAGGATAGTAAAATGAGGTCGGTAGTTGACAGTGAGCAGTGGAGTTTTATTCAAGAACAATACCCTAGCTTCAGTAGGGAAGCGAGAAATGTACGAATGGGACTTGCTTTAGATGGTGTGAACCCCCATAGCTTGCAGTCCTCCAAACATTCAGTCTGGCCGGTTATGATCGTTTTTTATAATCTCCCACCGTATCTGATAACCAAAAGATTCTTTATTAGTTTAAGTATGATTATACCTGGTCCTAACTCACCCTCCGAAGATACTATTGACGTGTTCTTAGAACCACTTGTTCATGAATTAAAAAAAATTTGGGTGGGTGTTAATGCCATAGACATGTCAGAACCACCTGGTCCAAGTAGGAGTTTCAGAATGCGGGGCATGCTTCTTTGGACAATAAATGATTATCCAGCTTATACTTTAATATCTGGACAAACTGGGAAAGGATATGCCAGCTGTCCGGTATGTGGGGAGGGCACTTTTGCAGAGTACTCGAAAGAGGCACAGAAAACAGTTTACATGGGCAATCGATGGTGGCTCAAACATGATCACCATTGGAGAGTAGCGCGAGGTGCTTTCAATGGGCAACCCAACCACGATCCTCCACCAGTCAGACAATCCGGTCTAACAACAAGACTACGAGGAGCATGGAGGGAGTCTTTTCTACAACTTGGAGGTCGCCCCAATTCACAACATGATCCGGTCAAGAAAACTGGTGTTAAAAGAATCAGCATTCTTTTTCAGCTACCTTACTGGGAGGTAAGAGATTTTGCCTCTGGAACTTCGAATTTTTATAGACGTTCTGAGTTCCAACGTCACTTGTACCGTAATAGTCACTATGCTAGCCTTACTGATTAGATCTTAAGTAACTAAGCGTGACAATTATGTCAGCATTAGCGATCTGGATAAATCGAGAATTATTTCATCTAAGACGATGCAAAGTTCTGTTTCGACATGTGAGAAATCTGGTGACGGTGCCGACGAGGGTTAGGGTGCCTGTAAGGCATCCTGTTCTATTTCAGCTTATTTATTTCTGTAGTATTTTATTTTTATAGCCTGTAAGCTCAAATCAGTACTTGATTTTAGAGTTTACTACTTGTTTCCTCCATTCATTCAGTGATCTCATATTAATGCTGTCTTGCTACGTAATAAGCCCTGTGTTAGTTGTTTAAATTATGAAGAATGCTGTCGATGCCTGTTCTAGTCATATGAGTAGTATTAGTGTTTAACTTACTCTAAGAGAGGTCATAGAGTTTTAAACCCTCTTCGGGCTTCCCTGAAAGTTTAATTTTTTTTTACAGCATGTGTGCTATTTTATTTGAGGCCTCGTCCGTTCCAACTAAACTGGAGCATCTCATTTTTTCTTTGACATCCTATGCCTAAACTTAGATATTTCATTTTCGATCTTATCATCTGATTTCGGTTTACAGTTTTGTTTTTTATTTTATTAAAGTTTAGAGCTTTTGTTTTTTTCTGGTTCAACTAGTACCGCATAAGCTCAGAACTACCGCGTGCTCTATGAGTATTGTTTCGGAAGGTTATAATGTAGCGTTTGTTCCTCCACAATTTTGGTAACTGTTTAAGATTGCAATTTGGTTTTTTATGTGTTTGACGTCTGTGTTAGTGGTTTGTATTGTCGTGCATAGCTACTCTTTCTCAGTTTTTTTGATTAAAGCCTTTCGACTGATTTATTTTTTTATTTTATTTTATTCTTTGAAGTCTGTATCAATGGTGATTGATGACTGATGCATGACATTGGATACATCTTATGGATAGTGGGTAGTTGTGGTTCGTTTCTGGATTATAACTTCTCTCTTCTTCATTTCAGAAACTTCCAACAAGACACACATTTGACGCAATGCACTGCGAAAAAAACATTTGCGAGAATTTACTGAAGACATTGTTTGGCGAGACAGATGATAATAAGTCAAGGGAGGACATGCGAGTCAGAGGCATCAGGCCACATCTTCATCTGCAGCGGAATCCGGATGGACGTAGCTTTTTTAAACCGGATGCGGCGTACGTTCTAACCAAAGATGAGCGTCAACAATTTCTCACCATCCTGAGAGAACTTAAATTCCCCGCAGGTTATGTCGGCCCACTGAGCTCTAGAATTGCAGATGGGAAGTTGAGGGGTTTAAAAACTCATGACTTTCACGTCCTACTGCAACAAGTGATTCCTCTGTGTTTGAGAAACATAGGAAATCCTAGGGTTGTTGGATCAATAATGCGGGTCAGCCGGTTATTTAGAAACCTTTGTGCAAAAGTCATAGATGTGAATTACAAGGCAACGATGCTAGAAGAAGTAGCTGAAACCATTTGCTCTCTAGAGAAAGAATTGCCCCCGTCTGTGTTTGTGATAATGATGCATCTTCCAATACATTTAGTGGAGGAATTATTCATTTGCGGTCCAGTCCAAACGCGCTGGATGTATCCTTTCGAGAGGTATATGAAAGGACTAAAAGGATTCGTAAAAAACAAAGCAAAACCAGAAGGGAGCATGGCACATGGATATTTGAGAGAAGAATCTGTGGGCTTTTTGAATGAGTACCTCTCACAGTATACTCCGACAACGAAGCGTGCATGGGATGACAAGGAAGAACCGGCTATGTATGACGAGATACTGGAGGGTGCAAAAAGGGATCGTGTCATGACTCCGGAGTTTATGAAGTTGATTCACGAGTTTGTGTTGAACAACACCGAACACATGGAGCCTTACAGGAGGTAATATTTTCGTTACTTCTGTCTTGGTCTATGCTAACAAAGATTGCATCATTTAAAAAGACTGTGAACCCTGTAATATAACATTTAGTTCAAATAAAATTCACATTTTGGATAGACGGATTTGTGACTGTGCCAATTTTTCAAAGTTGGCAAATGTCACCTATAACGAACGCTGCAGGACTTCCAGGGTTCGAGCTACGTGGATCCATGTCATTATTCCTGATAATTCCGAGGGAGGTGCGCTAGGTACTACTACCATCAGAGTGTATTCTGCTTGCCCGTAAGTCCTGGTTGTTAGCATTTCAATTGTATTTTTTACTTACCTTCTGTACAGCTTATCAGCCTGCAGGTTCCATAAACCTTCATTAAGCAGTGGATGCCGTGGTTGCTGGAATCTGCTTTGGCTCGTAAAATACCTTATGTATCAAACGAGTTTGACATATCAGTAGGCAGCAAGTAATTAACCTGTGGGCGTATTAGGAGTAGCCTCATCATGTTCTATTGGAAGGAGTGTCACTTGTTATAGTGAACATTACTTGCCCCGTAGAGACACCCTTTCGTGACATATGTCGATGCTGTGCTTTCTGTTGTCATCTGCATCGTATGAGATTCGAACGACGTCGCCAAAAATCCACCAATATCATGTCGACATGATACCTCTGCCTTCTTTACCCTTTTCATAAGCTGCCAAGACTGATTTGCACTTCCTTTTTGCTACATTGTCTGTAGCCTTCGGTTATCACTTTGCTTAGAATGTTTTGACATTGCATCTGTACCAGTCATGTGGCTAACTTGTGACGTGTTTTGTACAGGAAATATGAGGAACAGACCATGGAAAGGGAGCAAGAAAGAGAACAGTACCGACGATCTATTCGGCGGCGAGGAAGAAGGACTCGTTTTGCATTTCCCAGAGACTTGCAGTCTTTACCACCCTTCTCTGAATGGGTGCAAGAAGAGATACGACATGACCAGCGGGAAGGTGTTGTCGTAGATCAGATGGTACGTGACACATCTACTGGTCCGTTGCGTGTAGCTACAGCGTATAAGTCTATGTATGCGTTTGGGAACCACTTTCGAGTGATAAGCTCTGAAAGGCATTTGCGAACAAGCAATAGTGGAGTCGCAGCTACATTTAGACAAGCATGCAGGAATAACATCCATGATGCTAACCTAGTTCAAGCTGACATCGAATACGTTGGACACATTGAGGAGATATTGGAGCTGAACTATAAACGCCATTGCCTAGTAGTACTAGTCTGCGACTTTGTGAAGGCTAATTACAGGGGAGAGAATGCAACTATAAAAAGGGATAAATGGGGCTTCACTTTAGCAAATTACGAAAGACGATTCCGAACTGTTTGTAGAGATAGTTTTGCATTTCCCTCTCATTGTGAACAGGTGTTTTATTCAAACGCAAAAGAATCTCCAGGTTGGAGAGTGGTATTGAGAAATGAAGTTCGGGGGAGACGGGTACTGCCGAATAGCAGAAACGAAGAGGACGCAGAGTTGTTTCAGATGGGGCGAGATGAAGAGTTCGAGGGGCTAAGGCCAGAACGAGAAGTTGGCGAGGAGGAGCAGGCTCCAGCGGCAATAGGAGTTGATGTTTACCTTGAACCGGTGAATAGAAGAATAATAGGACGACGTGGTAGACGTGGGGCCGGTGGTAGAAACCGAGGTGGCAGAGGTGGCCGTCACGGTGGGCGTGGTGGGCGAGTTCTTCCGAACAGGGAAGGAGCACAAGAATCAGGTCAGAGCGATTCGTACAGTGAAGAGTCGGCACCAGAGAATTTGTATGGACAGAACGACGTAAACGTGGGCCAAATGCATAGAAGAGGAACTGACAACGACGACCGAGGGAATAGAAATGTTCGCCGCAGGCATGTACAGGAGGAATCAATTTCCAGCAGCGAGGACAGCGGCTCCGAGGAAGAATCTGTGGGACTTAATACCACATCGACAGAAGATACATCGAGTAGTTCAAATGATTCTCAGCATGATGAGGTAAAGACTCTACTTACCCAGATCTTTTCCTCTTTATAACCTAAGAAGGCCGAGATGATGGTATGTCATCGAAGCATCTTAAATTATCGTTTCATTGTGGCAGGAATGAGGTGCAAAGAATAGTAGTTCCGTGGAGGACCTCCGACCCGCTCACCTCAGAGATAAGACGTAATTAATCAATCCTGTATGTCTTCATGCATGTGCAAAGGTTCTGAACTTACTCCATCCTAAACCATCTCAGAAGCTAATTCCATTGTCTGTGACTGTACTACAGTGCCTTGGCCGTTACATTCAAAAAGTACAGTAGAGGACATCAATTTCACTTCATATGACTTATCCCAATAAATTATGTGAATAGGATCAGCCAACTTCCAATACTGTTGTGTTTTTGATGTTGGATGTAGACAGCTGTGATGAAGTATTTGGAATTGAAACGTTCTATGAAGTAGTTAGAATTGAAACGTCCTCTAAAGTGCACTCAGTTCCTGTCGTCAATTCCTACATTCTACGTTTGGTCGAAATGAGGGAATGAAAATCAGATTTGTAAGTTGTTTTTCCCTATCAATGGCTACTTATGCGAATAATATATGTCAACATACGTTTGTTGTGCAGGTGCAGTGTCTGGATTATTTAATAGAGATTGTGGGAGTGGACAGTGGCTACGTTCCAGATGAAGATACAGTGGTTACAGTATCCATATTCCGTATAGATACAATGGTACAATGTAGTATTTCACATGATCAAATATAGTAGCACCTTCTGATATTACTTTTTTATTTCAGTAAATTGTTACGTGGAATAATTCTGTCAAAGGCAATGCATAAAATTCCGGCACCTACAATATCTGGCAGAGGTGATATATGTGATGGCTATTTGAGATTCCACAGTTTTTATGCCTCACTGAATTTGTGATTTCTATTAATGCAATGCATTCTGAACCTCATGTGGTCAAATTGTTGGTCCAGATAAAAACAGCGACGGTAATTTGGTAAATGGTAATCCAGAAGTGAAGAAAAAGGCTATCAAGACTGGCTAATTCCACAATATTGCAGCTTCTTAAAAGTTAAAAAGCATATGCGGCTGATCAATCCATTAGGCCAAGTCATCCTTCTAGATGAAAAATCAATAAATCAAACTTAGTTAGAAATCACCATGATACCAGGGTGATATTTCAATAGCTTGCTAATTTACTGCAGCTGTAAAACTAATTTTACAGGAACAGAAGCCTTTACAGGAAAAACGAAGTGATAATTAGATATCCACGTCCTTTAAGATAAAAGACTGTAAAGTATTAACAAAAGACTGAGTGAAACCATTTTTTCTGCCTCCACGCTGTAAAGGTCGTCATTATATTGACAAGTTGATGACAAGGAGTTGACAAAAAAAATTAATAAATGGGAATTGACAGAAATTCAAAGTTTTGAACCTGATTAGTCAATTTGGACAATTTCCCGTCAATTTTTAGTCATATTTACACCCATTTTCTTGTAGTGATCACTCTCTATTTGCGTATACTCCAATTTCAAATTTCCGAGAGCCTTCTCCGGAATTTGTAAAGAAGAGCATTGATGTTTCAAGGAACGACCTCATCTTCAACCCGATTAATCTTGAAAATCAGCTCATGTGCGATAGAGTTCCGTGGCGTCGTCCTGGTGAGAAGGACGTTCTCTTCATGGAATCTCTGAATTGAGCAATAAAAGATGCGGAAGATGTTGTCGTTAATGTAGTAGCTGCAATAGGTAACATTATACCCAATGCATATTTAAGTCTTTTATGATTGTAGTTCCAAAAAAGATAGTACTAATTTTACTTTCATCAATTATTGCAGGGTCCGCAATCAAGGCATGTCGTAGGAGCGGAAGGCACCTTGTCGCCCTGGAGGCAGACATCAATATCTACAACAAGGTTTTGAAACCAATGCAGTTACGGACTATTCCAAGTCCTCCCCCATTTCATCGAAAGACATCGGAAGGCCCTAGCTAGGAGCGAGGGGGGAAAAAAGAGACGCCTCCAGAGGAGGCTCATCCATTGTCCGCTACAAGGTGAAGCCACAATACAAGTGGCCATTATTGGAGTAAGTGCGTCCTCAATTATGGCTGCCTGAAGCAATGTACTCTTGATATTGATTGTTACAAATGTTATATGTACTTCCGTTTAAACGATCCTTATGTGTCATAGATATTATACCACACCTTCTACGCAAAGTGTACTCAGTCGATGCGTACGAGCAATACTACCATCCTTTGAATCAAATGGGCTTCCATCATCACCGAATCTGAGGCACAGTTCTTAGCAGAGCAATTGTCGTCCGTTTCAAACAAAGGAGGAAGAGTTAGGTTTGACCTCCGCGTTCCTACCTATGTTGATATTGAGACTAAAGTAGAGAATATACAAATCCGTAGAATGCCAGATTCTAAACGTGATTCCTGAATGGGAAAGAGTTCATGTAGAGCTTGCCTAAGGCACACTTGAGTCATCTTTGTTCCTGACATAAGTATAATTGATTTTTGTAATAAAACTTATTTGTTGTTGAATTGGTTGCACAATCTCTCAATGAGATCGAAAGGGCATACTTTTTTCAAATTGAATTGGTACCAAAAAATAAAATCATCAAGGGCATCAACCGGGGGTTTGGATATCACGAGGGTAGCATTATGGCTTTCCCCCGTGTAGGTCACTCGCAAAATAGGGATGTCGGATCCTACAGCCCTATTTCGGGCTCTCTAAGTTGGAGGAAATGCAACTTGGCCAAAGCCGAGGCCTCCTTCCCACTCCCCGCCCACTTGCTCCCGGGCCCCGCCCCAACACTTCCAACCCCTCCCTACATGGCCAATCCATCTGGCCCTTCCCCGCTCGGGATGCTTGGATGAAAAGTGTCACGGCCACGCACTCAGGAAACAGCTTAGGAAGACTCTGGAAGGATCTAGAAGTTCCTAGAAGCTCCTGGAAGTTTCTAGAAGTTTTTGGAAGCTTCTGAACGCTCTTGGAAGTTCTTGGAAGCTTCCAGAAGCTCTTGGAAGTTCCTCGAAGCTGCTGCAAGCTCCTAGGAATTACTGGAAGCTCTTGAAGTTCATAGAAGGTCTTAGAAGGTCTTAAGTTGTAGAAGGTTCTAGAGAACCTTCTTTTGAGCTAGTATAAATAAGAGTCGAGGCTGAGGGCAACCTTAGTCTCTACAACGCATCTCTTGGAGCTCTAGCTCACACCTCTTGGTGTTGTTGTATACTCTTTTTAGTTAAACTGAGTATTGATCAAACTATATTGAGTATTGATCAAACCAGAGTTCCTGTTCTAGTTTGAGTCCTTTCTTGTAGCTTGTCTTCTCGTGTCCCTGACAGTTTGTCGAGACTGCTTTACTTGCGAATATCAGAGCTAAGGTTTTCTTGCTAGAGCGTGGATTACCCCTCTTGCTTGAAGAACTGTTGGCGTCTTGAGAGTTGCGGATTACCCCTTATCAAGCTGATATTTCGTTCAGCTTTGAATCTTCTTATAAGAGTGCGATTTACCCCCTTCTTAGAGAATTCAAAGATTTTTTAGAGGGCGTGGATTACGCACCTCTTAATCGGCGCTCGACCTAGTTATCTGCTTAAATCGTCTTACCTATATAGCAATGACTGGAGGTCAAGATATTAGTATAATCGAGTCTTTTGAAACTAGGTTTGACGCCCTTATGAATGCTATAAACGCGTTATCCACGAGACTCACGAATATAGAAGACGTTGCTCATAACAACTCTAGCTCTGGAGCAACGTCAACTACAGTTCTTCACCCATTTACGTCTGTACCGGAGGAGGTTGTTCCACCTAATATTCGGCAAGACACTCTAAATTGTTGCTAAATTTTCCAGATCCTTGCACGCTTGATGAAGCTATCAGACAGGCCGTAAAATGTGATAATCGGCTCTTTCAGCGATATCAAGATCGGCGTTTTTCAAGTTTCTCAAGACAAAGCGCACATACTGCCTTAACGAAGGTTCATGATTCATATCAAGGCGTGGAAGATATGCAGATCGACGCAACATGCTTCAAGCCATTGACACCGGAAGAGAAGAAACGAAAATTTGAAGAGAATCTATGTCTGTATTGTGGAGAACTCGGACATAAAGCCGGCAGCTGTCCAAAAAAGCCGAAATTACCTGTGACAAAGATCAGAAGTGCTGCAATTGAGGAAAACAAGGATGCCCAGTCACAGTAGGGGCCGTGCGACTGGACCTTTCAACACCATCAAAACATCAAGGTCCTTACCTCTCTTCCCAACCTTCTCAATCTTTTACAATACCTATTTCTGTCAGACGTGAAAACATAAAGACTATTAGTTTATTAGACTCTAGAGCATCTGCTTGTTTCATGGATATGGCTTTTGCAAAACTTCATAAGATCACGCTTCAGCAAAAGCCTAACCGTGTACAAGTAAGGTGATGGACGGGCGACCTATAGTTGTCGCTTATGAGACTATACCTGTAGACGTAGGAATGGAGGGTCATAGTAGTAGGATTATGTTTAACATAAACAAAAGTCCCTACCATCTTGTTGTTTTTGGGATATCTTGGCTAGAGACGTATAACCCGGACATAGATTGGTTTTCTCGTACTATATCATTCTCAAGAAAACCTCAGCAGTTGGGGGAATGCCAAAAGACTACGAGCAAAAAACCTTTGCTTGTTGGAGCAAAGGCCTTCATGAAGATGGCGAAGGAGAATACACCGTTTATTATCTTTGCAACACCCATTCAAGAAGAAACACCGCCTACAGCTATTCCGGAGCGATTTCAAGATGTATTTGAAAAGAAGAATGCGGACTTACTACCGGAGCATAGACCGTATGATTGCGCCATAGATCTTCAAGATGGAGCACAACCTTCTTTCGGCACAATATACAACTTGTCACAGAACAAGCTGACGACTTTCAGAGAGTATATTGACGAGAATCTTGTGAAGAATTTCATTCGACATTCCAAGTCCCTAGCAGGGGCACCTATATTCTTTGTAAAAAAGAAGGATGGCTCATCACGTTTGTGTGTGGATTATCGAGGTCTGAACAAGGTCACCGTGAAGAATCGTTAACCGTTGCCACTAATATCGGGACTTTTGGACCAGCTTGGCCAAGCCAAGATCTATACATAGATAGATCTCCGTAGAGCCTATAATCTTGTGCAAATAAAAGAAGGAAACGAGTGGAAGACTGCATTTTGCACAAGGTATGGGCATTTTGAGTATAATGTCATGCCGTTTGGATTGACCAATGCGCCGGCCATTTTCCAGCATTTAATGAATGATGTTTTTTGAGAATATCTGGATAGATTCGTCGTTTGCTATTTAGACAACATTCTGATCTACTCCAAGAACGTCGAAGAACATGAAGAGCACGTGAAGCTGGTATTACAAAAGCTGCGAGAAAAGGGCTTATATGCCAAAGCAGAGAAATGCACATTCCACCAACCTAAGATTGAATTTCTTGAATATATCATATCTAGCGAAGGCCTTATGATGGATCCAAAAAAACTTTAAGCAGAGACAGACTGGGCGTCACCAAAAACAGAACGCGATGTGTAATGTTTCCTTGGTTTTGCTAACTTTTATCGGATATTCATCAAGAATTATTCACAAGTTGCGGCCCCCTTGGCCCGGTTGACATGTAAGGACAAGTTGGAGTGGACACCTGCAACACAGAAGGCATTTGAAGATTTGAAGGTTGCGTTTACTACAGCTCCAATCTTAGTACATCCTAACTTTAAAAAGGCGTTTTACATGGAGACGGACGCCTCTGATTTTGCACTAGGAGCAGTGCTCTCGCAGATGGGAGAAGACGGTAAACTTCATTCTATTGCATTTTATTCAAGGTCATTTTCGGAGGCCGAGATCAACTATGAGATTCATGATAAAGAACTTCTTGCTATAGTTGATTCCTTTTTAAGAATGGCGTCATCTGTTAGAAGGAGCTGCTTAGCCGGTTGTTGTGTAAACCCCACAAAAATCTGGAGTACTTTACATCCGCTCGGGTTTTAAATCGTAGCCAAGCTCGTTGGAATATGTCCTTATCCCGGTTTGATTTTACTATCACATATCGGCCAAGAAAGCAACAAGGACTGTCCGATGCATTTTCAAGAAGGGCGTATCTTGCACCAAAGGCTGGAGACGTGGCGTTTGATCAACAATGCACAACATTGTTGCAGCCTGAATGATTTTGCCTCAATGCGATGTCAGTGGCATTACCAATTGATGCCGACTTCCATCATGATATTCAGATTGCATCTAGCCAAGACCCCTTGTTTTGTAAAAAAAAACAACATCCTGACAACAACAAGTTCAAGATTCAAGATAACTTGTTGTATTTTGTAGATCGTGTGTATATTCCGGAGGGGCCACTCCGACTCTGCGTCCTTCACTCTCGCCACGACTTCCTTGCAACGGGACATTTTGGCTTTAACAAGACATTAGAGCTTATTTCTCGAAATTTTTGGTGGCCACAAATGTGGAAGGCCGTCAAAGACTTTGTAAAATCTTGCGATACATGTTCAAGGTCAAAGAATCCTCGGCATCGACCTTATGGGCTCTTGCAACCATTGCCGATTCCCCAACGGCCATGGTCATCTGTTTCGATGGACTTCATCACAGATCTGCCGCCATCAGCTACTTTTGACGCCATCTCTGTTGCAGTAGACCAATTGACGAAGATGGCGCACTTTATCTCATGTACAAAGTCTATTTCTGGTGAAGAGACTGCAAAACTCTTTCTTGACAACATATATCGGTATCATGGCTTGCTAGATGATGTTATTTCTGATCGGGGACCCCAATTTATATCTAGATTTTGGAGATCGCTATTTGAGATATTGAAGGTCGACATCAAGCTCTCTTCTGCTTTTCATCCTCAAACTGATGGCCAGACCAAACACATTAATCAAGTGTTGGAGCAATATCTACGATGTACAATCAATTATCAGCAAAACGACTGGACATCGTATTTATCACTGGCGGAATTTGCTTACAACAATTCTATTTACGTGTCAACTCAGCAAACTCCATTTTATGCCAATTATGGTTATCATCCAAAACTTGATATGTTGGCATCCACCGGTGACAAGAATCCAGCAGGTGAAAATCTTGCCAAACATTTATCAGAAATTCAAGCTATTTTGAAGATGCAGTTACAACAAGCCCAAGATTTGTATAAGACTTCTGCAGACCGGCTTCGAAAGGAATCTCCTGTTTTTCATGTTGGTGATAAGATGTGGCTTCTTCGTCAAAACATCAAGACTAATCGGCCCTGCGACAAATTGGACTATAGGTGACTTGATCCATTTTGTATTCAAGAGAAAATCAACCCAGTTGCGTATAGGTTGGAGTTACTTGCTTCCATTAAGGTACATCCAGTTTTCCATGTCTCTCTTCTAGAATCATATAAAGAGTCTACTATCTCAGACGATTACAACCATCTTTGCCCTCTATTAAAGTAGAAAATCATGAAGAATATGAAGTGGAGGAGGTCCTTGATTCGCGGAGGAGAAGGAGAAAGTTACAATATCTTATCCATTGGAGAGGATATGACATTAGTGAACGAACGTGGGAGCCAGCCGTAAACTTAGCAAATGCGCCGCTAAAGGTACAGGAATTTTATCAACGATATCCTGAAAAGCCAAAACCACATCGCGGATGAAACTTCACAAAAACGCTTCTTGTATAGGTATAAAAGATAGAGTTTTAGTATGCAAAAAACACAACTACGTGAGTTGTTTGTTTAATTTCCTGTAACCATATCAAATTTACAAGTTCTTCTAGACATGGATAGCGAAGAAGTAGATACTACATTAGCTGTACTTTCTCAGCCTAGCGGATCATGTTGACGTCCTCGAGATGAAGAACCAACTGAACCCAGAAGGCGTCAAAGGATACTAAGCAGCAGATCATTTGTATTGGTGTTAAAAGTTGAACCTGCCGGTGAAGTCCGTCCTGAAGGCGTATTTGCAGGACGTTTTCATAACGAAGCTACGAAGGTTCAAGCATGGTCACAAGTCGAAGGCATTGGGCATTATCAATGGCTGCAAGGATCCATGAGTCATCTACCTCGAGCAAGACAGTTGAAATACATTGCAGAGACTATGCGCCAAGTGTTCGATTTCTTGCGATTTTGAAGGTGATCGTGTTCTGAGCTTCTCAGAGACCTCAAAGCTAAAGGGGAAGGTGATGTCACGGCCACGTACTCAAGAAACAACTTAAGAAGACTCTAGAAGGTTCTAGAAGTTCGTAGAAGCTCCTGGAAGTTTCTAAAAGCTTCTCGGAACTCCTAGAAGTTCCTAGAAGCTTCCGAAAGCTTACGGAAGTTCCTGGAAGTTCGTGGAAGCTTCTGGAAGCTCCTTGGAGTTACTGGAAGCTCCTGGAAGTTCATAGAAGGTCTTAGAAGGTCTTAAGTTGTGGAAGGTTCTAGAGAACCTTCTTTTGAGCTAGTATAAATAGGAGTCGAGGTTGAAGGCAACCTCAGTCTCGACAACGCATCTCTTGGAGCTCTAGCTCACACCTCTTGGTGTTGTTGTATACTCTTTTTAGTTAATCTTAGTATTGATCAAACTATATCCAGAGTTCCTATTCTAGTTTGAGTCTTTTCTTGTAACTTGTCTTCCCTTGTCTCTGACAAATAGGGGCACCAAATGAAAGCTGCAAGTATCCATTTTTGGAGAGCAAAAATGGCAATGCTGGATGAACCAAAATCCAAGTCATGGTGCCAAACAGTGCACCAAAGATGGAGTCCCTTGCAATACCACCAATATCATATCACAGTAGAGGTTCTTTGAATCAATAATTTAGCCAACGCCATTGTGGTTTAGCTCCATTCTGTGACTGTGATCATGTCCTATGATTTACGTGGGCTATTATATTCAGACTTTTGCATCTTTGAGATTTATAAGAGGCAAGTCAACTTCTAATTGATCACCGAGTAAAATGTTTGAGCTCTTGGCGGAAGCCCACTTTCATTATTCACAGCTATTGTACAGGCATGCAATTGTGAAAGCATGCTTCTTCATTCTGTCGTTGAATGTCATGAATCGAAAAATGCAAATGATTTGCCATGTGAAGAGTTGGTCGGCATATACTTCAACAAGTCCTACCATTTTATCCTATTACAAACTAATACTGGTACCATGTAGAGGACATTAGAATTAAAATGTACCGCAAGTGCATTAGAATGACAAGGATCCATGGCTTAAATTCCAAAAGATTAAAGGATAGATAGGCCATGCTTTGACGGCTTGTATTGGTAGTAGAAAATATTATCACCAAGGGCATCAACCGGGAAGTTGGATATCACTGGGGTAGCACCATGGCTTTCCCTTGTGTAAGTCACTCGCAAAATACGGCTATCGGACCCTACAGCCCTATTTTGCACTCCCTAAGTTGGAGGAAATGCAACTTTGGCCAACTTCTAATTAGCATAGGCAATTTTATTTTAGGGATTTTGGTTTTTCCAAGTTATGAGATTCTACTGGATTTTCCTTTCATTGGTTTATTTGGCTGCTGAGAAGTTCTATCCTTTTGTGCTAGACTAAAAAGTGGGCACCTAGCACTTCTTTACAAATATTCATCGGCCTCTCTTCCAAAGTCCGATTGGAATAACACTCTCTCCATGCAAAGTGCATGCTCGTATTTTTGAGGGTAAAAAGAACAAAGAAAACCTCGGATGTGGCTTATCATTAACTTTTGATGTCTAAGATGGTGTCAATTTCACCTATGTGTGGCCCAAATTGATGGCTGAATTTGCTATTCACTTGACGCCTGCACTCAATTCAACTATAAATTGTTGTGATTCTAAGTCTGCGCAACTTTACACACATTATATGGAACAATAACAGTGCATGCTCATTGCATTGGCATAAGTAGATCCAAAATTTGATCCCTAGCCTTTTGCGTATTCATGCACATTCATGAGCCACGACCAGGCGGGTATACGCCAAAGTTGGATGCCAGGATGGTCTCACAAGTGCTTTCCGCCTTGTATGCCATGTTGCAAATGTAGTTGCCGGATCCGTCAGCCCTCTTAGGTGGAGTTCAAACATGGAGGAAACCAGAAATAGCTGAACTTAGATGCTGGAGTGAGTGGTGTCTAGGTGAACTTAGATGCTCGAGATAAGGTGTCTAGGTGGTGAATCTCGGTGTAGGGTGGCTGAGAGTTGGAGGGGCGATGGCTCGCGGTGGAGCCTGTGCTTGTGCGGAAGGCAACTCATCAATATCATAGGTGAATGGAATGAGAGGTATCAGTTTGCAAGTGGATCAAATGAGAGGTGTCAATGCAAGTGTGAGTTGGGGGTAGGTGCGGCCGCGACAAGAGAAGTGTAAGTTTGGGCTAGGTGCGGTGGCGGAGATAGCATAGTTGAGGTAGCTCCAGCTCAGGAGATTGGTGTGAGGTGTGAGAAAGTGAGTGTGCTTGAGGTGTGTGGTGTGAGGTGAGTGTGTGACATGAGAGGTGAGTGCATAGGATTTGAGGTGAGTGTTTGAGGTGTGTGAGTCAATTCGGATGTGAGGCGAGAGTCTGTGTGTGGAGGTATAGGGGTTGCGGTGTTGGTGGATGTTCTTGGCGATCTTCCTTATCAGACTTGCGACTCAATGAAGTAGGAAGAGGTCTCACCATTCTCACCATGATCTCACCTTCACGTCGAGCTCTCTCTCCCTCACCTAGATCTCACCATGTCATCGAGCTCCAACTCTTCACACTTAATTATCACTCCTCTCATCCACCTCTAAGTCCTCTCATTCACCTCTAAGTCCTTTCATCGACCTTTAAGTTCTCTCATCGAGCTCGCACTTTTCTCCAAGCCTTTAGTCCTATCACCAAGCCGTTAGTGTCGACAACCGCTATGGTCTTCACAAGATCCAAGCGGCATCAACTTGTTCTTTGAGCGGCTGATGCGGATTTCGCGATTCGAGCTGCTCGATTAGATTTTGAGCTCCAACCATTACCAGCGGATGAGGACCACGAACAAACGCATGTGGAGCACCTAAGCAACCGCCAGACAAAGAAGACAAGGTGAGTTGATTTGTGATTAGTTGAGCTTTTTTTTCTAATGACATGAGCCTCAATCTGCTTGCATGATGCCGGTGTGCATGCTAGATAAGGGGGACAGGGAGAGGGACCAGGAGAAAGACATGGCAAGAGACCGTGGAGAGGAAGTGGTGGCAAGGGAGAGGGAAAGGGAGAGGGAGAAGGAGAGGGAGAGGGATAGGGAGTGACTGCGAGGGAGAGGGAGAGGAACACAAAGTTGCGGCAAGGGAGTGAGAGAGGGTTGCTTAGTGCGTTAGTGAGTGGGATAGTAAGTGGGAGTGATAGGACAAGGAATGGGATAGTGAGTGGGATAGGGAGAAGGATTTTGAGAGGATTTGGGAGACGGTTAGTCATGTTTGCTTAATCAAATAGAATGTTGTTTGCTTTAGAAACTTTTGATTATACTTACTTAGATTTTTATTTTAAATA
Source organism: Ceratodon purpureus (assembly GCA_014871385.1). Taxonomy (NCBI): domain Eukaryota; kingdom Viridiplantae; phylum Streptophyta; class Bryopsida; order Pseudoditrichales; family Ditrichaceae; genus Ceratodon; species Ceratodon purpureus. The sequence goes on from CM026426.1 coordinate 12,465,513, forward strand.
AAGCAAAATTTCACTTGAGCCGGCATTCTTAGGTACTTTGACTCCAAAGGCTTTAGTGGTCTTAGATTATTCTCCGGAGGCAGGTGAGTTTACTGAATCTTGTGATGAATCAGAGGATCTTAACCTTTTTGTTAATGGAGTCGATGAAAACACCGTTGCATTTTCTCTCTCAATGTTTGAAGGTGGTCTCCCTCCCTCCGTGGATATTTTGATCTCCAACAATGAGGCATGGGTTGAGCAAGCAGATGGCCCAATCGTAGACCGAGAAATTGGATACATGATGGATTGGCTCAATAGCGTTCGTGAAGACTCAGATTGTGTTGAGATACCTTCTCCGACGCAGAATTTAGTTCAAACGGTGATTTGGCTTAGCGACAACGATTCAAGGTAGTGTAGGGGGCTTCTTACCTTTTGTTACTATTGTCGTCTATGTATCTGATTGGTAATTCATATATTTCTAGGCATTCGGTCTTTGCCATGTTTACCTCTCTATAATTTCGATCATTAATAAATATTTGTATATTTCCTATGCGTCTTTTCAAATACAAAGAGTCTTATATAATTTTTGTTGATGTTGTATGGTGTTTGAATTATTGTTGCAAACATATCTTGCAGTACAGATACACAAAAGAATTAAAGACATCATGACAATATATTACTTTTTATATAAGTCATTAGATTTACAAAATATATATACATCTTAATCTTTTTAACTACAAAGCCATTAGTTTAAGTCACTTTTTACATATACTTCTTTTCATGTATTATAGCCTTGAATTATTCCAACATGATACAATTTATGTTAATCATCCATTTTGTTACTATGTGTATATTTAGAACATTGATCTTAACATCAATGAACTCTTTGCATCAATCCTGGGCTCAAACACAATTGGAACCAAGTATGGAATCAAGCGGCATGCACATATTCCCTCTTCTCAAGCACACGTCGTCCTCTGCGAGTGGGTATACACTAAAGGGTACTTCAAGGGTCTCATATGTGCTTTCCTTCATGCATCACCTTTTGAAAAACAAGTTGTCGGATACAACAGCCCCCTTCACTGATGTTCCAAGAAGGAGGAAACCCAAAATAGCTCGGCACGCTCGCCACTGAGTACAAGCCGCTACTGCTTGACCTAGGCTTCAGGCTCTAGGCTGACACGGGTCTAACAGTCCAATATGCATGGGGCTATTCACGAGGCAAACAACTTTACTGCTCTTGTAAGATGTTTCCCCCAAATTAAGATTGCACAAATCTGGCTATCGGATCCAACAGCGGATTTGGCATGGGCATTCCAACCGGGGAAACCGTCTGCTTTACAGCTACAATTGTTGCTTACAAACACTAGCGAAGGTAAGTTTTTTAAACGGTTATAAAATAAATCATTGTCTCTTTATATAAGATGTTTAAGCAGAGTTATGTTTCAGACGTTGCTAATTATAAAGATTATGTCCATGATGTGCACATGACACCAACTTCAAAAGAAGGCCTTCTCTTTTATAAACTTTAATTTATCTGTTTAAACAAGTGTAATTAATTGCGTAATCAGCTGTAATTATCAATTTGAATTAATTCATAGAACCTGGTCATTGGACGATGATTGTCGTAGGTTCCTAATACCACAACCTTTCCTCACTCCTACAAATACCGCTCACTTCCACTCACTTCACACATCTCACGTCTTCTGAGTTGCTCTTATCCCATTCTATTTCCTTTCTTCATTCTGTATTTTGTTGAGTCCTTTGCAACTTTGGAAACTCCTCCTTCTCATCTCACATATCCTGATGTAAGGTCATTCAATATACTTAGACCGATTTTCTTGAATTTCCAGTGTGTGATCAATATGTTGAAAATTGGCTTAGAGTAGCAGTTCGGCGTCTCCAACATGCATTATTTATCTCTCGTAAATCTGTAGTGAATTTGTTTCATTGCTGTACCTTAATGTATGTATGATATTCTTCTCATAGATGGCTGACCTTCAGTTGCCCAAGACACCATTGCCAAAGTGTTCTCAACATGCCACTCGAGACATGGCGACCTCACCTATGCCAAAGTCTCCCTTCCATAACAACACGGATGATCCTCGAGCTCGTACTTCGGAAACAAAGCCCAAAGATACAATCAACTTCTATGTCGTTGAAGGTCCCCGCGAGTCTGTCATGTTTGAAGTACGAAACTTGGATGATCCTTTCCCCCCTTGGACTAACTCTTGGATGGCAAAGAACGCTACTAGAAGCCAAACCAACGAAGAGGAGTGCCACTGCAATCCCGAGCACAAGTCCAGCTTGGAAACAAGACCGTGGGTTTGGAGCAGTTGCGTGCACTGACAATGTGGAGGATGAAATTACCTCGACGCCGAGGTCTGCACCTGAAGTCATCATACTCAGTGATGACGACTTCAATTAGACCAAGTAGATTTCCAGTTTTCATTTAAGTCAGTCATATCTATGAGGATATATAGGTCAGCATTTTTTGAAGCAAGTATTAGGTATACCAAGATCATGAGAGACAGAATGAGACTCAAGTTTTTTATCATGTACTCAATCTCCAATCCAAGCTTCAAAACACTTATAATATATATATATATATATATATATATACTATTTATGTCAGCTGCATCTCTACTCTATTTTAAATTCTCATGTATACCTTGAAGAAGGTGACCTTCAAGGTCTCACATGTGCTTTCCCCCGTGCATCACAAGTTGCAAATATAGCTGTCGGATACGACAGCCCTTTAAGCCAAGCTTCAGACATAGAGGAAACCCGAAATACCTCCACTGAGAGGGTTGCGACTAAAACCATAGCAAATACCACTTATTTAAATCCGGATTTTATATATTTCTAGTTGGAAACTTCACAGCTTGAAAGATGCATCTTGCCTTTTGACCTTTTGGAATATCTTCAAACCTATTTGTTTAGCCAAGTACATCATAAGTGATGAAGAGTTCTAACCTGACGTATGGCAGCTTGGAAGTTTGGAGTTGCTAGGAGATGGAAAAGACACATCATGCTGCTAATGCAGCTAATTAGAACCACACTCAACACTATGACACCAAGTCCTAGACCAGTCTAATTGTACAACATTATGAGCATTGGTATAGGAATATCCAACATAGGTTTGTTCAAGACGAGCAACTGGCTAGGGAGCGGGCGATGCCTGAAGATCAGAATGCAGTAGACAGAGTAGAGCGTCGACGTGTTGCAAGCAATTTACTTGGAGTCATCGAAGCAAAAAACCGGTGGCGTGCACAGAAAGTAAGTAGAGGTAGCCGCTATGTCGTGCATAAAGACCCTAGCACCATCGACTCTATCTCTTCCAAACCTTATATTCAAGAGTCTCCCAAGCCTAATACTCTAGAGTCTCCTGAGCCTGATACTCTTGAGTTGGGCACACATGGTGGTCTGGTTAGCCAACATGGAGCTATTCTAAGCGACGAGAGGGTAGGGAGCAGTGTGAGTCCAGATGCAGCGAACGATGACTCGTCTAGTATTTGGAAACTTTCTCTAGAATAGAACCTCATAGTTTCATGAAAACATATAATTGTAAAAGGCACATATTATTGTTTCAATAAAAATAATCATGGTTGTGACTCTGTATTCAATTCAGTGACGGTGTGAATCGACTCCTGGGAAAGTGGAATATTGGCTCCTTTAATAATTTTTGGGGGCTAAGTACATTTTATACTTGCAGACAAGTAACACACAAGAAATGGCAAATTCTGGTTGAAATAGAGTAGCTTGAACTTTACCGCTAGAACTTGCCATTATAGAAGAAAAGTTGGCTTTGAACAACAAAAGGGGAAGCTGGCTTTCAAGTCCAGATGAGAAAGCTAGCTTTCAACAACAACCGGGCTATCCCTATTATGGAAATGGTCGTATGACCTAGATCAAAGGCTCCATCACAGACCCACAAACAATATCCTTCTCTTTCCTCTCTTTATACCTGCAAACACTAAGTAGCTAGATGAGAGTTCAGCCCAAGTAGTTGGCAACAAGAAAAAATACCATCAAAAATGCTAAAAGCATCAATCCTTGATTCCAAAAGGTCAGTGTCAGTGTTTTCGGGACCTTCAAGGGATATTTACTGAGTTCTTGGATCCAGTATTTGAAATCATCACCCACAGCTTCCAACCCGTAGCCTATCTAAATTTCTTGTTGAATGTGAGTTAGCATCCAAGTCGAGCCCACTTCAAAACAACCCACCGAGTGACCGTCCCTTTTGCATGCAACCCAGATCACTTGTTTGTGAATTATTTGGTCGATAGATTCCCATCTCATGCCGTCAGACAGTATCATGATTTGTTGATACTAGAAATTTGCATACAAGGTTTGTCTTTCAAGATGGTATTTGAAATGGACGCTCGTGCGGATCACCTTGCACTTGATGATGTTTGGACGGGGAAAATATCTTCTTGTCCTTACCAGGATCCATTGTACTTTTAAAGAGAAAGTCTTCTGGATCAGTAACCTTGAGCAACGTCAGTGTCCTCCTCGTGTTGTTGGAGATAGCAAACAATTTGATGAACACATGGGTTGGAACGAACCCTTAGATGTGCCCCATCCAAAAGTCTGTTGGTGCCTTTGTGACTCGTTGGAAGTCAAAACGCAGCTTGGCTCTAAACGCTTCTAAAGTCATCATATCAAGCAAACTCCAAGCAGAATTATCCAAACCGGGCTCGGGGACATACTCTAAGTGGCCGTAAAGTTGGTCTGGAGTTGACGGGACATAGTTGTGGTTGTAGAATAAAATACCCAAGATATTTCGAAGCTCTTGGTAGGTGAGCCAAAATGATGATAGAGCCACAGCTATCTAAGCAAAGTCATCCATGTAGACTACTGAACTGCGCCTTAAACCTAGCTAAACAACCATGCGAGCCAAAAGCAAAATCAGTTAGCCATACACCTCCATGTCGAGCACATGTATAATAGATAAAAGAAAAATGCGAGCTAATTCAACTATACAAGCTGTGAACAGCACGTCTAGAGACACACCTAAACGCTGAAAACTCCATGTTGACAACTAAACAAGACAAATATACCAGATAAATAAACATGCAAGCCAATACAATCATGCAAGTCATGAACATCAAGTCTAGACATATCCAAAAACTTTGATAATTGAGATCCGTATTGATTTCTCGCCCGAAGCTACGCAAATAATGATATCCTTGAATCCTGCACCAATCAAGCGGATTGGTGTTTGGTGTATGCTCTTGGATCTCATGTAGCTCTGCTTGCAGCAAGGTCCTGCTCCCTCAGGTTGCTCATCGCACTCTCTTCGATGACAGAGCTATTATCCTCAACCTTAAACCTATCCAAGTAGATAACAACATAGCATTCATGCACGAGCCTAAACCATTCCAATAGTGAAGAGCACAAAATCTCTAAACCATTTCAGCAGTGACCTAACAAAAGCATAGAAGCCAATTCAAGCATGCAAGAAGTAAACAGAATAAGCATTCTAGACGATAAAATCAAGCGAGAAAATTCAATTGTGTAAAAAGAAAATGAACCTTCAAACCTTAGAACTTTTGGAGCCAAGTAATTTCTTGCTCCAGTCTATGCATCTCATGTCAACGAGGTAGCCTGGTCTGCCCTACTCCAGCACAACATTGCTTCTCTAAAGTACTCGCTTCCTCTAAGATATTAAGGCCGGCTACTTGATCGCGATAGTGGAGGATTTTGCAGAACACATTGCTTTCATGATTTCTGGAAGTTGCTGAGGTTGTTGTGCGTAGTGGGAAGAGTGGGATTTAGGATTCTGGCGGCTTCAATTGTGTGCACATAGTCCTCCCTCATAATTCTAGTGATTGGGTGAAGGCATCTCGTGATTCTGTTCTAGGTAGGGAAAGCAAGTTGTTGTCTCTCCGAGGTGCGAACATGATGTCGCAAGGGCAAGTACCTCCACCTGCACCGGCCAAATTAGAAGGCGAGGCTGAGGTGTTATATTCAGGGGCGCTTGATCGTGGAGCGTCACAAATTCTGACAAGGAGCATTGTCGGATTGCTTACAGTGGACTAGCTGTGCATTGCCGCGACCCCCTCGCAAATATCGCAGCACTAGGAAATCTTTGGCCCAGTGGCACCGTTACCTGTATCGGCGGCATTGTGGGAGATTGTTGGGGTGGACTGAAAGGATAGAGGAAGGAGATCCGGCGGGGTTCAGTCTCTAGGTGAATCGCCTGATCCGGGAGAGGTTTTTCTAGATAGAGTTGTCTGCAGTGATGACACAAGAGAGAGAGTTCCCCCCCAACAGGGTGATGGAGAGCGCACTCCGCCAATCCCCAAGCACCTAGCCGAGGTTGAGGCGGAGGTTGGATCCGGATCAACGTGCAGGGTTCGAGTGCATGGGGGCGGGAGAGAATCTGGGGACACGAGAAGAGGGAGCCCACCGGGTAGTGGTGATTAGCGGCCACCCGCCGGTGGGCACCCAAGAAGAACCCTCCCTAGGTGGTTCACTTGGAGGGACCATTCCCCACGTCACAGCTAGGGGGAAGGGGTCACGGGAGGCGCGGGCGAGGTCAGCGACAGGAGCCTCATGCGCAGGATCGAAGCGAGGCAGGAGGACGCAAAATTGAGGTTGACGTGACCGTCGGCGAGGTGCAGGGGAGGCCTGCCGAAGGAGGTCGACGCGGGCGCGGACGTGGGAGGGCCCCTGGCCGGGGAAGAGAGAGGGCGAATTTGGTGCACAGTCGGACGTTTGATGTTGGCGCCAGTGACTGGAGCAACTTGGGGTCGGGAGGGCAAGTATTAGGTAACCGGCGGGAGGAGCCTGGTTACTGGGGGAGGACGAGTCGCGGAGCGACGAGTCCTTCCCCAGTAACCAGGCTCCTCCCGCCGGTTACCGTACGTAACCGGTAGCAGGCCGACCCTCGGATTCCGCTCGGGGCCCACAAGCAAAAGGATCCAACGGTTAAAAAGAAAGATAATCATTGCATCTTTTACGTCATCATTACAGGATTCTGCTCGGGGCCCACAGCAGCAGGTTACTGCGTGTAGCAGGGCTGCTCTCAGCCACTCAAGTCCCGACACGTTAGCTCGAAAGGGCCTGCTGCCGGTTACGGAGTCGGAAGAGGAGGCCGTTGTGGACGGCGGGGGCAAGGAAAGCAGGGTGCCGGTGGTGAGGGTTCTGGGTTCTATGCGGCAACCTTGCACCCAGCGCCAAAGGACTGGATTCCCCCTGCCATCGAGGCAGACCGCACAAGTCTTGTTTTGCTCCGTCCAAGGGTGCAGCGCGGTGGAGCGCAAGAGGGTATCCGGCTGTGGACCTCAGCGGCGGTGACAACTTACTGGGAGAGAGCCTTGGTTTCGTAACTCCGCCACCTCACGGCCATGGAAGCGAGGAAGGAAGCACAGAGGAACAATTCCTCTCCCTGGGGTCGGCGTAGAAGCGAGGAAGGAAGCACAGAGGAACAATTCCTCCCCCTGGGGTGTGCCGATTCTCGGTGGAGGACTTCAGGCCTGGAGCTCCACCGGTGAGCACAGAGCAACGGCAAAGTCTTGGTGACTACTGCTCAAGTTGCCATGACTGCTAGGAAGTGACCTGCCCATTTACTGAACAAGGAATGACAGCAAGGAATATTGCAATGATGGCAGGCTATTCTTTAGGTACTGGATTGAGTCCAGTGAAAGAGTTGATGCAAGAGCTTTCCCCGCGAGCAATGGGTGCTTGTGAAAGTAGAGGTGTTGGAATTAGACCCGGGACTGTGGGATGGTGTAGCACAGATTAGCGGGGAGGTGCTTCAACGCTACTACCACAAAGTCCACGGTCAGCCCATGTTCAGTCTTGAATTCGGTGGCACAATTGGGAAGAGAGAAGTGTTGGTTTTGGAATGTATGCCGGATGATGGTTGATCTACCCAAGGTGTCACTCGTGTCCTTGATTTTGGTATTCAAGTCAACGACTGCACTTCGAGATCTGCGACTACTACTACTGCGGGGCAATTCAACAACTCACCGAGACATGAGGCAGGATTGGAGGAGGGCGAGATGTCTGATGCAAACGTGGGTGCAGACGTGGGAGGATTTCCTGCCGATCACACTCAGCCCAGGTGAGAGTGTCTCCCCAAGCGCCTCATTTACCGAAATGCCTTTACAAGAGTTGGGTGTGTATAATGAAGAGGAGGACACCGGGTCTTGGGATTTTGCGTCCGTTTGGGCTAATGATCAATGGAAGCAGACAGAGCTTACTTTGCGGGGCAGCCGAGACTTCACAGGTACGTCCTCACCGGGTATTTCCATTTACTTTCATTTATTTTAGGGTGCATAGTATTCAGAATAAGTCATATTTCTAGTGTGGCCTGGGTGCTCTAATATGTTGGTGCCATTGGTAGGTCCGGAGCGTGGTCCGAGAACATCCCAGGTAAACCCGAGGACTACTTTCTACAATTCTAGCCACGTGCGACGCTGTCTCGAATTTGCGACGAGACTAACAGGTGAGGTTTTCTCTAAACCTAGTCGTTTTCACATCTGGTTCATCATTGCCATGCGGTCAACTCGCCAGGAAGTTTGAACGCCGTGGGCTAACTAACATCAGATGTTGATGAATCAGTAGTCGGATTTTTGACGGTAGATATGCTACTCAAATGGACTATGATGAGCCGCACCTCACCAACGGACGAGCTGATTGGACATACATAGCCCAGGGTGAGCTATTGTGCTGGTTCGGCATTCGCATCGGAGGATGTATTGGGATAGCCGATTATTTTACTCGTGTCCCCTGATCAGCACTGCAATGAGTCGGACTCGGTTCAAGGCCATAGTTCGGTGTATCCATTTGGTCGACAATGAGACTCGGTAGCAAGATCCCAAAGACCCAACGTTTGACGAGATTGGGAAAGTTCGCTAGCTCATTGAGGATTTTGCCAAAAAATCTCGAGAGCTCTACAATCCGGAACATGTACTAACATTGGACGAAATTATGGTTCCATGTAAAGGACAATATTGTGGAATCCGACAATATATGAAATCCAAGCCGTGTCGGTTCGGCATCAAGATCTGAGCATTGGCCTCCTGTTCTTCCCGGTAAGTGACGGCTAGCAATTCCGCGTTCACAAGCCCTGCGGCTGCATGCCTTGCATGCAGTGAACAGTGATTTGATATGAGTGAACAGTGTTCCTGCAGCAGAGGACTGGCGGACCAGGGTCGACCTTGTGGGCGTGGACTGAAGTTGCTTCACTTTTACTTGGAGTCGGCTCAGTCGGGAGGGTAGTAGGTAGCTTGGTTGCCGTGAAGTTGAATTAGTTGTCAGGTCGTTCACTTCGTTTCGTAGTGATGCTAACCTATGCATTTTTCCTCGAGCAAAATTGCATAGTGAAATTAGGTACCTCTCACGATCAAGCAGAGGGAAACCTCGTAGGAGAGGATGCGGTTCTCCAAGTTGTGAAGGGATACGAGCACAGAGGATTCACGATCGTCACCGACAACTTCTTCACGGGTGTGAAGCTCCACATGTCATTGGTGCAGCGAGGATTTTTTGCGACAGGCATCGTCGAAAAAGGATCGCGCGGCTTCTCCACGTCACTAGCCGGTTTGCCAAAGACGCAGTTGCCTCCCCGAGTCACAGTAGTCATGAAGATGCACAGGTCATGCAAAATTGCCGCTGTATGCTGGTTGATTCAATGCCTTTGTTCTCGCTGTCCACTGCAACGAATCCTTGTGACCCCAAGTGTGTCGCCGGGAGGTAGGTTCCCGGAAGACGTGACCGCGTGAACTTACCCACCAGCCCGATCTTGTTGCGAGAGATTGACGTCGTGGACGAGCAACGCGGGGAGTACACCGTGCAGCTACCAACTCACAAGTGGTGGCATCGGCCCCTCTTGTGGACACTTGATTTGGCAACTTTGAATTCCTTTCTGTTCTACCGTGCGGACTGTGAGAACGCAGGTTTGCCCGTTTTCTCAAGAGTGTTTTGTATAGGGTGAGCCCCCCGCAGGGGGGGCTCACGCGATGGGAGCCCCGAGCCGTAGGGCAAGGGCGGTAGCCCGGCCCGAGGCGTAGGTGGCTCCCATCGCGTGAGCCCCCCTGCGGGGGGCTCACCCGGCGTAACCCCCGAAGGAAAACATTTAATTCAGGGCAGCACTAATGCCTGGCATCCGAGGCAACACGACTAACATCGATCTCTCAGCTGAAATGCAACGTGATAGGTGCGTGGGCTTGGACTCAGGAGGTCTGCGGTTCGATTCCCCTGGAAGTTGCGCGTGATGGGCTGCCCTATATCGACTTAAAATTTCCATCTCGTGCCCGGGCATTTTTGCTCGCGGGTTTTTGGGCGTGGGGGGAATTATGGCGGAATTCCCGGGAGGCGAACCGCCGCGGGAGATTCCCTCGCGGGAGGTCCTTTGGATTTAACGGAAAAAAATCCTGTAGGGGGTTACGGCATTATACTCTTGCAATGCACCTTATTGGCCCGTACCTCCCCGCAGGTCATGTAACGGGACGACACTCACGATTGGCTCCACCCGGATTCCATCGGATTAAAGGTCACCCATCTGCTCGCCGCAGCTGTGTGGGTTGTTAGGAAAGGAACTCGTTGTTTCTGTGGAGGCTGTGCGGGGCAATTCATGTGCAACGGTGCGTGCTATGTAGTTATGCACACGCAGCCTGGATACTTGGCCGGACGCCGTCGACCCTGAATGGTGACTTCTGTTTTGTGATTGCCGAGATCATGACGGTGATTTCTGCGGGATGCAGTGTTCGATTTTTCAGACTTATGTAGGAGCTCTGAATCTAGGTAGCTTTGTCACGGAGGAGTACCGCATTGTTGCGAGTTGTGATTCGGTTTTACTGTAATACACATGCATGCAGCATTGTTCTTGCCTTACAAAGTGTCCTCGCATATGAGCGTGGGCTTCAGTGTGGATGGCTATTTGCCACCATTCTGTCTCTTCCTGCAAGTATTTTGTTGTGTCATGAATGCCACGTTATATTCATGTGTCATCGCTCGGAAACTGCAGTCGGGAGATTCCTGCAATCCCACCATCTCCCACCACTCCTTGGTGCTTCGTGGTGCACATCCACCAATTTCGGACAGACAGTACTACCGCTTTACCAGGGTTTCATCAAACCCGTCGGGATAACAGGGTCACCCTGCGTAGTTCACTCTTCGTGACTACAATCTAGAGGTTGATCACAAACCTACAACTTTGCGGTGGAGGAACAGTGGATTTCTCCCAAATTTTTCGGCCACCAGCTGTCTGTGTTCTTTCGGCAATCCAACCCTCCCGATTGCCCATCCGACTCACCTACAGCGATCTGTACGGAGCTTTGCTACAGTTCCCACCACACGTTTAGGGGTTAAACACCATGCATAGAATTCGCTTTGGCTGTGAGTAGGTCTCGTATCTTGGAACAGCCATCTTATACACCATGCCAACCGACTGCTTGTCACTACCAAAATTTGTTAGTGTCAAGCCAGAATGATCCATTATAAAACCTGCTCTAATCATTTGACAAATCTTACACCTGTAATTGTAGACCAATGACTGATGTAAGAAAAGTTACACCATGTAGTAGGTCAAGGTCAAGGAACTTGACTTGTAGAGGAGAGGGGTAGAGGAGAATCATAGTTTTAGGTTTCAGATGGAAAGAAACTCTCCACTTCATATATCTTGACAGCCAATAAGGATTCAAGGTAACGTGGGGCCAGATACTTCCGACATCTGTCACTGTAAGCTGATTCAGTACCCTGCTTTCTGAAATCCTACCCCTTAAAGATAAATTATTCCAATTTACTTCAAACAGGGCGTTGGTAGTGTACACTCGAGGTCACATTACTGCCATGCACTATGTCCTGCACCACCGCCTTAGTCTATGCTACGGGATGAAGAATCTCAGCTCTGGAGGCTTTAGAAGGCAGGCCCAAGCCGTCTCTGCATGCACTTAGCATGGGTTTTCATCATCCGGGCGTTTACGTCTGGGATCCCATTGTGGATATCCCTACAACATGTAACATGCACATTTCGTCATTTAAATAGCTAGTTTCCTCGCATTGAGAACTAAACTCAAGCTATGGATAAGGTAAGTCGAATGATCTAAGGAGGAGTCATGATCTTATAATTAGCATCGGGTACAAGTGTGTATGAAGAACTATAATTAACGATCACTCACATGACAACATCCTAGTGGTGTGAAAAGTCGAATTCACTTCAATCTTGGGTTTAAATTCATTCTAAAACCAATGAGCAGTGATCATTAAAGTATGAAGGCCAGAACGGGTACTCGTCTAAATGTTCATTGATTCCCTGTAGGAAAGATGTTTCGTAGGCCAAGAATCATCATTGGACCTAACGCAAATAAAAAATTGGGGTCGGGAGTTGGGAACTATGCGTTCAATACGTTGACTCCTACAAGAGTATCCATACAGCACATTTCCATCAATAAAATGTGAGTGGATCCCTCCAAGATGGAGAAGCCAACCCCATATTATTCTGCGAAGGGAACTAACCATGTTAAAGGTTTTACAAAACGAGCCGCGAGACTGAAACATTAGGAAAAAATTTGTCACCCTTCTACATTCCCAAGATACGACACCATGAAAAAGAAGCCTCGGTGGCGATAGATGATAACTGTTATCAAAGACGGCTATATCTCTGATTCTCCCGTAACTGCTGCTTTGAATAATTCAGGATTAAGAACTACCATGCTATATGTTAAACCAAGTGAAAACAATCAAGCGAAGAATACCAGAATCACATGCTTAGGCCATATCCTTCGCCAACTTCTCAGCCTTCTGCGCGACCTCCTCAATGCCACCAACCATGTAGAAAGCTTGCTCAGGCAAATCATCGTACTTACCATCCAATATACCCTGCACAAACAGCAGAACTCGTCAAGAGCAGCACAATTACATCAGCAAAAAAAATAAAAAATTTAAACAATTTAAAAAATATGCACTTCTCAATATCCTAATTCGATGAGCCTGATCAAGTATCGCGTGCCATCTTCTGGAAATAGAAAATACAAGCAACAGAAGTTGTGATACAGACACAAGAATATCATGCCACAGAAACTCACTGGTAGGAAGTAACTGTGAACAGATAGTAAGTTGTAACCAACACTACAGTGAAATTCTCAATTGCATATGAAATTCTTACTTCTTGGGGGGGGTGACAAATTGGCCCTCAGCACAAAAAGTTTCAAGAGATCTCACCCGGAATCCTGCCACACTGTCTTTTAAATCCACATACTTTCCAGGCGACCCTGTGAACACCTCCGCCACGTGGAAAGGCTGGCTCAAAAACCGCTGCATCTTCCTAGCACGCGCTACAGTCAACTTGTCGTCCTCGCTCAACTCGTCCATACCCAAAATAGCGATTATGTCCTGCAAGTTCTTGTAATTCTGCAACACCTTCTGGACATCTCGTGCACAGTAGTAGTGCTCCTCTCCCAGAATGCGGGGAGAGAGCATACGCGAAGTCGAATCAAGAGGATCCACCGCTGGGTAGATACCCAGCTCCGAAATCTGTCGAGACAGTACAGTAGTCGCATCCAGATGTGCGAAAGTCGTCGCAGGAGCAGGATCCGTCAAATCGTCGGCCGGCACATATATAGCTTGCACTGACGTAATCGATCCCTTCTGCGTAGTTGTGATACGCTCCTGCAGACCTCCCAAATCTGTCGCCAGAGTAGGTTGGTAACCCACAGCTGATGGGATACGTCCCAAGAGAGCAGACACTTCAGAATTCGCCTGCGGTTTAAACCGTCCAATAAAATCAACAAAGCTTCTCCTCGATTCACGCACCAAATGATCTTTAACTACAAGATACCCCTCCACTTACCACAAAAGCCTCCTACTTATAGCATCTCACCTGAGTGAATCGGAAAATGTTGTCGATAAAGAACAACACATCCTGACCCTCTGCATCACGGAAGTGCTCTGCAACCGTCAACCCCGTCAGACCCACTCGGGCACGGGCACCAGGGGGCTCGTTCATCTGTCCGTAGACCAGCGCGCACTTGCTCTCCATCTGCACCAATAATACCCAGCCCCGCGTCACAAATTGCAACGAGCGCCACCGGGTTCGTCCACTCCCACTCCCTCGAACTCGTTTCCCATTAATACCGCAGCCATAACATCTAAATTTGTTGGCTCTACAACATAACACAGCACCGCCTTCAATTGTCAACCCCAAAGAATAACTTCAACAAGTACCGCATCAATACACCTTGCAACAGCTCACCTGCTTGTCGCCTAGCTTGATCACACCACTCTCGATCATCTCCTTGTACAGGTCATTTCCCTCTCGGGTACGCTCTCCGACTCCGGCGAAAACTGAAAAACCACCGTGCGCCTTCGCAATATTGTTGATCAACTCCATGATTAACACGGTTTTCCCGACTCCTGCACCACCGAACAGCCCAATCTTTCCACCGCGCTGATACGGCGCCAATAGATCAACCACCTTGATTCCTGTCTCCAGGATCTCCATCTCTGTTCCTTGTTCCACGAAGGCAGGCGCCTCACGATGGATACCCAGAACGTGCTCCCTGCCTGCACAAACAAAACCGACACCATTAAAATGCAACGTCAGGGAGAACAAACTAACAAATGGACACAGAACCTAAGAAAGTAAACCCTGAGATGGCATAAAGTGCACCCGGTATTTCAGAATTAACTACACACAGTAGTAAAGCACCGAAATCCATTCACGCACTGATTTCGCCTCGCTCATCGATAGCTTCGCCAATAACGTTGATGATACGGCCCAAAGTTGCGCGCCCCACGGGGACCTGCACAAATCCAATTGTAAATTATCCGATTCACATTCAAGATTAGGATTTCGTTCACAAAGCCTCCTCTACAATTAAGAACAGAAACACGCACATAGACGTGATATTAAAAATTAAACAAGAACGAAGCGTCAATATCAGCAGTTGTAGCCCACTCAGAATATGAGTGTATCAATCAACATTGTACCGCATCCAGTTACCATACTAACATCCACCAGCGGCCACGTTGCACCTAAACATCCACATACACCATTCAAGACCCCTCACGACATTCCCGGCATTCACCCTGTCAGATATTCACCAAAAACCAACGCCAAAATCTGACACAAATCCCCAATACACCGATCCGCACACACACAAACACCACTCACCATAATCGGAGATCCGGTGTTCAACACGCGCTGTCCACGCACGAGCCCGTCTGTGGTCTCCATAGCTATCGTCCGCACGGTATTCTCTCCCAAATGCTGGGCCACCTCCAGCACAACCCTCAGATTGTGATCCTGCACCTCCAACGCAGTCAGAATTGGCGGCAAGCCTTTCTCGAACTTAACATCCACCACAGCTCCGATCACGGTCGCAATGCTCCCCACGCTCCCGGCGCCGGTGAAGTCAGCCGACTTGTTGTCTGTCGACATCTCCCGAGACAGCGCGGGCGCCGCAGCGCGCACGGGGTTGACGAACGATCGGACCAAACCCTCGGCAGCCGCATTCACAACGGCCCTGCCATTGCACGCATTGAAGGAGAACGATCTCCCTGGCTTCACAGGCTGCAGCGAAGTGAGCCTGCGTGAACCGGTCCGCAACGCAGCGACGAGCGCCTTGCGTGCCGACATGGCTGTAACCTCGAGAGCGGACAGTGAGAAATGGACCAAGGAAACGACGGAGCTCTGCTAGGGTTTGGTAAGGAGGTGAAGGCCCAGCTTGCGTTTCCGCATGTCGAAAAGGCTTTGCATTGTGACTGCTGCCATGCATAGCGCAGCCCGCCTCCGAATGACAGCGTAAGCTTCGAAATGAGAGCGTGGGCTTCGGAAGGAGAGCGTGGGCTTCGGAAGGAGAGCGTGGGCTTCGGAAGGAGAGCGTGGGCTTCGGAAGGAGAGCGTGGGCTTCGGAACGAGAGCGTGGGCTTCGGAACGAGAGCGCGGGCATCCGGCTGTACGAGATGTGCTGATCTTGGCGATGGGATCTTGGTTGGGAGGATTGGGGGATGGAATCTTGGTTGGTAGGATTGGGGGATGGAATCTTGGTTGGGAGGATAAAGTTAGGGGCTGTTGGAGTGGTAAATGATGGAGTACATTATTTCCCATGTCGAGAGCGTGAGCAGCTGTCCTCAACGGCCATTGTGGTTGTCCAAGTAGGACCCGCGGTTATAGCCGTCACGCGTGCCGGCGATATCTTTGGCAGGTTGTAATTGCGCCTTTGTAGAACATTGGTTGGGAACGCAAACTAATTAAGACATTTGTTTTGAAACTAGAAATTGAATGCATGTGATAATGTCTAGCCTTGGACTAATGAAGGCCGTGAAAACAAAAATTGGGACAAACAACATCATCCCCACACAATATCATGACGATTTTTGTTATTTTGATCAATAGTTCAGTTCCATTTCTCTCACTTAGCTTTAGCGCATTTTGATAAACAAAATACACCCTAGATTGCTTCAGAATAGCCTTCGCGTCCAACCTCTTTAGCATTTTGAATTCAAGCAACCTATAAAGGTCATCATTCAGGCCTCGTTGGATTTGTGTAAGTGTCGTGAAAATAACTTAGTAGAGAATGATGTAGACATTAGTCAGTGTGATATATACAGACCCTAGTTGCAAGGCAATGAGGAATGTTTTTGGAGTCATTTCCAAGCATAATTGGTCCTTGCGATTTGAGATGGACTATTCAACATTGTCTACTTCATAGCGAAAATATGGAATCCCATGTTGTACAATAGTGTTACATTCCTCCAGATAGAGTTCAAGACTTTATGGAAGGGAAGGAAATTGGAATGCAAGAGAGAACGAGCTCAATGCAAGTTCTGAGCTAAGAAAGAGAACAATGAGTCGTCTCAATCGCATAATGGACTTTGAATAGCGCTTATTTTGTAAGTTATGTGCAGCACGGTGACCTCCCAATCTTTGTTGCGGTAAGCACTACACAACATTGTTACGATTTAAGATTCAGTGGCTTCTACACTCACATACGTATCTCCAATGCATTGTCTATTGTCCATCTTTTGCGTTGCCTGTTTGTCTCTTCAAATCGAAATACAATAAAGAGCATGCCTTCAGGAGCCACGAAATCAAAAATTGTGATGTTTTTGTATCTATTTTTGGCCCATGATTCTTCACTCTTGTTGGACCTAAGGCTATGTATATTCGACTAGGCTGCTCCAATTTTATATCATTTGTAAACAGTTTTGTTTATATCGTCATGTGGACTTCAATGAAGAATTCGACAACGCTCGATGTTGTGAATTATCTTTTCAATGAATTGCCCATGCCTTCAGTTGTACTTACTAACGATGATTGCAAATGAATCAAAACATCTTGTAGAGGCAAGTGTTGATCTGGGTGGCTATTATGCTATGTGGGATGTTTTATTTGAGTGTTAGGTACGTATAAAACGTTTAGGCAGTCGGTTGATATGTATGGGGGTTCATTAGGATATTGTGTGTTGATAATTCTTAGTGTTTTATGTATTGCAATCATTTTTGCACGTAATATATTTTGGTGTCCGTGGCGTCTTTTGGGGATATTAAGGCCTTTAAGGCTGTAAATACTATATCCAGCTCATTCTCTCAGCCATTCGCACGGGCCGATTTCTTTTGGGGGTTTAAAAGAGCCATCAGTGTAGTAACTGAATTGTAGATGGAATTTTAATGTTAAGCTTGTTCGGTAATTTGGGAGTTGTAGAGTAGGTATTTGGTTATTTGCGGGGTGTCTCGATAATCTAGTTAAGACTCGTGGACTAAAATAAAATATGAATAAGTGGTTATTTTATTGTACTTGGAATTGGCCATTTGGTAATGTATAGAAAGACCAAATCTTAAAAAATTCAAGCAACTCAACAATTGTCTTTTGGTATTATACTTTATAAATATAAATGTTTATTTATTTATTTATATATATATATATATATATATATATATTTCTAATGTTTTTTGCTACATGAGTGAGTTGATCCATTAGTATGCAGGAGCCTATGTTGTTATTTTGGTGGTGAATGCAAAGTATTTGGAGCGTAGATAGTTCTTTTCTTTCAAGATTGAATTTTGGAGGTATTGTGGGCTCTTCGTAGGTAATGGTGTCCGTAGCAAAGTAGGCAATAATGTGCGTATTTGGAAATGGGCCAATACATGGGTTAAGGTTTTGGTAACAATTGGTATCTAAGGATATGATTATAGTAATTGTATTGAGGTCGTGTTTGGCCGCAAGGCAGGCCGAGTGGATAGTTTGTTGTAGGTCAATAGCATTGTAGGGTTGAGCGTATCCAATCCCCTTCCATTTATGGTCAATTGCTTGCCCAAGGGAGCCAAATATTTTATCTGTTGAAAATAGAGAATAAAATTGAGTGAATTGTGTAGGGCATGTGTAGGGCATGTAACGGGGATGATAAGTATGACGTTGTTATGTTAAATGTTGTTGTTAGAGAGTCTAGTATTTGAGTTAATATTGTGTATTGTGCACATTTAAGTGGGTCATTTTTTGGAATACAGTATTTATACCTTTGGTATAGCCAAACAATTTCGGTTTCAAATGATTGATAGGCGTTTTTGGCATGTTGATATTGTTTCCAAAGCTATTGTAGTCTGTTTTATGGAATCGTGATGAAGTGTGGTCCATTGTCTTTGTGTATGTGCGGAACATCAAATTGTCTTTGGATATTGTTAGTGTTTGTTTTGATATCATTTGTTAAATTGCATTCATTTACAAAGATATGCGCTAATGGTATTGTTGTGCCAGGAATGACATATCTAGTGTTTCTTTGTTGTTTGGTCAAGAAGTAAGCCTTTATTAGTTTAGAGAAGAGTTTGTGTTGATTTCTAGTACAATATTTATTGGGTATTTATTTATTATGGTTGCACATGGTGGCATTGCTCTAAGGGAATAGATCTCTTTGTGTAAGCCACTTATTGTAAGTATCGTTGTTTTGTGTAATCCATTGGCATAGGTATGTCGTATCTTTTTACTTAATTCCGTTTGGTTTGTTGTATTGCCTATGTTTGTGATCAAGTATTGTATGATGGGAAATTGTCTAGGATTATTAAGTAAATTATTACGCGAGGTAGTTGAAGGCGGATGGGTGGGTATGAAGGCGGATGGGTGGGTTTGAAGGGTATATGGGAGCGAGGCGGTTGTAGGGGCAATATATTGGGGTTTAATATCATGTATTCATCTTTGAGGGTTTGTGGAGGGTGATGATATCGAGAGGGGAAACGGCATCTTTGTCAGCAAGGTGGATGACAAAATAATTGTTTGGCAATATTTAATGCGCTAATGATGAGTTTAGAAGGGGTTGGATATTATGTTTTAAAGTCTATTGGGGACATAGGGGTGGTGCCATTTGGTAAGGTTAGTTGTTTTAGTGTTGTGATGTTGTATGCTGATAGTTTTTGTAGTAATTTGTGTGACGTATTAGGATTCAGTCCATGTAAATTTTGTGCTTTGCTCATCTATGCCTTTTTCAATGGGGATGTATTTCGAAGAAAGATGTCAAATGTACTTTTTAGGTGAACTCCATCATGGTCTTTGAGTAGAAATAGTGTTTTTGTAATAGATGATTGTACATATTGGTGTTCGATGCGAGGTATTTCTTCTGATCTGCTAAAATTTTGCAAGTATATATTGTATTAAGCCAAAGTAAATTTTCCCAAGTCTACCTTTGTCATGGAAGGCGTTTTGTAGTTTTTCTCTAATGCATCTTAAGTAGGCTTTTGGTAGTGAAAATGCTTTTATGCCAAATAAGTCGCGGGAGAGTTGAGTGGCCCTATCGGATGTGCATTTTGGTATTCCATATATATTGTTTTATGTAGAGTAATAATCCTCTTGTCAAGTTTTTTGATAGTTGGTATAAAGTATGGAAGGGCATAAAAGCTGTAGGCAATTCCTGCACGAATTATTGTGTCTATCATATTAATTTTTTGTTTCATAGTGGCCGGACAAGCTACAAGGACTTGGCATTGTTTGATGACTTTGGCAAGAGTAGTGCTTTTTGTGTTTTCCATTTTGGTGATGGTGCGAGGTTTATTCCAAGGTATGTATATGGTTCATGTTGGTCTAGTAGTGGAATTGATTGGTTTCAAGAGTTTATATTAGTGGCCAAGATTTGGGCTTTGAATGCTATAAGGTTCATTTTGGATTTGTTTAGAGAACGAGTCACAGCACATTTGGGGATTCCGAGGTCCATTCCAGCCCATTCACAAAATTTATCTACTTTATTTAATTGGATTTGTAGTGATGTTAACTCATTGGCAATTGCTGCTAAGTCAACTGCGTAAGCTGCAGACAATATTTTTACTTTGGATGTTCCAAATGTGTATCCATTATCGCCGTGTTATAGCCACCTAAGGATAGGTTCAAAGAATATGATAAATAAGTAACAGTTGAGATTATCTCCTTAAATTGTACCTCTTTGAATTGAGATTGGTTGAGTTTTTTCCAAAGTATTCTCAAGAGAATATGGTGGTAGATTGTGAGTAAATATTTCCAATAAGATTTATGACATCGGCTGGGTATCCAAGATCTTTCATTATAGCTAATTATCTGGCGTCGTCAATGTAGAGGATGTATATGTTTTGGTTTATAAAGCGTGCGTCTTGTAATGCACCGAGAAGGAGTTGTAGTTGTATGGATGTTCCTCTTTCTGCTATATATATTTTTCTTGGATGTCATGTAGTATTTGGTGTTTTTTGCCATAGGCCGGGAGATTGAGGTTAATGTACTTGTATAGAGTTTGTATATGGTGTTAACTAGTGCAATTGGTCTATGATTTGTTAGTTGTGATGGGTCGCCTTTTAGTGTAGTAAACCCATTAGACTAGTTTTCCATGAAGTAGGGATTTATATTTGTTTGTAAGAATGTTTATAGAATAGAAAAAGTGGTTTGTGAAATAGTAGTGGCATGTTTTTCAGAATTGAATTGGGGATTTTATCAGGGCCTGGGGCTTTGTTATTTTATAGGTTTTTAATGCTGGAATCCTATGTTTCTTGGTCCAAGTATGTGAGTAGGGGATTTGAGGTTCTCCATGTTCGTCAAATGTAAATTCTTCCAAGTCATGCCATGGGTATTGTCTGACAGTGCATGTTCAATGTGGTGGGTGTTTATTTTGATAGTGGCATGTGGATATTGTTGGACGGTTCTTGATGGCTTGTTGAATGTATATTTCTTGTGGAATATCATCCGCACTAGTTAAGATAATATTATGTTCATGTATGATGGAGTCTAGAGGTGAGGTCTCGGAGTTTTAAAAGACTTTTCTATTTTCTTTTTGAGACTTTTTCATATAATTCACGGTATTTTGATATTGCTTTAAAAATATAGTCTTTAGTGTACTTTGTGGTTGATTTTCTAGCTTCATTGTTGGCGGTTTTTGTAGCAGCAGCTATTACATCGATCCATTCATTTGAGATGGTGTCTATTATTGGTGGGTGAAGGATTTGTTCATTACGATGGTTTCGTATTTCGTTTAGCATAGGGTGTATTTGCCGTTGTGGGTCGTTTTCTGGGATGTATATGGTTTTTTTGATAAGGTGGCATGTGGTGAGGTGATTTTTTCATTCTTTAGCTAATTTTTGTGGTAGAAAACCACCTTGTTGTGCTATTCTATTTGGGAGATTTGGTAAGGGGGGTGCTTTATACGTTTTTTGATGGTTTCTGATACTTTGTCTACAATTAGTCAAGTACCGTACATGCTGTTTCCCCATTGTTTGAGGGTAAGGTGGTCGCAGTATTTTAGTAATTGAGTTAACTCATATAATCCCATAAAGTTTCTTTCAAATATTTCTATGTTACAATATTCTAAATTTTCTGTTGGTATTGTGTTTAAAATTCTAGTTTGCAGTGTATTTATGGGGGGGGGGTGTAGATCTTGCAAGTAGTGTATTGTGGGGGATGTGGAGGGTGATTAGGTAATGGTTTGAATTTATGTTTATGTTTGTTGTAGAAAAGCTTCTGTTATTATTATGGGAATGTATATAAAAATCGTCTATTAAGCTAATTGATGTATAGTTGTAGCCACCTTGTCTAGAAAAAGTGCTGTTTGTTGGAATAAATTCTAAATTTTAAAGATACGGTAATTTTTTTCCATTGAATGTCTTCATCTTGTGGTGGTGTGCTTGTGTGATTGATTTGTCTACTATGCAATGATATGTTGCTGTTAAAATCCCCACATGAAGTGTATATGTGATTTGAATGTGTGTGATTTGTTTAGTGATGGCGGTTTTTATGTGGAGGATGAGGCAAATGTCTTCTACATGCATAGGAGTATACATGTGTATAATAAGTCATGATTGTAGTGGTTGATTATTTATGCGTATCATTTGTGATTGTGGCAAAATATTAGTTGGTGTGGGAATTTTGGTGGTATTGCCGGAAAAGGCATATTTGTTGTCTATTAGAGTGAGTAGGCCTCGTCTATCCGGTGTGTAAGGCATTCTATGTTGGATACACCTTGCAAGTACGTGGATGTTATTATAAATAAGTTTATAGTTGAAAAATAGATTTTGTATGTATTTTGTGGATTTTGTTGTTGAAAGTTTGGTTTCTTGGATAAGATTGATTGCTGTGTTTAATAATGAACTAGATATGAGGCTTTATAGGTTTGGTAGTGCCATATCTAGTGATTTTCTGGGTAAACACATGGAGATGATTGAGACACAAAGACCCGGCTAGCCAAGCTGACACATCGGTCCAAGAAGCGGCAAGGTGTTTAAAGGAGGTTAAGGTGTTGTAAACAGGGGTGAGAGTAGTCATGTAGGCAGTTCTTGGTCCGGGCTAAGTACCCTGAGTTAAGTTGAGTGTGGTTAAAGAGAGGTAACAGAAAGTCTTTCTCAGATTGCGATCGAATGCCGAGAGAGAGATTAAGAAGTAGGAGAGTTGGGAAACAAGAGCACCAAGTTAAAAGGTAGTTGGAGTGCATGATGGCCGTGGCTACCATCTTGTCCTTAACTGGGTAACAATTTCCCTCCTTTGCACAGTGCAATCCGTCCTCAGATTGCAAGTTTAATGGAGCAAACGCCCAAAGTCAGATCGTTAGTTGGGGCGGGTCTCTTCGTGGGGTACCTGGGCTTGGCGCCGTAGTGGTGGTTGATCACCGTTGAGAGCAGCAATGTCTGTGGCAACACCACAATGGATAAGGTTATGCTTGGTGCGAGAGGTGTCAGCATGTTGGTAAATATCAAACTCCGTCTTTCCCAAGAGCGTCTTACACGCGGGCATTGCACGTGATCGACTTTCACGTTGGAATAAAGCGCCACGAGGTCGGGGTTAACTACGTAGTATTTCTTGAACTCGACGATGGCGGTCTCCTTGTCGTCCTTGGCGTCATTGCCTTCCTCCTCACCTTCCAAGTTGTGCTCATCTTCTAGTTGCAGTAATGCAATCTTGTGCTCCCGAATCGGTCTAAAGTGTGCTTGTGCCACAGGATTTGGCTAACGGGGCACAAGGGGAGTTGTTGGTGCCGGTGATTGGAGGTCTCGAGTTGGCTGCCGTGACAAGTTTTGTGGAGTATCTTTCATATCGGATGGTGCGGCCGAGATGTGCACTTGCTCAGCCTAGTCCTCCTGCTCTTGGAAATTGTAGAGTAAAGTAAGCACCGCGACCTCTTCTTGGTGTCCATGAACTAGTGCTAGCTTGCAGATTGATGCCTCTTTCATTACGTGCAAAACGGGGATACAAAGGGGCCCTCTAAGGCAGCCCGAGTTAGGTGAACCGGCTGCTTAAAGGCCCCTCTGCTGCTGACAGCAGATGCCAAAATTGCTACCGGCAGAGTTAAGAGGAGTGTCAGGTGGCGCTTACATGGCTAAGGTTGATTGGTTGAGTATTTAGACTATGCTAAATTGTAAGTCTTTTCATTAATAGGATGCCGAATATCCCTACTGACATGTGCTGGCCGGCTTGGGATTTGTGCCTAGCGGCTCCTCATATTGTCAGCGCTGCCACTGTAGCAATGCCCGACACACTCGGGAGTCGGATGTCATTGTTTCGACCACTCGCTCCGACGTCGCTGGCACCACGGTGGCACTGCCAGTGCCCCTTCAAAAGTGCACGGGTACCTTGTTTATTTTTCTCACGTACCATTTTGTAAGGCTCCTTTGTGACCAGAATTTTCCCCAAATGGTTCTGGCCAAACTAGTTCACTATGTCCATGGTGTCAATGACCATGACGTCCATGTCCATGCTGTCCCTGTTTAGCTGGGACTGCTCCAATTCGAGCTCGACAATTGCCTCATCTACACAAGAATTGATAAAATCCGAGGAAGGTACCCGTGCGGTTGGCGGATTTTCCTAGAGCATTCGGTAGGCATTGTTGGCGATGACCCTCCCGGCGTTCTTGATTCAATTCACCTTCTAGCCTTAAATTGATCTTGGCGTTCTTAGTCTCCATGCGCTCCCGTTGCAATATGGAAATCTCCTTGGTATCCACGGCCGCCATGGGCTATGCACTAGTTCCGTGTGCAAGAGCCTCATTTAGGGCCTTGCAGTAGGCAATGTAGCCCAAGTTGTGCTGCTCCAGCTGGTGAGCTCGTTCAATTGCCAAGGTCTGCTCCTTCTCCAAGGTGTCCACTTGCTCAAGCGTCGTGGTCAATTCTAACTCCAAATTTACAACTTGGTGATGCAAGTTAGTGAGTACCTCGTTGGCTTCTTCTACCTGTGCCTTGTAATCCTCCTGAGCGTCCTCTAGTATCATCCGGGTGCGCTCTTGTTCGACTTGGACTTCTTACGCTGCTTTCTCCTTGGTACATTCCTCGAACTTCCTCTGCTGTCTCTTCAATGTTTGCTTCTCCTCCTCCGTGGCGTGTATGAACTCGAACACACATGTTGCCAATGGTCCCTGAATTTTCTCCCTGAATCATGTCGCTAATTGTCCCCAATTCTAACTAGGCTCCCCCCAGTCTTGAACTTCGGACTCCGTTACTTGAGGTTGCTTGCTAAGCCCTCGGACAACGAGGTCTTTGGCGGCCTTGATTGCCAATCTCCTCTAGATGTTCAAGAAGGTGTCCATCTGGGGCGATATCTTATGTGCCTTGCGATATGCCAAGAACTTGGCGATATACATGGTCGGAGATGGCCCAATGGAACTCTCGTAATCCTGACGTCTACAATGTCCTTGCAATTGAACTCGGAATTGATCATCTACAATCAATTTCCAATCGATCTTCACTCCCTGATCCGCTAGAAGGAGTAGACTAAGTTTCTTGGGGGTGATGCGATTGTGGGAAAAACAGAGGTGTGAGCGTAGAGCGTAGAAATTCTGCTGGCCTACGCTCTGACCAAAAATATTTAATGGAACATGAAGACCCTATTACCATGGATTTAGGCATTATTGAATTCTGTGTAGTTCTTTTCTACGTAGAAGGATACCCTAAATCCGCGGTAATAGGGTTCTAAAAACTAATTATAATATTTTCTATCGTAGTAAATTAGGGCTCACGTCATCATTAAAAAAATGATTACAGGGGACCATTATTAAAAGGGTAAACTGTCTATGCTTTAAATGTCTAGGAGCTTTATTTGATTTATAGAATAATTTATGTTAGTTTAGGGTTAGTGCAAGATTAGGGCTGACGTCATGACTTTTAAGTGGTCATATATAAAACAAATGTGAAGATACAATACCAGCATCTACTTCTACTAATAGTTTAAGGCATAACACCATATTCGTTATATTGAGACTTTTCAAAGTCTCAATTTAATGCTTGACTATAGTTATTTCATTGATTTCTTGATTGATTCTATAATTGTCAAAAACTTTTTGACTATATATGGGAAGATTATCCTCGAGTCGAGGATAATCTATAATTAGAAATTCAAAAAAAAGTTCAAATTGTCTAAAAACAATTGCTGAAATTGTAGGCAAAAAGTTTTAAAGTTCTGAAATTGTCTCAAAATAACGAACATGGTCATGCATGGATGAGTGGCAATCGCTGCTGATGAAACCCTAGCAGACAACAGGAGGCGGTTAACATTCTAGTATAAGTTACATCGGGTTTAGGGTTTGGACGCCATTCTGAGGACCTTTGTTTCTTGTGTTCGATGCGTGCGTTAGTCTCTTGATTGTGATAGTGTGTCGTTGCAAAAATGGTGGACACTTGTAGTAGCCATAGAGGTTTGTCCGATAGAAGAGGACTGAGAGAAATCGTTGCTATGATGGTTTAGGCAGTGGCGGCGTTGATGTTGCGTATTTGCGAACACTATAAGAATCCCGCGTTTTAGGTGACATCCCGAATCATGTCTAAAAAAACAAGTGGACGTTGTAATGGATGTTGTGCAGACATGAGAACATCTAAGACGCTGCAGAAACAAATGCAGACATCCTAAAAAACATGCAGACATCTCCGTAGCACGCGCGTCTCCAGGTGATTTTGAGGGGCAGTGAAGTATGCAACGTGGACGCCACGTCGATGACACATCAACAAAGTTTTTTCCGGGCAGTGCCACATGGGAGGAGGATGTCATCGCTGCCATGGTGACGTAGCGGATCACGTGGACCCGCCATTTTCTGACGTGGCGGCGCGAAATTCTGACTTGTCAGCCGCGAAGGAGTAAAGTGGTTTGCCACGTAAGCATAGTTTCCGGTGATTTTTGAGTTAGAACTGCGTTTCTGTAGACGTCATCGAGGACATCACCGTGGTTTTTGAGACGTCTATGTGGTGACAACGTGATGTCCACGTCGATGTCTGTGCGGACGTGAACTGTGTCCGACATTTGTTATAGTGGACATCCCCATGTTGAAGAATTTGCCATGCTTGACATGGCCATGTCAATGTGTACGTGATGTGTGGAAGGGTATTTTTGCAAAGATGAATATGTTTTTGTAGACATGAAGGTGTTTTGCAGACATGAGGGTGTTTTTTGTAGACATGCGAGTGTTTTTGCAGACATGAAGGTGTCTTTGCAGCCACAAAGGTGTTTCGATAGCCATGATGGTGGCATTTGATCACAAGAAAACTAAGGAAAGAAGCTCACATGAAGAAAGGAACAAGGGAGGAAAGGAGACAAGAAGAAGATGGAGAACAAGAATGAAGTTAGGAGAACCCCCCCCCCCCCCCCCCCCCCCCCCCCGGATTTTTTTGAAGTACCTTTCAGTTTTTAGGTCGCCATCTCTCCATTCTAGCTTGGATTGAGGCGTGCTTTAGCTTTTTGGAAAGCTAAGTTGATTGTGCATCTACCCTCAAAATCTCAAAAGCATAGGATCAAAATCCTCAGACTGATTGCTAAAATTCTGAGACCCTTCCTCCAGCCGCACTCCTATGACAACCCCAACTTTGGGAGGCAATATCTCACTACCTATAACTCGGAATTGGACGTGCTAACTACCATTGGAAAGCCCTACAAGAGATCTACAACTATGGTGAATCTCACTCTACTTGGAGAAGAAAAAGGACTGATAGGGAAAACAATGGGAGACAGTCCATGGAGGAGGAAGAAAACACCAAAAGCTTGAAAACAAGCTCTCAAATACAAGGTGAGAAGCCGCCGAAGTGGCGGCTCACCCTAACCCTATCAAGGCTGAAAACCCTAACCTAAAGCCTTGATGGATGAATGTTGCCACCAATGAATGAAAAATGGATTATTGAACATCACCATGTCTCGACAGATGTCTTTGTCGACATCTTTCGAGACAGGCGGACATCTCCAAAAAAGAAAGAGAGAAGAACTTTGATATTGTAAATTTCATTTATAAAGAAAAAATAAAAAAAGGTTCTTCAATCCCTCTCGGCCTTTTTTTGCTCCCTTTGCTGACCCTGCCCTTCTTGTGGTTTTTTTCACTGTGGAAGAAAGTTACCTTGCAGCCCCGTAACTTCGCGCCCATTTTACCGTCCGTCAAAACGAGGTCGTTGTTGACGTGGCAATTACATGTCTACAAGGATGTCCTCTGCCACGTCCCCATAGACGCGGACGTTTTTCCAAACGTCTTTGCGTTTTTAGGATAGCGCGCTCGTGTCTGGTGACGATAAGTCCAGTTTATCTCAAAAAACAAGTGAACGTCTTCACGTTCCTCAAGACATGAATGACTAACACAGAGACATGAAAAAAACACGACCATGTTTTTGGAGAACGTCACCTAAAACGCGGGATTCTTATAGTGGAAGTCCTGTTTGAACGGGTTGATCGATGGTTTAGGGAAGGTCGGAGACAGGATTCTAGAGTTCAGATTGTGCAGGCGGAAGAGGAGACTCCGGAGTTGCTTCAACAAGGTGATGTTGTGGATTTGATGAGACGGGAGGTGCGATTGGGAAGGGAGATGTCAAATCTGAGATCTAGGGTTTTGACAAAAAAGGAAGGGAGATACTATGGTGTACGACGAGGAAGGAAACTGGGTGTGGTTCGAGACTGGAAGGAGTGCAAGAGAAGGGTGCATAGGTACTGCGGCGCCCGATACAAGTCATTCAGTACCTTAGATGAAGGAGTTGAGTATTTGCAAGAGGGCTAGTTTATCAAACAAAGGTTATATCGTGTTATAGAGATAAATGATGTTTATTATGAAGAATGACATATACTGTAAACATGAAAATAAAGAGCCATAGACTAAGTAAAGGGTGAATCATCACTACAAATGCCATGTATTGTAAACATGGAAATAAAAAGCCAGGCACTAAATAGAAGGGGAACTATCACTTGGATGTTGGTCACACTGATCAGCTTTGATGTCTAAAAGACGGAACACTCCATCGCTGTAGGGGTAACGAGTAATGTCGGGGATGATAGGAGAAGGTGCATGGGTAAGTTGCTGCGCAATGCCTCGGCATAGGAAGGCAGGGAAAATGTAGACGGCGAGCTGTTGTAGAGGACGGAGTTAATGGTCACTCGCTGTTTGATTCCTGCATGCCTAGAAATGCATACAAAATCAAGTATAATGCGATTGGTATCTGAAATGAAAATTGCAACAAGATGATTTGGGGAAGAAATTGCTACGCACCCATATGTTTGCGCCCTCTTTTTGGAGGGGGGAGAGTCACTGTCAGAGTCAAACTGACACTCTGCAATATGTTCGGTGATAATGGGATTGGACTTATACGCAGCTAATACCCCGTCAAAAATTTCACTGTCACGCTCCAATGCGATCAAGTGACGGTTCGAGCGCGCACAGGCAATGATTGATGCACCTGCAAAATAATGGGAATAGATCAGTAATTTTAATTGAGCACAGGTATAGACTAACTGAAATTCATAATTGACAGGTGAGGGCATAGAAACCAATGTGGAAAATATTACAAATAACCAAGGAAGAGAGGTTGATTGAAAGTCAGATTGAGGGAACTGAAATTGTGAGTACTAGATATGAGATCAAACAATTCCGAGATTTTAAGAATTCACATGGGCAAAATGTGCTTAAAGAAGTGGAGAAATAATTTAATATAAAATGCAAACATTGAAAAGAAAAAAGCAATATCAAGAGGAGGTGACTAATCAGGCAAGGGAAAAGAACTGCGGAAGAGAAAAGCAGGATCGGCATTGTTAGGAGGCCTCAAACAGACTTAAAAGAAATAAATGTAACATAAGGAGCAGTGACCATTTTCGATCGCAGGCTACCTTCATCAACAAATGCTTAAGAATCAATAAATGTTTAAGTTTGCGACATCAACCATCAATGGCCATAGATACCATGGAGATAAGAAACAAAATACACAAGTCCTACATCGACATCTAAGGTGGAAAATAACAAAAATCGTAGAGCAGAGAGCGGGAAAACCTTTTCTAACAAAATGTAATAGGTTGGTATATAGCATCAACAAGAATGAAAGAACCAAAAAAGAAATGCCGAATTCATGTTACCTGTACTGGCACTCCAATCTAAGACGATGTCCCCCTCGTCAGTGAATAAGTCTACAAAGCTCTGGATGAAGGAAGGGTCCTTCTCACGAGAGCCACGCTAAGGCGTCCCTGTCAGGACGCAAAAGCTGTGAGTTCTCGTCGGTGAAGTTACACAAATCATCCTACTCATCTGGAATGATGTTAACTCCGGCATACTCCTGAGTCAACTGTCGAGTTCTGAATTTCAGACCAACTGATTTGCGAGAGTACACCTTGATGGTGTAATTGTGTGTCTACAGCAAAATGCACAAGTTAGTAAATGAGATTATGGGGTATTAAGCGGCTTTCAAGTGAGAAAAATTAGCATAGGCTGTGCATTCAAACTGCAATATTCAGGTAGCACTCATTAGCTATAGGCATTCAGGTTGACCAGAAATTATCCTAGTGAACCTGCACAATATTAATGCACCATGTAATTTCGAATTGACAATCATATGCTGAAACGAATCTACTCGTAGGATAAGGAATTAATCAAATTTGAAGGAACTTGTGCTTATTCTCATTCTGTTCAAGGTGCAGTCTACAAACATTGCTATAATCATTGTCTGTAAGGTAATTATTGATTGTGCACATTTTTGCCAATCAGCTCGGAAATGAGTGACTCACTAAAACTCAAGTAAGGTGCAATTTAGATCTGAATAAATCACCATGGGAAGAATCATCTTGCAAATAGTGCAAACAAAACCTAACAGTGCAAACAAAACCTAGCAGCTACTCTGTCGAAGCAAAAATTACGAAAAGACCTCAGACAATGGACGTGTCTACTTTGTTATGGTTGTCATGCAGTCTTATAAACTCTTCCTACTAACACAATTACTACTGCAATATCGAGTTGGCATAAACAGCAATCAATTTGAAAGACTTATTAGTTTCTGGTGAGGTAGAGTAGATGTCATAGGGAGAAGATTGTATCCCCACCAATCCCGAACAACACGAAAATCATATGCACGGGAACGGTCATCCAAAACGCGCTCAATCTTTTGATCCTTCGCATGCATGAGAAGAATACACCCCACGTCTGTCAGGTGGTAAGAGCCAAAGTAGAACAGTTCTCCACGTAGTCCTTCTCTCGTACGTTTCAGGATGGAACTTCGTGCTCTGAGTTGATTGGAACAGGCAATCCATCCGAAGCATCTGCAATTATCAAGTCAATGCCGAGATGTTTCGGTTTGAATTCCATAGAGTAAACGGGATATTTGCGACCTTGTCCAATCTGAAACAAAAGCATGAATTGTGAGTATAAACATGATCTTCAGAAGAATGGACAATAATGCTGGAGGAACAAATTGGATTCAAAACTAGAGGTAGAATTAAGTACCTTATGGATATGACGGACGATGTCCATAATCTGAGGTACCCATGTACTCTTATGGTTGGATTCGCATACCAAGTGGACAAGATCTGCCTTTTCCAAGTACATGGGCAGCTTGGGGACTTCGGGAGCTGTAGAGGATGAGCCAAGTGGCTTTGGCACAGGAATTGGACGCTTGAGGAGCTTGACCTGGCTTCCACGAGTCGGGGACTGAGCGGAGTCTACATCAAGCTTAGAAGATGGGCGGTAGCACACAATTACAACACCACCCTCAGACGTTGTGGTAGAATTAGTTCTACGCCTACCCGCAGACGGAGCAGCCTCGTAAGAAGCCTCGCTCAAGATCTCCGCACCTAAGCCTGCATTTGAAATTGCAATGGGTCTGGATGCGTTCGCCTCAGTATGATGGGGAACGATGGGGTCATCTCCATTGCCGGTGTTCTCTTCTTTGTCAAGTGGTTGCGGTTGTGCATTTTTTTTGTTCCCCCTCTTGGTGCCACGAACACCACGTCCTTTGCTCTAGTCAACCGACGGAACAAGTACAACAGTTTCTTCTTCGAATTCACCTTCATCGTCTTCAAAGTGTAGTTGTGTGGTGGCATTCGATGAAGGACTAGGGGGAGGGACCAGGTGAGCCTCTTCTTTGTGAACTAGATTTCGTTCAAATTCCAAGAACCAAGCTCCTGTCGATAACAAGTGATTATCAAAGCGGTCTTTTTGATCTTGTGTGAAGATGCTGATGCCTGAATCAGGGGAAGCGACGTCCTCGAACTCCTTTGGCATGGCCCAGGCGCCTAGTGCTCCTTTGTAGACTAGTTCGTTTGCAGGTACCTGCAGACCAAGAAACAAAAGTCAGAACAAAAGTTTGAAGCAGTGACAAAAAGCCATACTAAGTATACGGTGGTTCTTCACAAAAGGTCGTGCACCAAGTCTCAAGCAAGCGTTACAGGTAGTGGAATCATAGTCGCAAGAGCTCTGTGAACGCAAGAGTAATTAGAGAGTATAGAATTTGTTAACAACCAGACGGTGTCTCTTGAAAACCTGGCAGCTAGGTTGTAGACAGGTCAATTCTAAGCTTCAGCTTTCGAAAAATCCATTACTTTACAATGTCGTGAAAATTTACGAAATGCACAAAATTGAAAAGAGTATATGTAGACTGGTTACATGTTGATTAATATCTCGGGTTCAAAGGAATGAAACATAAAATGATTTTCACATTGTTTGACATGGTGTCGTCCATTTAGTTTTACCAGCTCGAACATTAATACTAGCCTTCAAATAACCAGACTGTAATATGGAAGAGTGTAATAAGGGGTATTGAGCCATGGTACCTGTAGAGTAGACGCTTCCCAACCATCTTTCCACCATCAATCTTACAGAGGTCAGATCCCTTATGGAACTTGGGGCTTGCAGTAGGCGAAAGTAAAAATCCGTAAGCTTTATTCCACAACCAAATTCTCCATTTCTCAACGTACTTAGCCGGTTTCCGTACATCAACTGCCCAATCAATGTGGAGCTTGTGCGTGGTTACCAGCTTCTGAACCTCACCAACAAGGAACACCTCCAACTGCAGAAATAATTGATGAAATTGTTAGAGTACTTAATGGGAACTAGATGAAACGTTTATTGAAGTACATCATAAAACTCAAGTTCGTGTGAATACCTGAGCCCACAAGGATGCTGTATGAAGCCAGGGGTCAAGAATCTTGTCCTTCATAGGGCGATCTTCAAGGAGTTTAACTGATTTGCGTACGGCGAGAGTTGCATTCCACCATTTTAGCCACTTCGTCTTGTGATCGCATGGGACATTGGTCGTGGCAATTTTGTGAAGCCAGTTGAGTGTCAAATCCGGTATAGGTAAAAACGAGTAGTGATAATTGATCTGCCAACATTTGAGGTAAGTTTAAAAATGTTATAGACCAACGTAGAAATTGAGTAGTGAAAGTATTGAAAGTACCTCTTTCTAAAAAGGTTCTCCAAGCGCCGGGTTAGCAACTGCTACCAATTTGTCAAAGTTCTTCCAACGGATTACTTTGATACATTTTTGCACAACAGTGTCCATGGCCTTCCAAACACCATGTCTTGTGGGCTTAGGAGTGTTTTTGTAGTAAATGGAGCATGCAATGTCAGATGCTTTTGAGACCTCGCCCTATACAAGCAGTAGATAAGTGAGAAACTATTTAAACCAAGACGTATTAACCAGAGGCACTTGTTTGATTCCCTTTTGCTGGATAAAGCAAAACTTACACGAAGTGTTTTTAATATGTTAACAATGGATTTTTTAATTCTAATCTTGCAAATCGGAACCAGTCCCTGAAAGCTTGTCAATGTTCAATGTTCAAACTGCTTCTCTATTTCTCAACACAAATTGCTTCCTACACTTCACGTCAAATCTTCCACAGTCTCTAGTGGTCAGTTTTTATTAGGGGAGTGAACACTAAATGAATTGGCTATGTAGAGCTCAATTGAACTGGACTTTTTCGTACTTATGTATATTGTGTAGACTTGATCTCAGTTGTAGGACCTGTTATTACATTTTTTCTAAGAGCACTGTTACAACACTTAGGCGGACTGTAATTATAAATTAATAATACCTAGTCAGTGCATAATACTAGATCAACACAATGTACTGCAAAAAATCGACTAATCGTCACCTATACCTACTTTCAGAACATTTAAAATTAATTAAAACTGGACAAATTATTCATGACTCAGCGAAGAAGGAAAACTCTTGAAACGACTCAATATCTGATAAATCCGTACGCATTCAAACAAGTTTTCTACTATGATTATAATGTTGTTTAAAAACATGGTAGGTTAAATAAGTGGCATTAGAAACAACGATACACTGTCTGGCATATCGAAAGTGAAATTCAGCAAAGCTTAAACAGAATCTGATAAACCATTCATGAGCAAACAAGGTTTA
Source organism: Ceratodon purpureus (assembly GCA_014871385.1). Lineage (NCBI taxonomy): Eukaryota > Viridiplantae > Streptophyta > Bryopsida > Pseudoditrichales > Ditrichaceae > Ceratodon > Ceratodon purpureus. The sequence continues at coordinate 12,499,509 of CM026426.1, forward strand.
AGCAGTGCTGAATACCATACTTGAAGTGCAGTAAGTATTTTTAACAATAATCACTAAGTCATAACCATCAAGAAAATCATGGGAAGATTTAAGACATACCAAAAAGAGAAATCTGACAAAGACGTCGATCGTTAAAGAGTACCAAGTAGGTTGTCTCCCTTTGTTTTTTTGGCAAAGCTCCATGTCCTCCTCACTGATTAATTCCGAAAAGGCATGAAGGTCTAGTTTACCAAAAGTTTGCACTCATTGTAGTTTAGCTGGTAGACCCTATGTGATGTGGTCATTCTCGGTTGACCTGTTAACCAGTGCAAATAAAATAATGAGAGTCTATGTAACTGCAATGCATACATAACAATATTATGGTTTAAAATGAGTACCAATTAATGTCGTTCATGGCATTGAGGAGAAGTCCATGATGTCGGCGTCCATCTAAGATGATGCAGTGAGTTGAAATGTACCAATCAGGGTTATCTGCATGGAGGATTTGAATGTGTCGGGTCCACGCCGTCAATCTATGATTATCCATGTACATGTGAAAGAACTTCTTACTAAATTGATGAAGGTCAGGATCCGCTTGAAGAAGCGCTTCGAATCTGTCGTTCTCCTCCTTCCATAAGGGATTTAGCCACACTTCTTCCAAACCGGTCACAAGAGTCTCCAAATCATGTGCATCATACAAGGAGACGTACATGACCCGATCACCTACGCGATAACCTTGTACGAAATCATTTTCCAACTTTTGAACGTCTTGCTCGATGATGGGGCAAACGAGTGGACAAGTAAGTAGCCGACAAAGGGAAATACACAACCTGGACTTCGATTGAGGCACATTCTTGAGTCGATTAATGATTCCCACGTAGTCATTCTTGTGCAAGAGTTGCATTTCATTCGCAGTGAAAACAGGGTCCTGGTTAGCGAGATGATCAGGCATCTGCCTAGCATCGACATCCAACTCAGAGGCCATGGGAGAGTCTAAGGTCGCAGGTGCGTCCGGCACCAAGAGAGGCCTGGCAAGAAGCAGAGGAATCAACCCGGAGGCAGCATATGAAGTTCTCTCAATACCGAGAGGAGCATTGACACTCCCCAAAACCGAGGGCAAGTCACTTTGAACTTGCGTAGGGGTCGTATCAGCAATGGGATCTGCTGAATATTTTGAAATTTTGTTCAGTCCTTGCGCAATGCTTGTAGAAGAGTCGAGGATGATATGACCGGTGCTGGAAGATATGAGTGGAACAGTTGCAATCGTAGAAGCTGATAGATTCATCTGAGTCATCAAAATTGACATATTGAGTAAGCTGAAATTATATTTGAAGTATACTATCAATATCTAATATGAACCAATAATTAAACACAATAATCCAAACATTTAAAATTGATTTCTAAACTAGGTGAACAAGTTGATTTCGATAACATCCCAATGGGATCGTCCATTGACTTCAAAGAAACCTTGTCACTGCAAGACCAATTTCAAAAGCATCAGCACCAAGTAGTATACCAGAACAGAAGTGCACAAACCATCAGTGCACAAACCATCCACCATTTGCGCAAACCAAACCCAGCCTACGTTAACGTAGGGTGCAACCAGAAATCCCAGAAAACCACCCCTGACAGAATACCCAAGGGCTTGGGCCTTCATGGCAACTAGACACTTGACAATTCTCCAAATAAGAACTAGTTCCTTTTTCAGCGATGAAGTGGCGAACGTTCTCTATACACAGTCGTAACGCTTTGCACTTCACCTAGAGATGTTTGTGAATTATAACCTTTATCCTGGCCCTCTATGATACCTGCACGATATGTACAAAGTTCCCGTTGGCTATGTATCAGCTGCTTTGCTTCCGGCTCTTATGATTGCTGTTCTTTACTACTTCGACCATAGCGTATCTGCCCAGCTGGCTCAACAAGAAGAATTCAATTAACGAAAACCTACTGCCTTTCATTACGATCTACTACTTGTGGGGGTAACGGTAAAGTTTCTCTGCAGTAATTCCGCAGTCACCTATGCACACAAAGGCACTGGTTACATTTGAAAAAAGAGGTGAGAATTTAGCACCTGCCATGCTGAATTACTTATTTATATATTGTATGTCTAGCTGTAAGAGAAATTTATTTGACAAGATATTGTTAATATGTGTTGCAACCATATGCGCAAACCAAACGCAGCCTACGTCAACGTAGGCTTCAACCAGAACTCCCAATAAACCACCCCTCAACTAATACATCAATAAGCATATTGAAAACTGAAGTTGTTTCTGCCCAAAATTCTTTCGAACACAATAAATCCAAGCAGTCTGATATGAAAGTACAGAGCATAATGTAATAACAAAATAGCATTAGAAGTAACAAGATAATAAAAGGATAATAAATTGACATGCATGTGCATTCGTTAGAAGAGGAACACGAAGCAAGAGTAAAACTCAATTATGAAAACGGTCAAGCTCAAAAACTCAATCAACGCAGCCTACGTCAACGTAGGCTGCAACCAGAATGATATCATATGCAATCTTTAGCTAATCACTTTATATCTATTAATCTTAAACTACGAGAGTGAGCGTCAATCACGGTGTAACCATCCCAACAAGCATCAGAGAAGCATGTCAAAAATCAAACAACGAGCATATCAACGCAGCCACCGTCAACGTAGGTTGCAGCCAAAAAGCTCAACTCAACCCACCCACTCTCAAATCATATTATACAAACTGTGCAATTTAATAACCACCAATTCGCAACATCCAAACAAAACTTTTAAGTGCCAACTAAAGCATTTGAACGAGCAAAACAAAGCAGCCCACGTCAACGTAGGCTGCAAGCAAAAATAAATAAAATGTATACTTATCCCGCCCCCTCTAATCATAAAATACAAATTCTGAACCAATAATATACCAATATCTATACAAAACTCAACCAAGCATATAAACGCAACATATCGACGCAATCATTGAGCTAATATAGTATTTAAACCCTCCCAAATCTCGAAATCTGCAGATTTCCAAGCCGAAAGAAGCATCATGCACGCAACCAAATCAGCGACGGACGAGCATAGCAACCAACACAACCATATCAACGCAGCCTACATTAATGTAAGCTGCAAGCAGAAAACAGTAAAATGCATATCATAACCCCCCCCCCCCCCCCCCCCCCTCAACTCATAAAAAACAAAATCTTAAATGCTACAAACGCTTCGCTCACAAGTTCACAACGAGCATATCAACGCAGACTACGTTAACGTAGGCTGCAACATGATGCAAGATGTTAACGTTAACGTTAACAAGATGCATTCTCAACCCCCTTCTCTCAAACCCCCTTATCAATTGAAGCTGACAGAAGCACGTAAAATTGCCAACACCGAGCATATGAACGCAGCCTACGTTAACGTAGGCTGCAACTAGCCTAAAACAAAATGCATTCTCAACCCCCTTCTCATAAACCCCCTTCTCAGTTGAAGCTGACAGAAGCACGTACAATTGCCAACACCGAGCATATCAACACAGCCTACATTAACGTAGGCTGCAACCGTCTTGAAATCAAATTTAACTCTTCCTCTCAAATCATAAAATGATGCGTAATCCATACATCCAAACGCATACCATATACTCCACCTAATCTACTCTCAATCACCACCTCTGCAGCAAGCATACTTGTGAATGCTTGCATGATGTGATAAGATGCATAATTCCCAATGTCGAACCAATCCTTTACAATAAGCTCTGTTCTACCTTAAGAATCAAAGAGCTCACAAGTATTGAAAACCCTCAAAATCCCAATCACGCACTCCCACAAGATTACCCAACAAGTCTACACAACTTATCACTAGTTAAACCAACGTTGCAGTAATCAGCCAGAGACTGTACACAACACAAAGCTTAGAACTATTCAAGGGGCATGAAAGAGCACACGAAGTAATACTAGACTGTACATAATTCTACACCATCTTCTTCACGAGCTCCATTACACTTTCCATATCTGATTATAAGTCAGCTCTGATAGATATGTCTGATGATTGTTCGCATTGACAATCTGAACCTAGCCGGCCTAGAATGGTCTCTTATGTGCATTCACCGGCCACCTTCACTCAAGAACTAGCCCCACTAACAACCGAGCGCATAATTTACAGAGATACCAACGCTAATTAAAACTTACAGAGACACCATATCACCACAACATATACACCATATCACCGCAGCCTACGTGAACGTAGGCTGCACCCAGAATGGAATTCAATGTACTCTCAGACCCCTTGTTAAAACCTGCTAAGTCCTGATCACCAGTCGCCAACCAGCAAGCATCCAAATTCATATATTACAAAGCTTTCACGAGTATCGACATCGTATATCACCAACATGCAAAGTCTAATTTAGCAAGTCAATCAATCTACACATACCATTTTCACAGATTCATAACATATCTTACCTCTTCAGAGAAGAGTTGTGGCGCTCCATTTCAAACTCCAAATTTTCCTAATTTGAGTCCAAAACTCTTGATCGTTGTCTGTCGAGGCTGAAAAAAGCAACTATCTCGTTTGAAAATCTCTAGGGTTTACGGCAAAAGTATGAAGTGGTAGTTCTAACTCACATGATCAAATTGTACGTCCACCGTTACGCTGCCAAGAACAGCAACTTCTCCTTCAACCTCCATCGCAATAGCCTGAGAATGGTCTCCTCCAACCTCCATTGGGATCGCCTGAAAAGCTTCTCCACCAACCTCCATCGCAATTGCCTGAAAGATTTTTAACACAAACTCAAAAATCCAAACACAAAAGAAAGAGAAATCATCTTCCAAACACCTTCTCATAAGTACCCCAAGCTCTCCGGATCTAATCCAAGTCATCGCAATTTTAAATTGTAGCACTTGACTCCTCCTAATCAACGAACCGATCTTGGTAAACTCTAAAAACAGATGCTCCATTATAGTTGCTGTCACTTGCTAATTAAATTCCTGCAAAGTGATACCGAAATTATGGTGTGAGACGATCATGCTAGTGACCACTCTAAACTTGGTATCTCTTTAACAATCTCTAACAATAATTTGATACATTCACTGGACAACGCTCTGCTACAATCCCCAATTACGCGCCACGAGATTATTGTCGATGGACTTTGATGGCGTTCAACAGCCTGAACCCCACGACCATATGACCGCCCTTATAACGTGGCCTATACCCCGGCGGCCTGCCCTTATAGCCTAACCTATACCCCGGCCTTATGCACTGGCCTTCTGCTCCGGCCTAATACCCTTGCCTACTCGGGTTGCTCTATACCCTGGCGTTATACCATGGCCTTATACCCTGGCCTATACAACTTGCCTTATACCCAGTAGCTTGAACTCGTCTTCCTTTATTTAATTGTACGTTTATCTTGTCTCAAATGTATATGTAAGGAATCAATATTTTTGACATGTTATACAGTGCAATGCTATTTTTAGGGATATAGAATAAATAAAATCAAACTATCCATATTTCTAGTTTTTTTATTCTTAAGCGCTCACATAATTATATATAAAATTTAGAACCCTAAAACTATAAGCTGGCACGTTCATTATGTACGCCTAAGGTACATGCAAATAAGGATTAACATAAATAAATGGTTTGATCAATGTCACACGATCTTAGGGTGGTGCCCGCTAATCCGTTGTTTCACTATATTCAACATAACATGATCAAATAAATCTAAAAGTCCACAAAAAAAAAATAATGAGATATGAAAACAATAGTATATAATCTCCTAATAAACTTCGTTTGCGATAGTTCACCATGTCACATATTAGAACATTATTGTAAACATTTAAATTATTTTAATTGCAAATTACCTCCTCTCCAATGGATGGACCATGTGAGATCCTTCCCTTGTCGAGCGCATCTAAACCATGTCCCTTTAGATTGTTTTCTTCAATTCGCTTACCACCTTCAAAAGGCATGTCTTCTATAGTCTGCCACTTCACAAGTTCACGTTCGTGGTCTTTTAGTCCACTATCCATAATCTACAACCAGAAAAACATGAAAATGAAAACTATAGTGAACAATACAAAATGAATTTAAAGAAACGACAATTACATTCCGTAACCTCTTTCCCGGCTTTTCCACACTGGTCATTACAAAACATATCAAACCCGAGAGAGTGGCAATGCGAGGGAGATTGGTGCATGTAATCCTCTTCTGCTTGAATGTCTTGTCCATTTTCCCTCTCATCAACGTCCACCTCCTCCACGATCTCTACTACAGACTCCAACTTAATTGAACGCATCTTAGTATGTCTCCTAAACAAAACTGATCCTTCATCATCAAATCTTTCTAATTCGTCAACATATCGTTCCTCCCCTATAGACACTGATGCCTCCTTTCTACGTTGAGCATTGCGCTTCAACGCCTTCGTATTAGTAAATTTCATGCCACTCCTCTTCTTTTTCTTCTTCTGCGTTGTATCTACCTTCACTCTCTTTCCTACGTTGTCAACTAAGTCCATACTACATGCAATCCTCAAAACCAAATTTCTAACTACAACATTGCCCCCTCAAGTCCACTAAATCTCTCTCAAGAACAAAGAGACATAACTCTTGCATTCCATTCCTTTATATACAAATTCTAGATCTAAATCCTCTCTCTAATTTTATGAACGTGTTCTCTACTTTGCCATGATCCACCTACACGTAACAATATGGCATTCCGCGTCTGACATGGATTTCTAAATTCATTTAAATGGTGTCACAATGACGGCCGCCGGTGCGTTTCTAATCTAACAAGTGCACTTAACACTAACAACTCTTACTTTCAAGGCCTAATATAATTCGCAGCATTATCATTCTACCTATCATGCACCAACCATTATCCTTTACAACATTATTTTTTAATATACCAACATCAATAATTCACTATCATCTTTATTTATCAGCAATCGTACATTAACCTTTATACATTATAAAGAGGTTCACAAAGTCTCAACAATCCCTTCTCATGTGAATTGTCCATGCTCACTATCACCTGCTCTCCTCATGGCTTCCTCTTCTACTCAGCCTCCAATCTTCGCTGCTGTTGAGTTTTCTTCTGTTGGTTCTAGTGCTCCAATCTGTATTCCCCTTGGTCTTGATGGATTGGTAGATATTACTTCTCAATGGCTAGGAATTCGTTTTGGATACGATGCGTCTACTCTCTGGTTAGAAACAAAAGTTTTAGATCCCTTAACTCAGCAAGTTCAGTACTCCAAGGTCGTAGACCCTTTCTCTTTTGTTAACAATGTAAAGATGTGGAAGCTTTGTCTTGGAAAGTACCGTCTGTATGGTTTGACCAAGTCTGTCATGAATGCCTCCATAGTTCTTCTAACTCCTCGTAGTTCCTCTACTCTCTCCACCGTGGTTCCGTTGAGGCTCGTCCCGCCTCGTCAAAGCTTCCTTCTCCTTCGTTTTCATCTCTACACTCGCATAGGTCATCCCAATCTCCTTTACCCTCTCCTCAATCTACAAAACACAAAACCATTCTTCCGTCTCTTCTCGCTCTCTCAAGTATGACTAGTAGTAAGAACATCCTAAAAAAATAAAAAACTTCAGATCCATCCGTACTGTGACAACATCTTTCCTACCCCCGTCATTCAATGGCGACGTACTCTTCATTCTTCCTCCTGCTCCTTCATCCGCATCCTAGAGGACTGCGAAGTCCTTGGACTGCATGGACAAAGGATACGATGGTCACGTTTGGACCAAAACTATGACCTCCAACATTAGCAACACACTAGGGTTGACATTCAGATACTTGCACTGTGTAGGGCATCTGCAATGTCACAACCCTCAGTGCAGTTTCTTGCAACGTCCTGACCGTGCGCATGGAGTGAACGAGTTGGAATTCAAAGGCGTCACCAAAGACCTATTCCCTGTGGGGGAGGCGCCTCCATCTGCATCAACTCTTCTCTGTAAGATCTGCAAAGAACCCCCTGTCTGTGTGAGTCTCTGTAGTGCCAAATTCTTCTACATTTTTGGTGAGGATAGTCAAGAGCGTACCTGCGTGCATATTGGTACTCACGAACATCCGGTGAAAGTAGGAGACTATAGATGCTTCCGAGGGAAGGTACATGAGTTGATAGAGGAACATGTTGGACTAACCCCTGATGCTACCATCTCAAAGATAGTGCTAGAAACCATTAAGGACCTTCTTCGTAATTTCCTTCTTCGTGACAAAGCTGAGCCACAGACTTCTCCCCTCTCTCTCCATGATCTAGAACCTGTCTTTGAACAATGCAGAGAGTTGAACTCCCCTGCATTACGGAACCGTATCTACAGTTTCAAAATGTTAGAAAGATTTGGCGTCATAGATGGGATCTCGAAACTGAGAGGTCTCAATAATTGGGCCTACGTCCACAAGAATATCTTTCCCGGCCAAGGCGACGACGCTAATAAAGTCCTCATATTCAAGATGTCAGAGGTCGGTCCTGGAAGTGGTGTTGATCTAGTCCGCAGTATGCAGCCCGGTGGGTCCCTCTCTCAAGCCTGGATGATGTTTGACAATGTCAAACGGGTGAAACCTTGGGCCACGATGGGGCGCCACGTGTACATCTCCACTTATCAACCCATACTAACTAATGCTTGTTGTGAATTTCAATTTGAAGACACAAAAGCACAAGTGTTGTTCTGGATGAATCTCAACGATGTTATGGCAAGACACGGAATACCAATGCCCCAATTCCAAGGATTCATGGCTGATAGTGCGCAGGCCAATTGGAACGCCGTACGCATTGTTTATGGCTCCGGTGACCCCGTAATCCCGATGGAGGGCCAAGAAAGGACATGCTACTTTCATTGGACCCAGTCACTAGAGACTCACACCAAGAAGTATATTATTCATGACTTGCAGGACCAGCACAAGGTTCTGTGCAAGCAATATAGAGATGCACGTACCATGGAGGAAGCAGCGACACGGTACTTGGCGATCAAGGCTTGGTGGTCATCCTCGAATGCTACAACAGAAACTGGGCTCTACCATCCTGGCCACTGGCTTGCATATTGGCATCATCGTTACAGACAATAGGGTGGATTCATGGAACTGGTTAGTTCTCCCTTACTATAAAAATACTTTATCTTTACACTTTTATCATTTCAGTTTTATATTTTTGAAATATGTTAAATAAATTATAAGAAATTAATGTTTCAATGTTTAGGAGAGGGTTGCGATACCGCAAGTCTCTCACATGAGGTCAGAATATAATTTCATTGATTTATTGCTCATCGTTTAATTTGCAGGAAAACAAATATTCTGCCGAAGAGCTAGGTGAAATGCCGTCATGTAACCTTGCAGAGTCTATTCACAATAAATGGTTACAAGATTCTGGAAACAAGGGTGCGGACTTGTATGTGGCAGCTGTCGATGATTATGTACGAGCATTTCTCCAAGTTCTTGCATACTATTAGTACACAAAAGGTGGAACCGCAGGATTTGGTCCATCCAGAGAAGAACTTAGGCTACGTAGTGCTCAACGTCGTGCTCAACGGAGCGGTAATCCTTCGGCACTCGGTAAGGCGGTGATAGAGTTCCTAGAAGCAGAAGAATTCTGTACTCGTGATGCACACTTAGAGGGAGCAGAAGTATTTGGTACGCGGAAATGTAAAGCCAATGTTCCAATTGGAGCTGAAGAGGAAACTCATAGACCAGATACCGTGAATTTCTCACGTCCTCAAATTGGAAGAAGGGTTACCCGTGCCCGTGGTGGAAGCTTGACTACCATCCAAAAAGACGATGATGTTGAGATAAACCTTGTTCAGCCTTCGACCTCTATTCCGTCCGAAATTCAGCACGTGACAACTGTGCAACAGACTTCTATGGATGTAAAGCAATGGCACATTGCTTGGTTAAACTACAACTCGGCCAAGTCCTGTTGGGCTTAGATGGCAGGGACAAAGAAGGAGTGCGAATCGCGCATAGTCCAGAACGGGAAGTTCACCCCTGCTCCAACGTACACCGGCATATAGATGCCTCCTCAAAATGGTCAACGCAGGAAGGTGGACAAATTTTATTTTTTCCCCGACGATATTGAGAGGTGTGTGAAGGGTACTCGTCGGAAGTGCGTGGAGCCATTCTCACTAACTCAATGTAGACCCCCCCTCCCAACAATCTGGCCCATGAAGATAGGGACCAATCTGACCCGTTCAGAAATGGAGGCCTTGGAGAATGCTGGTTTTCAACTACCTCAGAAGGAACAACTTCCTCCTAACCGTTCATTCAATAATACATTAGTACCTCGGGACTTGTCCAATATTCCGGTGCCCGACAATGCCGATGTCTTCCCAAAATCAAGGAAGTCAAAGACACTCCGTGGCATCACCAACGTTAGTTCCAAGCATACAAGGAACATTTATTAAGCCCGGGCGATGCAAGCAAAAATCTTGAAGGTTACCTTACTTCCGCATCCTGGTATTGGATGCATTATTTCAATGGAGTCGGACTCACAAGCAGTATATCAGCTGTCAATTGGTACATTCCCTGATTGCACCTGTCCGGTCTTTAAAACCACAATTGCTAAGTTAGGGTGTAGAGGAGAACCGAACAGACCTTGCAAGCACCTGTACTACGTTTTTGTGTTAGTGTGTCATTTTGAAGCAGATGTAGACCTCTTCATCCACGCACCTACCCTCAGTTTCAACGAGGTGAAAATGATCATGGAGAGGGGAATTCTAGACCTCCTCTGAGAATAGATGTGACTTTACATAAATATAGATAATTTATAGAATAGATGAGATTGTACATTACATATAGATTACTCATATAATCTCGTGGTTCATACAATATGTAATATTGTTACACAGCACTGTGTAAATCAATATAATAGTCACTACTATCATAACGATGCATACGCCATAGCAAACATCTCATTCCCTCCGACACTCAGACTCAGGCCTTCAGAACTTGATAAGTCCTTACTGCAAACTCTGCACTATGAGATCTAGTTTCCTGTTTCTTACTGTAAAGGACATCCCGTCCAACTCTTGTCGATCTCAAAGTTCCAGCAATTTGCGCTATCCGATATGATCACAGACGACAACTGAACAACTAGATTCACGTCGGAGGTAGAGGTCACAGGATACTGAACGAGGGACTCCGTCATGATATGTACCATCTCGATGGTACAAGCCACTGTCCTCCGCCATTCCCCATCACCAACACGGAGGCGTCCGATGTGCCTAAATGGCAGAATTACCACACCTCCTTTCCTAGCGTGCTCCACCTCCACCAGTCATGGCCGCAGGTCTTCATAACTCGCGGGTGCCTCTGGGGCTAAACCCACAGCCGCCCTTGTCCTCCTTGACATCCGATTACGCACCTTCGGCATTTCTCCCAACGCTCTCTTGGTGGCCTTGAATCAATTCAAGCTACCTGTGAATGAACTTTGCCTATTGTTCTATTGCAACTCTCGACACAGCGTGGATTGACAGAGCCCGCGTTAGCATGCTAAGTCATCACTCCAAAGCCCACAGAAAATCCAAAAATTGGATGTAGATAGGAATCATAGACCTCTTCTCAGAAAATCCAAAATCGGGCTGTAGATAGGAATCTTAGACTTTGTGTCAGAATAGATTAACTTTACATTACATATAGATTATTCGTGTAATCATGTCGTTCACATGTTTAGAAAATCAGAAATCTCAAACCTGTGTAATTAAATACAATACTAAAATCTATGACTGGGTCACTTCTCTCCATGTTGCATTAATTCATGTAGAGAGTTTCTATATATCCTTCACCGAATTCCTCATTTTCACCCTTTAAACCACGGGTTTTGCCACACCCGACACCATGTGGCAAGCCTCGGTTGATGGCATACGGGCCTCCTTTCGGCGAAGCGGGTCCCATACCGTCACCACGGGAGCCCTCATTGGAGATCCAATCAGAGATCGGATCGGTGACCAAGTCGGAGATCGAATCCCAGATGGCTCTCCAACCTGTCCCCTTGTCATCCACGGCGATTGATCCAACTCCTTTTCCTTCGCCTTGGGCATCCTAAACGGCGTCGCGTCGGACTCCCTTTTTTTGCGATGACCACTGAGGGGGATTCGGAAGTGGCTGGAACCACCACCCGGATCTTAGGTTGCGGCTCCAACAACTTCCGCATGAGCCCTAAAGTTTTCGTCATTGCCAAGTCATATTGACATAAGACCGTGATGATCTTCTTTGCGTCGGCCTTGCCATTTTTGGCCCGAAAGTCCTACTCGAACATTTTGGCCTTCTTGACGATGTTGCGTGGTTGTCTGACTAAATTCCCAATCTTGTTCTGGACTTGCTCCTGGGTGGAAGCATACTAAGGTGGCTCAATATTTACATGTACTTGTACCCAAGGAAGTACCCGAAGTCAACAGTTTTTGGAAGCTTAAGATGCGATGAGTACATGGGATACTGTTTGCTTTCTTTAGTAAAAGGTGACAGCTTGGTATTACGCGTCAGGGTCAATTAATACGGGGATGCCGCGTGGGGCAGGACTGTCAGGATGAGGCCAGATTTGGGTTAGTAACGTATTTTTGGAGAGTACAGGTGATCACCGGTCGCGGATGGCGGGAGAAGGGTGACCACCAGTCACTCTAGTGGGAGACCCTGATCTCTCACCGGTCAAGCAGGTGGTCGTCTCGCACCTCGCCACCTCTGTTCCCCCCTTGGGAGTTTAGGGTTTTTTTTGAGTTTTCCGCTTGCGCCAGTTTTGCGGTCGTTCCGTAGGTTGCTTGTGTTTCTTCTTCCCCCCTCCTGCTTGTGTCGCTTTTTCGGCTTCTAAACCGTAGCTCGTTCCTTTTAGTATGTGGAGGCGTGGAAGTGTAGAGTCCAGGGGAAATACTCAGGGTGTTAGAGTGAGCGCAAGTGAATAGAGGCGTGCGGTACAGGCATACATGTTGGAGGCGCGACTAAGTACAGGGTGCGGTTCTGGTGAGCGTCGAAGGCGCCTGGCACTTGTTGTAAGAGTGAGTAAGATCACTCTACATATCTATTCTGTGTGTGCTGTGTGTGTTCTGTGAATCTGTGAGGTTTAGGGTTAGTCTTCAGAGTTGCAATGACGATGTGAGTTTTTCTGCTTCTCGTGGTGTTGCAGGTGTTTAGGGTGCTGTAAATGGGAAAGATGAAAGGCCCGCCTATACAAGCTGGAGGGAAGTTGACTCAATCTCCATCGAAGACAGGGTCGCTGAGTCCTGCGAAGAAACCTGTTTTCAGCGGCAGCGCCAAGTCTAAGGAGAGTGGGCCGAAGGAAAGAGATACCGTCTCAAAAGCCAAGGCGGTTGGAGTGAAGGTGGTAGCGGACGCTGCTACGCTCCTTGAAAGCGACCGGGAAGAGAATGAAGATGAAGGCGTCGGAGAGGAGGAGGACGAAGACGTCGTCGAGCTCGTTGACGTCAATGCTGCCCTCGTGAAGTGTAGAGCACCGCCGGCAATTTTGCTGGAGGAGGATTGGGTGAAGTTACACAATCTCTGTGGGACTTGAGTTAACCCTAAGCGCTTCAGCAACGTCTTCAAGTTTGCTGACGACATGGCGAAGCTCTTTGGCAAGCGGTCAGGGAAAAGAGGACGCAATGGCTACAAGTGGCAAGACTGTCTAAACGCGAAGGTGATGGAGAGGGTGCTGGAGCTGCACCCCGTGATCTACCAGCACGATCCCCAGCAAATGCCTCCGGTGCTGAAGGTGAAGTTTGCAGAGGGGATCCAGCATGAATTTGTGCATGGAGAGGGAAGCGTGAATTGGGCAGCTTTCGCACAAGAGGTTAATCATAGGCAGCGGAAGATGCGTGTTGATACGCGAGAGAAGCTGCAGTACTGTAAGGACAATGGAGTCACGCGGGTGAGTAAGGATGACATTTACAAGCTGAAGCTCGAGACGTCCGTGGGAGATCCTGTAGCCAACGTCAAAAGGGTACGTAATCCAAGGACATCTCCCAGTTTTTAGGGTTTAGGTGATTTGAGAATTGTCCACACACAATTCGGAAGCAATTAGATTAGGTGTGCAGTATGTACATGGTCTGAACTGGTATAGGGTTCGGCCGCAGGATGCTTCAGAGGTTTGTGGAAGTCGGATCCCAACGAATCAGGAGGTTGAGCTCGGTACCTGCACTGCAGAGAGGCTCGTGAGATTGGGAGACATTGCGAGGATCCTCACGCTGGAGAGGACAGCAATAACTGCAGAGGTAGGGAAGACCAAGACGAAGATTGCAGCGTTGTGCAATACAAAGAGGGCGTTGGAGGCTAATTTCGACATGTTGGAAGACCAGCTTGCTGCGCTTGATAGAGATGCATGAGAGCCTGCGAAGTTAGAGGCCCAGGAGCACGTGAAGGCTCATTTCGATCAGATGAGGGAAAGGAATAGAGCAAAGGTAAAGCAGACTGAGGAGGAGTGCCTAGCAGCGAAGATAGAGCTTGAGGGAATTCAATGCCAATTGAAGCTAAACCAAGTCGGGCTTAATGCTATCATTGAAGAGGCCAATCAGCTGAGCTTTGGAGGACGACCGTCAGGGTTATATCCGTGGCCTATGTTCTATCCCCAGCCGTCAGCTTCGTCAAGTGAACCAATTCTAAGTATATCCATTTCGCATTGTAGCTTGTGTTCTTTCGGTTTTCCAAATCGTGATATCATAGTCGCAGGTTGCATGCACATCTACCATCCGTGGTGTGCGTTTGCTGTTTTTAGTAGAGGGGACAGGTGTGTGGTGAAGGATTGCTCGGCAGTAGTCCATCCCAGTTGGTTCCAAAGTTTCGGGTGGGGTGTCGCAACTAAGGAGATCGAGCAAGAAGCTGTGAAGGTTGATGTTGATGTGCAGTTGTTGGGGTTTATGCATTCAAGGGAGGAAGCTGTAAGACAGCAACTACCTCGGGAAGAGATACATGTCATGGAGAAGGGGGACGCAAAAGGTATGAAGCTCAGGACCAGGTCTTATGGACGAGTTATTAGACTTATATTGTCGATTGATGGTAGACGTGTCAGTTCCGGTGTAATGAAAATGAGTAATGTGTACTTAGGTTAGCCCACCAACTTGAGCTAGGTAGTTCTATGTGTAGCCAGGGTACTCTACAAGACTAATTGCCGGAATTACGTACAGATTGGGGTGTACGTTGGGTATTATAGAACAACCTTCTCATAGCTGGATAATGTGAGTATTCTGTTATCATACTTCAAGTAGTCGAGGGTAGCAATTGGTAGGGATACGACTACTATATCTACTACGCTCTGTACACTCCGGGTGCAGTGGTTACTATATCATGTACTCTCAGTTCCATTGAGTACTGCACATAGATACTTGAGGTACACTTTATGATTACCATAGGTACGTGATTTGTATATTGGGTACTCTAATGTACGCACTTGCCTCGCATAGTGTCCAGAGTACCGAAGTAGGTAGACAGGGAAGTATAGGCATCTCGTTGACGGTAGTTTAGGTATCCAGAGTACTTTCATACATTGGACTAGGTACTGCTCTATTGATTACCACTACTCCTAGGACTCTGAGTACAGCTATTAATGTATTGTGCTGACTATTGGTGCAGGTTGTGGTTCAGATCTAACAGGGCCGCAGACTCAACCTGCTATTGCCGACGTAGTTGCCTCCCCTACCGTCAACAGAGCTGCCGGCGAGATTCCACATTCTGTAGCACTGGATCATGTAATGGGGAGCGGTTTAGCTCAAACGATCCCCGATGCTCCGGGTCCCGTCATTACAGGATTCACTACCCCGAGACAAGTCCTGCAACCGCCGAGACTAGGTGACGCATCTGGGAGCTTGCCGAAGGAGCAGAAGTTCAATCCACCTCAGCCATCGGGTTTTGCAGGTTAGCTGAGGTGTAGTTAAGTTGCGTTTTCTGAGTGTTTTTGTCCTCGCCTGAGTCACTAATTCTAGGAATATTTGATCCGCAGCGTTCCCTAAAATTAATGTTGAAGATGACGAGGATTCTGCTGCCGATACTGCCTCATCAAAGAAGGATGAGGCATCCGATTCTGACGGTGAGGGAGATGATGGGGGGGAGTCTCCTGTTGCATTGCACGCTCTTCCGTCAGTTGCCCATACAGAGGAGGAGCCTTGCGGTTCTGGAGACAGAGTTGTAGGGGCCGAAGAGTTGGTGGAGCCACTTCAGGTGCCAAAGGCGTTGCCGGTGGAGACTGAAGGGGTTTTGACTCGGAAGGGTAGGGCACGAGGGATGGCCTTGAAGGATGCAAGCATGGCGGAGGAGTTAGACAGTCCGGCCCAAGGCAAGCCATCAAAGATGATGAAACTGAGCAAGGAAGCGAGCCCTACCACAAAGAAGAAGGCGGAGGGTAAAAAGAAAAGGGGTAAACGGTAGCTAGACAGTTTTGTATGCGAAAGTACGGATTGCATGTAGTCAGTGTTGAAGTAGTGACTGCCCGTGGTCATGTAAACGATGATAAGTTATTTTGCTTATTGTCAATTTTTTTATATATATGATATTTTTTGCAAAGTGAATTTTTTTACATGACCACGCAGGTTACATGGTTTGACCACTCTGACATTTCTAGGGGTCTGGAGGATGTGCCTGTAGCGGTACAAGTGCCTGTGGAAGGCAACTGCCCCATGGCTCCGTTTATTTACGTCCCCAGCACTATTTTGAGTGAGGAGGTAGTTGTTGGTAATAAAAGAGAAAGCAGTTGTTATTGTTATGGGCAGGATTGCTCACAGGACCCGGGTGCTTGTGAATGCATGCGGAAGAACGGTGGAGCATGTGCATATGATGCAGACGGACGCTTGAAGGTAGAGGATCACGATGTAATGGAGGTACCGGTTTAGTACTCAAGACTTCTGGTTTAGAGTTTATTATATTTCATTTTTGTGTAACATTCTGGAAAGGCGTCTTCATGCTCGATGTCTTTGTTGTGTAGGTACCGGAGTTACGTTACTGTCGACCAGGCGAAGGGTGTTATTACGAGCTCGAACGATCTAGTGATCCTCAGATAGGATACGTTGTGTGTAGAGGACATTATGAGCGAAAATTTATATTTGAATGCAATCTGTCATGCTTGTGTCGTGGAACTTGTAGGAATAGAGTTGTACAGAAAGGGCTGACCTTAAAGTTGAATGTAGTTTGGACTGGAGGTCGGGGTTGGGGACTTCAAACACTTCAAGCCATAGAGAAGGGACAATTTGTTGCAGAGTTCGCAGGTCAGATTTGTACAAATCGGGAAACGATGTGGAGGATAGGCTTGCGGTCCCGCAACGGCTGGTACTCTCTCAGCCTAGATGCTGAATGGAGGGCGGAAGCGGCAAGTAACGACGATACGGCTCTCAACATCGACGGAGTTTTATATGGTAACGTGGCACGTTTTTTGAACCACAGGTGCGAGGATGCTAACCTGGTGGACGTGCCAGTGAGAATCGAGCAAGCTGATCCACGGCTATATCATGTGGCCTTTTTTGCTTGTAGATATATCGAGCCAGGAGAGGAACTCACATGGGTATGACTTCTCCTTTACTTGGTGTAGGTGATTCTATTTTGGAGCAGTTTTTAGAGTGATCGAGTCTCTTACTTACTCCCTGTTGTCGGTGATGTCTCCTTGAATACCAGGATTACGGTGAGGAGGGATGGAGCACGGGTTCTAACGGCGGGCCATGTTTGTGCGGTAGTTTAGCGTGTAGGAATCCAAGCCGACATTAGTTCATAGATTTGCATTCAAGCCGCCTGTAGAGGCACCTCAGATTTACGTAGACAGAACATTATCTCGAAGACGAGACTGTTATGGAGGATTTTTGATTTAACAGTGCGGTTCGATTTTCAAGTGGTTATATAAATTGTGCCCATTATGTATGGACTTCTCATAGATCATCATTTCTGTTAAAGTTTTTTTTGCCCACAGTATAAACATTCTGCTCAGAGACAGTTTATCCATTTAATTTGTTTTCCAAATTCTATACATCGTACTGTATGTGTACACATCCTACTACTTAAAAGACGATTGAATTATTGATTTAAATGTTTGCCCAAACGGGAAATGTACCCAAAATACATCCGGCACTCAGCTTGTAACGTCATCAGTTGCCCACCATGCTGATAAGACTTGTTGGATCATATCTAATGTCTCGTCCGTCATCTTATAAACTGCATCACCACCCCGAACCACATGCGAAGCTAGAATCATCGGGAATTTTGCGACCCTAATCTTACTTGCATGGACGAGGGCCTGCACGGATCTTTCGAGGTAGACAAAGGTGTTTGACCCTCTCCCGTACTTCTGATAGTATGTGCCAGCCACTGCGAAATCTCCCTTCTGAAAAGATTCTCCCCATGGGCAAATGAAATCCTCTTCGACCTGAAACCTATTCTTTGTACACTGCAACACATAAAAATCAACCCCCTCATCGTTGCCTTCGAAAGCCGGTATCATGAAGTTGTCTCCTACAGTGAGAAGGGTTGAATGTGAGTTGTCACTCACACTGGCTACCCAATTCTCGGGATCATCTTGACATTCGATTTGCTCTTGTACTTCAAGAGCATTTGTTGGTCGAAGACGTACTAATCGCCAATCTTCCACATGCGACTTTTGCTCACAATGCACCCACTCCTGATTAATGCAGGGCGCACAGAAACATGACAAATCACGCACCATCAGCAATGTAGGATCAGTCTTTGAAATTCCGAGTATACTATGGAATTGCCTAGAACCTGATATAGTTCTACATTTCCACTCATTCACTCTGTCAACATCTCCAAGGCCAATATGCCAGAACACTCTAGATACGGGCACCTCTTTCGAAACATCAGAAGAACTGACAGCTCTATGACTGAACTTTGTTTTTAAAAAGTCAACACACTGTGATGCGTTGGCCAACTCGTCTTGCGGGTGCTGAATTTGATGGGTGCGTAAAGCCCTCTTTGCAACCGCTCCAGCTCCATCCCACTCCCCTGCACCATTTGTATTCAAGACGTCAATACTCACGGTACACAAAGAGTTCATAGAGTATCAACAGAGTACTCTGCTTGATGGATGGTGCAACAACAGTACTTAGAGTATGACGTTGAAGCACACGGGTACGCCAATGTCGGTACACGGGTACTCCAGTGGGTACCACACGGGAACTCCAATGGGAACCACACGGTTACTCCAATACTTATCCACATGGGTACTCCAATGGGTACCACACGGGTACTCGAATTGGAACCACACGTGTACTCCAAAGTACGCACAATATTAACAAAAGAGAAGGTGTACACATGAATGGCTAAGTGAGACCGCAGTACCTTTCCCGTGGCCTGAACCGAAAAAACTCCATCTCATCGTGCATCCTGTGAAGCCGGGGTATCGAGCCACAAAATACATGGCTCGAGCTCCCTTAAACTGTCCGGCACATCCGTCGCTATACACCCAGTGTTCTGTAGGCTTCAAACCTGAATCTACCACCCACTTCCAATGCAAAAGCATACAATGTTGTACAAACAGGCTATCATGTTTTTTATCATCACTAATATAGTAATGAGTATGTTTGATTAAGCCTAAATCCTCACCTTCTTCTGTCAAGGGGGGCTTGTACAGAGTAATGTGCACAAGTATAGTTATGGAACTACTAAACCAATGCATACTTTGTACCTCGTTCTGAATTGCAAAAGTATAATTTTCTGCGAAATCAATATGTGAAATTAAAACACCATGTGGCACGTTCTCCATCATCTTACGGCACTCTGCATCTTGCCAATTGGCAACGAAATTGTGAGTGACAAACTGCTGTACCTTTTTCTTCAAGTACGATACAAACTCACCGGGTGCCGTTTCTTTGAACACCTCCTGGATACGTTTCTTTTGTTGACCTGTTTCTTCATGTATCGCTATAACTTTCATCTCAAAACATCTCCACTTGACCAACAAATCAGTAGCAAGGGAGCATTCTCGAGGACAGAATTTGAGCCTCTCAACATCACAAGATGAGCAGTCGCCCATTAAGCAAGACAACTTATGCCATTTTTCAAGTTCCCCTTTGGGACACACACATGCTTGCCATAATGTGGAGATTCGTTCAAATGTCTTAGAGATAGCAGAACAACCATTTGCATCACTACCGCAAACCTCACACCCACATTTACAACCTATGTGACAGTGATTAACCTTCGAGGAATCTCGGATCGTGTTTATAGCTTCCCTTAAAAGATCAATTTCTACATGATAGACACAACAGCAAGAATTCTGATCTTTCAAAGTTTTCACATACCAGGGTTTTAGATACTCAAAAGCTCGCTGCTTAATGCGGCATTCGGGATGCGCTTCCTTAAAATTTAGAAACAGTTGGGCCTGCAAGAAAATGCACTAATCAGCCACGTATAGCATCACCACCAAAACCCTGATTTGGAAATGGTAACAAACAGAATACTTTGAGTATATAGTTCCTATGTCACGTACCTAGGCTACATATAAGAGTACTCCTAGTACTAACACCCTTATACTTATAACGTAACAATACTCACAGTAATAACTCAAATACTACTGACGTTGGCATGAGTATCGTACAAGACAGTCAGAGTACTCTCTTCAGTACTCTTTTAAATCTGGGTACTACAGTGTAACTCCGTTGAATACTCTAAGAAGTAGTCGTGGGTATCTAGTGTACTATAAGCTATACTTTGAGCGAACCAAATATCTACACAGATCCTGTCTCCACCACTGGATATGTACCCAAATTACCATCCCAATGAACTACTTACTTCTACTTGTACTAATACCAACGTAGGAGACATCATGACTACTGCAAGAGTACAGACCTAAACGTGGGAGTAGTTAGAGTAACAACTCTTCTAAAAAAAATGCCCAGTAAGTGATCTTCACATTCTAAGGGAGGACTCCGAGTAGGTGTGGTTGTACAGACCAGAAATGTAAGCATTTGAGAAACATAATGAGAATCTGAGCTCCTATTACAACATTAATTTCAACTAAGATTATACCATTTAATCATACCTGGGCGTCCGTGAGGTAATGTGTAGCATGTATTACATACTCATTCCTTAGTATGCGCTGTCTAGTTACGTCCTTCTTGTTGGGTGAAACGCGGGTCCTCCGATGCCAAAACTCTCGCACAGCCTCCTTCACATAATCTGACAAGCCAGCCCGCTTGGCCCGCTCCAAAAGTTTGTACTGCTCGTTAACATCTGTGCACGCAGTTCTCCTGTCTAAAGCATTCGCAATGTTCCGGGGATGTACCCGCAGACCAAAGTGAGGATTAACAACACATCAGGGAGATCAAACTCCACATCTACAGGAAGTCACCACAAATGCATCACCAGAGTCACTCCAACGTCCTTAACATCAGATCTATGGCAGCTCTGAAATCCCGATACCACCATAGCCCTATGAACTCCTAAACCTAGGATACTTGAAGGAGCAGTGAACATCCTCAATATCTATAGTCCAACAGTGAAACCAATACCGTAAACCGTCATTTAAAAAAAAAGGCTGAACCGTAGACACTATCATGTCTGATCTTTCGGACACCAAATGGACGTCACTTTTGGCAGAGGATCAAACACGATTCCGATTCTACTATAGTGGGTTAGCAACTACAAACCTGTAAGACCCTGGAGAGCCCCCGCATCGATGACGACACATCACTAACAGCGGCGTCCAGAAGAACACCTTTCCGAGCAAGGAATGTCTTTGAATGTGCGCCTTTTACCGCCTGCAACTCTTGGCGATAACTCTGAAGAAAAGAGTGGATAGTCTTCGCCTTAGAAGACCGTGGGTAGTACTCAGGGAGCATCGGCCAAATCCCATTGTGATTCAAAAGCTTCTCAAGCACAGTGCTTTTGCAAGTCGCTGTTGGGCATTCTTGGAGCTCAGCCATGATGCACATCGCCAATTTTGCTGACTTCGAAGTAGTCTGCCGCTCACCCATGCCACTCGACTCCACCGAACCTTCCCCGGAGTGCCGCAGTATCTCAATATTGCGATCTCGTGTTCCTACCCTCTCACGATATTTCTGCATTCTCAGTTGGGATTGCTCTGCCAGGTACGCACGTTTTACTTCAGCTGCAGCTGCAGCGGCAGCTCGTCCTCGTGGCCCAGGTCGGATGATGCCCAGCCGAGTCCGCTGCCGATTAGCTTCATTCCCCATAGCAAAATTGCAGATGAATCTGTCTAAACCCTAAGACCAGCGTCAGGAAGAGCAAACGTTCCCAGCGAAGACCACAAACCCTAGGCCAAATCCTTGAACCCAATTCGCAAAAATTCCTCCACTCAAGAAACAACACCCTGCTAGACAGTACCCTAACAAAACCACGAAAACAACACCAAGAACCAACGGCGGGAATTCCACAGACGTTGCCACAGCCGCCCCCCCACAACCCGTACTCCGCACGCCAAGGGAAATGATCCATCGGATCCTATGTGAACTTGGAAGGAAATCTGCTGGAGCCAGTAAGATGAAGATGAACGTCGTCATTCTTCCATCGAACAGCGAATAAAGCCCCTCTTAACGGAACGGCCTACCACGACTGGTCCTAAAATAAGATGATACAGAGTATCTTGAGTACTCAAAAGTACGAACTGTTGATTTTCCCGCACTTCCTGCTGGCATGCTTGGGCGCCAAAAACCATCTGTTCAGACCCTGGCTCATTAAGGGACAACGTTCCTCAGTAGGAATGGGAAAAAAAAAAAAAAAAAATTCCAATTTTTGATCAAATTAGACCATGTCAAAATTTTGGCACTTTGACCGATAAAAAAAGCAAAGAAGGAATGAGTTTTTGGAAAGTAATAATACAACATATTAAACACTAGAAGGTGTTCTATGAGCACAAGAAATCTTCCTAGTACTTCGCAACTTAGTATTTGGCAAAATTGAGTACTTTGTGCATTTTTTCCTGACAGCAACGTACTCCTATGATAAAGTTTAAAGGGAATTTATAGTATGTTGCAAATGCCTATACAAATTTTGTCAAGTAGAATTGCACACCTAAACACTCCTTCTTCTATATTATAAAAAAAAAATTGGTACTTTGGCGTGTATACACCCCAAAAAAGGTCCTTGAACATGGAAATTTACAGCAAATACAGGGCGTAACGTACTTTTTGATCCACCCTAGCATGCTTTCACCCTCCTGCTCTACGTGGAACTTCCAAACTTCCTCACTCTTAACCGCCAACTCTGCTGTAAGTTCCGTCACCCGGATCTCCAACCGCTGCTTCTTTGGCCGGAGTTGGGGCTGCTCCTTCAAAGCCTTGATTTCCTGGAGCAGATACTCGTGTGCGCCTTCACCCATTGCCGCGTAGGCCCTCTTGATCATTGATTCAATCCGCTCATAAATTGCTTGTGCGTCCCGGGTATTTTCTCAGAGTGCTCAGAAAGGGTCGTCCGAAAAGGCGCATACGGAAGTGACAGTCTTCCGAGCCACCTTGTCCTTGGCGGTCAAAGGTTTTGCCTGATGAGAGGTCGTCTGCTAGGACTGCAACTTGGAGTGAGACCTCACGAGAGTCGTCTCCTGAAGTGGTTCCACTTCCAGTTCCACTTTTGTTGACCCTATATCCGTATTGTCCTCTCTGTGTTCGTCGGCTTGGCTATCCTGATCCTCCTTGAAGTGCACGAAAGCTCGTGCCACCTTCATGTCATTTCTTCCTTTTCCACCAGGAAGCCCTTCTTCTCATATAGGTGAAACAAGAGTGGGGTGATAAGAGTCGGCTTTTTCTTAAATCCGGGCAGGAGTCTCTAGACGACGTCTACAATGATCGGAGCCCAGTTGCCCTCTCTCTGATCGGTAAGGGCAATAAAGATGGTGTTCCCTATCGTCACTGTGACTCAGTCCGGTTTGATCGGATATAGGATCGGGATGAGGAAGGCTAAGACGTGTCTCTCTTGCGGATCCTAATACTCTTCACCTTAGTATCCGTCATTCTTGTAGATTTTCCCCGCAAAGCTACCCTTGATAAAACCATCTGTTCTAATCGCCCAACCTAATCCTTGCTGAATGAATTCGTAAGTGTTGGCCCACATTCCAATTGTCCACATAGTCCGATGACCCAGGACAGTGTAGCTCCACTTATTCCCCGGACCCTCCACTAACTTATAACCATCGACTCACATCAGAGAAAAGAGGAGTCACAAAGGAGCCTTACAAACTGGCACGTTAGAAAGAAGAAAAAGGGTGCCCGTGCACTTTTGACGAGGCACCAATGGTGCCACCGTGTTGCCAGCAATGACGATGAGAGGGGTCGAACCAATGACCTCGGGCTCCCGCGTGTGTCAAGCGTTGCTATAGTGGCGACGCTAACAGCATGCGAAGTTGAAGGGCACAAATTCCAAGCCGACCAGCTCGTGTCAGTAAGGATCTTCGGCATCGTATTAATGAAAGGACTTAGACTTTAGTATAGTTTAGATATTCAACCATTTCCCCTTAGCCGCATGAGCGCCACCGAGCACTCTTCTTAACTATGCAGGCAGCATTTCTCGCATCCGCTACCAGCAGCAGAGGAGCCTTTGGGCAGCATATTTACCAAACCCGAACTGCCTTAGAGGGCCCCTTTGTGAGGTCCAATTTCCCCTAATGTCTCTCAGCGGCCAGGGCCAAGACAACAATCCTTGGCACCGCATCTAGGTGAAGTCATCTATCAACTTCTGCATTGTTCCTCAATCTCCGGAATCGCAGGGCTTATGTTTTGGAGCGCAATTGGAACCATGGCTAACCCTTACGTCGCTCGCTACTCGAATTACTTGATTTGACAGCAAGAAACCCGACAATCCAACTACCGCTGAATCAGAAAGGACACTTCACCACTAGTTCACTCTCTACTCACAATGTGCAAAAAGAACTCCAAACCCTAAACATCCTTGCTTATATACCCCGCGGCTCATTACTACAATACAACGCTTACTTGCGCCCGCCATCGTACTGGTCCGACCGTTATCCGTTCATGATTACCACTGCGTCGAATTGGATCCCGAACGCAATTACTATAACGGTCAACTTTTGACTAGATCGGATCCGGTTTCTCTATCCAAAAAAAGGTTTTGGTTTAACAGTTTTAATGTCTTTTGAGGATCCAATACTCATTAACTACTAACTCAGATTGTTTCTAGTCTATTTTTACCTACTCAACCAAAAATTAAAGATTTAATGAAATATAGTTCCGGTTTGGGGGAGATCCGATTATTCATGATATTCTAGGAACCCTTTGTTTCTTAGTGTCCAAGGCATCAGCATTTTATTTTTATATACTTGGATTTATATACCAATTCCACTTTGTACTTGGCGCCATGGGTTCGCCCATTGACTACTTTTTTTTTAAGTGCCAAAGTTGACGAGGTGCTATTGACCAAGACCTACCTTGTGACCTCTTTGGAAACCCAAGGTGGAAGATTAACCTTCTCGGATTCTGTTCCCAAGCTGGCTAGGAGGATCTCTTCTAGGGGAATTAATTCGGGGTTAGCATGGATAACTAGAGCTTCTTGTTTTTGGGGGAGTCCTTTTTTCCAATTAGTCCCTGCTCGGTGGCAAATTTGATGAGCCTTGGCCTAGGTGATGCAATTGTCCACGAGAATTATCACGGTTTATCCTTGGCGGCAGAGCCTGATCTGATTGCGAAACCAATCGTGGATGGCATTCATATCTCGGAGCCACGAGCATCCTAAGATCACTAGAAATTGCTACTGTCTAGCATGTCGATGATTTCAAAGGTTGCGGGGGTAGATACGCTGAACTTGGTTGTCTTTAGGGGTGGTAATCCCAAGTGTTTCCGCAAGGGATTGCTCATAATGTTCACCTCGGAGCTCCATCGACCAGATCGTTCATCAGCTCAAGGCTTCCCAACTATAAATGAATTACCGCGGGGTCTAGGTCAAGTGTAGTGGCATTGACTTTGATGACTGCAGAGTCTGTGGTTGTGTCGGTCAATGTGGCTTGTTGCAGATAGTGTTGTAGTTCAAGACTTAGTTTTAGTAACTTGGAAAAGGTTGTGGTTACCTTGGTTACGTCTAGGATCTGTTGCAACTTGCAATTTATTGTGGTGGCCTCTAGGCCTTTCTGCAGATCTGTTCTAATTTGTGGAGCCTGTCCCAATGATCCACAGGAAACGGCTTGAGATGCTCCACCTCGTGTTCCGCTAAACCAGCCTTGGATCTTGAAGTGATTGGAGCTGCACTGATAGTGGAGACATTTGTCTCTACTCCATAGACTTTGGTGAGAGTTACATCGCCGTGACTATTGGACAGTGAAGGTTTTTGGTTGTCCATGGATGCCAATGTGGAACGGTTATGGTTTAGCTTGTTCTGAGGTTGGGCCTAGCGTTGCTTTAAATTGGTCATTGGCCTTATCGATAGTCAAGTGATCCACATAATTCTGAACAAGTATCGCTTCTCCCTTGTTGGAAGGCATAGATATTTACCTCTTCGATATACATGGCGGCCGTGGTTGTCCTGAGTCGCTAAGTGACCTCTAATCTACCATCCCCTTGGGCGTACTAGCATCGTCCGCCGTGGAATTTCTCACAATTTCCACAAACCATGGATGTCACTCGGATGTCCGTTCAGAGTTGGGCAGAGGTAATAAGGGTGCTTCTGTTTTCTTCAAAGATGCCCTCAATTCTTGGCTGATATCATTGGCGGCGTCAAGAGTTTCATGAAGAGTTTTCACTCCTCGGATGTCAATACCCTGCTGTATCAAAGCTAGGAGTCTTTTCTTAAACCACTCGCACATGTAGAATTGCAGAGGACGTTGACTGAGATTATCAGCCAATTGTTTGAACCTATCATAGAACTTGACTACAAGTTTACTCCGGTCTTGAGTAATACTTCCTAGAGCCAGGAATTTCTATGGTGTCAGGTTGTGACTATCCCGTCGCGATGTCGAGATGCATCGCGAAGAGACCCTTGCAACATCACAATAGGGGTCAATGTAGGGTCCGTCTAGGTCCTCCAACTAGGTCGGGTGAAAAAACTACCCGACCACGTACGTGGCATCCTACTCGGCAGGGCAGTAGTCCCGGACAATGACGTAGATCTGCAGAGGAATTGCAACGACGCACATGGGAAGGCAAGCAATTAAGGGTATAGTGGCACATGTGGATAGATATGGCCAACGATTGATAGACATACCAACTATTTGTGGGGAGGGGGAGGAGGGTATTGGGTACAATGTTTGGACAAGGTGGGCGGACGGAGTAGTAAGGTGATTTGGCATGGTTTGACGTGGTTTTGAAGTGCGTATCATGGCGCCTATGCAGTTGTACAGCGGATGTATAGAACCGATCAAAAGATTAGAGAAGGGGAAACGAGGTGAGTGGACTAGAGGAAGGGCATGTTGCAGATGCAACGTAGGCGGACTAGAAAGCAAGCATGGTGGAGACGCAAGGTTGTTGGATAATGTCGAGGCGATGTGGACGAACACCCCTGGGCGGATAAAGGGAGGAGGGGGGGTGGTCCGCATTGTCAACGGATGTGAAGATTGTACGAGAGGGATATATGGCAGATCTCACCGGAGTTAGTGGGGTTTTAGGGTTATGGTCTATGATAGTTATGGAGTTTATAGCACTCGAACATGGATTCAGCTTTAGGAATGTGATAACTGAACTCAATTTACAAATTCACTAGTCTAGGTTGGTACACATTTTCCTAGATTCTATGTGTTGAATGCACGTCGGACATTTGTGTTCAAAATGATCTAAGTATATTCATGTTGTCAGCCTACTACAAGGCATGTCCTAAATGCTGATATGCATTTCTAATGCATTCTACATACTGTATAAATCTATGAATGAGAGTCCCAAAAACACATTGTGGATGTCTATAGGTTGTAAGGTGACAACTTCAATCTGTTCACCACATGTGTGATCGATTTCCTAGCAACCGGATTGATCTCGTTTATTTTGTCCAATCCCTACTCAAAGCGCATCTTAACCCCTTTTGGATCGCAGTTTTGCTAGAACAAAACTGAGGTCAAATGGAAGGTGTAGATTTGCTTTGCAAGTACTCCAACGCTATACAATTCCAAATTGTATGTGTGAGGATGCTTCCTTGCCATCCGATGCGGGGATTGTGATGTCCCTCTAGGGCCATACACATGGAACAACTCTGGAGCAGTACAACTATGTTGTTCCATGTGCTTCGTCATCGCGTCTGCGCTCTGTACTCCAAAGTCTGAAGGGGCCGATTTGGGCATGAAAGAAGCCATCCCGCAGTCACATATACCTATGAAAATAGCCCCGTCGCGACCTGTTTTATAGTAAAGCATGACATTGTTGGGATGGCAATCGCAGTGTAGCACATCCTTCCTCTGTACCACATCCACAATACACATGAGAGCCCAGGCCAAGTGAGCTCGGTTCTTTTGGTACACAACCAGCTTCGTCCAAGCCTCAAAGTTCGTATCAGCGTCTCTGAGAAGTTCCATCACATGGATTTCCCAAAATTCTAATCGAACACACGCATGTTCTTCTACGAGCCCCCGTTCCACCATAGCAAATACGACTCTAGCATCTTCCGGTTTAGATATTGCATCTTAAGCACCCCAGGATGATCAACAAGGCAGGACATTGCCTTGAGGAAGCATTGATCGCGACTTTGCTTGAAGTCAGTCACCTTCATAATCTTCCTTGCTAAATGAAGCCACTTTGTGATGAAACATGGCTCCCCAATTCGATCCCTTCGCACGACTTAAAATGATCCTTGGAAAACATTGTTGTCTATGGAAATGGCATAAGAACCCTGCAGTAGCCACTTAACCGCGCTTTTGTCTTGAGAAGCAATGTTGTCGGCCAGTGCTCCCCTGACAAGCTTTGACAGTGTAGTTCTCTCCTTTCCCTTTGCAAGGATAGCACCTCTTATCTAATTCTCTAGTTTCTGGAGGAGCTCGGAGTTTCCTCCTCTTGTACGTGATCCAGGTCCACACCACATGTTATAGGAAATTGTTGAATTGAACAACGCCTCCTGCACCTGTTCTTCAATCCATTTCCCTCCATCCGCCTCGAACTCGTCTCCCACCATGCCCTCCTGTAGTAGAAGCTTCAGAACATTGAAAGCCTTCACGAGTCTTGCCAAATCATCATTCAAGAATGTACTCTCCAAGTATGGCATGTCATGGTTTGCAAACCATTTCTAAGATTAGCTTTTGACACCGCCTCCACGCCTCTGCCATGTGCTGATCGTCCTTAGCCACCTTCTTCTGATGCATTTGCTTTTTAGCCTCAAAATCGGACGCAGTTGATTTCGACTTTCTCCCGTGTGACTCACTTGTCCGCTTAGTTCCTTTACAGTCTTCCGAGCTCGGCGGTCATGGGTCAAACGGGGCCAATGTCTATAATCCTTTGCGTAGTGTTTTAGGTGGCGGGGGGTACTCCAACGTGGGTTCCTATACCCCGCTGAAACTTCCCAAGTTGGGCCCCCGAGCTCTTGTGTCTTGGCTGTTGATGGTTTCCTTTGGGCCATGGCTTTCTACCACGTCGTGACACCTCGGAGATCCACGGGTTCCGCGAGACCATGACTCCGAGAGCCACGGCCTCCCTGTGTTCCCTGCCAGCCCTGCAACTGACCGCCTCCAAGGTTTCCAAGCGGAATGAATTCTTGATTAAACCTGCTCACCTCCCCACTCCGGCCCCAACCCACCCCACTGGTCCAATGGGACTCCTCACAGAAAGCCATACCTGATGTATATTTCCATCCTCGTTTGCCTTGGTTCCTAAATAAATTTGAGGACATAACAAGCTTAAATTGCTATTGGTGTAGGTAAAACGATTTAGAACCTTGGAAAAAATATGCAAAATTTTGTCTCATAAATTGGTCCCATTCTCCACTAATTCCCCTAACCTATGTAGTAACGTTGTCCCAACGGACGCAACACAATTACGAATCCCAACAAGAGGCCTAGAGAGAGGATGGAAAAGTGAAGAGAAAATAAAGGGACACATTTATATAGGAGACAAGGAAGATCTCAGACTTAAGACAACAACAAATTAGTTGGAAACCAATCTTGGAAGGGATTGGTCGGGTGGGAGAGGTTGGATCCGCACCTGTATGCGGTTTCTAGTTAGCGGGTTGGCCAGACTATGAGAGCAAATGTGGCGGACACTGAAGTCGTAGTAGGCGCGCCATGGGGGGTACGGGGGAGCAAACGCATGAAGGAAACTTTGGTAGTGCTTGACGGACCTTCTGATGTGAATGGACGGGTCGGAATAGCTTTTGAACAGCTTAGAAGGCAGGCTTGGATGCATGAATGGCCGGATGCTAGAGTGCGGACTGAGCGGACAATGAACAGTAATATGACACTCTTGTATTTGACTGAGTGGAGACCTAAAAAGGATGAACGGACAAGGTCGGGGACGAAGAGTCGGTCGGAGAGGAGGACTTTGGGTGAGCAATCAAAGGCTTGGCTGCAACTGTTTGAATCATGAGTGAAATGGATACGTACGGCCATCAGACTGGGCAAGTGACGGGTAAAACATTGCATTTGCAAGAGTGTTACTGGAGCAACTACTCCAATTGTAGTTGTGGACGGCACCGGCGGCAGGGACTAGGAGTAGCAGCGTTTTTCAAGGGCGTCCCCAAATAGCATAAAAAGGATTAGAATTAGGGTATTATTCTCACTATTTTTTGCTACAGCTCAGTGCTAGGATAGTTGGCAGCCTAGAGCCAATTAGAGTTAAGCTTTCTATATTGTACTCTCAGCACCTTAAGCTGCTTCTAAAGACAATCTATTTCGATCATAGCTTGCTTCTCTTTTCCTGCCCTCACTAACTGCTGCTGGTTCTCCTCCTATTGCTTGCTATTGCTTGCTTTTGCCTCTGATGGATTCCCTCTACTTGCTGCCGCGGTAAAGCCTCTCGCTCTCACACATCCTAAAGCGCCAATGACTTATGAGACTCCATGGAATCCGTGGCTCCCTTGAGATCACACTGATCTACCTCCCTAAGCTGCCCTCGACCAATATCTTACTGGTCTCTCCCTCGCTCCTTCCTCCCAATACTCTCTAACTAAACTTAAGACCACGGTGTCCAATATGAGAGACACCCGACCCTCCTTGACAACCAACTACTTGGTCCCGCAAGGTATCAATAACAACTAACTTTCCCCCTTTCTCTAGACCCTCTGCCCTCTCTTTGTTTACACTCTCCATCCACGGAATCCCATCTAACAAAGAGTCATCCAATTCAGTTTGGAGAAGTTGTTTGGGCTGGTAGGCTTTCCGAGGTTTTGTTGTGCTACGACTACTGGGACAAGTTGCGCGGACGTGTGGCGGGATTTGGAATGGGTTCGACAATTCTGACTGTTTGGCGTTGTTGGACATGATATTTGAGGAGTGGGACGCATGGCGGATAGCAAGGGTGGACAGTGCCGCCGGTAAGGGGTGTAGTGCTCAGATTCTATAGATTCAATTTAACACGTTTGTATCTCAAGAAGAGTCTGGAGAAATAAGGTAAGGTTGAACGTTATTATATTTATGCAAAGCGTGATGATACAGATGTAAAATAATGCCGTTGCTCATGGTTATCACCCTATACACTCCTTGCGATAGATCTTTCTCCAAATTGTCCAAATGCACTATGTCCTATGTTTTGAATGCTGCTCTATCATGTCCAGATGGCGTTGAGTTCCGAGAAGAAGGTATTGGCGGCGTTGAAACCCTAAAGGCAGGTGCCGACTGGCTTGGGTTTGTGGCACTAGAAGCAAGTTTTCACGCATTCTTGGTTGAGTTCCCTAGCGGTCTCATGCACCGAGGGGGGAGGGTGCGCTAATCCCTGATCTTCATGAAGTCGATGCACCACTTGAAAAAAACCTACGACATGCGGGTATCTTTGCTTATGGCATCCGTCTCATCCCATCAAGCTACTTTCTCGTTTCCTGGTAAACACGACATATAATTCCTACAAGAGCCTGAGTGACGAGTCTTTTGGAAGGAAATTATCTTCCCAAAACAACTTGCTCTTTTGCTTGATGTTTCAAGCTGACCATGTCAATTCACTGGATTCAGATTGAGTCCACGATGCAGCGTTTGGTGACGTCTATTGTGGTACATACCGCAAAATTGGTAGAAGTATTGCTTCGGTTTATAATCAAGAGTTGTCTCCGGGTACATCAAATTGGAAGCTTTTAAAATATTCTTTTTGCTCTTTAGCAAGTACCAACCTTCATTTTCCCAAAACAACTCAAGCTTTGTCTTCCGATAATGCCAATTCCATTCTAGTGATTTACCCTTATACTCCTCAAGCTTGAATTTCTCATTGTAGTCATTTGGATTGTACACCTAGTTCAAGGGCATGTAATCCCTCATATCAAAAGACAAGTACAAGCGAGGGTGGAAAGGGGCTCAGCAAACTAGACACTGACATTGTTTTACCATAGCAGAGATTAAACACTGAGGATGAAATCCGCATAGACATGTTCCCACTTGATAGAATTCCTCCAAATCAAATGCATTATAGCAGATGACACACTTACTTCTGTTCAGAACCATTTCTTTTGGTTGAGACCATACCTTTTTCCTTATCTAGCTAGGGGAAAGTCCGTGTAGTTGGTCTTGTTTCCAATTGTGACCCAAGCCTAGTATAGCCTCTTACCTGACACTACCCAAGCTTGTGTCAACGCTAGGTATGTCTTCCCATTCCAAAGGAAATTTGGTCTGTAATACTTGCTAAGAAGTGAGAAGCAAGTGGCGCATCCTATTATTCAGGTTCCACTCTTTATAAATTGCCTTGAACTCCAAGACATATGGTTGCTTTTCCATTACTGCAATAATCGTGGTCACGTTTATAGCGTGCATGGTTTTGATCGCATCCAGGATGTCCTCCCGAAGTTTCTTGCTTGTGTCTCCCAAGCTTTTGACCCTCTCATCGATGGCCTCACTTTCACCCGCAGTTCTTGACGTTGTGCTTATTGCCTCCTCCCGGAGCCGGATATTCTTTGCTTTCAATGCCACAACCTTGTGCGTTGACGCATCCCTCTCTGCTTATGTCTTTGCTTATAACAAGGCATCCAATTGCTAGAAGATCTCCGTAGCCGCCTCTAGTTCCTCGCGTATCTCCTTTGCCAATGCTTTTGCTTCTAGTCTTCGATTCCGAGCATCGTCCAGTAGTTGTTCTAGCCTCTTGATAATGTCTTCTACTGCCGTCGCTTTGCTATTAGCCTCCTCGAGTTGGACAGTTAGCGTCCGAAAACCTCCTTCAGCTGCCGTCGCTTGTTTCTGAGCCTCTTCTAGTCGGACATTTAGCTCCTTGGAATCTGCATCTACCGCTATTGCTTGTTTTGAGCATCATCAAGTCGGACATTGAGCTCCTTGGAATCCTCTTCCAACGCAATTGCTCTTTCTTAAACATCTTCAAGTCGGACATTCAACTCCGTGGCGCAAGCCTCGGCCGCACTCGCTGCCTCTATTGAGCTCTTCATATCCTTATCCCACATAGGTGCTCTTGCCTCTGCTCTCTCAGCGGAACTCATCACCTCATCTCTTTTGCGTAACAACAAGACCGTATCCGGTCTTCGAGCACTCAGGCCCCTGTGTCCGACACGCCAAGAGCCTCTAGCCTAAGTTCTAATCCACCTATTGTTGCTTTTAATTCACAAACGTCCACCTCATGTTTGGCAAAAACACTCTCCAATAGTCGTCGCATTATCGAGTCTGTTCTCAAAACAACGTTTGGTGCAGCTCCCTCCTAAAGCAAATCGTGATGAGCCTTGCTAGTTGTCGCACGGTTTCCAAATATCTCATGTTTGGACCCCAGCATATGCTTGTCCGGTCTATTTGCCACCCCAACACTTGCACTAAATTTCTTGTCTGACCCACTCAAATGCTTGTCCGCCCCACCAATTCCACCGTGCACCCAGTCGAACTCCATGTTTGCTCTTCTAATGCCAACTACCCCCGTATTCTCAACAACGTCCACCTCGACCAGAACAATGTTTGACCTCAAAATCCCCTTGTTCATTTTAGATGCCCCCCATCTTGAGCCCGTCTGACGTTTCCCCCGCCCTTTGTGGCAAATGCAGTTGCAGCTCTAGACCCTTCTTCCGCACTATTGCCCATGTTGGGGTTTGACCCTGTTTTCTGCAAAATATTTTTTCATGCACTTCTTTGCCACACTCACAATCCCTTCCCCTGGCTTCTAAGGCGCCGCAACTTCTTTGACTCTTCACGATCCCCTTGGTCTACTCACAAACACTCCCATGACAACACCTCACTAGTTTCTCCTTGAGAACCCCCTCCCGCGACGCAGACCAACCCTAGGTCGTTGTGTCCGATACCAGAGATACCCGGCCTTGATGTGCATCCGCCAAGTCGAGGGAAGCTTGTACGTGAGCGGAGAGCGCAGAGCGGAGAGCGGTGAGCGCAGATTTGGAGAGCGGAGAGCACAGAATGGGGGACAGAACCTAAAAATAGCAACTTTTTTACTAAAAATAAATTATAAAATTAGAAGATCCGAATATTCTTAGTGTATTTTTGGAAAAATACTAATTTTAGTAATTTTATTGACCCTATGACCGTGGAATAATTACAGTGTTTTCATTGAATTTGTAGTTCGTTTTCTCTTTTTTTTGATGATTAATTTTTTAACGTGCACCAATTACTATGCTCCAGCTCCTTCTAACTAGTTTAGGCATACATTAATTCCCTTTATCTCCTCAAATTTATATGCAAATTACCGCATAAAATGTATTGGTATTAAAGCTCTTAAGACGGATAAAGTAACATTTAATATCGTAACAATTTCTTAACATTGTTAGAAATCATCCGCCATGGTCTACATGGTTTATTTCTTTTATTCTTCATATTAACTTCCATTACTCTATCTATCTTTCCTTTCCTTTAATTCTCTTTCATTTTCTTTTCTCTTTCATTTTATTCTCTCTTTCATTTTATTTTTCCTTTCATTTTATTTTCTTGTTCCTTTTATTTTCTCTTTCATTTTATTCTCTCTTTCATTTTTTTTTCTTTCATTTTATTTTCCTTTTCATTTTATTCTCTCTTTCATTTTCTTGTCTCCTTCATTATAATTTCTCTTTCATTTTATTTTCCTTTTCATTTTATTTTGTCTTTCATTTTATTTTGTCTTTCATTTTATTCTCTCTTTCATTTTATTGTCTCATTCATTTTATTTTCTCATTCATTTTATTTTCTCATTCATATTATTTTCTCATTCATTTTATTTTGTCTTTCATTTTATTTTCTCTTTCATTTTATTTTGTCTTTCATTTTATTTTGTCTTTCATTTTATTTTCTCTTTCATTTTCTTAGACGCCTTCATATTATTTTCAACCTTAATATTTATTTTTGCTTTTTTTCCTTTTAGCTTTTATAATTTTTTTTATTATTTTTTAATTTTAAAAGCTAAATGACTTCTGCTCAACCCTCATCCTTTTCCATTCAGTTGAGGAAGATGCAACTTTCAAATGAATGAATATCCGATTTTCAAGGGCGCCAAGCATCTCCTTCAGGGATATTTAAGATAAGAGTAGGGAATGTCTCAGCCTCTTTTGTGTTGGTGTTTTGTGAAGCTCTTTTCCGTAGTGCGGGACAACAGCTATGGAAGACGTCAGAGATATTGTTGTTTCACTTGCTGACGATGTTTGTCCATTTCAACCATATGTTGAGGTGGACGACGAAGAAGAGGTGATGGGCAACAGCCAAGGGCGTCCTTCGACAAGGGATGTTGACGTACAACCGGATGTAAGAGCTGACCCTCCACGTTCAGAAAATTCGGATGATATCAGAGTGCTAGAGAAGGACGCAGATGTGCCTTTGCAACCACATGCCTACTCGAAGGTTGGAAAGATCCCAAGGGGAACCTATTCCAGGGAATCAGTTAATCGGAGGCGGGGAGGTGGGCCATTGCTGAAACGATCATTCCAAGGACATTTGCCAAGTGTGGGAACGAAAGTGAATGCGAATGTAGTTTCTCCTGTAGTACAGTCAGCGGCTGGCAGTCCTGCTGATAGTGTAGTGGGCAACCCTAAACGTGTTAGGTTCGAAGATTAGGACATCTAATAACAAGTATATGTTTGCCTTAATAAAGGGTACATGTCAGGGGATACGAGGTATATAGTGCACTTCTTCAAGATACAATGTATTGAAATAGAATGCAATCAATGTGAACGCCAAAGCCTTTAATATAATGAAAAAGTCAATACAGCTACTCAATAGCTGACTTAGTATATGGTATATTACTAAAATCATTCACTACGTGACAAATGGCCATTGTGGAAATGGAAGTTCTAAAGTAGGAGGGCTACCTACTTCTTCGCCAAGGGGTGACGCAAGATTCCACCCTCTAAGAGTAGCTTGACCTCGTTGAAGCTGAAGGTAGGCGCATGGATGAAAAGCTCAGCTTCGGGATCACGGTTGCAGACCTTCAAGAATATGTAGTATAGGTGCTTACAATACGTGAACTGAGTCTTCCCACGGAACGTAGTCATTGTCTTCTTGAATGCTGGGCAAGTGCAACCAGGGTAAGAACTGATGGTAATCTGGTACCGTGTGATGTGTGGAGCGACGCCGGAATCCAGCCCAATGATGCAACCGTGGCCCGGCTCAGGTATCATGGTGATGGAACGGAGGCGCGCTTTAAGAGATTCGGAGGAGCCCATGGAGAGTCGCTGCGCTTGATTGGGACGAGTGGCAGTGCGCTTCACCATCTTGCCGTCTCTCTTCCCTGGGTAGCGGTCAGCGTCTGCAGGGACTGGCACTGAGCTGAGATTTGCAGGAGGCGGGGCTGAGGAGAAGAGGCGTCTTGGGGAGACCGGTTTCTTCTGCGGAAGTTGAAAGCCCGCTGCTTCGAGGGCAAGAATCTCAGTAAGTTTTAGGTTAGTACCTAGTTTCACTGGCCACACCTCTGGAATGGAGGGGAATTCCTGGTCCTTTGAGTAGTGTGCTACCCACTTGCGCTTAGAGCCTTTCACGCAACGCTCAATATCGTCGGAGCAGAAGAAGAACTCAGTCTTCTCCACTAGGTTCCTGCGATAGTTAGTCCAGAGCCCAGTGTAGGTCGGTGCAGCTGTGCAATGGGGCCCCCTGACGATTCTCTCAGTGCACTTCTTCTTCGTTTCAGCTCTTTGGGCCCAGCAGCACTTCGCAGAAAGTTTGTGAAGTCTCGAAATGTGCCACTCCTTCACGTCCACCTTGGTTTCTTCAACCGCGTTGACATGGCGAATGCCGCCCTTGTTCACAGGTGAAGGTAAAGGGGAATCAACTTCCTGGGCAGGAGGTTGCGTACATTGTACATCGGTGTCGTGTTCGGAGTCGTCTTCCACAATGACGGGCATCTGCATAGGGCGAGCCCTGACGGCACGTCTTGGGCCTCTTGGGCGTGAGAAGTTGGTCTTATCCGGGCGATGAGACTCTTCGTCAGCTCCGATAAGGACGTCGGCTTTTCGCTTTTGTGAACCGAAGACTTCCGCTCCAGGCATGATAGGCTGACGGGTGCAGAACTCATCCGCGCCTGGCATATCGAGCATGGGCTTGTCGAGCAGTGTAGGATTTCCCCATTTCTTCGCGTTGCGTTCCGCCATCCGAAGCCTGAGTTCCTTCTTGGACGGTCCTGTTCCGCCGACGTCACCTTTGAGGAACTGGTAGTAGTTGACAACCTGTAGAAAAGCCCGAACGAAATCGTCCACGGTAGCAACGTAGAGGTCGTTCCCGTTGTTTCCTGAAGCTTGGAGCCACTTGTTGTGAACTGTTTCGGCGAGGTTACAGGTGGGCATCTCTGTGAGTTCTTCTTTCGTGAATTTCTGCAGGTTTGACAGTAGGTGCCGTTAGATTCACGGATTAGACTTTTGTAGGTTAGGGCTAGGAAACCAGTATGAAAAACATCAAAACAGAGTGCATAGAGAATACCTCGGTCATGAATCCCCCCCACTGGCGGAAGCGGTGGTGCCAGAATGACAGCCACTGATCGAGTTTGATGAGCCCGCTCTCTCCAACGACCCCGGTGGATGCCCACCATGCTCGCAACGCGTGGTACAGAGTTTCCGCCTCTGCCATGCTGGTCGCATTCTTGTACTGAGTGCACATCTTCTTGTGCTGTTCCCAGAGTTCTTCGGGGAAGTGCTTGTGCGTATACGCCACCATGTTCTGAGTCCAGTGGAACAAGCACGACCTCTCCCGGTCCTCCATTGGGTCTTCTTTGTTGCCATTGCCGTAAAGGATTCGCACTGCATTCCAATTCGCCTGTGCGTTATCCGCCATGAACCCCTTGAAGTTCGGCGCTGCAACGCCATTGATCTCCATAACCAGGTTCAGGTTTTTCCAGAAGACGAGCTGGGCGTCCGTGTCCTCGGACTGCATGTCGCAAGTGGCGATTGTCATCACGCGGCAGTAGGTGGCGTCGTACACATGGCACGCCATCGTCGACCAGTCTTTGACGCGTTTGACATGGTCGAACATGATCCATGCGTTCTCCAAATCGCCACCAGCTTGCATACGGCTGACCAAGTCGACACCACTGCCCGGCCCGACCTCCGACATCTTGAAGACAAAGACTTTGTCACGCATAGATCCCTGACCAGGAAACCTATTCTCCTGGACATACGCCCAGAGACTGTTACCACGGAGCTTGGTGATACCGTCCATGATTCCGTACCTTACGAATTTTTTGAAGGTGGCGACTTTGTTGCGGATGTTGGGCGACGCCATGTCTTTGCAACGATCCAGAACAGGAACCAGCTCCTCCATCGTCAGTTTCCTCGGTGGTGCATCCTCGGGCTGTAGAAGGTAGCTCCCGATGAGGAGTTTGCTCGCCTCCAGGACAACGGCGCTCTTCGTTGCTTTGTTGTTCATCTCTACCTGCTCTTCTATTAAGCTACTAATCTCTGCTTTAGAGTCTCTGTAGTCTCCTACTTTCACTGGATGATGATGTGTTCCTATGTGAATACACGCTCTAGTCTGATTCGGTTTGCCCACAACGTAATAAATCTTAGCCTCGCATGTAGCTACACATGATGGAGGTTCTTTACATACCTTGCACACTAGCGTGGAGTCAGATGGAGGAGGCTGGTCCATGACAAAAGCTTGCAGGGTACAGCCTTCGAACTCAGTCTCGTTGACCTCGAAGATCTTGGGAACACGCTTGAGAAAGTCACACTCCTGGTTGCTGCACCGGAGCCATCCGACGCAGGTGGAACTTCGAAAAGAGAGTCCGAAGTCGTTTTTGATGTTTGTTGTGATGGTCTTGGTCCACAAGTGTCCGTCGTATCGTTTGTCCATTCCCTGCATAGACTTGGCGGCGAGCTTAGAGGAACCTGCAGCAGCTGGGGGCAACTCAAAAAGAACCGGACCATCAAACTTCGCAGGCAAGTACTCAACTCTCTCGTGTCTAATAGTGGAATAGTCTATCTTCTTCAAAATGTTTTTGGACCCACGCGTCTTAGCAATCTCTTTAAGGAGCGGAACAATGCTAACTGTGACCTGGGACAATGAAGGAGACACATTGGAAGGAGGAGCATCTGCATGGACCTTAGGCACCAACTTCACGGGACTGACTTCGTCATCAGAAGAGAGAGATATGACGGTCGGAGGAGGTTTCTCTACATCTGATGTCTCGGTACCAGGCTCGACTTTGACTTTGACATCACGAGGTAAGGGAGTCTGAATTGTGCAAGTAGAAGAGCGTCGGGGGGTGAGGATCTCAGTGGATGCAGCCATAAGAGAATCAGTAAGACCATAGACTCTATAGGATCCAGGGAGGAGTCTCCACTGCAACATGTTATTCTCATCTCTCACTGAAGGTTGCCCGAGGGTGTGGGTAACCTCGGCAGTAACGTCATCAAAGATCTCCTCCTCTATACTAATGGAATCCTCTCGAAAATGGAATCTGAGACTGAGGCGAAGAGAGGACACCGTAGCTAGACCATCGTCATCTACGCGAAACCTAAGAGGGATGCCCATGCCTTGGGCGTACAGACAGACCATCCCCATATTCGCCGGCAACTCAGAGATACTAGAGGAAGAACGGAGAAGAGTGAGTGTACTACCCAAGCTGTATCGCGAGAGCAAAGTGAGAGGAATGATGCATCGCTGTTGATCATTTTATTCAAATTGGAATGTCCATGGGGACGACTAGGTAATGATTCATTCTGCTACGTAACGAATGTATGATTAAAGAGAGACGGCGCTAACTGATTGGAATGTGCTTTTTGCAGGCCCATAAATATGTGGTTAGATTTTCAGAATATTGCTTTAAGTGTTTAAATCGTGGAGCAGATTCTATTTTTTATGGGGTGTGATTGGATTAAAAAGAGCCGTCTTTTCCTTCTGCATTTAAAACAATACATATATAGAATTTGAATTAATCATATTCATGCATTAGTTATATATGTATAGGACTAATGCACGCATATGATTTATTCAAATTCTATATTTTATGCAGTGTAAGGGTTGCTCAATTTTCATAATAGATTGCTGGACAGACAGACTGTGAGTGAGATTAGTGTGAGCCGTCACTTGCATCCATATTTAATACAAGTATTTCTGTGCTTAATTCAAATCTTTTAATATTTTTTGGGCTTGGTTTATTCTCTTCAAATATAGATTGATCATATCAGCTTTAATTCAAAATGCAATTCATTTATAGTTTTTATTAATTTAAGTAGGTTTAGAATATGGGAAGTATTTAGGGTTAAGTCAGAGGGACTGAAGGTTTGGGATACATAAGTTGGAGGGAAGTTAGGAGGAGAGCTATTTTGTGAGGAGAGTTCTCTCGTGAGTTAGACATATGAAGGAGAGTGGAGGGTCAGCTCCCTCCACTTATGTCACTCCTAGTCGTAGAAGAAAACCAGGTGGTACAGATTTTACTAACAGGAGATCGAGGAAGAGGAGAGAATTACGTAGGAAGTCAAAGTCGAAAGGCAACCTCTTGAGTGCACCTCTAAAGGTTAGAGGAGCTGGGCTGCCTGTGGCAATTAAATTTTGTAGCATCCGTAAACTCATTCTAGAGTCCATAGTAGAGGCGGAAGAGGAGGTTTTAGAGGATACCGCAGTTGAGCATGAGGACCATGAAGTAATAAGTAGCGGAGAGAAACATCTGGAGATGACGGAAGAGCTAGGGTTCAATTGCAGTCCGACTTTGGAGACACCGCAACCTTCTTTCGGATTCAAGGAGTGTTCCACAAGAGGGACGCATTCTCAGTCGGGCGACCATTCTAACACGGATGTGGTAAGTTTCATAATCGATTCATTAGAATATGCTAAGTGTAAGTAATGTATTTTTTAGAGTTACCTTCATTTATATGTAATGTCTTCGCATTCACATATTTTACTGTTTAGAGTACTGATGGCGCATCAAACCGAGTGGTGGTTTACAATACGAGATTCGATGTATCCATACTCGTCATAGTCTTACATATTTGTGCAGATTGGCGATTGGTTTAGGATTGAACAAGAGGTTGTAGAGGAAAAGACGCCAGAAGTGGATGCGGGCGAGGAGTCAGATCCTGAGACATTGATTAGACTGGCTCGTAGAGCGAGACGCGAAATTATGGAGGCGGGCGAAGGAGGGGAAGCTTTGGTTGCACTACGAGAGGGTCGAGGGGACCCGGGAAGCCCATCTAATATGAGTGTGG
Source organism: Ceratodon purpureus (assembly GCA_014871385.1). Taxonomy (NCBI): domain Eukaryota; kingdom Viridiplantae; phylum Streptophyta; class Bryopsida; order Pseudoditrichales; family Ditrichaceae; genus Ceratodon; species Ceratodon purpureus. The sequence continues at coordinate 12,540,958 of CM026426.1, forward strand.
ATGACAACCAATCGCAGGGTAGGATGGCGGGGCCGGTAGAAGACATTGAGTGTGAAGAGGTCGTGAATGTGGATAGAGGCCGTGGTCGACGGAGAGGTGCAGGTGCTCGTGGGAGAGGGAGAGGACTAACTCGTGGGAGGAGTACCTGTGAGGCAGCATCCACACTCGCATCCGCGGCAACTGACCGTGGGGAGGAAGAGATGGAGAGGGAGCATGGACCTGAGCGTGGGGAGGTAGAGATTGAGAGCCAGGGCGGGGAATCCGATCGAGCACCGGCCACAGACGAGGTAAGAGTTACGGGTTTTGTTGATGATTTTATGTGGGAGGCCGCGTGATTGGTACTTGGGGATTGAATGTGAGTAGCAGATAGATCCGCATTGTGTGAGGTTGAGGGTGCGGAAGACCCTGCTGTCACTGCTGCAAGTGAGTAGCTCGGAGTTGCGATTCCGATGCCAGACGCAGCCGCGACCCAACAGGTCGAAGTTGCGAACCATCTAGCTGCAGATGCAGTGAATACCGAGATAGGGGTTTGGACCCATATTGCAGCCCCGGCCGCATTGAGAGAGATTGGGGTTTCGGAGGTGACAGCAGCCATGGCCGCATGGACAGAAGTTGGGGCTGCGGAGGCAGTTGCCCCACGCAACCAGAGGGAGGCCGCGGAGGAGAACCCCCTTGCGGAGGCCATGGCCGCAGGCAGTCAGCTCGAGGCCGCGAAGAAGATGCCACTTGCCGAGGGGCATTCTGTGAAGAATGCCTCCAAGGAGGTGGGGGCGGATTGCGGGAGTGGGGCTGCGGAGGCAGTTGCCCCACGCAACCAGAGGGAGGCCGCGGAGGAGAACCCCCTTGCGGAGGCCATGGCCGCAGGCAGTCAGCTCGAGGCCGCGAAGGAGATGCCCCTTGCCGAGGGGCATTCTGTGAAGAATGCCTCCAAGGAGGTGGGGGCGGATTGCGGGAGTGGGGCTGCGGAGGCAGTTGCCCCACGCAACCAGAGGGAGGCCGCGGAGGAGAACCCCCTTGCGGAGGCCATGGCCGCAGGCAGTCAGCTCGAGGCCGCGAAGGAGATGCCCCTTGCCGAGGGGCATTCTGTGAAGAATGCCTCCAAGGAGGTGGGGGCGGATTGCGGGAGTGGGGCTGCGGAGGCAGTTGCCCCACGCAACCAGAGGGAGGCCGCGGAGGAGAACCCCCTTGCGGAGGCCATGGCCGCAGGCAGTCAGCTCGAGGCCGCGAAGGAGATGCCCCTTGCCGAGGGGCATTCTGTGAAGAATGCCTCCAAGGAGGTGGGGGCGGATTGCGGGAGTGGGGCTGCGGAGGCAGTTGCCCCACGCAACCAGAGGGAGGCCGCGGAGGAGAACCCCCTAGCGGAGGCCATGGCCGCAGGCAGTCAGCTCGAGGCCGCGAAGGAGATGCCCCTTGCCGAGGGGCATTCTGTGAAGAATGCCTCCAAGGAGGTGGGGGCGGATTGCGGGAGTGGGGCTGCGGAGGCAGTTGCCCCACGCAACCAGAGGGAGGCCGCGGAGGAGAACCCCCTTGCGGAGGCCATGGCCGCAGGCAGTCAGCTCGAGGCCGCGAAGGAGATGCCCCTTGCCGAGGGGCATTCTGTGAAGAATGCCTCCAAGGAGGTGGGGGCGGATTGCGGGAGTGGGGCTGCGGAGGCAGTTGCCCCACGCAACCAGAGGGAGGCCGCGGAGGAGAACCCCCTAGCGGAGGCCATGGCCGCAGGCAGTCAGCTCGAGGCCGCGAAGGAGATGCCCCTTGCCGAGGGGCATTCTGTGAAGAATGCCTCCAAGGAGGTGGGGGCGGATTGCGGGAGTGGGGCTGCGGAGGCAGTTGCCCCACGCAACCAGAGGGAGGCCGCGGAGGAGAACCCCCTTGCGGAGGCCATGGCCGCAGGCAGTCAGCTCGAGGCCGCGAAGGAGATGCCCCTTGCCGAGGGGCATTCTGTGAAGAATGCCTCCAAGGAGGTGGGGGCGGATTGCGGGAGTGGGGCTGCGGAGGCAGTTGCCCCACGCAACCAGAGGGAGGCCGCGGAGGAGAACCCCCTTGTGGAGGCCATGGCCGCAGGCAGTCAGCTCGAGGCCGCGAAGAAGATGCCCCTTGCCGAGGGGCATTCTGTGAAGAATGCCTCCAAGGAGGTGGGGGCGGATTGCGGGAGTGGGGCTGCGGAGGCAGTTGCCCCACGCAACCAGAGGGAGGCCGCGGAGGAGAACCCCCTTGTGGAGGCCATGGCCGCAGGCAGTCAGCTCGAGGCCGCGAAGGAGATGCCCCTTGCCGAGGGGCATTCTGTGAAGAATGCCTCCAAGGAGGTGGGGGCGGATTGCGGGAGTGGGGCTGCGGAGGCAGTTGCCCCACGCAACCAGAGGGAGGCCGCGGAGGAGAACCCCCTTGCGGAGGCCATGGCCGCAGGCAGTCAGCTCGAGGCCGCGAAGGAGATGCCCCTTGCCGGGGGGCATTCTGTGACGAATGCCTCCAAGGAGGTGGGGGCGGATTGCAAGAGTGGGGCTGCGGAGGCAGTTGCCCCACGCAACCAGAGGGAGGCCGCGGAGGAGAACCCCCTTGTGGAGGCCATGGCCGCAGGCAGTCAGCTCGAGGCCGCGAAGGAGATGCCCCTTGCCGGGGGCATTCTGTGACGAATGCCTCCAAGGAGGTGGGGGCGGAGGTGCAAGAGGGGGCTGCCGGAGGCAGTTGCCCCACCGCAAACCAGAGGAGGCCGCGGAAGGGAGAACCCCCTTGCGGAGGCCATGGCCGCAGGCAGTCATCTCGAGGCCGCGAAGGAGATGCCCCTTGCCGAGGGGCAGTCTGTGAACGAAATGCCTCCAAGGAGGTGGGGGCGGATTGCGGGAGTTGGGGCTGGCGGAGGCAGTTGGCCCCACGCAACCAAGGGAGGCCGCGGAGGAGAACCCCCCTTGCGGAGGCCATGGCCGCAGGCAGTCAGCTCGAGGCCGCAATGAAGGAGATGCCCCTTGCCGAGGGGCCATTCTGTGAAGAATGCCTCCAAGGAGG